>JANAVB010021600.1:16538707-16898707 GCA_029216955.1 Iris pallida | reverse complement strand
TGTGGTGATAAATGTGTGACAATTTTAAGGTTTACATGTGAATAATAATCCGATCCAAAGATAGGCTTATTATTTGACATGACTTATTGTCAACGTTTGATCATTACACCAAGAGTACCATTTGCAGTTAATATCACTGTCCAAAGACTTGATATTAATGATGTACTAGGTATCTTGAGATGGGGTTCACCATTATTTGAATTCGTTTGACTATATTTTACTCTTTGGTTATTAATTAGAGCATGTTTGTTTATTTATTTTTTGTTCTCTTTACAGTTAATGTTGTTAAAATATCTGCTAATAAGATTTTAATTTTCATGTTTAATAGGATAAACTTGAAGGGCAAAAAGAAATAAATATAGTAGCTGCTAAGGGTCCAGGTCAAAAGAAACAACAATATAAAACTAAGGGTTGTTCTTTTGTGATAAGACGGGACAAATAAAGAAGAAATGTACAAGTAACACGCATGGCGTATAAAGAAAAGTACATTTCTAAATTTAGTCTGTTCTGAGGTTAATTTAGATTTAGTACCTAAAAACACGTGGTGATTAGATTCTGGTGCTACTACCCACATTAGTGTTTATAGACAAGGTTGTCTGAGCTACCGAAGCCAATTGATGGTGAAAGATACATCTATGTGGGTGACGGCAAATCGATAGAAGTGGATGCAATAGGACATTTTAGGTTATTTTTAGGAACTGATTATTATTTGAATTTGATAGACACTTTTATTGTACCTTCTTTTAGACGAAATTCAGTTTCAGTTTCCTTAATGGACAAATCTGGTTATCATTGTTCATTTGGAAATAATAAGTTTAGTCTATCTTTAAATCCAAATATTATTGGTAACGGTTCCTTTAAGATTTATGATCACCTATATTCAGTTGAAACTATTGCAGCTTAAATGAAACCTTGCAAGTGGAGTCATGTGGTACTAAACACAAAATTAATAATAAATGTTTTTAGCCTCATTATGACATAAGCGATTAGGTCATATCTCTAGAAATAGAGTTGAACGACTTGTGTCTGATGAGATTTGGATTTTATTGACTCTATAGACTTTAATATCTATATTAATGTGTAAAGAAAATACAGACCAAAGTTCAATTGTAAGCAACTACTTTATTGGCTATGCTGACAAATCAAGGGGTTAATAATTATACGATCCCACACAAAAGAAAATTTTGAGACGAGAAGTGTAACAGTTTTTTGAGGATGTTGAGTTTGGGGGAGAAATAAAGTCAATGACATTGTCATTGAGGAGGAATCGATTACGATTCCTACTATCACTTTTGATGATGTGCAAGATTCTGCACCTGTCATTGATCAAGAAGTAAATTCAGAGCCTCAATAAGAAAATGTCGAATTACCTCTATAAGTCGATGTTGAGCTACCTCAACAAGACAACATAAAGGCACCCCCCATTCAAGATAAGGTAATTGTTTCTGAGGAACAAACTCAACAACCTCAAGAGAAAAGGAAGGGATTGTTTATTAAAGAAACTTTCTCTTCGGTTTCTTTGAAAGACTCTTTTAAACCAATCATAGTACTTGTTGTACATTTTAATATTGAGCTACATCAAATGGATGTCAAAATGGTATTTCTCAATGGTAACATTGAAGAAATAATTTATATGGTACAACTAGAAAACTTTGTGTCAGAAGACCCAAAGAATATGGTTCGCAAACTGACAGAATCTATTTATGGACTCAAGCAGGTTTCTCATCAAAGATACTTTGAGTTTTAACAAGTGACTATCTCGTTTGATTTTGAGATGAACACTGTTGAAGATTTTGTGTATCACAAGTTCAGTGGGAGTAGAAATAATTTTCTGGTTTTGTATATTGATTGAAGTGTTCAATGCAAATCAGGTGACACCTCTCGTTAAAGGAGACAAATTCGGTCTCAAATAAGTTCCCTAAGGTTAGCCTTAAAATTAAGAAAATATAATAGATTTTTTCTTCATGATCAGTTGTAGGGAGTCTAATGTATGCACAAGTATGTACGCGTCAGGATATTGCGTACATAATTCGGATGTTATGCAGATATTTAAGCATATATGGATGGATCATTGGGTAGCAGCCAAACTACTTAAGTAATTAATAGAGAACAAGAAATTATATGCTCTTTGTAGGAGATGGAATAATTCTGGAGATCATAAGGTATTCCGACTCCGATTTTGTTGGATGCTAACACATCAGGAGATCCATATCAGGTTATGCTGACTAATGGAGATATATTTTGGATGAGTGTCAAAACATGCACTCATAATTTTTTCCATCATGAAAGCAAGGTTTATAACATGCTGTGGGGTATCTATTCAGGAAATATGATTGCGAGATTGTCACAAGGCTGCGCCTACAGTACGGTGTTGAAAAACTACATAAAATTATGGTGTGACAATAAATCAGTAGTACTGAATTCCAATAACAACAAAAACTTGTATAAGTCAAAGGATATTGACATAAAGTTTCTAGTTGTGAAGGAAAGAATTCAGAATGGTTAAAGTATCCATATAGCATATTATGACAAACTCCATTTTAGTGGATCCGCTCACAAAAGCATTATCATCCAAGGTCTTTCATGAGCATACTGCTCATATGGGTTGTCACGACCCGATCCCAAATAATTGGGTCGAACCGGATCATGCCCAGCCTGCACCGTTGTGAGACGACGGCAGTAAGATGTTCTATTAGCAGGTATTCACAACACATCTATACATTTGTCACAACTCAATATACGAAAATTTAAAAACTTTATTCAATATTTGAAAGGTACAACTAAAAGTAAAGGAACTGAAATAAAATGCTGAATTCAAATTAACAAAATTCCAAAAACAACGAACTGGAAACTGGAAATAACTATCTAAGCATTCGACTCGTCGGCCTCAGGTCCTGCGTCCTCCAATGGGGACTCTGGCAACACCACAGGGTATAGAACCGGGTCATAATATCTATTGTACAATAGCTCAGCATCCTCAATGTCACCTAAAAATGTTGTCTCCAGTCAGGAGGGAGCAAGTACGAATATGTAACACATATTTCAATTAATAATAGAAAAGTGCAGGCTAAACAGTTTAAACAATATTTTCCAGCATTCTACAATTGAAAATAATGTGATTTGAATATGTAATCGTCTATGACTGGCTTGGGTTATACAATAGCGTCCTAGCGACGCGATACGGCTTATCCCTGTGTGTAACAGGGATAAGCTCGCACAATATGCAATATGAGGGGTATTGGCCATAAACGTTACACTATTCTCCCAATCCCTACAATCAATCAATATCTGAATCCGTGTAGCAATATGGTTTTAACATGCAGCTACACAATTACTAAATAAAATACAAGAAAACATAACCGTAACTTGCCTCGATTTGTATGATTGGAGTAGGATGACGGTTCCGGGAAAGAAGTCAGATTCGTCTCCGAGATCCTACAGTTGAGAACCTTGACTTAGAACCAATATTGTAGCCATTCTAGGTGTGCTAGTTACAATCTCTAGTAGTAGTGTCCTAGTCGGATTTTAAGTTCTTTTATTTAACCTACTGTAACGCTTTACGTCGTAAGCTACGTGCGTTGTCAATTAGTTTGTTAAACCGGTTAATTCAGTTAATTGGGGAAAATAGCAATTACAGTTTAACTTCGGAAAACTTTGTATTTTTGTAATATATATATAAACTAGTTTTCTTCTAGTGATAAAATATGAACTTGTTATCTTGCTAATATTTTATTCATTTAATTAACTTGGGAAATTTTTTATTAATTTTATACCAAAATAATTATTATCCTAATTATAAATTACGCGTCCAAACATGGAAACCAATCCAAAAAAGAAATGAAAAACCTAGACTACACAATACAGGGGCACAGCTAACAAAATAGAAATCTGGGATTATGCCCTTACAAACTTTACATAAATGAAATTAGAGAAAAATTAGTCAGCTCTGAAAAATGTCCCATATTTTAAATACTGAAAATAAAACTAATAAATAAATTAAGTTAAATCTTAGGAGTCTCAGACTTGGTCCAATCGTCACTACTTTTAGCTAATGCCTCAACGTCCGATTAAAATCGGTTTTGTTTGCATTTCGCTAGGGCCCACGGACCGGTACGGTCGTCGCCCAAAAGTCCAATTAATAAGTATTTCCGAAAACCGATTTAAAATTCATTTATAAATTTTTATAAAAATTTGGACAGCATTCCCTCTATATTCGGGATAACCCAAAACTGGAAAAATGCGCCAAAACACCCAAAATATTTATCCCAAACCAGGGAAAACACACTTTTATAGAAAATATAGTCACAGAAATCATTTCCTAAGCATAATCGAAAAAACCGAAATAAAATCGGGAATCCCGAAATCCCGAAAATCCAAACCAACCACAGAAACGTCACAGAACGTTTTCGAAAAACTCTGAAACTACTACGTCCACCAAAACCGAATTCCCGGGGAGGAATCGGGGACCAATTCTCATCATCGACTACGGAAACGAAAACGGGAACACGAAATTATACCTTGGGTTGCTCGGCTAGAGCTCTCAGATGTATAATATAGAAAAGATGAATCCTGTGAACTCTGAGAAATCTAGAAGCACGTGGACAGCGAGGAAAATCGCAGAACGGGAGATCGGGGTTGAGATCCGGCGCGGGGGAACGCTGGACAGAGGAGGGAACGGACGGAACAACAGCACAGTGCTGCGGGGGTCGCCGGGAGGCGGACACGGGGCGCTGGCCGGCGCTGGACTGGGCGAAGGCACTGGTCTCGGGGCGGCCAGAAGGGCACGCAGTCGGGGTCGGCCGCGGGGCGCCGGGGGTCGTGCGCACAGGCGCGGGAGACGGGCGCCGGGGAGAGCTGGCCGCGAGGGGTGCTGCGGTACGGAGTGGGGTCGGGATCCGACCGGTGTGGGCGGCCCAGGGGCGCACGGGCTGACGTTGTCGGCTGGACGGCCGGCGCGGGGAGGGCTCGGGTTCGCCGAAAATTTGGGGCTAGGGCACGGTTAGGGGGTTGGTGAGTTGAGAAAGAGGGAAAAAGGAGAAGAGTGCTGGAGTTGTGTTCGTGAGAGAGGGAGAGTAGTGGTGGGAGTGGTGAGTTTGTGGGTTTAAGTAAGGGAAAGAGTGGGAGGAATTGTGTGGAGTAGAGAGAGGGGGTTAAGGTGCTGGTAGGGAATTTGTGGGAGTGAGGGGATTTCGTGAGAATGAGGGAATGTTGTGGAGGAGAGGGAGTAGAAAAAATAGGGGTACGGCCTGGTTGTGGGGACCAGGCCAAAGGGTTTATATTTTTAATAATAATAAATCTAGGATTTCTAAGAAATAAAGAATTGGGTCAGGATCGGGTTTGAACTGGTCCAGGCTCGGGTCTCGCAAACAAAAAATCTCAGTTATTATTTTGAAAATAATTTCGAACCCACAATATAATAATAAATATAATAATAATTTAATTTAACGAAGTGTATATTTAAATATTATGACAAAAGAAAATTCAATAATTTACCAAAAATGCAATTAAATCTAATTAATCCAATAAATCAGAAATGCGGGTTTCACATGGGTGTTATCTCAATCAAGTATATGGCAATATAGTGGGAGTTTGTATTTTATGTATTTGGGTGCTATTTGGTGTAGAAGCATGGAATTTCACAACCAGAAAGCCCATGCGCCAGACACTACATGCGCTAGAACTCAGACGAAGAACTTCACAGCAAGATCAATAAAGATAGACATTCGAAAGAAGACTTTTTATTTATATACAAAAGTCTATTACATGTCTAAAAAAAGGTTGTACAAAGGAGAATTTCTACAAAGGAAAGATCCTAAGTCTACAGCCAGCGGCTACCATGCGCCTCCAGATAAGCGCAGCAGCCACCATACGCCGTCAGTCAGGCGCAGCAGACATCATGCGCCTCCAACCAGGCGCATCCCACCATCTCTTCAGCAGCTCAGTTATGTGCATCCAGCTCAGTTATGTGCATCCCTTCAGCCAAATTCTTCCAGCCAGGCTCACCTGGCTGAGCAGAGCCCAGCTATGTGCCGCCCTTCCAGCCAGGATAAATGCTTTCACAAAGCATTTAACCCTCTGGCTGGAACCAAAGAGGAGCACGGCAAAACTGAGGCCAGGGGAGGCTTCGAGAGCCTCCAAAGCCCAAGGAAGACCGTGATCGAAACCACAGCACAAGAGAGCTCTCAACACAACCAGAGTGGGCGACACCCACTTTGAAGGAAGAGAGAGCCTAGCACCGCCATTCCGATCTATGGCTCTTCCCGAACAACGGAGACGTGGCCCGAGCATCCCTATCTTTGGATGCAACAGGCACCTTCCGCCTGCCTCAGAAGCCCTCAACTCCGCCTTTTGGATGTAACAGTCACCTTCAAGAGCATCGAAGACAACACAGTGTCTCATCTTCACCCTCGGGAGCACTTCGTCAACAGAATGCACCCGCATGATCAAGTTCATGTTGGAAGTACGTGAGGGAATGAGAAGCCAATCTTCTCTCCATGCCACTATTTATAGGCCGGGCAGATCAAACCCACGCGCCAAGTGGATGGCCCTCCGAATTCCGTGCAATAAATTTGCATTAAATGGATGAACCGGACGCCTCGAATTCAGTCAAACGGCTATTTATAGCACTCGAAGAGCGAGACAGCCGCATCATTAAAAATATGTCGGATGCGCCAGCCAAACAGCGCATCACATGGACGCACCCTCCAGCATCAGGCGCATCGTGCAGATGCGCCCTGCAACACCCGGCGCATCACAGAGGATGCGCCCCCTCTCACATTCCTTACCGAGTGGAACGCCAATCGACGTGCCCACTCAGCTGTCCATCGAATGTCACAAACATTAAATGCTGAACTGACACCAGAGTTGGTAGCACGCTTCCCAAAGTCTGAACGGTTGACAGCTTTTTCAAAAAATGAAGCGTCGGCAACGTCAGCATCATCATGACTCCATTCCGACGGCCACTGCCACGTGGCCACCCAACCATCCGCATGCGCCTCTACAGCCATGCGTCCAGATCCGCATGCGCCTCAAAAGCCGTGCGCCTTAGACCCTTCACTGATCCTTAAAGACAGAAGAAGAGTCTCAATTCAAGCCCCGCATGCGCCTCCGCGGCCATGCGCCCAAACCTGCATGCGCCTCAAAAGCCATGCGCCCCAGACTGCTCTCCGATCCCAAAAGACAGAAGGAAAGTCGCCTGCATGCGCCTCAAAAGCCATGCGCCCCAAATGGTTTATAACTCCTAAAGGTTATGAGCCGCAGCCTCCTCCTGTGCCCAATCCAAGGCGCAGCTCACAAGATTACTCCTCTCCACCAAATCCGAGATCTTCGAACCATGGGTCGATGACACGTGTCCTTTGACTCAACTCGTCCAAGATTTCAGCAACGAAAAGATCTTCTCTCTGCTACGTGCCGGCTCACAACAGCAGTATAAAGAGTTCTCCCCCTCGATCAGGGCGCAGCATCTGTGCGCCTCCATCAGCAACCTCCATGTGGCGTCTCCATACCGGCGCATCCTACATACGCGTATCAGCAGCCAGCCTGCACAACTATAAATGGAGGGATCATTTCCTTCTCACACACACACAGACGGACAACACACAGGATTCACAAGACAGACAGAGTCCACAACAGAGAATCACCAGAGAGGCAGTTCTAGACACTCAACGTCTTCCTCCTCTCAGCAAGCTCCAGCACCCAGAGCAATCAACACCTTCAGAGAACCGATAACCATCGTCAGCCGGTCAACGGAGTCAACGCATTACCACTCGCTCCATTGGCACTAAGGAACCCAGCTTAAACAAAAGTGTACTCCTAGGACTACATCTAAGTCCTACATTGTAACACTGTTCTGTTTGTATTAAGATTTGTAAATCAAACGATTTTAATGGCAAACAAGCTGGCGACTCTGCTGGGGACTTCTTTCTCCTCTACCGAGAAAGTTGTGTCACAGGCCGACGACGTGAAGGTGGGCTCCTCCCACAAGACGCTGGTAGTGCGCCTCAATCAACAGGCGTACGAGGAGTTCATTTCTGAAGTAAGTGTGAGTCCTTCGAAGCGGCTGTCGAAGCCGAAGAAGACCCGCGCAGTCTGGGTGCGCAAAGTCGACGCCTCGGGCACCACCGTTGAATGGGATGCGCCCGTTCAGCCTTCCCTTCCTGCTGACGTCCTCAGCAGTCAAGGTGCGCCCGCTGATGCAGCGCATCTCTCGGGAAAGCGTGCGGCCGACCACGTTCCCCAGCCATCTTCCTCTCAGGCGAGGAAGATACGTCGACGGAGCAGGGGCGCAGCCAATGCCCCGCGTATCACTTTTGATGCGCCACAAAGAGCCTCTGTCTTTGACAGACTCACTCGCTGTAATGGCGAGGAGAATTTGAATGCTGAGTACTATGCGCCCCGGCGGGCTGGTACGAAGAAATCCAAGGCGGCACGGGCCATGCGCCACAAACGTGCTATGCCAGCAGCCGGCCAGAGGCACGCGTTTACAATCACGCGCGCTGCCGATGGCAAGCTGTACAAGGTTGACTCAAGTGCTTCTGCACCGACAACGAGTCGACCTTCAAAGTCCTCATCTCGCTTGGGCGCATTTACTGCGTGCACAACCAAGTCGAGGGAGGCAAATTCAGTGGTCTTGAACTCCCGCGCCTCCTCTGGTTGTGCGTTCGAGGTCCGTTCAAGTCACTTCAAATGTTGTGGTTCCCCCACTACTGATCGTGATGCCTGCTTGGTATTAGATCAGGGGGCGCAACACTCTCCCAACCACCCCGGCGCTTGGCTCTGCCATGCGCCTGAGGGGGTGTGAGGGCAGCACTCTCCTCCAACGACCTGCGTAACGTGATCACTCACAAGCGTCGGTCAGAAGAATTGACCAACAAGTACGATGCGCCTCTCATGGGGCATACTTGTGCAGTGGTCACCATCAACTGCTGTTGCAAGACGGCAGTACCGCCAAAGCAGTCAGTCTTCCAACGGCTACAATCATCGACGCCCCTCCGACATCGCCTTGGGACGAAGGTGTCAGCAGAACAGGAGCCAACGGTTGCTTCATGCAACGTGATCTCCAACTCCTCATCAGTCCGGAAGATGACTGCCAATTCCTCGTCTTCATCCAAAAGCCAGCCGAGGAAAACCAAGGCAGCTGTCTCGACCTCCGGAGTGTTCGAAGCTACTCGGTCGAGGAAGAAGTCCTTGGAGGAAGCTGGGGGTAGCCAGACCCTCGTCGAGCCTCCTTTCGAAGACGAAGATGTCCAAAGCACAGCTACGACGGATCTTCATCAAGGCGAAGTCGGCCTCCCTAAAGCCCCTCAGAATGAGGATGTCCTCCAGGACACCGCCGGGGGTAGAGCTGGAGACGAAGAGGCCCTTCAAGACAGAGCTGAGGGCAGTCAGACCCTTGCAGATGTGCCTGTCGAAGACGAACTCCAAAATGTGGCTGGGGGTGGCCAAGCACCAGGAGAGGTGACTCTCCCACATGAGAGCGAGGCTGAGAGCGAAGCCTCAACTAATCCATCCACTTCCGGCCGTGTCATGACAGTATACATGACCGGGGGTGATCTCGAGACTGATGCGCCGCCACAGGACATTGTCCAGCGCATAGACTCACTAGAGGGAGGACTCAAAACCCTTTCTGCCTCAATGAAAGCACTGACTCAAGCAGTGTTTGAGATGCGGTCGGCCTTGATCAGGACCTTCAAATGGTCCCGACCCAGGAGCCAATGGAGAGTCGAGTGTGCCCCTCCAACGGGCACCCTCAGACACAGAAGCACCCCGGACGTCGGAGCCCTCAAACGCTCCACTCCAGGCGGTACCTCCTTCCCCGACTCTTAGTTCCACGGAGGACATGGTCGAAATGATCAAAGATCTGCGGGAGCGCTTCGAGTCCAAGAACAGGCAGGAGGAGCGCCAGAAGATGGGCATTCCCCAGCCTTATCCCCTTGAGTGGAACAAGGTGGTTTATCCCCCAAAGTATAAACCACAAACACTCACGCCGTATGACGGGAAGGACTCTCCACGACGGTACCTGACGTACTTCTAGTCGCAGACAGGGCATCTTCCGAAGGAGGACGCGCTCTTCACCAGCATCTTTGTTGGGGCCCTGAAAGGGGTGGCGTATGACTGGTACTGCAGCCTCCCCGATAATTCCATATCGTCCTTCGACGACCTGATACGCCTCTTCCTCGACCGCTTCTACGACGGTGGGAAAGACATGACGATGGCGTCTCTCATTGAGATACGCCAGAAGGACAAGGAAACGGTTCGGGCATTCATCGAACGCTTCCGTCAGGCCTGCTTCAGGCTACCTCCAGGCATGCCAGAGCATGCGCTTCTCTCCGCTTGCAGTATGAACATGCTGCCTGCAGTAAAGCTCTGGCTTAACTCTACTCCCCCTCTCGACTGGAGCTCCCTAATCATCGAAGCTGAAGCTGCAGAGAAGAAGGCGGCCAATGCACGTCTTCTGGGTGTCAGCTTCCCCGCCTTTGACGATAAGGGGAAAAAGTTCGCAACCAGCAACTCCGGACGAGAAGCAAAGAGGAAACAGGCATTGACTGTTAATGCCTCGAAGGGCGCATCTGCGCCTACTCAAAAGCCTCCACTGGCACCGAGACCCAAGGAGGTTTATTCATTCAATGATGACGACACCCTGCAACTCTTTGAGATACTGAAGCAGGGTGACAAGATCAAGCTTCCGGACCCGAAGCTGCCCGATGAGGTCGGGAAAGTGGACAACCCGAGGTACTGTCACTACCATCGATTTGTCGGACACCCGACCAAGGACTGCTACGTCCTCAAAAATTACATCCAGCGCATGATCAATGCGGATGTAATCTCCGTCGACTACGAAGAGAAGACGGTGTCAGCCAATGTGGTGTCACTTCAGTTCGGCACCTTGCCGCCGACTACCACACAAGATGGCGTCGTCCCCATCCCTAAGGCGACAATGGAGGTGGTAAACTTGCCACCCACCCGTGATAATGTGAGTGGACTTGTCCCACTCTCTACATCTCGAGGAGAGGTCCTCTGGGTTCACCCCGACCTCGTCTCCGAGGTGACTCAACCGGAGGTACGCCCTACCTCCAAAACAAAAGGCAGGAAGATCAAGTCTTGCCGCACGGTCTCTTCTTCAACGGAAGAGGCGCTTCCAGTGCAGACGCGTGCACAACAGAACTCCCAGCCCGGTGAAGCTGTCGCCGAAGTGGTGCCTCCTGGTACCATCCCTGAGGAGGGTCCATCCAAGCCCTCAGCAGCCAATAAACAAAAGCAAGTGGAGGCCCGTTTCGACAGACCTCTGCGAAAAGAAAATGCTTCGGGGCTAGCCAAGCCCCACAATTTTGACATTCTGGCACAACTGGCCAGTACTCCTGCACGCTTGTCTTTGTTCGAGCTCCTGCGTCTCTCCAAGGACTCCCGAGAAGCTCTCTGCGAAGCTCTGAATGATGCCGAATCCTTTCTCAGTCAAGTCAAGCAGCCTGAAGACCTCCTAACTACTTGTGCACACTGTCATTGTGCGAATGAAGTTATCCCAAACATAACTTTCACCCAACAAGACATGCTGCTCAAGCATCACCGACATAACCGACCGTTGTATTACACAGGGTACATCGGTTCGGTAAAGGTGAGCAGGATTCAGATCGATCCGGGGTCTTCCCTAAGCATCATCCCAAAGGCGCTGCTATCAAAGCTGGGGATCCCAATGTACCGGCTGGCGCCCTCCAATACAGCCATCAGTGGCTTCAACGCCAGCAAGAGCGAGCCACTGGGCAAGATCCGGCTGAAGTGTCATATCGGCAGCCTCAAGACTGAGGTGACTTGTTATGTGGTGGATGCCGAAGTCAACTACAACATCTTACTCGGACGACCATGGTTACATGAGTACATGGTGGTGCCCTCCACGCTCCACCAATGCATGAAATATGTATCCACCAACGGCGTCATACGGACGGAGTTTGCAGACATCGATCCCTTCAAAGGGATTGAGGCCTACTTCACCGATTTCGACTTGTACAAGCCACTTGACGAGGAGGAAGCCAACGACGCCGATGATGAGGCAGAGACGGCAACAGAGCCGGACTTAGAGCCTGAGGTGACTCCTGACGCCCCCTTGAAAATCCGATTGAAGGACAAGCCTCCCCAGAAGGCACCTCCAATGAGCATCAAGCTATCAGGGAAAGCACCGACTCACGAAGCTCCCCTGAAGATACGTCTCAAGGGAAAGCCACCTCAAACATCGGCTCCCGTGGTGGTAAAATTACAAGGGAAGGTGCCACTCACCGGAGGCGCAACCGAGGCACCTCTCAAGGTGCGTCTTAAGGGTAAGCCGCCGCAGTTATCCAAGATGCCGGAGAGGGCTCACATAACCCTCTCAGACCCCAAAGTCAGAGCGGTGGAGGACTCTCCTGATCCGGCCCCAGTGCTTACAGATGAGGAGCTTGGCGAATATATCTCTGCTGATGTAGACGCACCCTCCTTAGACAATATAATCCCACGGGACAAAATCTCGTACTTTATCAATAATAGAGTGTCTTTCAATTATTCTTGTCTTCCACACTGGAATGCCATATATACATTAGATAACGCTCTACGGTCGTTGCAAACACAAATAACGACCGTACATCATAATCGAGTAGTCCCGTCGCAAGGAGTCTTCATAGTCCCTCCACGAAGCTGAGACGAAGGCACCATCATCTCTGGCAGAATCGAGCGTCATCGGGACCTCCCGTCAATCAAGCCTGAACCTGATACCGGCAGAGTACAAGTCTATCGGTACACGGATACGGCAAAGCGCATCATCCAAAAGATGGGCTATGACCTGAAAAGCAACAAAGGCCTAAACTACGACAAGGGTCGGCATCTCCCTGTCCGGCTTTCGATGCCCAATGGAAAGCCACATGACTACTATAATCAGACTCGACGGGGGTTAGACTATATCACGCCGCCATCAACTCCAGAGAGTTCAGACGCAGAAGACATAGAACATTCCCACTCGTCTGAAGCATCGACGTGGGATTCCGATACCAGTATCGGATCAGTCTTTAGAAAAGTGCTATCAGTTAACATGACGTCAGCGCAACCTCAGAAAGATGAAGGCGAAGACCAACCGCCGGAACCCTTCGAAGAAGAACCCTGGGCTCAACGCCTAGGAGAACAATGGGAGTCTCGTTTTGAGTTACGAGAACCTTCCACCGAAGACGAAGTCGAGCAGATCGACCTCGGGGATGGGTCTTCTTCTAAACCCATCTTTATCAGCAAAAGCTTGGAAGGAGAAGACCGAGAATCTTTTTTAGTCCAACTGGCTAAAGAGTATATCGACGTCTTCGCCTGGAGCTACGAAGACATGCCGGGTCTCGATCCACAGATCGCGATGCATAGGTTGAACATCCTACCAGATGCCAAACCTATCAAACAACAACAGCGACGCTTCCGCCCGGACATCATGAATGCCATCGATCAGGAGGTGGACAAGCTCTTGACCAGTGGCTTCATCCGTGAGGAACAACACCCGGACTGGGTAGCCAACGTCGTCCCTGTCACCAAGAAGAACGGGAAGATACGAGTCTATATCGACTTCAGGGATCTCAACTCTGCTTGCCCGAAGGATGAATTCCCGCTCCCAATCACCGATGTAATGATCGACAACACATGTGGCTTTGAACGCATGTCCTTCATGGATGGGTATTCAGGCTACAATCAAATCAAAATGTTCCCCGATGACGTAAAACACACGTCATTCAGGACTCCGAAAGGTGTTTTCTGCTACACAGTAATGCCCTTCGGCTTGAAGAATGCCGGTGCAACATACCAACGAGCGATGAGTACCATCTTTCGTCAACATCTTCGCAAGACAGTCGAGTGCTATGTTGACGACATCGCAGTCAAGAGCCGCCTCAAAAAAGATGTCACGACCCGCACCCGCTTTTCGGATACGAGACGTGTCCAAGCCAGCCTACGCCGCAGAGTCGGCGGTAGAACGCTGTCAAGCCCGCAAGAAAATAAATGCTCAAAAGTAAACAATTGCTGCTCATTCACAATTCTAAATTTATTACAACATTTATAATTAAAGAAAATACAAGATTTTACAGTTAATGAAGTTGATACAATTGCTATCTATTTCTAGGTTGTCTTCAGCATACCCAAGCCTCCCCAATGTAAAGAGTGATCGCGGCTAAACCTGAAAAATGTTGGTTATCCAGTCAGGATTGGAACAAGCACACAAACCGACGGCAGTGCAAAACACAATAGAATTATCAAGACATGAAAATAGCACATGAGAAAATGAAAGCTAGTAAGAAAAACTGATGTCATAGCACGATAGAAAAATAAACAAGGAAAAGCTAATAAAAGACATCTATCTAAGTGGTGTGAAATATCCTTTCGCCATGTGGACGGCTAGGGGGTAAAATCTGGCATACTGCACGTGTCGTGTGCAGCAGCTATCGTTCAAGAATAGACATTTTGGGGATATTTCTGGGTAGTCCACATGTATACTAAGATATTTCCCCTCCCGACAACTCCGTGTGACGAGCGTGTCAACAAGCAGCAAGATATATGTAAAGACATGAAATAAAAAGACTACTATGAATCGAAAAGCAATCAGAAAGTGCACTTGCCTGAGGTCCTTAGCTGGAGAAACCAATACTGTACCACACGATGAGCCACAACCAAGCAAACACATATAGAAGTCTCCGGATGCTGAAATAAATAGTACCAACGTTCTCAGAATAGTCAAATTAGCTAGGATTGCCTGTCCTTAAGTCCAATTCTGGACACAGGGGCAAAACGGTAATTTCGGGCAAAAACGATGTCCGTCGTTGGACCCGCTTTGCACCGAAAAGCGTGCCAGAGTTAACGGTCTCTAAAGTCGTCAAACTACATGTCTACGGATCTAGTTTTCCGATACGAACCCAACTGTATGTCCAGAGTTGGATTCCGGCGGGCCGTGCACAAAATCGCCCGTTGAGTGGGACCGTGGGGCCCGCAAAACGACGATTTTATCAACGGTCTCAGAATCGGACCAAACTTGGCATGCAGGACCAGAAAAACGATACGGTCCTGTTGGCGCAAGTTTCGTCGCGATCTGACGAACGTGCACAAAGTAATTGAAGAATTTGCATTGGATGGATACGGGGCGATTTCGACGGATACGCGTCGAATTCGTCGCGCACACGCGACCAATTTGAATTCCGTCAAAGCCCACACGACCACGAAGCTGTTACGCAGCTTTCGATGTCTTCGGTGCGCGACCACGTCGCCCGGTTTGGCGTGACGCACGTCGTGTGGAGCATTTTTCAAGTTTTTAAAACAGGTTTTTCGGGGTGTTTGGAATTGGTTTTATTTACAAACTAATGAACAGAAAATTACGAATAAATACTCGATGTAAGGCCGTTTATATTGACTACAATTCTGTTCTTTTAGATTTCTAAAATTATCGATATTTAGTCAGAAAATCGACTTCCAAAACAGCGTTCCGAGACAGTCTAAAACACCCAGAAATCGAGGTTTTTTCCTCGATTTGGAATTCGATTTGTATCGCATATGGTGCGAATCGAAGTAAACTAATTGAAGGGTTAAAAAGGTGGTAGGGTTGTGATCATACCAGAGAAAGCGGCTCGTTCGAAGATCGAGCGATCTATCGGGAAATCTGTCGCGAAAAACCCCTACAACGCTACTGCTACTGTGCTCTGTCCAGTTCATGCGCGTGGATTTCCCGCGTCTGGCCGGCCTGTGGCCGGCCGGCGGTGACCCGCCGTGGGCGCGCGGCCGCCGGAGTGTTTCGCCCCTGGGTGGGGAGGGCGACGGCGTGGTGGTGGCATTGAAGGGATAGGGTTTTAGGTTTCGTTCTCTCGATTTGTCAATTGTCGATACTTATATGTCGACTGTTTGATAACAGGGGTCGGCTCTGTCGAACTTGAAAACAGGGTCGGGGGCCCAGGCCGAGTGCGGGGGGTTTTCACGTGGGCCTGGGTTGGGGGCTGTCTTTGTTGTATTGGTTGGGTGCTTGGCCTCTTGCTACTGTAGTTTGGTAAATATTCACCCGATCAAAATGTCGGGCCCGCAGTGGCCATTTGCTGGGCTGGGTATTTAGGGGACTCGGCCTGCTCGGGTTAGGCTGCAGGGGAGGTTGCCCCATGGTGGGCCGGGCCTGTGGGCTCTGCCTATTTCTCATTCTTCTTCTTATCTTATTTCTTTTTCTTTTTCTGTTTTCTTAACTATTGTGTATATATATATATATACTTATATATATACACATATATATGTATAAATACACCTATACGTACTTAATACTTATTTATATATATATACACGTACGCACGTATATATATCCACATATATATGCCTACACATATACGCCTAAATATATATATATATATTTTATCTATACATGCACATATACATATATACATTTATTCATATATATATCCGTATATACATATACGCACATTTAAATAATCTATTTATATATATATATACTTATATATTAATACATGAAAATGTATATTTATAACAAAAGCCATTTATGAATACTTGTAATAAACAAAAGGATACCATATACCTCTTAAAATTATCTAAAGTAATTTAATATATTTCTAACGATATATAAATCCCATTACAATTAAAACTCTATAAAATAATTTACACTAAAACCAATAATAACTGATGATCCTATTTAAAAGACACAACCAACATAAATAATAATAATAGAGTCTAGATGACCACTAAAATAATTAATGGTAAGCATATTAAATTTGGTGAGCCTGTCAGGCTTCCACATACACTGGTCTACAGGAACAGTCTTATAAGTAATCTAAGATACCATATCAATATTAATGATATTAATATTATTCGTATATACGATTATTTCAGGAACCATTTATTTATCCTAATTAAAGTAAGGTAGAGGTATACCTCCCGAATGACGTTGACATGGACGTCTCTGGACGCACTGTCCGGCTACATGGGCTTGTACCTGGTACGGGTCCAGTCCGGGCTGGTTCGGTACAACCGGGCCACTTAGACATCAAATAATATTAATAATAAATAATTAAACTATATATAGTGTCTAAGTCGCAACTTGGCCTGGTTTTCCTAGTTGAGACATCACTATGGCTCAGTCTTCCCTACCAGGGCTAGTACACTAGTCAAAGCACGCCACTGCACTATCTGTGCCATGATTCCTAGTCGTGTTGTGCTTCAAAACTCTACTATGGCTAAAATCATCTACCGTAATAATTAACTAAATAATTATTTACAAATTCTAAAAATTACTATTTAAATCAAATAATTAACAAAAAATATTTTTGAAAATTTTCGGGAAGGGAGGCGACAAGAGATCACCTACAGGACCTGAGGACGGTCTTTGATCTCATGCGGGCACATCAACTCAAAATGAACCCCGCTAAATCCTTCCTAGGGGTTTCTAGCAACAAATTCTTGGGTTTTGTCATCACGACAAAAGGCATTCATGTCGATCCCGAGAAGACTAAAGCCATCCTCAACATGGACCCTCCGAAGAACCTTCGAGAACTTCGGGACTTACAGGGACGTCTGGCGTACATCCGGAGGTTCATAGCAAAACCTCTCCGGTAAATGCCAACCCTTTACTCAGCTCATGAAGAAGGGAGTCTCTTACGTCTGGACAGAGGAGTGCCAAAAGGCTTTCGACGACATCAAGGCTTACTTAACAAGCCCGCCAGTCCTAGTGGCACCTGTCGCCGGCAAACCATTCCTCCTCTACGTCCGTGCCATGGATCATTCCCTCGGTGCTTTACTGGCTCAAAACAACGATGCAGGCTACGAGCAAGCAATCTACTACCTCAGTCGAACACTCATCGGGGCCGAACACCGGTACAACCCCGTTGAAAAGGAGTACTTGGCTTTGGTGTTTGCCATTCAGAAGACTCGTCATTACGTCTCGGGCCAGACAATTCACGTCATCTCCCGAGTCAATCCACTCAGAGTTCTCATGACGAAGCCAGGGTCATTAAACTCCCGGCTAGCGACATGGGCGATCCTACTAACGCCATACAACATGGTGTTTGTCCTTCAGAAGGCGGTCAAGGGTCAGGCTCTGGCTGACTTTTTAGCTGCACACCCCATCCCAGAATCTTCAAAACTCTATGAAGACATCCCGGATGAAGTCCAAGAATCAAACGTCACTGAGGGAAGCCCCGTTTGGTGGATGTTCTTCGATGGCGCTTCAAGAACGGGCCCCAACGGCCAAATCATCGCAGGAGTGGGGGTAGTCTTGGTCTCCCCCGATCAGCTGGTCATCCAGCGCGCATACTCTCTTTCGAAGCCGTGCTCCAACAATGTTGCTGAGTACAACGCGCTCGTCATGGGACTCCAGCTAGCACAACAGCTGGGGGTGGATCATCTGGAAGCCTACGGTGACTCGAAACTCGTCGTAAACCAGATTCGGGGGCAATACGAGGTTTGCCATGAAGATTTAATCCCTTACCATGAAGTTGCATTGAACATCATTTCAACCTTCACAGGGTTCTTCATCGAACATGTACCCCGTCTACAAAACTTGGAGGCTGACGCTCTGGCTGGCCTCGCAGCCTCATTGGCCGTACCCCTTGGGACGCAACACTATGTCACGGTAACTGGCCGAGACTTGATTTGTCCCAGAAACAACCTATATTTGCAAATGGCTCACGCCATGCCGACAAACACCGATGTTAATGTCCGAGACTGGAGATTCCCGTTCATCGACTTCGCCGTCTACGGAATCCTTCCAGAGGACCCGAAGGAAGCCGTCTCAGTCAGGAGACGCTCTCTTCGATTCTACTACGATACAGCCACTAAAATGCTGTACCGACGCTCCTTCGACGAGCTTCTCCTTCGATGCCTGTCTAACGAAGAGGCGGCCGAAGCTCTTCGAGAAGCTCATGACGGAACTTGCGGAGCTCACCAACCAGGTCCTAAGTTGCAAGATCGACTGCGACGTATGGGCTACTACTGGCCAACCATGGCCGCTGACGCAGTGGAATATGCTAAGAAGTGCCATGCATGCCAACTTCATGCAGACTTCATACATACACCGTCTGAACCTCTATATCCTACAGTCGCCTCATGGCCATTCGAAGCCTGGGGCATGGACATTGTGGGACCGATCACCCCTCCTTCATCAAGAGGACATCGTTTCATCCTGGCCATCACCGATTACTTCTCCAAATGGGCGGAAGCAGTCCCACTAGCAGAAGTAAAAAGCTCCAGAGTGGTCAGCTTTATCAAACACCATGTCATTTACCGTTTCGGAGTACCCAGGCGGATCATTCATGACAATGGTCCTCAGTTCATCAGCCACATTTTCAGCAGATTCTGTGACAAGAATCGCATTCAAAACGTGGCCTCAACCGCCTACAATCCGGCAGCAAATGGATTGGCCGAGGCGTTCAACAAAACTATCGTCAGGCTGCTCAAAAAAGTCGTGTCATCCAACAAACGCGACTGGGACGAAAAGCTCGGCGAATGTCTTTGGGCCTACCGCACAACGGTACGGACCCCAACAGGCAACACACCATTCTCCCTGGTCTACGGGAGTGAAGCGGTACTGCCTCTCGAGTCGCTCCGAGTAGCAATCACAAACAAACTCACAGAAGAAGACAATCAACGTCGTCGTCTGCGGGAACTGGAGGCACTTGACGAAAAGCGTCTCCTAGCTCAACAATGCATCGAACTTTACCAAGCCCGTATATCACAGGCTTTCAACAAGAGGGTCAAACAAAGAACTTTCCAAGTTGGCGACCTGGTCTTAGCAGTCAGAAGACCAATGATGTTAACTCACAAGACACCAGGAAAGTTCGAGCCCAAATGGGAAGGACCCTTCATCATTGAGACGGTGTACTCAAACGGTGCTTACCGCCTCGCCAAACCCAATGGGGACTTGTTCATGATGCCCATCAACGACAAGTTCCTAAAGAAGTACTATTCTTGACATCCTCCAAGACATGTATTTCCCCAAACAACCTCTTCTCACAAAATCAAACGCTTCCGGAACCCAGCTGTTCCGTGGCATCCTTCCGTAGAAAGATAACCACGTCCACATTACCTCTGAGTTGTCCCTCTACATCCTACAAAGCGGAACCTTATATTTCGTGAGCTTACGCTATCCTTCATGTTTACCACGTCCACATTACCTCTGAGTAAACATCCCGTACAAACAACCCCTGCATTGTCGTACATTGATCGCAGAACTTCCACGTCCACATTACCTCTGAGTTGTTCAGCGTATCCCCCATGATCATTCCTACCACGTCCATAAATACCTCTGAGTAGGAAAATTCTATCATTTGAACCTAATGATTGCCATGTCCACATTACCTCTGAGCAAACATGTTGGTTCCTTCAAACTTATTATCTGTACCTAAAAACCGAGGTGCGCAAAAGATAATAGGTCCACATAAATCATCAAGTTCATGAGATCAAAAATGAACACATCACAAAAAAAGATAGTGTATTTCTTTATTTTTTCAAAAAAAAAGAAAAAAGAGAGTACAGAAATACGCTATTCCCCCAGCAAGAGTTGCAAAAAAAAACACAAACATAAAAAGAGAGAGACTACAGTCCCTGATCCTCTCCAGGGTGGGATGAGAGCTCTCTGACTCGACGTCTCAGGTCAGCAGTACGAGTTTCCACAGTCGCCTGGACTCGGAGCTCGGCCTCTTGACGCATTAATCCGACAGCCTCAGCGGAAGTTTTACTCTCATACTTCTCATCGAGCTGTCGTCGCTGCTGAGCCAAAGCAAGAGTCCGCTGAGTAAGAGTCGCTTCCTCCTGCTTGAATGCCACGTGTTCAGCCAGGACACGATCAGCTTCTAGTTGGAGTTGGGCCCGTTGGTCCTCAAGACGGCGCATTTGGGCATCGATCTCTGCGATGTTAGCATCCACCGCAGCCCGCTTCTCCGTCGTCCTCTTCATAGATTGAGACAACTGCTCCACCGTAGCCTCAGTCCTAGACACTTCATGCTCCCAACTGCTCGCATCGGCCCGATGGGAAGCCTCGATTTCGACAATCAACTTCCCCATCTCTGCATCTATCAAGACAGAGAGGTCATTCCACTGGATGTGCTGCAGTTCCGCGAGCCGCTCGTCCAGCTCAATCACCGAAGCCTCCAAAATTTTAGCCATATGGTCGTGGCCTTGGTGAATACGGATCAGCTCGATACAAGGCATTGCCAGAGCTTTTGCTGTCGCAAAGCTCCCCTTGGCATCCATCACTGCAGATACACCTTTCTCCAGCATTTTGTACACTCCCTCGACGAGGAACTTCACATACTCGTCGGCATCCGCCAGCATCTGCAGCGTCATAGCAGGAGTTGGGGGAGCTACTACAGTTTGCGGACCGGAGGAAGATCCGCCAACCTCGATCTGAGAGGTTTGAACCTCGGCAGCAATAGGCTCTTCATCAACAGGGGCCAGACTGCTAGCCCGAGGAGCCGAAGGAGCCGGTACATACGTCGTGATAGTACCCCAAGTGGAAGGAGCAACAGAGGGTTCCACACCCTTACCCTTCTCAAGCCCGTAGAAATCACCGACGTCAACGGCCACCTCTTCTACCCCCGACGTTCTATCAGTATCAGCTACCTCCCCCGGCAGAATGGGGAGATCAACATTTACCTCCTGGCCAGCCCCAGGAAATAAGACCGGCGGAAGGGTCTCATCCTTCTCAAGTCCCTCTACAGGGACAGAATCTGTCGCTACCGCCTGATCGGTAGCCATCTCGACTTCCACGGTCGTAGCCGGGGTAGGACTTGGCAGTGATACAGCCGACCTCCCCTCATCATGATAAGGAGGGGAACCTACCCTCTCCTCTGTCCCAGCTACCTCTGTTGCCCCCGCAACAGACTATTGCAACGTTGGAGGGACGTCATCAGAAGGTGACGAACTCCAATCCACTTCATCAACAGGATACCTCGAGTCCGTAGGACCCTCAGCGTCCAAGGCCTCCACGGCAGACGGTACATCTTCGGGACCCTCCTCCACGGGAGACATCATCATCGGCGGAATGCGCTCATCAGAAGAGCCTGCCACCTCCTTCGGTTTACTAGCACCCGGTTTTGAAGCACGGGACTTCTTCTTCAACGATCCCTACAAGAAGAAGAGCATAAGTCACCACAATGACGTAAAGAATCGGAATTACGGAGCATTCCTTACCTCAGTAGGAACTGATCCTATTGGCGTTACAAGTGGCACCTCCGCAACCTTCGGGGTCGACATCCTTCTCGACGGGTCTCTCACTAGTGCTGCAGCAGCAGCCCAATATCCCGCCAATTCTGGTGGATGATATGATCGGGCTGCCATCAACATATTCGCTGTTGCCTCCAACTGGGTTCCAATGATGAAACTAGTCTCCCTGTCATAACCAGAAGACATAGTATTCATAGTACAATATAGCTTGGCGGCCGGATATAGGATCGGCGGCCGAGGATTGCGAACTGGGGTGGTAAACTTAACGCTAGTGCATCCAGCGTTATAATACTGCCAGCCTCGGGCTCCATCCAGCAAACTCCCGATGAAGCTTAGACTGCTACTGGGATTCCGTAACATTAGCTGAGTGTAGCCAAATTGACGAGCAAATCGGCTTGGCAAGTACGGTTCCAGATAACATCTGTTCTGATTACGGTAGACCAGGTGAGAAGGCCGGATACTCTGCAACCAACGAAAACTCCATTTCGGCAAAGTAACTGCATCCTCGCCAGAATCAACCAAATCCTGGTCGGCCTCGAAATCCTTGAAGATTGGGCCAACCTTCACGATTTCCCACCCTTGAAGGAAGGACAAAACCCTCCTACAAATGGGGACGCCAGTGTAAGACCACCTCCTCTTGTAGAAGCGGCGAATGAAGGCATCTCCTTCAACATGGTCCTCCTCAGGACCAGGACTCATCACATTCGGATGATGTAAGATCAGCCACCCCATAAGATAATGGAAAGGCAGCTCGGCCCGGGGAAAGTTGTCATTATTATCTTTCTCGTGGATTACATCATCAGCAAAAGACCTCAAACCGCGCAACAGGTTGCACACCATCGCGGAGAGGAGAGCTAAAGGTCGTCCAAAGGCCAACTTCACTGCAGGCAAAATGAGATTCCAATGTACCCTCTCAACGACACCGAATCCCCCTGCAAATACGCAATCCCGGAGCCATATCATTAAGTAGGCTGTCAACACTGCTTTAGATGACATCCGGTGCCCGCAGTGCCAGAAACAATTGTACGTAGCCTTGCCGCCCTTATTAGAATGTGGGGTCCTCTCGTCCAGCCGGGTTATTTCAGAACTCACTTCCGTGGGTTTCAAGCCCTGCGGAGTCGCAAACCGGATCCTCGAAGTATCCGCCAAATCCTGCCTGAAGACATAGTCCCTCCAAGCAGTCACGTGAGGCTGGGTCTTACCCTTGTCACTCCGGTGCATCAGATAATGATGGCTCGTCACCTCCTTGAAAACGGCCATCATCTCCAGGTCCTTATCTTCCAAGACCTGGATCTCTTCATTTGACGGGAAATATTCCTCGTACGGTTCCGAGCCCCAAGGAAGCTTGGACACTTCGTACATCTCATGAAGGGCCAATCCCAACTTCCCCACTGGAGTAAAGAAGCTGCCAGTCTGGGCGTTGAAAAGCTCCAAGAGCGTAAGGAACATCGGCTTATTGAGGTCCATGCCTGCCTGCGTGGCCCGAATGGCGGCAGTCAGCCCTATCTCTTTAAGCTCAACTTTGAACCTGAAAAGCACCCAAGAGGTCAACTCGTCCCACTTTGGGATGTAGTGACACCAACCTTCGACTTTAAAGCCAGCTGTCGGATACGTGACCTTCGACGTCAGCATCCGATTTGCAAAAGTCGGGGCACTGAAGGGAAACGTGTCATTTGGGACTTCACTATAGATGCTCCCGGGACGCAAAGCTCAGTAACTGAACGAGGAACCGGTTCGTAAGGCGGTCAAGGTGTCTCGCTAGTTCGAGGTGGTGTCAATCGAAAGGGAACCCCCCAAGGCACCTCCTTGAGAAGGAGTAAGTTCCCAACACATCCTTCTCTTCGAAGCTAGACGATAAAAGGCTGTCAGCGGCAACTGGCGGTCAACTTGCCGCATGTATAACATCATGCCCTTAGTAGCAAAGAACCAGTCTTCTCTAATCTTCAGTATCTTTGCTTCGGAAGAGACTAATCGGTCGCCAAACAGAAAGGCAGGCTTTAAGAAAGTCACACCTTCAGAATCAGCAGACTTCAGTTTACCGCTCTCCATCATACTCTGGAGGAAAAGCGACAACTGGACCTGGATTTGTAGCATCCTCTCACGAGGTTGATCCTGAAGGATAGCATTCTTTGCAGGGTTGATCACCGCCTCATCAAAATCAACTCCCATCTGACAAAGAGAAGCGTCCAGGAGGACCTCATTCAACAAAGGGATCGTCATCGACACTGGCACAACAAAAGTGGAAGTCAGGCAAAAAGACAAAATATGTCAAGCAGACTGGCACATTACCAGGGTACGAACCCATGCGCATCTGCTTCAGCGCATCATCAGGGCATAGGCCCATGCGCATCAGCATGCCTCGGCGCATCATCAGGGCGTAAGCCCATGCGCGTTGGCTTTGGAGCTTCGGCGCATTATCAGAGCGTGAGCCCATGCGCGTCAGCAAAGGCTTCGGCGCATCTTCAGGGAATAAAACCCATGCGCGTCAGCCATTAAAACCTCGGTGCATGATAAAGGTATGAACCTATGCACGTCGGCAGGATAGAACCTCGGCGTATCATCAAAGACCGAAGTCTATATGCGTCGGTAGTTAGGGCACAGGGCCCAAAGCAGAGACGAAACCCACCTGTCACCTCAGGACGAACGTCGGCAGGAGTCGCAAGAGCGATAGGTACATCCTCATCGACGGACTCCCTCGCTTTCTCCTTCCCCTTGCTGGCAGCACCGCGAGGAGTCTTGGGAGCCATTCTCTCGAAGAAGAACAAGTTAGGGTTTTGAAGAAGAAAACTCTAAAGAAACAGAGGCACAGAGAAGAAGAATCCTTTCTCTCTCCAACTCTTACCTATTTATAGGGCTTGGTCGCACGCGTGAACAGATGACGTGTGATCTCAGCCGTCGCCTCGGGTTCTGTGCAAAGATAGCAGCAAATAAAACCAAAAGATCATCATTAATCTTTTCGGTTACCGAGGCATCATCATCATTAACTGAGAAGAGCATGCGCCCGAACAGGCATGCGCCCAGAAATCATGCGCCCTGACCTCCATGCTTCTTATTCAAAGTATTCCAAAACTTATTCAAAAGTTTTGAAAACTTTGAAGGGGGTCTTGTAGAAGCATGGAATTTCACAACCAGAAAGCCCATGCGCCAGACACTACATGCGCTAGAACTCAGACGAAGAACTTCACAGCAAGATCAATAAAGATAGACATTCGAAAGAAGACTTTTTATTTATATACAAAAGTCTATTACATGTCTAAGAAAAGGTTGTACAAAGGAGAATTTCTACAAAAGAAAGATCCTAAGTCTACAGCCAGCGGCTACCATGCGCCTCCAGATAAGCGCAGCAGCCACCATGCGCCGTCAGTCAGGCGCAGCAGACATCATGCGCCTCCAACCAGGCGCATCCCACCATCTCTTCAGCAGCTCAGTTATGTGCATCTAGCTCAGTTATGTGCATCCCTTTAGCCAAATTCTTCCAGCCAGGCTCACCTGGCCGAGCAGAGCCCAGCTATGTGCCGCCCTTCCAGCCAGGATAAATGCTTCTACAAAGCATTTAACCCTCTGGCTGGAACCAAGGAGGAGCACGGCAAAACTGAGGCCAGGGGAGGCTTCGAGAGCCTCCAAAGCCCAAGGAAGACCGTGATCGAAACCACAGCATAAGGGATCTCTCAACACAACCAGAGTGGGCGACACCCACTTTGAAGGAAGAGAGAGCCTAGCACCGCCATTCCGATCTATGGCTCTTCCAGAACAACGGAGACGTGGCCCGAGCATCCCTATCTTTGGATGCAATAGGCACCTTCCGCCTGCCTCAGAAGCCCTCGACTCTGCCTTTTGGATGTAACAGTCACCTTCAAGAGCATCGAAGACAACACAGCGTCTCATCTTCACCCTCGGGAGCACTTCGTCAACAGAATGCACCCGCATGATCAAGTTCATGTTGGAAGTACGTGAGGGAATGAGAAGCCAATCTTCTCTCCATGCCACTATTTATAGGCCGGGCAGATCAAACCCACGTGCCAAGTGGATGGCCCTTCGAATTCTGTGCAATAAATTTGCATTAAATGGATGAACCAGATGCCTCGAATTCAGCAAAACGGCTATTTATAGCACTCGAAGAGCGAGACAGCCGCATCATTAAAAACATGTCGGATGCGCCAGCCAAACAGCGCATTACATGGACGCGCCCTCCAGCATCAGGTGCATCGTGCAGATGCGCCCTGCAACACCCGGCGCATCACAGAGGATGCGCCCCCTCTCACATTCCCTTACCGAGTGGAACGCCAATCGACGCGCCCACTCAGCTGTCCATCGAATGTCACAAACATTAAATGCTGAACTGACACCAGAGTTGGTAGCATGCTTCCCAAAGTCTGAACGGTTGACAACTTTTTCAGAAAATGAAGCGTCGGCAACATCAACATCATCATGACTCCATTCCGACGGCCACTGCCACGTGGCCACCCAACCATCCGCATGCGCCTCTACGGCCATGCGTCCAGATCCGTATGCGCCTCAAAAGCCGTACGCCTTAGACCCTTCACTGATCCCTAAAGACAGAAGAAGAGTCTCAATTGAAGCCCCGCATGTGCCTCCGCGGCCATGCGCCCAAACCTGCATGCGCCTCAAAAGCCATGCGCCCCAGACTGCTCTCTGATCCCAAAAGACAGAAGGAAAGTCGCCTGCATGCGCCTCAAAAGCCATGCGCCCCAAATGGTTTATAACTCCTAAAGGTTATGAGCCGCAGCCTCCAACTGCGCCCAATCCAAGGCGCAGCTCACCAGATTACTCCTCTCCACCAAATCCGAGATCTTCGAACCATGGGTCGATGACACGTGTCCTTTGACTCAACTCGTCCAAGATTTCAGCAACGGAAAGATCTTCTCTCTGCTACGTGCCGGCTCACAACAGCAGTATGAAGAGTTCTCCCCCTCGATCAGGGTGCAGCATCCGTACGCCTCCATCAGCAACCTCCACGTGGCGTCCCCACACCGGCGCATCCTACATGCGCGCATCAGCAGCCAGCCTGCACAACTATAAATGGAGGGATCATTTCCTTCTCACACACACACAGACGGACAACACACAAGATTCACAAGACAGACAGAGTCCACAACAGAGAATCACCAGAGAGGCAGTTCTAGACACTCAACGTCTTCCTCCTCTCAGCAAGCTCCAGCACCCAGAGCAATCAACACCTTCAGAGAACCGATAACCGTCGTCAGCCGGTCAACGGAGTCAACGCATTACCACTCGCTCCATTGGCACTAAGGAACCCAGCTTAAACAAAAGTGTACTCTTAGGACTACATCTAAGTCCTACATTGTAACACTGTTCTGTTTGTATTAAGATTTGCAAATCAAACGATTTTAATGGCAAACATTTGGTTTTGGACACATTTATATATTAAAGTATTTTGGATATTTATCTGATCAGATATATGGAAATTCAATTCATTCTGTTTTCATTATGTTAAAGTATTGGTCTCACTAAAGTTAAGGAGGACCAGTTGGAAATAGATCTGTATTGATCACATTGCGTGTAATTTCCATACTACGCATCCATGATTGATCTATGTCGTTTAGCTATATTGGTATATGTGACCATTGATGGTTTAGTTACGCTATATGTGACGAAGGCCGCTTTGATCCTATGTTGATATGGTTAATGGACGAGATTGTCTGGATATACCCTAAGGATTAAGATAGCAATTTATGAGCTCACTAAGGTTAACACAATTATAAGGTTACATATGTGGCCCAGTGGGAGATTGTTGAAATTATTCAATAACTAAGGGGCCACACATGTAAAATTAATTATGTTTGGGCTATCTAAATAATTAAGCCAAATTAAAGTGGTCTATTTGGAAATTGGCTTAAGGGTATAATTGTCATGGAATTAATGTGTAGATACCGGAGATAATTCTAATTTGATGAGGGGCCAAATTAGAAATATCAAAAACACGCATGTATATATATATATATATATATATATATATATATATATATATATATATATATATATATATATATATATATGTGTGTGTGTGTGTGTGTGTGTGTGTGTGTGTGTGTGTGTGTGTGTGTGTGTGTGTGTGTGTGTGTGTGTATTCATTAGGGTTATGTTCCTCAACTTATACGGCCATCAAAAGAGAGGTTTTCTCTTTTTCTCTTATGCATCCCCATCAATAGAAAGAGAGGGACAAAGGATTCGGATTCTCTTTGTCATTAAGGGTCGTAGCAAGTTGGAAGATCGAACCCCATAAAAGGACGACCGCTTCAAGATCCATCAAGCCTAGCAATGGATTCAGGTACGCTTCCGCAATTTTTTATTATGTTCTTCATCTCATGAATCGACATGGTACAATAAATTTCTAACAAAAAAGATTAACTAAAAGTAATAGGGGATATTTATTCTACTATATAATGCCAAAAGTAGGCTTTATGTGAAAATTTTCTTTCAAAAAATACCCTTTGTTATATTTACTAACTAAAAAGGTTAACTAAAAGTAATAGGGGATATATAGGTAAATACAAAAGTTGTTCTTTGGTATTCCTAATTACAATAGCTTTTAAATGCATTGAGAGTATCTAAAAATGAGGCATTGAACAATGAACTTTGTTTAGCATCATTAGAAATTGAAAAAATGAACAAATTTTGACTACAAGTGTTTTTTAATCTTTCTACTAATAAATACGTGCAACACACATGTGTATATATACTAGTGGATAAATAATTTAATAAATAATTAGTAGTTTGTGTCTAGTATAACTTATTCTATTGAATGTTTTTTTACTCTGATGTATGGTTAAATATGGTCATGAACCTACTTTGGACAGGTGCAGTTCTTACAAAATGCGCTACTTTCTATTTTATCTTTGTATGTGTTTCTTTGTTAAGAAGTTAGGTCTCGTTTGGTACACTGTAATGTAGTAGTAATCCAAATGTAACCAAATAAAAAAAAATTATTTGATTACATTGTGTTTGCGATAAGATTATAGTGAACTAAAGGCAATCTTAATTTGAGTTGCACATTTTTCTCTTATCTATCATATTTTTTTCCTATTATTTTTACATGTTTATGTGGTCATTGTATATTCTTAAATTTCTATAAGAGTTTGAATTTGAATATGCATTCGTCTCTACTTCTATAGGTTAGCCGGTGTACCTTTTAGATTATAAGAAACCTTTTATTTGAATTAGTCACAAATTAGGTTGCAATTCTTGCTGAGTTATCTTTTGTTTAATTGAAAAGAGATATTTGGAAATCTTACATAATTGAAAGCAATATTTTCCAAAGAAATAACAAAATCAATTGACATTATTGACTACATAAGATCCTACTAGGAAGATGATGGCTTTTGGAAAGTTTGGTTGTTTATCGAATTTTGTTGACTACATCGTCACAATTGTTTCGACGGAAAAGAAGTCTTCTAAATTTTCTAAATTGAAGTGGATGAAAAATTACCTTCGGATCACCATGTCACAAAAAAGATTAAATGGATTAGCTATTATCTCAATTGAAAATGAACAAGTAGAGAAACTTAAGTATGATTACTTAATTGAAGAGTTTGCTTAAAAAATATAAATAGAAGCATTTTTCTTTCAACGTTATGGATTGTGCTAGTTTATAAAAGTACTATGATTGGACCTTTTTTTATTATTATAGTCAAGATTTTATAGTATAGTTCAAGTTAAAGGCACAATGTAATCTTGATTGTACTAAAAAAGTACATATTGTTGTAACTCATATGGCTCCTCACATTTCATCTCCTTGTAACCTACATGACCTTTGGCCCTTCATTTCTTCATAACCCCCAACCTCTCTCCCTATATAAAGAGAGGTTGGGATAGCTTGTAAGATGCACTTGAGTGGTTGATAATATACGAGAAAGCTTCGTCTCCGTGTGTTTGAGTTTTTGCCTTACAACACGTTATCAGCACTTTGCTCGTGCAACGCCGGAGACCCGACGTACCGCTCGCCTCGACGTCCGCCGACCGTTGCCCCGCGCGCACCCAGTCGCTCGTCGCCGATCCCGCGTATCCGCAATCGTTTTCTCACTTTCTTCCACCATACGGTAAGAAAGGTAATTTTTTATATACAAAAGTTGTTCTGTCAGCAACGAAAAATTGCTTTGTTTACTTTATTATACGAAAAATTGCTAGAATTAATTTTTCTACAAAAGTTGTTCTGTCATATACAAAAGTTTCTGTTTTCATCTAAAGGTTTGAAAACAATAGTTTGAAAGCAAAAGTTTTCATCTAAAGTTTCTGTTTCTGTCATATACAAAATTTAGCTAGAATAAGAGTGGTACAATATTTTTTGATTATGTGATGCATGTGGAATGTTGTTTGTGAATAATATAATTTTTTTTGCATTACTGTTAATGTTGTTCTTTACCATGGTTACATGTTTTTTCCAATATAATTATTTCTTCACATCGTTAGTGAGAACATCTTTAATATTGACTTATCCGTGGTTGGTCATAACCAATACTTTTCAGTCCTGTTTGATTTTTCTTGCTACGGATTAATTTCAAGTACCTATATACACAATTTCCATGTTAGATTTTTAATAGTTGTGAAGCTTGTGTTATCTTTCTGGATAAGTTTACTTCATAATCTTTGTTTTATGTTTCATTTGAGCAAGTTTATTACACATCAGGTAGGAGTTCACGAAGTTTATCAAATATACGTTTCTGCTTCCTACTAAATCAAATATATTTTGTTACAAAAATATACTTTGGTAAAACACAATATTTTGTTCAAATTTTTTTTAATCAAAATATACTTTGGCGTGTTTATCAAATAGCTTGTTGTATATATTTTGGTAAAAGACATTTTTCTGTAATTTTTTCAACTGACAATTTCAGAATTATTTTTGTTTAAATAGTACTTATCCCAACAAAATATTTGTTAGTTTTTTTTGAAAAAAAATAAAAATTTTTTCATGATTGATGAAGAATTTAGATGCTAACATTTTTTTTTGGTGATGATGGATTTGGAGCGCCCCGGCGAGCGCCACAGTGCCATCTGCGTCCCGACAAGCATTTTTTTATGTTACTCAGTGAATTATTATAACAGATGTGCAGTAAAAATTGTATTCTTTTTCTCGCTATTTTTTTGGCGTCGCTTCAATAGACGTCGAAAAAATAGTTGATTTTTTTTGTTCCGCTTGCTTAGGCACCAATTCTTTTGTGTGCTGTTACTTGCTTATGTTGTACATTTTTTTTGCGTAATTACAAAAAAACAAACTTGAAAAATGGTTTTGGCTACATAAACAAATTCTGGCACCGCCAAATTTGAGCCTCCTAAAAATAATCTTTTTTGGTTAATAATTTTTCAAAGGCAACGCTCATTTTGAGCACGCACTAAATTGTCACCTATTTTGCACAGTTCGCAAATAGAGTGAATTTCTTGAAAAATCTTATTTATTATTATATTTGACAAAAAATTTACGAAGTCTCACCGAATAGGCTCACCTACTTGGGTATGATGTCAGAAAGAACTTGGGGCTTGGTTCTTAAGAGGTCCCCGGTGACCCTCCTCCCTCATTTTCCCGCCTGGTCATATTCACGTAGAGCTACTGAAAGGGGTTGACCGAATATTATTTTTTACTCAAATTGTATTTATAATTATGCATTTTTGTAAGAAACTTATTAACCTCTCTATATCGGCCCGTCGATCGATATAAGATAATTTTCTAAACAAAAATTGATTTTTCAAAATTGTTGTTTTATTTATGATTGTTTGTTGTTGCTTATACAAACCAAATCCATATAAACCTGTCATTTTATATGTTGACTGATCAAGATTTTTTCTCCTGTTGTAGAAAAATGTCGATCAAGATTGATTTTCCCATCCTTGAAGCCTCTGGCAAGAACTACTTGGACTGGACGCAAGTCATCCAGAACCATCTAGATGCGCAGGGCCTCTTGGACGTCATCTATGACGAGGAAGAGCGTAAAGTGGAAGTAACTCGCTCAATGAACGCCAAAGCGATGATTCTATTCCGCAGGCATTTATCTGACGCCATGAAGTCGGAGTTCATTGAAATTTCCTCGCCGAAGACGCTATGGGACTCTCTGAAAGAGCGCTTTGACCACCAGAAGACCATATGGCTACCTGAAGCACGCCATGACTGGTTGAACCTGCGCTTCCAAGAATTCAAGAGTGTAACTGATTACAACAATGAAGTCTGCAGGATTCGATCATTTCTCTAATACTGCGATGAGATATTAACCGACAGTGATCTATTGGAGAAAACATACACCACATTTCCTTCCACTGACAACTTGCTCCAGAAGCAATACCGTCAATCTAAGTTTACCAAGTTTCCCGAGCTCATCACCCAGCTTTTACTAGACGAGAAGAACAGTCTCATTTTAATGAGAAACAACAATTCTCGTCCTGCTGGAACAAAGGCAATTCCAATGCCTGATGCAAACGCTCTCCGTGGACCAAATCTACGGTGGAAACGAGACAAGGGCCAGTCGTCCCAGCCAAGGAACAGAGGCGAGTTTAAGTCTCGCCACCCAAAGCGAGGTTCTAACAAGAACCAAGGACCTTTGACTCCTAGGCAGTCTCATGGTAAGAACCAACGGGCCAGTCGTCCCAAAGTGAGAATGGAAGGCCAAGCGCCTGCTCTCTGCTACAAATGTGGTGCTTATGGTCATATGCAACGGACTTGCAGGGCGATCCCCCAAGAAGTTAATAACTATCACAAGGGGCGCCGAGGCGAAGCAAATCTGGTCAACGAGTGCGAAAATCTAAATCTTGAGACCCCCAATTTTGTAGCAGAAATGGAAGAATGAATCTCCATTATCTCTCTATATTTGATTTAAGTCATAAAACTTTTGGTGGTTTGTATTTTCTATTTTTTCGATAAATTAAAGTTCTATTTCGAGCACTTTCCTCAAACGTGTGACAAACTTTAATTTTCTTTACTTATAGGCATGGACCACGAGGCAGTGGATTGTCTGGTTGATAGTGGAACGACTCACACTATCTTGAGAGATAAATCATACTTTATCTCCTATACGCCTAAAGTAACCTCAGTGACCAAAGCCCGTTTTTCGTTGTCCAATGGTACTCCCGTTGAAGTATCAGAGACCTTATATTCTCCAAGGTCCAGTCGTACCTTACAGAGTTTTAAGAATATTCGAGAAAATGGATTTCATGTTGAAACTGCTCGAGAACATGGCTTCGAGTATCTTTTCATTACCTCCACTCAGTACGGCCAAAAGCGTATCTTGGAGAAGTTGAAATGTCTTTTCAAGTGGTTTGTATCTCACTATGATACAACACATCGAGAGTAATCTCATCATTCGTCGAGCGCCAGTTGATGAGAGGACTTTTATGCTATGGCATGACCAGCTGGGTCATCCGGGTCAAAATACGATGCTTCGCATTATGAATGCATCACATGGGCATCCTCTTGGAGGAAAGAATTTTGTTATAAATCCGAAAAGCTTATGCCAAGCTTGCTCGATTGGGAAGACGAATCTCAAGCCACTCCATGTGAAACCTACGAGATTGGTTTCCCAATTTCTTGAGAGAATTCATGGAGATATTTGTGGACCAATCCAACCAACATGCGGACCATTTAAATATTTCATGGTTTTGGTTGATGCATCGACTAGATGGTCACACGTAGTGTTGTTATCCACCCGAAATACAGCATTTCCTAAACCCCTCGCCCAGATCATTAAGTTAAGGGCTCACCATCCGGATTATCCGATAAGGTCTATTAGACTTGATAATACCGCATAGTTTACATCGAAGACTTTCGATGACTATTGCATGACTTTGGGAATAAATCTTAAACATCCTGTTGCGTATGTTCATACCCAAAATGGCCTAGCGGAAGCTTTTATAAAGCGACTGCAAGTGATAGCGAGGACATTGGTTATGCGCACGAAACTTCCACTATCTGTATGGGGCTATGCAATTTTGCACGATGCAAATTTGGTCCGTCTGAGGCCCATGGCCACCCAACCACTTTCTACGTACCAGCTGGTTACTGGATGTGAGCCTGATATCTCATATTTACGCGTGTTTGGGTTCCTAGTCAATGTTCCAATTGAGCCGATAAGGCATTCAAAATTTGGACCTCAGAAGCGACGGGGAATATATGTCGGGTATAACTCCCCGTCCATTATTCACTATTTAGAGCCCTTGACAGGCCATCTCTTTATCGCAAGACACGCAGATTGTGACTATGATGAGGCAACCTTCCCGTCGTTAGGGGAAGAAATGTACGCTAACGTTGATGAGGAACGACGTGAATTAGCGTGGCATGTGCCCGCTTTTGCTCATCATGATCCCCCCTCTGCACATAGTAATAAGGAAGTGTAGAGGATTCTAGGTCTGCAAGATATTGCAAATCAAATGCCAGACGCATTTAGCGACCTAGCAAAAGTCACGAGATCAATTATACCTGCTGCAAATGTGCCTGCAAGGATAGACGTCCCTGAGAGATGCCATGTTCCTGTGAAACATGTTGCTCCGGTCGAATCGGCCGAGCAAAGGACGCTGCCATCGGCCGTCCAGTCCGCCACTATTCCCAAGAAGAAGGGAATACCGGTTGGTTCCAAAGATGTTCTGCCCCGGAAGCAGAGAAATCTTGTTAAAAGTGTTTTGCCACATGAGATCATTAAGGATCACGGTGATGTATTAGAAGAACGCATTCCAGATGAAACGCCTATTCCTAATCATGTCGATAACCTCGAAATATCCATCGAGTATGCTAGCTTAGACGATATTTTGAAGCGAAACGAAACTGTCATCGATGATGTGTTCATATTGTCACTCCCCGTTCCCAGAATACATATTTCTATACATGTACAACTTATGTGTATTTATTTAATATTTATCATGTATTATCCTGTATTTTAATTCCTTTAGATTTCAAGTTAATTAATTATCTGCTATCTAAATTCTATGTTAATTTAATTTCCTGCAATTTTATTTCCTGTAATTTTATTCCTGCATTTTATTTTTCTGCTTTTACCTCTTTGCTTGTGGGTTGGCCTTGGATGAACCTCCAACCCGACCCATTGGACCCATTGGACCCGGCCCAACACCCCCACCTACCACCACCTTTTCATTTAAAGCCACCCTCTCTTTCTCTTTCCTCATAAACTCACATTCTCACCATTACTCCTCTTCTTCTTCTTTATTACTCTCTCCACCAAACAAACCGTAGGCAAGTACAACTTGCTTCCACATGAGAGCCCATTTTTATTGCTCTATTAGCTTCTCCTCATGTTCCTAAGAGAGTTTAGAACTTGGCATTTTTCATTTCGAAGTCTTAATTTTTGTAGATCTAGAAATGAGTTATTTTCAAAGTTTGGTGGTTTTGATCTATCAAACTTCTTTGTTTGCACATTTTGATGGTTCTGTGTTGTAGAGAGTTTTGTTCTACCCAATCTTGACCTTTAAAAAGTTGGATTTGGACTTGTTTTGACCAAGTTATGGACTTTTGAAGCTTTGGGTTCAATCCATGGAGTTCTTGCTGTTTGGAGAAGACAGTGAGCAGTGTACGCTAGCTTTTTAGCTGCGTCACTGAGCTGTGCGCGCTCTTTAGCGTAGCGCAGTATAGAGCCCATACGCTACCTTTTTAGGAAGCGTGTGTCTTGCATACGCTGCCTTTTGGAAGCATGTGTCGTATGAAGTTCATACGCTGCCTTTTGGGAGCGTATGACTTGCATACGCTGACTTGGATGGTCAGGAGTCGTATGAAGTTCATACGCTGCCTTTTGGGAGCGTATGACTTGCATACGCTGACTTGGATGGTCAGGAGTCGTATGAAGTTCATACGCTGCCTTTTGGGAGCGTATGACTTGCATACGCTGACTTGGATGGTCAGGAGTCGTATGAAGTTCATATGCTGCCTTTTGGGAGCGTATGACTTGCATACGCTGACTTGGATAGTCGGGAGTCGTATGGAGTTCATACGCTGCCTTACCTGAGCGTAGGCTTACTTGAGTGTAGCCTGACCTGAGCGTATGACTTTTTCACTGAGCGTGTGGCCTTTGGCTGACTTGGCCTTACGTCAGCATGTCACTTTGGTTTTATTTTCCTTAAGCTTGGCTCTTCTATAGCCCTGTATATTGATATTTTATTAGATATTTTACGCCCATTTTATATCCTTACGCCTTTTGGCATGAACTCGATAAAATCATGATATGTTATTATTGTTAATATCGACTGTTATGTAGAATGCGCCTTTTGGCATGAACTCGATAAAATCATGACGTGGAGCTTCAGTATCATCCAGGCAAGGCTAATATGGTAGCAGACTCTCTCAGCAGAAGGGGCGGCATATTTATGTTGACAACACAGAGGCATATCTTAGAAGACCTTCAGGAGATGGGCATAGAAGTTATACTTCCTAACGATGTAGGAGTTCTGGCAAGTCTACAAGTCCAATCTGACTTGGTAGATAGGATCAAGGCAGCTCAGGCACATGACCCAAGGATTCAGAAGCTTAGGACAGAATGTGAGTCAGGGCTCAGGAAGGAGATGCAGATTCATGAAGACGGTACACTTAGGTTTGGATCACGTCTGTGTGTGCCTAGTGGAGATATCAGACAGGAGGTTATGGTAGAAGCTCACAGTTCTCAGTATTCTATACATCCTGGAGGGACCAAGATGTACCAAGATATCAAGCAGCACTTCTGGTGGAATGGAATGAAGAGGGAGATAGCTAGATTTATTTCCCGTTGCCTGGTATGTCAGCAGGTGAAGGCAGAGCAGCAGAGGCCAGCTGGACTATTGCAACCGCTTCCTATCCCGGAATGAAAGTGGGAGCATATTACAATGGACTTTGTGACCGGTTTACCAAGATCACCAAGTGGTAAAGATGCTATTTGGGTGATAGTGGACCGACTTACAAAGGTAGCACTTTTCTTCCTTTCAGAGTAGGGCAATCTACAGAAAAGTTGGCAGAGTTGTATATGCAACAGATAGTCAGGCAGCATGGAGTCCCTGTTAGTATTGTGTCGGATCGAGATACCCGTTTTATATCGCATTTCTGGAAGAGCTTGCATCATAATCTGGGTACCAAGTTGAGATTTAGCACGGCTTACCATCCGCAGACGGACGGGCAATCAGAAAGGACGATTCAGACTTTAGAAGATATGTTACGAGCTTGCACTCTAGATTTTGGAGGATCTTGGGAAAGCCACCTGCACTTAGTTGAATTCTCATACAACAACAGTTATCAAGCCAGTATCCAGATGGCGCAATTTGAGGCACTATATGGTAAGAAGTGTAGATCACCACTAGCATGGGACGATATCGGGAAAAGGAAAATGTTGGGCCCGAAAATGATTGTTCAGACAGTTGAAGTGGTTAAAGGAATTAGAGAGCGACTTCGTGTTGCGCAAGATCGACATCGTCATTGGGCGAACCAGCATCGTAGGCCGCTAGAGTTTTCTGTTGGGGACCACGTGTTCTTGCGGATCTCACCTACCCGTGGGGTCATTAGATTTGGCGTTCGCGGGAAGTTGAGTCCACGATACGTAGGCCCATTTATTATCCTTAATAGGATAGGCGATGTTGCTTATCGTTTGTCCCTTCCACCTTCGTTACGAGAGGTGCATGATGTATTTCATGTATCTCAATTGCGAAGGTATGTATCAGACCCTAGCCATATCTTCGATCACTCTGAGCTGGTTGTTGGTACCAACCTGTCTTACGAGGAGCAGCATATGTCCATCTTGGACCGAAGAGAGAAGGTACTCAAGAATCGAACAATTAACCTTGTCCGGGTTGCTTGGGGTCATCACTCTTTGGGAGAGTCAACGTGGAAACGTGAGGATGATATCCGATCACGGTATCCACATCTGTTTGACTCACAAGGTATATCTTTTTCTGTGTACCTTGATTGTCTTGATTCCTCATGCTTATCACCTTATGGGTAGAATTGCTTGGTGTCGTAAGATTGTTAAATATAGATATGTTACTTGCTAAGGACATTGTAAAATGATTACTTGATTAAATTGCTTGTACTTAGATTAGTTTAGACCCGAGGTTTCTATCCTGCTTGGATTTGAAATTCCGAGGACATAATTTTTCTAAGGAGGGTAGAGATGTCACTCCCCGTTCCCAGAATGCATATTTCTATACATGTACAACTTATGTGTATTTATTTAATATTTATCATGTATTATCCTGTATTTTAATTCCTTTAGATTTCAAGTTAATTAATTATCTGCTATCTAAATTCCATGTTAATTTAATTTCCTGCAATTTTATTTCCTGTAATTTTATTCCTGCATTTTATTTTTCTGCTTTTACCTCTTTGCTTGTGGGTTGGCCTTGGATGAACCCCCAACCCGACCTATTGGACCCATTGGACCCGGCCCAACACCCCCACCTACCACCACCTTTGTATTTAAAGCCACCCTCTCTTTCTCTTTCCTCATAAACTCACATTCTCACCATTACTCCTCTTCTTCTTCTTCTTCATTACTCTCTCCACCTACCAAACCGTAGGCAAGTACAACTTGCTTCCACATGAGAGCCCATTTTTATTGCTCTATTAACTTCTCCTCATGTTCCTAAGAGAGTTTAGAACTTGGCATTTTTCATTTCGAAGTCTTAATTTTCGTAGATCTAGAAATGAGTTATTTTCGAAGTTTGGTGGTTTTGATCTATCAAACTTCTTTGTTTGCACGTTTTGATAGTTCTATGTTGTAGAGAGTTTTGTTCTACCCAATCTTGACCTTTGAAAAGTTGGATTTGGACTTGTTTTGACCAAGTTATGGACTTTTGAAGCTTTGGGTTCAATCCATAGAGTTCTTGCTGTTTGAAGAAGACAGTGAGCAGTGTACGCTAGCTTTTTAGCTGCGTCACTGAGCTGTGCGTGCTCTTTAGCATAGCGCAGTATGGAGCCCATACGCTACCTTTTTAGGAAGCGTGTGTCTTGCATACGCTGCCTTTTGGAAGCGTGTGTCGTATGAAGTTCATACGCTGCCTTTTGGGAGCGTATGACTTGCATACGCTGACTTGGATGGTCAGGAGTCGTATGAAGTTCATACGCGGCCTTTTGGGAGCGTATGACTTACATACGCTGACTTGGATGGTCAGGAGTCGTATGAAGTTCATACGCTGCCTTTTGGGAGCGTATGACTTGCATACGCTGACTTGGATGGTCAGGAGTCGTATGAAGTTCATACGCTGCCTTTTGGGAGCGTATGACTTGCATACTCTGACTTGGATAGTCGGGAGTCGTATGGAGTTCATACGCTGCCTTACCTGAGCGTAGGCTTACTTGAGTGTAGCCTGACCTGAGCGTATGACTTTTGCACTGAGCGTGTAGCCTTTGGCTGACTTGGTCTTACGTCAGCATGTCACTTTAGTTTTATTTTTCTTAAGCTTGGCTCTTTTATAGCCCTGTATATTGATATTTTATTAGATATTTTACGCCCATTTTATATCCTTACGCCTTTTGGCATGAACTCGATAAAATCATGATATGTTATTATTGTTAATATCGACTGTTATGTGGAATACGTCTTGTGTCCCGATTGATTTTTGGATACCCAGTAAGACTGGAACTTGACCTTGAGAGTTATAGGCTCGACCCCAATTAATGCTAATTGACTTTCATGCCTTGTCACCATTGATGACGATGGTTATCTTGACTAAATTGATCATGCATTCCTAGTTGGAACTAAGAGACTGGCTAGTCGTCTTATTGAATTAATGAATGAGACACGTTCATGTTATGAACTATTGTAATCGACTGGCTGATCCCGAATATTGACATACATGCACATGCAGGCTTCAATCTATTTATTTTATTATTTATTTATTTATTTTTTTACAAAAGAAGCATGTGTACTTTATGATCAAGGCACGATTACCGTGGTTAGATTTGATTGTTGCATTACGCTATGTAAGACCTGTAACCTAACCGCAATGGTATCGTTGTAGAGTCGTACATATCGTACCTCGTACGAAAGTACTCATTTGAATGACCATGATCCACGGCATGGGATTTTGCTCAACATAGGGACTATTAAGTTAAATAAAATAATGATTGCATGGAGAGAATGGATTTCCGAGTTCTTATATGGCAGCCCCCTTGGGACGAGTATTGCCCGACGGGCAGGCTGGTTCCCACAGATACTGTAAATCTGCCACACGGGCAGGGAACAGTATCTGCTTTTATTATTGTATATGGTATATTGACGGGCGTCCTGCTAGAACTCGTCTAATTCATGCATGGCGCACATGATTGACTAGATAGACTAGCCTCACTTGCACATAGTAAGAACTGAGGAATCCCTATTGCATAAAACTCCAGGATAACTTGGGACTCACAATAGCAAGCCGTAGGAGTTTATTGGCCGTTTAAGATGATCTGTTTGTGTACTGTACTACTCTGTTACCTAACTGGGATGATCAGAATGTCAGGACATGACGGGCCAACTTCTGTCCTTGTTTGGTTGGGAGGTTGGTTCGAAGTGTCGTGATGTGATGTGAATCCTAGTAGTAAGCAGAGATCTATTATTTTATTCTCTTACTTACTGGTTTTAGTTCTCATGTCGTGCTTCCTTGTGGTACTTGCTATTAGAGGTCTAACCTCTCTGGTTTTGCATGGCCAGATTTAGAGCCGGTTCCCGAGGACTCAGCTTACTTCTACCTCCAAGATGGTCAACACTAGAGGGATGATCGCAGGAGGACTCGAGTGGGTTTCTTACTTCCCCGCTCGTTTTGTTATTTACCTTATACTTTGCCGTTTGGCACCGACATGTTAGTCGGATCGTCTTGTACTTACTTTTACATAATTATAACTAAGTCAGACTGCAGCTTGATAACAATTGTGTACACTTTGCTATATCATCTGGCTGTGTTTTGTAAAGCCAGATCTCAAGAACATTTTGACTGAGCGTTTGGGACGCCTTACTGCTTTATCTTACATGTTCTCTATTTCTGTTTCCTTGTTTGAATGATTGAGACAATAGATGTGTAATAACCACAGCAAGACTTTTATGTAGTATGCACCCCCTCGTCTGGTTAGACAGCATTGATCGTATTATACGGTATTTATCTACCCGTAATACGTAGCTGGCTGAGTCATTCCCCCGCTCTCCAGTATTCTGGTTCTGGGGCGTGACAAGGTTTTTGTGGTGGCCCATGCAGGTCAAATTTCAGACTTGTGGGGTATTTTGATTTATAGGATGTCTCAATCACACATGTTCCCCCTTGATCTCATGATTCGTTGTCCTCAATTCTGGCTTGACATTCCAGTATCCCTTGACTTCATTGATCTTTCCCGTCCGGTCGTTTGATTGTTCTCTTGTCCCTTTTCTTAGGGGCACTCCGTCCGCATCGGTCAGAGCTGGGCAGCAACAACAAAGGCAGCATGGGCAACCTGACCATGCTGATCAGCAACAAGGGTCAGAACCACTTCATAAGGCTATTCAAGAAGAGGTGATAGTAGAACTAGCAGTTGGACCACGATATCCGGAGGTTCCAACACCACCCATAGTTCCACCTACCACTGTGGAATTTGACAAACCAGCCCTTCTGGAAATCATGTGAGGGATGATGGCTACTCAGCAACACCAGATGTTAGCTCAGCAACGTATGCACGCTCAGTTACAAGAGCAGAATGTACTACTCAACCAAGGATTACAGACGGCATTGGAAAGAGGGGCAAGGACAGATTCAGGAGCGTCAGCCCGGTTTTGCAAGTACAACCCTCGCCGTTTCGAGGGCACGGAGGATGCCATTTCAGCAGATGCATGGCTTAAGGATATCGAGGCTATTCTGACAGCCGCTAAGGTACCGGCAGAAGAACGTGTGGATCTAGTGAAGTTGTTACTTCAGGATCTCGCACGTGATTGGTGGGAAGCAGAGGAAGTAGGCATCAGACGTCCTATTGCTTGGGACGAATTCACAGCAAGGTTCAAAACAAAGTATTATGGAGTTGTGGCACAGTTTGAGCTACAACAGAAGTTTATCAACCTCAAGCAGGCCGGCAAGACGGTAGATGCTTACGCAGCGGAGTTCTGCAGATTGAGCAGGTTTGCCCCAGAGATGGTGGCAACGGAGCGCCAGAGGGCGATGAGGTTCCAGCAAGGGTTTCATCTTGAGCTCTTGCAATTGATAGAGGGACACAACTACCAGAACTTTGATAAAGTATTGACAGCAACCCGCAGGCATGAGATCACCATTCAGAGGCTCGCGACAAGGACTGGAGGTCAGAAGAGATCCCACAGTCAGATAGAAGGAGGAGGGGGAGAAGCGCCCCGAACAACAGCACCATCCCCTGGAATTCGTATCCACGATGTGGCGATATGAGGGCCAGCACCACCACCCAGGCAACAGCAACAGCAACAGAGGAAGAACCAGCAACCCCCTGCAGGCTGCACTTATTGTGGAAAGATAGGGCACACTAGAGATGTGTGTCGGACATTGAACGGGCAGTGTTTGATATGTGAAAATCCAGATCATCGGGTTACCACATGTCCCATGAATTCGAGGTCAGGAGGACCAGTACAGCAGTTTCCTGCTCTGCCAGCACCAGGAACAGGACAGTATCGAGGACCAGCGGTAGCAGTGAGACCGTTGGCACAGCGCCCATTAATGTGGCAGGTTCAGATGTTTTGGCAGCAGGGACCGCCGATGCAGCAACACCAGCATAGACCACTCCAGCATCATCAAGGCAGGGGCCAGCAGCAGCACCAGGCTAGGCCGCAACATGGGAACCAGCAAGGAGGTCGAGGGCAGGCATTCACTCTATCCTTGGAAGAGGCATTAGCATCGGAAGATGTTGTGGCAGGTAACATTCTCGTCGCCTCATATCCCGCAGTAGCATTGTTTGATTCGGGAGCATCCTATTCATTTATATCTGCACAATTTACGACACGGCTAGGAATGGAGTTCGAGGCATTGCCAGGGAGGTTGAATATACTCACTGGTAATGGGCTCGTAGGAGTTAGTAGAGTTATTTTAGCATGTAGCGTTGTAGTTTGCGGGCATTCCCTACCCGCCCGGTTGATAGAATTTCTTGTTGGAAATTTCGACGTTATCTTAGGCATGGACAGGCTGAAAGACAGTCATGCGACAATAGATTGTCGTAGTGGGAGTGTATCTTTTGATATTATAGGCATGAAGAGATTCACCTTAGTCAGATCAGAGGCAACTCAGCAAGAGCGGGGAGTAGTGACGGTAATGGAAGAAGTTCAGATTTCGAAGGTAGTTGAAGAATTTCTAGACATATTTCCTGAAGAACTTCCCGGTCTGCCACCAGTTAGAGATATTGAGCTCAGTATAGAATTGGCACCTGGGACTAAACCAATATCAGATCGAGTTTACAGAATGGCGAATTCGGAGCAGGCCAAGGTATATCAGCATATAGAGGAATTGAAGGAGAAGAAGTTCATTCAAGCTAGCATATCGCCATGGGCAGTACCAGTGGTACTTGTGGGAAAGAAGGATGGGTCATCCAGATTGTGCATTGACTACATGAAGCTTAACGCGGCAACAGTGAAGAACAAGTACCCATTACCCAGGATCGACGACTTGTTTGATCAGTTGAGCAGGACCAGAGTTTTCTCCAAGATAGATCTTCGTTCAGGATACCATCAAGTGAGGGTTCGGAAGGAGGATATTCCCAAGACAGCATTCAGGTCGAAGTATGGGCATTATGAATTCTTGGTAATGCCGTTTGGTTTGACCAATGCTCCAGTAATATTTATGGATTTGATGAACCGCATCTTTATGCCGTACTTAGATCAATTTGTCGTGGTGTTTCTCGACGACATTCTCATATACTCTGCTAGTAAAGAGGAACATGAAGACCACCTCAGGAAAGTGTTGCAAGTTCTGAGAGAGAACCAGTTGTATGCCAAGCTCAGCAAGTGTGAGTTCTGGACGGATCATATTTCATTTTTGGGTCATATCGTATCAGAAGCTGGAGTAGCAGTGGATCCCAAGAAGGTAGAAGCAGTGGAGAGTTGGCCAGCACCCAAGACCGTAGCTGATGTACGGAGTTTCTTAGGATTGGCAGGATATTACAGAAGGTTTGTGTCAGATTTTGCAAGACTTTCAGCACCCATGACCCGCTTGACACAGAAGGATGTGCCTTTGTTTGGTCGGCAGAATGTCAGGCATCATTTGAGAATTTGAAGCAGAAGTTGATATCAGCACCCATTCTTACATTGCCAGTTGGACCCGGAGGTTTTACAGTATATTGTGATGCATCAGGTAAAGGACTTGGATATGTCCTCATGCAGCACGGGAAGGTGATAGCATATGCATCTAGGCAGCTTCGGGACCACGAGAAGAATTACCCAACTCATGATTTGGAGTTGGTGGCAGTAGTATTCGCTTTGAAGCTATGGAGGCATTACTTATATGGTGACCGAGTGGAGATGTACACGGACCACAAAAGTTTGAAGTACATCTTTACCCAGAAGGAACTGAACATGAGGCAGAGAAGATGGTTGGAGTTGATCAAGGATTATGACGTGGAGCTTCAGTATCATCCAGGCAAGGCTAATATGGTAGCAGACTCTCTCAGCAGAAGGGGCGGCATATTTATGTTGACAACACAGAGGCATATCTTAGAAGACCTTCAGGAGATGGGCATAGAAGTTATACTTCCTAACGATGTAGGAGTTCTGGCAAGTCTACAAGTCCAATCTGACTTGGTAGATAGGATCAAGGCAGCTCAGGCACATGACCCAAGGATTCAGAAGCTTAGGACAGAATGTGAGTCAGGGCTCAGGAAGGAGATGCAGATTCATGAAGACGGTACACTTAGGTTTGGATCACGTCTGTGTGTGCCTAGTGGAGATATCAGACAGGAGGTTATGGTAGAAGCTCACAGTTCTCAGTATTCTATACATCCTGGAGGGACCAAGATGTACCAAGATATCAAGCAGCACTTCTGGTGGAATGGAATGAAGAGGGAGATAGCTAGATTTATTTCCCGTTGCCTGGTATGTCAGCAGGTGAAGGCAGAGTAGCAGAGGCCAGCTGGACTATTGCAACCGCTTCCTATCCCGGAATGAAAGTGGGAGCATATTACAATGGACTTTGTGACCGGTTTACCAAGATCACCAAGTGGTAAAGATGCTATTTGGGTGATAGTGGACCGACTTACAAAGGTAGCACTTTTCTTCCTTTCAGAGTAGGGCAATCTACAGAAAAGTTGGCAGAGTTGTATATGCAACAGATAGTCAGGCAGCATGGAGTCCCTGTTAGTATTGTGTCGGATCGAGATACCCGTTTTATATCGCATTTCTGGAAGAGCTTGCATCATAATCTGGGTACCAAGTTGAGATTTAGCACGGCTTACCATCCGCAGACGGACGGGCAATCAGAAAGGACGATTCAGACTTTAGAAGATATGTTACGAGCTTGCACTCTAGATTTTGGAGGATCTTGGGAAAGCCACCTGCACTTAGTTGAATTCTCATACAACAACAGTTATCAAGCCAGTATCCAGATGGCGCAATTTGAGGCACTATATGGTAAGAAGTGTAGATCACCACTAGCATGGGACGATATCGGGAAAAGGAAAATGTTGGGCCCGAAAATGATTGTTCAGACAGTTGAAGTGGTTAAAGGAATTAGAGAGCGACTTCGTGTTGCGCAAGATCGACATCGTCATTGGGCGAACCAGCATCGTAGGCCGCTAGAGTTTTCTGTTGGGGACCACGTGTTCTTGCGGATCTCACCTACCCGTGGGGTCATTAGATTTGGCGTTCGCGGGAAGTTGAGTCCACGATACGTAGGCCCATTTATTATCCTTAATAGGATAGGCGATGTTGCTTATCGTTTGTCCCTTCCACCTTCGTTACGAGAGGTGCATGATGTATTTCATGTATCTCAATTGCGAAGGTATGTATCAGACCCTAGCCATATCTTCGATCACTCTGAGCTGGTTGTTGGTACCAACCTGTCTTACGAGGAGCAGCATGTGTCCATCTTGGACCGAAGAGAGAAGGTACTCAAGAATCGAACAATTAACCTTGTCCGGGTTGCTTGGGGTCATCACTCTTTGGGAGAGTCAACGTGGAAACGTGAGGATGATATCCGATCACGGTATCCACATCTGTTTGACTCACAAGGTATATCTTTTTCTGTGTACCTTGATTGTCTTGATTCCTCATGCTTATCACCTTATGGGTAGAATTGCTTGGTGTCGTAAGATTGTTAAATATAGATATGTTACTTGCTAAGGACATTGTAAAATGATTACTTGATTAAATTGCTTGTACTTAGATTAGTTTAGACCCGAGGTTTCTATCCTGCTTGGATTTGAAATTCCGAGGACATAATTTTTCTAAGGAGGGTAGAGATGTCACTCCCCGTTCCCAGAATGCATATTTCTATACATGTACAACTTATGTGTATTTATTTAATATTTATCATGTATTATCCTGTATTTTAATTCCTTTAGATTTCAAGTTAATTAATTATCTGCTATCTAAATTCCATGTTAATTTAATTTCCTGCAATTTTATTTCCTGTAATTTTATTCCTGCATTTTATTTTTCTGCTTTTACCTCTTTGCTTGTGGGTTGGCCTTGGATGAACCCCCAACCCGACCCATTGGACCCATTGGACCCGGCCCAACACCCCCACCTACCACCACCTTTGTATTTAAAGCCACCCTCTCTTTCTCTTTCCTCATAAACTCACATTCTCACCATTACTCCTCTTCTTCTTCTTCTTCATTACTCTCTCCACCTACCAAACCGTAGGCAAGTACAACTTGCTTCCACATGAGAGCCCATTTTTATTGCTCTATTAACTTCTCCTCATGTTCCTAAGAGAGTTTAGAACTTGGCATTTTTCATTTCGAAGTCTTAATTTTCGTAGATCTAGAAATGAGTTATTTTCGAAGTTTGGTGGTTTTGATCTATCAAACTTCTTTGTTTGCACGTTTTGATAGTTCTATGTTGTAGAGAGTTTTGTTCTACCCAATCTTGACCTTTGAAAAGTTGGATTTGGACTTGTTTTGACCAAGTTATGGACTTTTGAAGCTTTGGGTTCAATCCATAGAGTTCTTGCTGTTTGAAGAAGACAGTGAGCAGTGTACGCTAGCTTTTTAGCTGCGTCACTGAGCTGTGCGCGCTCTTTAGCATAGCGCAGTATGGAGCCCATACGCTACCTTTTTAGGAAGCGTGTGTCTTGCATACGCTGCCTTTTGGAAGCGTGTGTCGTATGAAGTTCATACGCTGCCTTTTGGGAGCGTATGACTTGCATACGCTGACTTGGATGGTCAGGAGTCGTATGAAGTTCATACGCGGCCTTTTGGGAGCGTATGACTTACATACGCTGACTTGGATGGTCAGGAGTCGTATGAAGTTCATACGCTGCCTTTTGGGAGCGTATGACTTGCATACGCTGACTTGGATGGTCAGGAGTCGTATGAAGTTCATACGCTGCCTTTTGGGAGCGTATGACTTGCATACTCTGACTTGGATAGTCGAGAGTCGTATGGAGTTCATACGCTGCCTTACCTGAGCGTAGGCTTACTTGAGTGTAGCCTGACCTGAGCGTATGACTTTTGCACTGAGCGTGTAGCCTTTGGCTGACTTGGTCTTACGTCAGCATGTCACTTTAGTTTTATTTTTCTTAAGCTTGGCTCTTTTATAGCCCTGTATATTGATATTTTATTAGATATTTTACGCCCATTTTATATCCTTACGCCTTTTGGCATGAACTCGATAAAATCATGATATGTTATTATTGTTAATATCGACTGTTATGTAGAATGCGTCTTGTGTCCCGATTGATTTTTGGATACCCAGTAAGACTGGAACTTGACCTTGAGAGTTATAGGCTCGACCCCAATTAATGCTAATTGACTTTCATGCCTTGTCACCATTGATGACGATGGTTATCTTGACTAAATTGATCATGCATTCCTAGTTGGAACTAAGAGACTGGCTAGTCGTCTTATTGAATTAATGAATGAGACACGTTCATGTTATAAACTATTGTAATCGACTGGCTGATCCCGAATATTGACATACATGCACATGCAGGCTTCAATCTATTTATTTTATTATTTATTTATTTATTTTCTACAAAAGAAGCATGTGTACTTTATGATCAAGGCATGATTACCGTGGTTAGATTTGATTGTTACCTTACGCTATGTAAGACCTGCAACCTAACCGCACTGGTATCGTTGTAGAGTCGTGCATATCGTACCCCGTACGAAAGTACTCATTTGAATGACCATGATCCACGGCATAGGATTTTGCTCAACATAGGGACTATTAAGTTAAACAAAATAATGATTGCATGGAGAGAATGGATTCCCGAGTTCTTACATGGCAGCCCCCTTGGGACGAGTATTGCCCGACGGGCCGGCTGGTTCCCACAGATACTGTAAATCTGCCACACGGGCAGGGAACAGTATCTGCTTTTATTATTATTGTATATGGTATATTGACGGACGTCCTGCTAGGACTCGTCTAATTCATGCATGGCGCACATGATTGACTGGATAGACTAGCCTTGCTTGCACATAGTAAGAACTGAGGAATCCCTATTGCATAAAACTCCAGGATAACTTGGGACTCACAATAGCAAGCCGTAGGAGTTTATTGGCCGTTTAAGATGATCTGTTTGTGTACTGTACTACTCTGTTACCTAACTGGGATGATCAGAATGTCAGGACATGACGGACCAACTTCTGTCCTTGTTTGGTTGGGAGGTTGGTTCGAAGTGTCGTGATGTGATGTGAATCCTAGTAGTAAGCAGAGATCTATTATTTTATTCTCTTACTTACTGGTTTTTGTTCTCATGTCGTGCTTCCTTGTGGTACTTGCTATTAGAGGTCTAACCTCTCTGGTTTTGCATGGCCAGATTTAGAGCCGGTTCCCGAGGACTCAGCTTACTTCTACCTCCAAGATGGTCAACACTAGAGGGATGATTGCAGGAGGACTCGAGTGGGTTTCTTACTTCCCCGCTCGTTTTGTTATTTACCTTATACTTTGCCATTTGGCACCGACATGTTAGTCGGATCGTCTTGTACTTACTTTTAAATAATTGTAACTAAGTCAGACTGCAGCTGATAACAATTGTGTACACTTTGCTATATCATCTGGCTGTGTTTTGTAAAGCCAGATCTCAAGAACATTTTGACTGAGCGTTTGGGACGCCTTACTGCTTTATCTTACATGTTCTCTATTTCTGTTTCCTTGTTTGAATGATTGAGACAATAGATGTGTAATGACCATAGCAAGACTTTTATGTAGTATGCACCCCCTCGTCTGGTTAGATAGCATTGATCGTATTATACGGTATTCATCTACCCGTAATACGTAGCTGGCTGAGTCATTCCTCCGCTCTCCAGTATTCTGGTTCTGGGGCGTGACACATATACTCAGTGGCCCCTGACATTATGAACAATGATGACATGGAACCTCGTGGTGTTGCCGAGTGTCAATGACGAACGGACTGGTCACAATGGAAACAAGCAATCCAGGCTGAAGTAGACTCCTTAGCGAAAAGAAGCGTGTTTGGACCTGTTGCTCCAACACCACCCAATGTTAAACCAGTTGGTCACAAATGGGTTTTCCTAAGGAAGTGTAATGAGAGAAATGAGATTGTGCGATACAAGGCTCGCCTTGTGGCGCAAGGCTTCTCACAACGCCCTGGAATTGATTACGAGGAGACGTATTCTCCCGTAATGGACATCATAACATTCCGCTACTTAATCAGTTTAGTAGTTTCCGAAAAACTGAATATGCAGCTCATGGATGTGGTCACAGCCTATCTCTACGGGGATCTAGATACAGAGATATATATGAAAGTCCCTGAAGGACTAAAGATGCCTGAATCAAGTAGTTCCCGACCATGGAATGCGTTCTCGATTAGACTGAGGCGTTCGCTATATGGATTAAAACAATCCGGGCGAATGTGGTATAACCGCCTAAGCGAATACTTGATTGGTTTAGGATACGTTAATAATGAACTTTGCCCATGCTTGTTCATAAAGAAATCCACTTCAGGATACGCAATCATCACGGTCTATGTAGATGACATGAATCTCATAGGAACCGAAAAAGACTTGTCAGAAACTGCTGATATCCTAAAGAGGGAATTCGAGATGAAGGATCTTGGGAAGACACGGTTTTGCCTCGGCCTACAGATCGAGCACCGTAAAGATAGAATTCTTGTCCATCAAGCAAACTACACCCAAAAGGTGTTGAGACGCTTTAGTCATTTTGACGTTAAGCCGTCCGCTACTCCCATGATCGTCCACTCTCTAGACATTACTAAGGACCCATTCCGTCCAAAGGAGGACGACGAAGAGATATTGAGTCCTGAGTGCTCTTATCTGGGTGCAATAGGCGCTTATTGTACTTGGCCCAATGTACTAGACCGGACATCTCGTTTGCTGTGAATTGTCTAGCTCAACACAGCACCGCGCCAACACGTCGCCATTGGAATGGCATAAAAGACATTTTCCGCTACCTTAAGGGTACTACGGACTTGGGCTTGTTCTATCCCTATGCGGTTTTGAGTGAGTCCAACGCTCTTGGCACTCGAAGCAACGCGACCCTTATTGGCTACGCCGATGCGGGATACTTATCTGATCCGCACAAGGGGCGTTCCAAATCTGGTTATGTCTTTACCATTGGGAACACGGCAATTTCTTGGAGGTCTCGTAAACAGACCTTAGTGGCTACTTCAACGAACCACTCTGAGCTACTCGCGCTCTATGAGGCGACTAGAGAGTGTGTATGGCTTCGAGCTGTTATTGGCCATATTCGAAGTACATATGATCTTCCATATGACCCAGATGAACCTGTTGTCGTCTATGAGGATAATACCGTTGTTATTGATCAAGCGAAACATGGTTACATCAAAGGGGATGCTACCAAGCACATATCGCCCAAGTTGTTCTTTACACATGAACAACAAGCGCTTCAGAAGATTGAAGTGCAACACATTGGATAGGAGAATAACCGTGCAGACTTGTTCACCAAGTCACTGCCAAAACACTCGTTCCAGAAACATGTCAGAGCGATTGGACTTAGGAAGCTTTCAGAGCTAGCTTAAGTGAAACATGTTTCCCGCACCCTGTTGTGTGCATGTGAGGGGGAGCGTCCCAACGAGCGCCCCCAAAACGCCCTGTTGTGCGTATATCCCGTGCCCTGTCGAGTGCGAGTGAAAAGGGGAGCATCCTGATGTATGCTTGTGTACTATTTTTCCCTTAGACCAAGTTTTTTCCCATTGGGTTTTCCTTGGCAAGGTTTTTAACGAGACACATTTCAAATCTCTTATTCACTAAGGACTATTGTGATCAGGGGGAGTATCCAGTGTATACTTCTAAACCATTGTGTATTCTTTTGTCCTTCGATCAGCGGTTTTTCCTACTGGGTTTTCCCTGACAAGGTTTTGACGAGGCACTTTTGCAATGGTTAAGTTTACCCCCATCACTCTGACCTGTGTGTACTCTTTTGTCCTTCGACCAAAGTTTTTTTTCCACTGGGTTTTCTTTGGCAAGGTTTTGACGAGGCACAAGTAGATAGTCAAATTTGAATATGCAAGCTACAGACAGACGAAGAAACTCAGAGATGTTTACAAGCAGAATTTCTGGAGAGCCAAGGGGGAGTGTTGTAACTCATATGGCTCCTCACATTTCATCTCCTTGTAACCTACATGACCTTTGGTCCTTCATTTCTTCATAACCCCCTACCTCTCTCCCTATATAAAGAGAGGTTGGGATAGCTTGTAAGATGCACTTGAGTGGTTGATAATATACGAGAAAGCTTCGTCTCCGTGTGTTTGAGTTTTTGCCTTACAACACATATATACTTTTATTGTTATTATTTTTTTGAATAATGATGAAGGAGCAACCAAAATTAGTTCCATCTAGAACAACTCAACCTCCTGGGCCTTCCGTGTGTGTTATGTCACTCGGAGAGAATGATAATATATTAATATTTTGTTACTAATCCTTCTCTCCAAACACGTAATTTCCTAAATTTAAAAGTAACAATAAAATTTGTTTTAACACCGAATCATGTTTACCTTTTTTTATAAACAATTTTAGTTTTGGGATAACTTTTAAAAACAAGAGGGATGATGCTTTCAAAAGTTGTTGCTGCTTTTGTTTTTTGAAAAAAAAATGGGCAAAACAACAAGGCTGGAATGAAAATGACATACATTTAAGTTTTCTTAGCTCTCAATATGTTGTAGCGAAACTATATTTGTATATCAAATATGTCTTTTTTTAAGGAATCTAGAGTGTTTGGTTGACCAAACTCAGATGAAGTTAACTAAAATATAAAGTAGGAAATATATATATATATATATATATATATATATATATATATATATATATATATATATATATATGGTTAAAATTGTTGTGAAAATGAAAGAAAGTGAATAAATTGGTAGCCAGAAATAATGTAAGTAACTTTTCTCATTGATAACATATAAAGAGGGAATGGGATAGAGTTTGTTGTGGGTATGGATAAAGGGCATCCATATTTGTGTCTATCTAAATCACAATACTCCCCATTGGATGTCCACTTTAATTATTGTCTCATAAAAACTTTTCTAAGAAAAAACCTATCTTTTGAGGAAAAATTCCGTAGAAAAGAAAAGAGTACAATAATATTCTTCAGGAATATGATTCTTAAGGAATATGATTTTTCAGGAATCCAAGTGGGTGCGACTTGCTAGTCTCGGGGCTTGACCAAAGATGGTAGACTCTATGTCGAGATCAGAGGTTCAACATACGTTCACCTTCTGATAATTCTCGAGATCCAAGAGGAACACTATTATATGAATATGATCACAAAAGCAACAATAATCATAAAGATAAATCTCACGTTCTTTCTCGCAATCGCAGTTGCTGACGGACAGAACTGAGTTCAGAAAATAAATCTTACGTTCTTCTATACAATCGCAGTTGCAGACGGACAGAACTAAGTTACAACTCAGATGAAGGAGAAGAAAGAAGAAAGAAGAAAGAAGAAGGGGAAAGGAGCTTGCTGGGGTGATTAAGATCACCGTTGCTCAAAGTAAAATTGCTCTACCACGATCTGCTTCCAGGAACCAGCAAGTTCACGAAGAACTTCTGGAACGCTCGTAAGTCAAAATTTGAGACTTGAACGGGCTTCCTGGACTTTACGAACTCCCTTAACTCTCTTCTTGGTGCATCTTTCAAAGGAGGCCAAGGGGCTCTATTTATAGAGTGGAGTGAGACTTCACCCCTTCTTCTATCTGATGTGGGACTAAAATACCAATACTCAAAAATAGGGTTTGATATTTTAGATCATCCCACAATCAGCATAAAAGTGTGACAGTCCACGCCTACCCTCCGAACACTCCCGTGCATGCACGAGACATCCTGGAGTCCGTGTTCGAGTCCGAGTCCGCACAACAAAAATTAACTTACTTCTTTGTTGCACTACCAGAATAAGTCATTTTAGCGACGCCTAAAGACGTTGCTAAAATGCCTAAAGACGTCACTAAACCAGTTTAGCGACGTATTTAGCGACGTCTTCCTCTTGTCGCGGAAACCTTAGTCGTTGTTTGGGAAGACGTCGCTGATCGTCGCCAACACCGATGTTTACCGACGCAAGGATACGTCGGTAATATACCGACGTTTATCGTCGTTTCGTCGATGAAATAGTGACGTTTATGATATCGCTATACGTCGGTATTCTCTGGGAAAATTACCGACGTTTTTGATGTCGCTATGCGTCGGTATATAGTACCGACGTTTTTTGATATCGCTATACGTCGGTATATTCTGGAAAAATGAGGTAAAATTCTGGGATATTTACCAACGTATAGCGACGTTTACCGACGCATACCGACGAAACAGACGTCGCTATACGTCGGTAGCCTGACAATATATACCAGTTTAGCGACTTCTACCGACGCAATGTGCCATCGGAAAGCGTCAGTAAATGTCGGTAGACGTCGCTAAATTTGAAAAATAAATAAAAAAATAAATTGCAGTATGCAGTTTTCTCCACAAAATTATTTTCTTCCTGCAGTTTAATCTGAAACACAATACACAAGCACATTTTATCCCTGGGTTCATCGACCCCTTCGGTGGAACAACAATATCGGTAAATTAACATCCAAATGAAACGAATAACATAAAATAACCAAAGTCCACACAACATATATAAACCAATATCCAAATTGTCATGGGTCTACATAACCAATTACCAATGTATCTATGCAACCAACAAACAAGTGTCACAAAAAAATAAGTGTCACAAACAAATACAAAGAAAAATAAGTACTCAAGCACTAAATACAAACAGTCCTAACTCGGACTACTGGGGATCTAGAGCATGAGGGGGCGCGCCGTGACAAAGGGCTAAGAAAAGCTCATAGTCCTCCTGTGAAATCGACACCGATGAAGGAGGTAGTGACGTCGGTGGAGTCGGTGTCGATGAAGAAGGCAGTAGCGCCGGCGGAGTCGACGACGATAAAGGCGCACCCGGAGGACGATAACGCTCCAACGCTGCAAGTCGCTGGTGGTATGAATCCATTGTAGATAACATTCTATCACTGCTATCAGCCACCGAATCCTGCACCAATCTCAGCCTCTCGCCCATGGTCATCTGTGTTGCCTGCAGATCAAATACGATGTGCTCCGTCGACGCTCTAAGATCGGTGACGCTCCGTTCTGTCCGTTCAGTCATATGTCGGAGCTCCATAATGCTGCGGTCGAGCACATCAAATCGTGCTATAAACGCAGGCTCATCTGACTAGTGCTGAGACTGGTCCTGAATCCGTCGTAGCAGCTCGTCCCGGAGAGACTCCATCATCTGGTGAACTCGGGCAGACTCCTGGGACGGCTGTAGACCATGCACACTAGCGGGGGATGCCCTAGAGGACTGGCTCGCAACTAGGTCGCCATAGGATCCGTACCATAGTACGTACCCCTACGGAGGCCACCAGCGGCGGTCATCCACAGCTCGTCTGCCGATGGAGCTTGAGTGGACAGCGATAAAGTACCGGCCTCTCCCACAGTAGGTACACTAGCAGTCGCCCGATCCCGAAGCCTCTGATACTCGGCCTAAAAAGTATGGATAGTACTCTATGATTTCTAATTTCTAATTAATTACTTATTATTACAAACTACATGAATATTTATTTGCATGCATATTTACTAAGTTATATTAAAATTAACACGAAGTATTATAATTAACAAATAGTATTGTAATACTTACATAGGCAAGCTCGGCCCTCTCGTCAATAAGGCCTACGCCCTTCCGATGGGTGGCCAGGAAGACGGTCACCAGGAAGACGGTCACCATGTCGGCGTTCCCGACCTACCATATCGGCGTAACCGTTGGAGCAGAGACCCAATCTGATATGACGCGGATCAGAAGCAAAATCTGGATACTCTCGATCAAAGTGCTTCCATGCTTCTCCATCAGATGGGTGATCCAACACTCCTTCGGTCTGTTCCCGCTTATGCCAACTCATGTTTTCTGCAGTTTCCTTCACCATAAACAACCGCTGCAACCGCGGCGTCAACGACAAGTAGTGCATCGAATCGATGGGCTTCCTGGCACCGACAGACTTTCCTCTACCACTGCCCTTGTAGCGATGGGCACCACAAAATCTACAGGCATCTTCATCCTTGTCGTCTTTGTAGTACAACATGCACCCGTTGCGACATGCATCGATTTTCTCGTATCCCATCCAGAGCGATCTCACCATCCTCTTCGACCGGTATAAGTCTTTAGGCAACTTAGCACCCTCAGGCAATATTTCTATAAGCAACTCCATAAGACGGTTGTAGCAATCGTACGACATGTTAAAATCGGACTTGATACTCAACAATCTTGTAACCACCTCCAACGGTGAATGATCCTCACAACCAGGATATAATGGAGTCCTTGCATTCTCCAGCAACTCCATGAACTGTGCAGCATCGGCGTTCGGTGCCTCCTCAGGTGCATCATGATCGTCCGGATCGAAACTAGGCCCCGCCGCGTCAAAAATCATGTTCACCAACCCATCGTCGTAAACAACGTTGTTGTGGACATCCACATAAGGCTCATACTCCGATGCTAAAGACACAAGTTCTCCGTGCGCGCTCCACTGATAGTAATTCGGCGTAAAACCTTTCGAGTATAAATTATACGTGACTTCCACTTCTGCATGATATTTCAAGTTGCAACATCTCACACACGGACACTTAATTTGGTACCGTCCATGTACTGAGGGAATGCCTTGGCAAACTGCAGGAACTGTTGTACACCCTCTATGAATTCATCCCGCACACCGTACATGTCATCAGGATGACGGTTGTACATCCACGAACGATTCCGTAAGTAGTTATTCATATCCATATCCAATTGAGAATAATTCTGTAAGATAGATACATGCACATTGCAGTCAGTAAATGAATGTTAAGGCAGTTTAGATATGGGTGCGCAACATAAACTGTTCATTTATTCCACATATTACAAACAAAGAATTTGAAGAAAGAAACAAAAACAACTGTGTTGGGACTAAAACAACTGTCTTGTGTCAAAGTGTCATATCCGATAGACCGATACTAATCCGATACGGTCGATACTAAGTATATACGGTCGAGGTTTAATTGTACTTGTAGGAGTACACGATACTAAGTACATACGGCCGATACTAATCCGATACGGTCGATACTAATCTGATACCGATTCTGATACTTATCCCAATTTCTCTCCAACCTCTTGTAAAAAAAGGTGTCTGTCGAGGTATAATTGTACTTGTAGGTGTACACGACACCAACTGTCAAATATCGATCCTTTGGGTCTACAAGAGTTACTTTACCCAGTTTGGCAAGAAAAGTAAAACCTTTTAAATTAATATCCAATATCGACCCTTTGGCCTGTGCTTGAGCAGTATCCTAACTCAAACTATCTATCCTAACTAATAAATTAATATCCTACTTTAACATCTACTAACTCTCATATTCCTTCTAACATAAATTAATATCATAATCTAAACTAACCCTTTAACTGAAACTAATATCTAAACAATGCTAATCATGAACTAACACCCTAACCTGGAAGTCCACACTGCTCAAGCACAGGCCAAAGGCCAAGTTATAAGGCAAAATGCAGGCAACTGCCTTATTAAAAAGTTTACTTGTCTTGACAAAATGAGTGAAGTAACTCTTATAGACCGAAAGGATACTCTATACACTTTATGTAATACGATATACCAATCATACCTACATTTCTAGGATACTCTATACACTGTAGGTACTAGGATACTCCTTAGTATATTAGATATCAAAATCACTTAGTATGAAACAAATATGAGTGTGCATTTCATATAAGAACCTAAACATAAACTACATTCTTGGAAATAATATCAATCATGTTAGCAGACCACCTATTCATGCAACTATCTCAAACTGATAATTATTTTGAGTAACCTCTTTCATTTCTCTATCGATACATGCCAAAAATACTCTTTACCACATATAAAATAACACTAATATTTAGACTGTGTTAGCACACAAATATAACATACTTACCATCTATACATAGAACCCATAAATTAGAATATATGCATCTCAACATATCATAGGTCACAGTAGCTAGCCGAGCTAAATACCATAGCTTCCCATTGACTATGAAGTCTTCCAACTCTATCAGCTATGGTCCAGTACTTCTCTAATCACATTGAATGGGAACATATACAACTCTATTGCAGTAAATCATTTAACAAGCTAACAAAACACAAAGAATTTCTACTGTATTGAATCCCAGAATCAATCTCCTTTCCGCCATGGTCGACTCCCATCCCGGACACGCCACGCACACCCCCTGAGTCCAGATGACCTCTAGCACCCGACACTCTACTACACACACCAATTAATTAGGATACGACCCGACTGCATCACGAGCTATCTGGACATGGACACAACCATCCCCCATCCAGTTATCGTTTACGAAAATGAACTCGAGACTCAAAACAGAATTCTGAGTAGAAACACTCCAAATTCAATATACATGTTTCGTGTGTGTGTGTATGTGTCTGTCTGTGTCCGTCTGTGTCCGTGTGTATGTGTTAGTCTGTATCCGTGTGTATGTGTGTCCGATTAGGGTTAGGGTTTACCTGATCAACGAGGAGGGGTGGCAGGAGGGGAGGGGCGTTGACCGACGAGGGGTGGCCGGAGAGGAGAAGAAGCCTAGTGGAGAGGGAGGGGTTGGCAAACGATTGTCGGGCTCCGACGATGGTGAGGTAGAGCGGCGCGGTGGTCGGATGAGGGGTCGAACGAGGGCTCCGGCGATGGCGAGGTGGTGGAGGTGGCTGGAGGTGGTGGACGTCGGGCTCCGGCGAAGGGCGAGGCGCGCGGTGGTCGAACGAGGGGTGGTCGAATGAGGGGGTTTGAAATTTTTGGGGAATGAGTGGGGGGAAAGAAATGAAGCCAGAACCCTATATTAAAAACATTAGCGACATCACTAAAGACGTCAGTAAACGTCGCTATTATTTGATATGAGTGACGTAAAAACACTTACGTCGATAAACGTCGCTATTACTAGTCAAATCAGCAACGTTCACCGACTTATCAGCAACGTTATTTTTTAACTTAAAAGATGTCACAGTAATGTTGCTGATCATCGCTGATAGCGGCGATCAGCGACGTTTTATCTATGCGTCGCTAATTCCCTTAATGGTAGCGATGTTTTCAATAAACGTCGCTAATTTCGTCGGTAATATGACTTATTTTGGTTAGTGTTGGAATTAATTCTTTTTTCTTTTAGGAAAATACTTCCACATGGCACACACTTGCGCCCCACTACACCTCAACACAAGTAATGCATTACGTTGAGATACTCACCATTTGGTGTAGCCGATGTGGGACTATCTTTCCTAGTCCAAAGACAAAAACACCAACAATCTCCTATATATTTCAATATATGGGTTGAGCGTTCCCCACAGCGACTGTCCATCATGCATTAGGAGATATGTCGCTACGACTTGAATCTTTCCGCATAGGTTAAATAACAGTATGATACAAGAATGGACTAAGTCTTGAATTCTGTACCATAACTGTAATTCTTCCTACTCACATAATGACATCAACTATGCTTCTGGCTGCACATTAAAGGCCTTGTGTCAGCCTAGTTTCAGTGTATAATTTTTGGGCGTCTACAAGTTTACCCTCAAGAGACGGTCTGATATCTCTGTCCATACACTACAAGTGAGTTCTTTATAAAGAGTCATGGCATGAAGTATTGCGCTTCTTTGCGGTGCTACGCCGCTATGACATAACTTAAAGCCGAGGCTTTACCCCACCTGGGTACCTCATCATAGTGTCATACTACTGTAGCATGAGGTCACAAGCCTCCTTGTAGTGCCAAACTACCCAGCATAAAGCCTTGCGCTTCCGTGCGGTGTTACGCCGCTATGACATGTCTCGTGAAGCCAAGGATTTACCCTATTTGGTACCTCTTCGTGGTGTCATGCCACTGTAACATGAGGACATCGTCCTCTTTGTAGTGATGTCTACCTTTCTTTATTATGATTATTATAAAATATTAGGCTACCTGCCTATTTGCGGTGCTACTCCGCTGTGACTTGGCTCACAAAGCCGAGGCATTACCCCTAACCGGAAACCTCATGGTGGATTCACCCTATTATAGCATGGAGTTATACTCATTGTAGTGCTGCGCTACCATGCTTCCTGTAAACCACTCCAGGCATTCACTCTGCATGAGAACTCATTAAGACATTTAAGCCAACCTTCCCACAGGATCCGTTTTTGCAGAAAATAACAATAGACAACAGTGGTTGTAGGTCAGAAACCTCTCCATGCCACAGAGGACAAGTACCCACCGTTCCTGATATTCTTCCGGTTAATAGTCTTCCCTTGAACCAAAAGCAAGACGCCTAGTAGATTTCTCTTTAAACTAATAGCGTAAACTTTATGGTAGGAATGTAATAACACAATATCAGAATGCCTTCAAGCCCATTTTACAAGCTGTGTCATCGACCAGCTGGCGCTTGAAGCCCTTGGTGAACGGATCCGCCAGGTTCTCCTGACTCCGAATATCAATCACTGCAATAACACCCATCTTGATGAGATCGTGTACTGCCATGTGCTTCAACCGCACAGTCCTCTTCTTCCCGTTGAAGAGGTCATTTGATGCCACCGCCGCAGTCGCCTGGTTGTCGTAGTATATCGGTATCCCCAGTATTTGCACCCCAACCACTGAAAGATCATACATGAGCTTCCGAAGCCATTGTGCTTCCTCCGCTGCGGTATCAAGTGCAAAGAACTCAGATTCCATGGATGACCGTGAGAGCATAGTCTGCTTCTTTGATTTCCACGATATAGCAGTTCCACCCATTGTGAAAATGTATCCACCTGTGGACCTTTTGCTCTCCACTTCTGAGCACCAGCTGGCATCACTGAAGCCTTCCACTACCGGCGGATCTCCGCTGTAGTGCAGTGCGTATGTCTAAGTCTTCTTGAGATATCTTATAACCCGTTTCACAACTTTCCAGTGCTCAATGCCTGGGTTGCTCGTGAAACGACTCAATATTCCCACGACGAAAGCTATGTTAGGCCTTGTGACAGTAGTAGCATACATCAAACTCCCGATTACGCTTGCATACTCCAGTTGCCTGATGCTTTCTCCTGAATTAGGCTTCAGCTTCAGATCACACTTGTACGGCGTATCGATCCCTGGAAGATCCTGATACCTGTAACGAGTGATCATCTTCTCAACATAATGAGACTGTGACAGTGCTAGTCCAGTGTCTGTCCGGATGATCTTGAGTCCCAAGATAACATCAGCATCCCCAAGTCCTTCATACTGAACTTCGTCGAGAGAAACTTCTTTGTCTCCGTGACACAGCTTATATTCGTACCTAGGATTATCATGTCGTCCACGTATAGACAAATGATGACTTCTCTTCCGTCAGCAAACTTCGTAGAGATACACTTGTCTGTTTTACTGACCTTGTAGCCATTTGACCTTATGACTTTGTCAAACTTCTCATACCACATTTTAGGAGCTTGCTTTAAACCGTACAGAAATTTCACCAACTTGCAGACTTTGTCTTCAAGACCTTTGACGAAAAACCCTTCTGGCTGTTGCATGTAGGTCTCTTCGGTCAGCTCGCCATTCAGGAATGCTATTTTCACATCCATTTGATGTATCACCATCTTATGTATCGCTGCGAGAGCAATTAATATTCTGATGGTGGTCATCCGGACTACTGGAGCATAGGTGTCAAAGTAGTCGATCCCCTGCTTCTGAGAAAACTCCTTTGCCACTAGCCTAGTCTTAAACTTGTCAATGGTTATATCAGCTTTCATCTTCTTCTTGAAGATCCACTTGCATCCGATAGGTTTTGTTCCTTCAGGTAGATCAACCAACACCCAAGTGTTATTGGAGGTGATTGATTCAATTTTATTGTCTATTGCCTCCTTCCAGAAAACAGCATTTCTGGTCTTCATCACCTAATCATAGGTAAGCAGATCCGCTTCCACGTGATAGGTGATGAAGTCATCTCCGAAGTTCTTCGGCCTCCTCGTTCTCTTCGATGACGGCTCAGCGAGTTCTGGTTCAATCGTTGTCTCCTCAGTAACAACTTCATCTTGGACAACTGGCTCATCGAAGATCTCAGTCACCTTTGCACCTTCATCATTCTCCGGAATGTCCGTTAGAATAATGTTCTTGTGCCTTACAAACTTGTCTTCAAAATATTCAGTATTACGAGATTCGATGATATGATTTGACTCAATATCAAGAAATCTCTGAGCATCACTCTTCTCGGCATACCCCAAGAAGATCGTCTTCGTAGTCCTTGTCCCCAGCTTCTGAATCTTCAGATATGTGAGCTTCACATAAGCCAGACACCCCCACACTCGAATGACATTCAATTAGGTCTGACTTTGAACCAGAGTTCATGAGGAGTTACGTCCGAAGTTGCATACGACACTCTATTTAGAATAAAAGTGGCCATCAATACAGCTTCTCTCCAGTAGCATTTAGGAAGACCCGCAGTTAGCAGCATTGAGTTCATCATTTCTGACAACGTTCTGTTCTTTCTCTCTGCTACTCCGTTGGATTGAGGAGAATACGGAGCAGTAGTCTCATTTATGATTCCATGTTCTTTGCAGAATAATATGAATTCATAAGACCGATACTCTCCGTCTCGATCACTTCTTAGCCTCCTGAGTTGTTGTCCAGTTTGCCGCTCAGCCTCGGCCCTGAACTCCTTGAACTTCTCGAACGCTTCGTCTTTAGACTTGAGCAAATAGACGAACGCATACTTTGAGAAGTCATCGATGAAGGTTATGAAATACTTTATCCCGACCTTTATAGAGAATTGCTTGAAGTCACAGATATCAGAGTGCACCAACTCCAGAAGATCTGTGCTTCGATTGACCCGGTGAAAGGGTTTTCTTGTGATCTTTGTCTGAGCACATACTTCACACTTCTCTACCTTACCCTCATATTTGGCGATAAGTCCTAGACTGGACATTTTGTTAATTCTTTTACAGTGAACATATCCTAGCCTATTATGCCACAACTCAAGAGAATAATCGGAACGAGCGATTGCATTGATTACATTTGACTGGTTTACAAGCTGAATTTTTAACATCCCTTCGGTTTGAAAAGCTTTTCCGAAGTATGTTCCCTTCTTGGACATCACCATCTGGCCAGCATTGATGTCCATCCTCAAGCCTGCGTTGCTAAGCAGGCTTCCAGAGATCAAGTTCTTTACAATCACCGGAACGTGCTTCACACCTTGAAGCGTCAGAGTGTTCCCGGATGTGAGTTTTAGCTCCACAGTTCCGATCCCCAGAACTTCAGCTTGGGCTTGGTTCGCTATGATAACTTTCTCAGAAGTTGGCTGGTATGTGATGAACCATTTCTTGCCAGAGCAGACATGGCAGGTCGCACCAGTATCTATCCACCAGTCAGAGTCAGCCCCCACAGCTGTGACCTGAGCAATCATAGCAACAATGTTAGAGACCATAGAAACCTTGCTAGGCTTACCTTGCTCAGCTTGTTTGGTCTTGGATTTGCATTCACTCTTATAGTATCCTTTCTTGCCACAGTTGAAGCAAGTCACGTGGGACTTGGACTTCTGTTGCTTGAACGAAGGACCCTTCACTTTCAGATTAGTGGAGTCCTTCTTCTTGTGATGAGAAGCCACCTACTTCCCCTTGAACTCTCTTGTCTGCACCAAATTGGCCTTAGCCATTTGGTTGGACAGAGAGTCCATCTTCTGTTGAGATTGTATTTCGTCCTCAACGTGGATCTCTTGTAGGAGATCTTCCAAGCTAATGTCCAGCTTCTTCCGATGCATTCTAGCATAGAAGTTGCTCCAACCAGCAGAAAGTTTCGAGACTATTCCTCCAACGACAAACTTGTCAACGATGGGCATCTTCTCATCATCTAACTTCTGGCACAACTTTAGGAATTCCTTCACTTGAGGTAGCATCGCCATCTCGTCTTCGAAGAGCCACTTGTGGTACTTTTCGACGATAAAGATTTTGGACTTGTTCTCATCATCTTTATATAGCTTACCCAAAGAATCCCAAATCTCTTTGGCCTTCACCTTCTTGGAATATGACTCTGCCAGAGAGTATTCCATAGAATTGAGAATCAGCAGTTTACATATGCTATTTTCTCTCTTCTATTTGCTCTGTTTGACTAGTGCAACAACAATAGCATCGGCAGTTCCTCCTTCTGGAATCGTTGGTTCATCCTCAATCAACACATGGTCTACGTCCACGAGTTGAAGATTAAGGGTGACCTTCCTCTTCCAGATTTGGAAGTGTTCTCTATCGAATTTTTCTAACTTGTTAAAGCTGGTATCGATGAGAGAAGCACGAGAGTTTTCCATCTACAAGGATATTGCTTTGAGATTGTTAGTCTCGGGGCTTGACCAAAGATGGTAGACTCTATGTCAAGATCAGAGGTTCAACATACGTTCACCTTCTGATAATTTTCGAGATCCAAGAGGAACACTATTATATGAATCTGATCACAAAAGCAACAATAATCAGAAAAATAAATCTTACGTTCTTTCTCGCAATCGCAGTTGCTGACGGACTGAACTGAGTTCAGAAAATAAATCTCACGTTCTTTCTTGCAATCGCAGTTGCAGACGGACAGAACTAAGTTACAACTCAAATGAAGGAGAAGAAAGAAGAAAGAAAAAGATGAAAGGATCTTGCTGGGGTGATTAAGATCACCGTTGCTCAAAGCAAGATTTGCCCCACCACGATTTGTTTCCAGGAACCAGCAAGTTCACGAAGAACTTCTGGAACGCTCGTAAGTCAAAATTTGAGACTTGAATGGGCTTCCTGGACTTTACGGACTCCCTTAACTCTCTTCTTGGTACATCTTTCAAAGGAGGCCAAGGGGCTCTATTTATAGAGTGGAGTGAGACTTCACCCCTTCTCCTATCCGATGTGGGACAAAAATACCAATACTCAAAAATAGAGTTTGATATTTTAGATCATTCCACAATCAGCATAGAAGTGTGACAGTCCATGTCTACCCCCCGAACACTCCCGTGCATGCACGAGACATCCTGGAGTCCGTGTCCGAGTCCGAGTCCGCATAACAAAAATTAACTTACTTCTTTGTTGGAATTAATTCTTTTTCCTTCTTGGAAAATACTCCCATATGGCACACACTTGTGCCCTACTACACCTCATGTACACACCTCAACACAAGCAATGCATTATATTGAGATACTCACCATTTGGTGTAGCCGATGTGGGACTATCTTTCCTAGTCCAAAGACAAAAACACACCAACATGACTTACACTGCCTTGTTAAAAACCTTTCAAAGGAAAAATTTAGTAGAAAAAATCTCAACGAAGGAAAAGAGTACAATGCGCAAAGACATACTTCGAGATATCTCCATTAGTATCTTCGGGATGCGTGCATCTTCAGGAAGCTTGTAACTCATCCTGATTGTACATCACTAAAAAAAGAAAAACAACCCCCAGTACATCTGAATATTACATCTCCCCCCAATCTTTTTCTATACATTTTTATAAATTATTCTCATATCCTAACGAATACTTGTAGACTTATTGGTTATTCCTGGAAGCTTGTAACTCATCCTGATTGTTGAACAGTTGAAATCATAGCCATGCACATTTCCCATTTTTTGCTTTATTGAATTTGCCACAGTGATTTGCTTTAATTATCTCTAAAATATTTGTAACACTATTTATAAAACATATCTTGCTTGTGGAATCCCTTTAATGAGTATCAGATAAATATCATTCACCTGCATTTCTCATTAGATCAAAACGTTCATCAAGAAAAATTTACTTGTCTTATCTCATTCCAGTATATGTGTGTAGATGCATATCAGCAGATTCACATAAAATATTGTAATGAGTGAATGACAATAATGAATTTGTATTTACATGTGATACTTCAGGACCAGAACATGTTCTTTTGGCCATAGTGGATCCAATTGACATGACCATTTTAGGTATATTCTTTATATTAAATCTCTACAGGAGATTTATCTCTTCAGGAGGTTTATCTCTATAAGAGGTTTATCTCTACAGTAGATCAACATTATCTTATCTTATCTCTTCAGGAGATAAATATTATCTATTCATGAGATTATAGTAGATCTCTTCTAGAGATTCATCTTTTCATAATATTACAAGAGATCTCTTCTGGAGATTTATCTATTCTAGAGTTTATCTATTCAAGCGATTATATAAGATCTCTTTTGGAAATTTATCTTTTATCTCTTCTAAAGATTCATCTCTCTTCGGGAGATTCCTTATCTCTTTCGGAGATTCTTTATCTCTTCAGAAGATACTATCATATTTTCTATCTCTTCAAGAGGTACTTTAATCTCTTCAAGAGATTTATCCATAAACTCAATGAGCCTATCATATTCTTCTGGATGGTTTAATCCATATATGACTCATTTGTAGATACTTCGGGGATAACATGATAATATCAAATCCTTCAAGGATATACCTGAAAATTATAAATCCACGACCTTCGAGGATATATCTTATTATCTAGGCTATCATGATCGGAGAATATATTTATTCGTATTCTATTCATGATCATTTCGTGAATCCTTGAGCTAACTTTACTCTTATACATTTGGATCTATATTTGTTACAAACACCTATTCAAAACCTACCGGGTTTATTCCTTTTGGGTTTTGTATTGTAGGACCGAACACTCCACGCCTTGCGAGAGATATCGCATCTTTTCATTAGATTATTTGTGATTTTAGTGTTATCCTTTAATTTTATCACCCTTTTTATTCTCGTTCGATAATGTCATCTATGACAAATTTTCTTGATTTCAAATTTCTCTTGAACATAGATTTCATGGGTACTGGTACCTCTTTCTTGGTCTCTTCTGGAATATGAGGTATATCCTTTACCGGAACAATATACTTTGAGAAATTTGATCTTTGGTTCATGACAACTTCTGGACCGTCATGAACTTTTTCTCTACAAGAGATGCTTCTTCGGGAGCTTCTTCTTCAAGATCATTAGGGTGTGATATATTATTCGGCCTCTTCTTCTAGAGAGTTGAATATTTATAACCTTTAGTATTTTTTTTTTTTGGTACTTCTATTAGAAAATAGATTCATAGTTGGTATAACTATTTATACAGCATAATCGAGTAAACATCTAATAATTTTTTGTAGTGAAATACAAGAAATAATTTCTCCTAGTTTAGTTAAGATTATATAATGTAGAGGTATTGTCATGATATGATCTTCTGGAATGATGCTTTAGAACGTTCTTCTAGAACGATGATTCAAGACGTTCTTCTAGAACGATGCTTTACGACGTTCTTCTAGAACGATGCTTCACGACGTTCTTCTAGAACGATAATTCACGACGTTCTTCTAGAACTATAATGCATCTTCTTCCTATCTCCCCTTACGGCGAAAATTCTGTCTTATTAACGAGACATCAAAAAAAAATCTTATGTCTAGAAGACATAATAATCTAATTGGAGATAAACATAAAAATTATAAATCACAAAACATAGGCGTCAATATTGCATTTACAAATAATCCTAACATAAGTCATCTAATGCAGTTCAAAGCTGTGTTATTAGTTATTCATATACAATCTTCAGGATTAATGGTTTAGAAAAAAAACTTATCTTTGAGATCAAAGATGTATGCTGCAATTTGGTAAGAGATTATCACACAAATTAATATTGATAATTCTCATAATATATGTTTTGAGTATCTTGTTGATCATGTCACAATTTAAAAGTTAGATGATCATTCGGCTTCTGACTCACAATGGACCCTTATAGGATTGAGCTTCTGGCTCAACGTAGTATGTGACTTGACATCCTTAATGTGAGTGACGTATATCTCTACTTAATAGCTGGAGAATCTTTCTAGACGAACTTCTGGTTCTCTTGGACGGGTGGTTACACAAAATTATTCCTTATTTCACTTGCTCAAAGTTTACCCATTTTCATATATCCTTAAAACTCAGTAAAATTCTTCTGGAATTATGAGAGTACGACAAATTATGTATATGTTGGACACAATATGCTTTGTTGGAGCCTTTAATTAATGTGAGTAAGACCAGCTATCGTGGATACTACATTCGATCTAGTATTCTTGTTGAAGAAAGATCATATAGATAAGGATTGTGTGTGTAGTAGCATTGTAAACTATTGAATATGTCTATAAAACTTCAGGTCTATGCAGGGCAACCAGACATCCGTAGTCACCCTACGGATTGGACAAACTTACGACACACACTCTATTTTTTTATAAGAGGTTTACAACTTTAAAATATCTGCAACCACATTATTTGAAATATCAACATTTAGGATGGTATTTTCCATTTTAGCATTTCGGGGGCAACAGACCCGTTATAACCTGCAAAAACTTAGTTCACATACGATTGTCCCCCCTGGACATGCATCTCAACACCTGTCATGCATGCACCTATTTTGGGTAGTACAAACTTAAGAAAATAATTACAGACAAAATTACTGATGCAATCGGCCAGCTATCAATCTGTCGCCAGTTATTGCCATTAGATCAATAAAATATAATAACAATATTCATATTACATCATACTCTTTCCCATGAAAATCATGGTGTGTTGTACCTTCAAATTTTGGACATGAAATGTCCTAGGTTTCTAGACTGCATGGAAAAGTTGCATAGACACCGACACGAATTCGGATACAATCACAATTCAATTTAGAAATATATCAGCTTCTATAAATTTACTATACAATATATAGTGATATAATATATAGTAATGGACTCACTTTCTTTTATTGACAACAAGATGTCTCCGGTCATAACAACCACTAAAATTGACAATCCAATTGTCAACAAAAGGACATCTAGAAAATAAACACAAGAATCAATTAAAAAATTTATTGTATACCAAGGAAAGTTTTGACGACAAAAATATTATAGACTTTTATTTATCTGAATGGCAGAAAATATTTTCCACATGTAGACTATTTTGTTTTATAGCAGAAAATTTTGTAAAAAAATGGCAACCAAATAATATTTTCCACATGTAGACTTCCATTGTTCCTCACAATATCTTCAAAAGTAACAAATATTCCATGGGTTTATGAAGAAATTTCATACTAAAAAAATTTGATAGTAAAACCTGATATCAATTCGTCAGAAATATACTTTCAGATCTACATTTCTTACTTGAAAAATTGACAGCCTCTCAATTTTGTTGAAAAATTGTTTACCAAACCAGATGTATGCTTATGTTCATACATTCTCAATTTTACAGAAAAATTATTTTTTAATTGCAAATACAATAACAAAAAATCCTCGAATTTCTTCTTCGAAAATTTATTTCAACATAACATTCAAAATTTGACAAGGCGTTGATAGCCAAAAACCTTCGGGCGTAATTGTTGTAAGATTACACACACAAAAATAACACATGCACCTTCTCTATCACAGGCTGTAAAGTAAAAATATATGTCTAGAGGCACTTATAATTAACTTATTAACTACTTAGACGAGTGGATAGGAAACCAAAAACTCCAAAAATAAAGGCATAAAATTGATTCAAAATCATAACTTGAGGTTTAAATTAGTGACATGTATCATAAAATATTAGTTTTGATCTAAAATCTTCCCATAAGTTTATTATGCAGAAGAGAATTAGAATATTTTAATATATATCAAGAAACATCAACCAACATTACTAGTCCGCTATATCGTCTAAGAAATCAATATAATGAATAATGAAATCTCACATAATACCTAATACTGATGGTCATGATGTCGTCGTGTATAACAAAAAATAGAGCTAAAGATATCAGTTATAGATAAAAATATGTTTATAGAGAATATTTCTCACATTACACTTAATTATGAAATAATTTCTATTAAAATTAAACTATGGCATAGGACGATGCTTGTGAATATGCATGAGAATTCTATAGAAGATTCTATAGAAGATAACATCTTATACATGCATACCAGAGAACAATAAAGATATAATTTCTGATATTAGTTTTGGATTTTAGATCATAGAACAAACTTCTTATCAAAAATATATATATATATAATCTATGAACCTGGTTGGATTGTAATCCGATTTTCTGATCTTTGATTTGGTGGTGACAACATTACTCTCCATGTTGACTTGGAGCATCTTTTGTCGGACTCCTTTCAGTTTCTTCTTCTTTGTTAGAGTCTGGTGCTGATAATGTGTTGTGAAAATAAAAGAAAGGAAAGAAATTGGTAGCCAGAAAGAATGTACGTAGTTTTTCTTATTAATAATACAAAGAGGGAATGATGTAGAGTTTGTTGTGGGTATGGATAAAGGGCATCCATATTTAGGTCTATCTAAATCACAACAAAAATAAGATTTTGTTATAGTTTTAGAAATATTACAAAATTAAGTTGTTGATAAAATATATTTTCAAAATATAATTCTAATCGAAAATTGCACTTGTGAAAAGAAAATGAGAACTCAAGTGAAAATGAGAATTCACGATTGAAAGAAAGTCACTTGCATTTTGAAAACACTCTCATCCATTGAATCACATTTGGAAATTACAATTATTAGTTTCATAACATCACATTATAACAATCATATTAGTATGTGGTTCTCGATTGAGACTGAACATGGCAAGATAAACGAACGTGTGCAAGTGTCCTATTAGTTTATGGTTTTTTGAGAATAGTAAACTAGTCAATATGGAATATGGAGATAAAGATGAAGAAGTGCAACTATAGTTATAAAAATAAATATAGTGACCACCCAATGTTTCATTTAATATAGACTACTCCAATTAAAAAATAATTACACTGACCATCTCTCTCGCTTATAAATTTTATAAAACATAGGGGTGGTCAATGTTATAATTTTTTATAGAAAATATAAACGATATGGATGATCCGTGTTATTTATTTCAAAGTAGGAATGATTTATGTAATAAGTTTAAAATATATAGATAGTTAATTAAAACAATTTGTCTTATATTACACAATGGACATGCAACTCCTAAAATGGACGTCATCTTGTTACTAAGAAGCAACATATAAAATCATATATATATCCATTCAATTTATTAGAAAATTTTGAACTTACATTAAGAACAAGTATAAACCAAAAATAGTGTAGCCATCCAATTTATTCAAAACTCCTAAGATTTTTATGTACACTCACGGAGGAAAAGAGAAGAATACATTGTAGCAGCATGGAAAATACAAGTCATGCGTCTAATAAATCTTGCATATTTCAACATGTGCGCTTTACTAACTATGCACCCAGAAGTGTCACGACCTGCACCCTAGAGTAAGGGCACGAGAAGTAGGTACGTCCAGCCTACGCCGCGGTGTCGATGGTAGAACGCTGTCCTAGGTCAATCATCTAACAATATAAAGTACCTGTACAGTATATACACTCCGAATGAAGGTGACATAACAAAGACTTTCTCAATCACATCTAAGGTAGAATACGATAAAGATAGATAAAACTGAAATCCACAAAGAGATACAACAGATAGAAGTCTAACTGTCTAAGATATCACAATCTAGAAAAACATCTCAAATCTCAAATACAATAATCCATAAAGTAAATACAACTCAAGACAACTGAAAATAAAATAAGAAAACTCTAGCTATCTACTCCAACCTCTACTGTGTCTCATCTAGGCTAGCAAGTAACCTCCAAGCTATCTGTAAAATTTATCAACAGGTCCAGTCAGGACGGGAGCGAGCACAATACATCTCACACAGTTCATAATATGACAGGATATATAAATATGCAATTGAGTAAGATACATGAAACGCTGAAAAGAGAATATATACAGTAAAGGAGATAACTGTAAGAAAATATCTACTATGAATAGAGAACTAGCAGTGACTTGTGAGTCAGAGTAAAATATAGACATGTGAATGGCATAGGAAGATTCATGACTACAGCTAAGAGTGATTCATGACTACAGCTACTTGGATATTATTCACATGCCTATTTCTACTCCCCCATCCCCAATCAATACACAAGGATCTGTTCAAGTTATGTTAAGATTCGTAAAACTTCACATGGTTCATAAAATGAGTGATACGTGAAGGTGATTCATGATGGCTCTGTGAACATGAGAGTACATGTGTCACAAGCGATTCGTGAATCAGTGGAAGCATATAGATACGTGATGATTCGTGAAACGCACAAAACATACAGTAACCGATGCTCCCGAGACGGATAACATCTCATGAAAAAATCCATATAGTACCAGTCCGTGCTACCAATGTGTCAGCATCAAGTAAAGTAATCTAGAGCAAGAATATAAATCCTAACAAGTATAAAACGGTCAGAGAATATACTCGCCTGATTTGGTTGGAGTCGACGTGCGCAACACGAACGTGTCGACACGAGGTAGGTACAATGCTATGCTCCACAGAGGGTCCCAAACGACGACACGGGCAGTCCCAATGAGTCCAAAATAGTCCAAATAGCCTAGTTTGGTATGTAAAAAATCTAAAATCAGGATTTGGTACGATAATCAAATCAAGAAATAGAAAATGACTATCATAGTCACGATTTATGAATTTTAGAAAAATGGTATAACTAATTACATATATTCTATTTAGAATTTATTATATAATATTAGAACTATTATTATTGTTATCTATTTATAAATCATAATATATTTAGATATTAGTTTAGAATATATATAGAAAACATTTTGTACCAAAACTCCAATTTATCAAATATAAATATTTAGGTCAAACTGGATACTAATTTAGAAATACTATTACACATTTTTTTATTCAACTACCAAAGCCTAATAAAATTCTTAGGCCTTGAGCGTATTAATTATTGATCAGCCCAAACCAAATATATATATATATATATATATATATATATATATATATATATATATATATATATATATATATATATATATATATATATATATATATATTAAAACTACGGGCCCAAAGCCCAAATCTAATGTGAATAAATATATATATTCATATATTAAAATTACAGGCCCAAAGCCCAAATCCAAATGCATAACTAAAAATTATAGGCCCGAATACATTCCATTCAAACCCTAAACCAAATAACTAATAACTATAACTATTTAACTAAAAATTTCCTAACTATAAATTAATCAATAATATTAATAATACTAGTAACAATATTACAAATAATACTTTTTTTAATAATAATAAAAATAATAATAATATATATTATATATAAACTAATATACATTATATATAAACTAATATATATTAAACTATTATACATTATATATTAAACTATTATACATTAAACTATTATACATTATACTAAACAAAGGGGGTCTGATCCCAATTACTCATAGGAAGAATGGAAGAGTGGGTTCAAAATCGAAGAGGCTCACAATGGGTTCTCGGCGGGGCAACCGGCGGAAGTGGCCGAACCCGACGGTCGAAGTCGGGCGCTGTCGGCGATCAGCGCCTGGGCGAGGGCGAGGCGGGCGAGCAGCGGCTGTCGGCGGGTCTGGAGGTCGAGGCTGACCAGGACCGATGAGGCGGCGTCGCACGGAGGCGCCAGGGCAGAGGCCGGAGGCCGGAGGCTTGGGGTTTAGGTCTCGCCGACGGAGAATGGCTCACTCAGGCGCGGAGCAGCGCCGGCAGGAGATGGCCGACGACGAGCTGCAGTGAGGCGCACGGTAGAGCAAGGCGCCAGGGTGCGGCTCGCAGAATCTGGCCAAGGCGGAACGGCGGGAAGGACAGGTAATATTCCCTCCTCTCACTCTCTTTATGTGAATGGAGATTGCTGTGGCGACGATAGAAGATGGTCGGATTTGGGGAGGGCAGTGGTGGATGTGGTTGTCGGATGGGCAGCTGATAATGTCGGTGGTGGTGGTGGTGTTTGTGAACAGGATGGCGATGGCTATGAACAGTAGGGTGGTTGATCCTCCGGCAATGGCCAAGAAGGGAATAGTCGGGATGGATTGGGACAAAGGAAGATGGGGGTGGCTGTAACTCCCCTCTCGAATTTAAAAAAAACTTTATCTTTATTTTTTTTTATTTACCGTGTCTAAATCTTTCGTAGAGACTTTGCAAATTTTATTTGATCATTTATTCTATTTTCCTTATTTTGAAATATGTCATTTTGAAAACATATGGACGTTATTTTACTTTATTTATAAACTAGTTTAAAATTATGGTTTGAAAAATAACGTTTGGTTTTAAATAAAAAATATATATTCTTGACTCATTACTTGAATTACAAATATGTTGGTTATTATCTTGGGCCCTCAAACGCACAAAGTGATTTGGAAATTCATATCCATTTTGATAAAAAGTATTTTTGTCAAACTATTTTAAATAAGGTTTGATTGAGTAAAAGTATACTCTAAATCATTTTGAATAGCATCAAATATTATTTAAGGTATTATGCTGAATCGCTTATTTGATCTGAATTAGAATTCAGATAATTGAATTATTCGATAATATAGCATAATATTTTTGGATTATTATTGCGAGTGGAATAATTTATATTTAGATGCTATTTTAAGTTAAATTACGTGAAGGTTTATCCACTAGAATTATTTGATTATTTGATGATATTGGCTATGGTTTTTAATTTATCATTATGGTCGATTATTGATTTAGATTTAGTCAAATCAAATTTATAATTTGTTTAGTTATCTGTGACTCGGTGACTAATAAGGGATTATATATATATTTTGAATAAAAATAGAAAACGACTATATAAGAAAAAGATTTCTTTAATATAGAATAACTGAATTCTTTAAACTACCCCAATCCCAACAAATGACCAACCCATGCTTTCATTTCCAGATTATAGAGAATCTGACCTTATGATTCTATGACATCCATATATAAGAGAAACCTTCCCAGCCATATATATTTTATATATACCTCTACTATAGAGCTACCACCAGGAGACTTCCCGTCGTCATCCACTACACCCTGCTTCCCCCGACCTCCTCTTCCCGTCAAACCTCCACCGTAGCTCCCTATCACCGCACCTAAACACCCGTCGATCCACCTGCAACACCCCCACGTCAACCGTCCACCACGCTATGCTTCCGGCACCATGTACAAACCCGTGCCTGCAAACAAACAACGGCTAGCCGGTGCTACTAGACGAAGCCCCGCCACGTGCACCTCGCCAATGTCGTACTCGACTTCGACAACATCCACCAATTGCCACAGACATCATCATCAACGACCAATACACAACCCATGTGTCATGTGTCCGTGTCACATTCAGCATCATCAGATTCAGGGTCCAGGTGTCCGTGTCCACCACCACATCATGCAGTTGTGTCCGTGTCGATGCAGCCAATACCAAGCAACCATCAATTCCACAGAGTTGCAATCCGACGGCAAAATTACCAAAGTAAACCACCACCAACGACAACAATAGTACCCCCACCGCCACCTACCTTCACCACCGCCTTTTTCCGACGAACCAGAGCCGACGTGATGCCAAGTACGGCCAGCCTCGAACCGGCCTTCCCTCTCCGAGCAGCGCCGCGGCAACCGCCACATCGAGCAAGCCCTTGCCCGGAGGCTTCGCGGCCGGTGCCGTGCCGGCCACCGGCATCTCCGCCCACTCCGCCCGAGCTTGCTGTCCCTCCTCGGAGCCGGGCCCGTTCCTCCGTCACGCGTTCCTGCGCCACTTGTGGCCAGCGGCTCTTCCGCTCTAGCGCTCTGTCACGGAGTTCCCCGGGGAGCCGATCTCCACCGCCGGGCGCGAGCCCCCCACCGAGACGACTAGATCTGAACGACGCCGAGCGCCGCTTCCCGTCCGTTGGGCGCAGATCCGTACCGCCTGAAGCCGAGCGGCAACGCCGAGCCGGCCCTGCGAGCAACCATGACCGGAGCTCCTCCAGCACCGTGTGCCGACCTGACCCGCCTGCCCTACGGTGAGAGCCCCGCTCCGAAGTGCACAGCGTATAGGGCTCCGACGCCAGGCACTTCCGGTGGCCCATGGCCGGAAGCGCGACCCCTTGGTGAGCTCTTCCCCAATTATTGTTTTCTTTGACGTCTCTCAACTACTTCTACTGAGGAGGAGTAATAGTTATTACTATTTTTATTCATTGGGAGCAGAGAGAGTGGGTTGCTTTTACTTTTGTTTTATTTTGTTTTATTATGTTTTTATCTAATGATATGTATGTAAAGTAGCATGTATTTATATTGGTATAGTAGATACATATAAATACGTATAAATTAGTATTTAAATACGAGAGACTAATAGATATTATTATTATTATTATTATTATTATTATTATTATTATTATTATTATTACTGTTACTATTGGTTTATTAGTTTTTATTTATTATTAATATATGTTTCAAATATCTCTAAACTATACTACCGTATTATTTTTAGGGTATTTAAATATGGTTGTTGACTTTAAAAACTATATATATGTATATATATAGTATCCTAGATATTTTCCAAAGATGGTTTGACAAATATATATATATATATATATATATATATATATATATATATATATATATATATATATATATATATATATATATATATTTTATATATATATATATATATATATATATATATATATATATATATATATATATATATATTTGACAAAATTAGTTTTAGCCATAAAAACAATTATCTATATTTTCAAATGGTTATCTAAAAATTAAATTTGACTAATAAAAATATAGTTTTGTTTATATATAATTTTTCAAAGTAATGTAATATTTACGGTTTTCCTTCAATTATAAATTATTGATCACGACTAATTGTATCCATAATTCTTGTGACCTTGTACTCTTTCATATCCATCCTAGGCTAACTGGACTATGCTGAACCCAACAAGATGGTTTGTTTTACCAGCTAAGGACCTCAGGCAAGTGCACTTTCTGATTGCTTTTCGATTCATAGTAGTTGATACATTTCATGTTCATACATATATCTTGCTGCTTGTTGACACGCTCGTCACACGGAGTAGTCGAGAGGGGAAATATCTTAGTAGACATGTGGACTACCCAGAAACTATCTTCCGTGTCTTTTGTTAATGCTAGCCGCTGCACACGACACGTGTAGTGAGCCTTATTTACCCCCTAGCCGTTCACATATCGAAACGGATATTTCACACCACCTAGATAGATGTCTTTTATTAGTTTTTCCTTGTTTACTTCTCTATCATGCAATGTCATCAGTTTTCTTACTAGCTTTCATATTCCATGTGCTATTTTTATGTCTTGTTAATTCTATTATGTTTTCGTTTTGTCGTCGATTTGTGTACTTGTTCAAATCCTGACTGGATAACCAACATTTTTCAGGTTTAGCCGCGATCATTCTTAGCACTGGGAGGACATGGGTATGCTGAGGCCAACCTAGAAGTAGATAGCCATTGTATTATTTCATTAATTATAAAACTTTGTATTTTTCTTTAAATATAAATGTTGTAACTGTTGTAATAAATTAGAAATGTGAATGAGCAGCAATTGTTATTTTCTTGAGCATTTATTCCTTGCGGGCTTGACAGCGTTCTACCGCCGACTCTGCGGCGTAGGCTGGCTTGGACACGTCTCGTATCCGAAAAGCGGGTGCGGGTTGTGACAAGTTTTTATGGTGGCCCATGCAGGTCAGTTTTTGCAAAAGATTGCGAACTCGTGATGGTACGTTAGTCGTACTATTGCAAGCCTGCGCCCAGGAAATGCTCATTCACAAATTAGGATTAAAATAATTTAATGACTAGGACTAGGAGTCCCTTGTTTAAATTGACCGTTGGGTAGTTAAGGTTATTAGATAGGCTATGCAATTTAGATAACTTGCTAGATCCCTATAGGTACACTATTACTTTCGATATGACAATGTGATCTAATGTAGATATACTGTTCGCTTGGTATGTTAGACTTGCCTAGAATTAAGGCGTTAATGTTGATAAACTGTTTAATTTTCTTTTGCTCTACTAGATATAAACATCATTTTATGAGTTAGAATTGCCTATTTAAATTCTCTTTTGCTGTAAGGAGTTAGTTTATAATTTTCAATTCTGTAATTCGTGTGCGAATCTTGAGGTAGATTGACTTGAGATTTTCCATCAACCATTGAAATGTACATGAAATAGATACTAAAATATTTGTATTACTTTCGTCTTTAGTTATTTTCTTCATATTAACCCTTTTATTTTAAGTGTTGTGACTGATAGGACAAATACCTACACTCTATTTTTAGTCAACCTGTTTGAATCTCTAGAAGCCCCTAAATTTTACGGATATAGTTAAAGGAATGGTTAGACAGCAGCGCGTTGTCGTCAATTATCTGAGAGTGGAGATGTGGGTTCACTGCAGCCAGCAGCGCACTGGCGAGGCACAACCCACAGAATTGAAATCATCCCGAAGAACCATAGTCTATAGAATATTGCTAAAGCTATGTTCTCGATTGCCCTCTTTTAGATCTTAGATACCCTTGTGCCAATATAGAGTAGAGTACCTGGTAGCATATCACCTCTGGATCACGGAACCCAGAGTTTACCACAGTTAGAGTATATGGACGAGGCAAAATCCTCGGTAAAGTGATTTCAGACGTGATTACAAGTTTCAGATATTATAGAGGATAGGAAAGTGCCCTGTATGCCCTCTAAGATCCAAAACCAATGCTAGTATAATTTCTGTAAGTTGAGTAGCATGTCTCCCAACCTAGCGTTATGTGGTCCTTGTGACCCATTGACGAGGTAATTGACCGACACTAATAGGTTTACTTAGAAAGTAGAACTCAGAAGTCCATAACCCATTAGTCGACCAAGCCTTAGAGATAGGAAGATAATAGGTTGACTGTATAGGCAAGAACTCCATGTAAGGGTTTGATTTTCTCAAAACTCGAACTACTTGTGCCTCCTTTCCAAAAATCTTGCTTATTTATATTTCGACTCTCTTGACCAATGTGCTATTACAACCTAGTTTTTGCAAGCTTACTCTTTTATCGAGCTTGATTTAAGACATATGCTTATTGTGGACGCCCGCTAACATATTGTCCAATCAGAATCATTGTATCACGGTCTGATCAACCATAATGCATTTGGTTCGCTCTTCATTTAAATTACCCTAAGTGGACTGAGATATAGAGATATCCAGGATCTCATCCGCGATTGCTTGATAATCCCTCTTGAATTATATATTCGCCTTTGAATCACGTAATTGTATTCAGCGACATCTCTTGAACTCTTTATTGTTTTTGTCTTTCGCTGATTGGAAAAATGAAAACTCGTAATTGATAGATAGATACAGAGTATTCCCATGGTTATGATAGTTGTATATGCAAGTGTAGCTACCATCGGCCAGCCCTGTGACAGGAACCTTGCCACCATATCCTAGCCTCTAAGGTGGGTAGACTGTAAGTCTTCTAAAATTTTAGGATATACCAGGATTACCGTTTGATTAGAGTAATTTCATTAGGATGATAAGTAGTTCCCCATAGACTCCCACTTTTCATTTAGATTATTTTGTGCCCCGACCGTGTCATTAATATTCGGAGCACGAGACCAACTGTTACCCTCCAACAAATTTTATATGCAAGATCTAGACGAGTCCACCTTCATCTAGGTATATCATGTCCCACTCAAACCCGTCCTCTTGTACTCTATTTTTGTGCTACGACTTTCAGGTTAAAAGGACTAGCTATAACCTTTACCATAATACCTACCCGGTATACTTTCCGACTTCCACTAGAGCCCCAACCTTGACTCAGTTCATCCGACCTAATATGTGGTGGTGATCTACTCGAAGCCCACTATCCATATGCCACTAGTGCGCCACCCAATTGAGGTCTCATGTGCTCCTTAAACACAAAGTCACTGGAGGCGCACTTTGGACTTTAGGAACGTAGCTAACCAACCTGACGGGCAACTAGCTCAACCCCTTGAATAGAAACCTATTCTAGAATACCCTAATCTAGTAGGGATAGTTTTATCATAGAATCTTGTCCAGTCCATATAGAATGCAATCCAATGTTCATCCAACCAACGACTGATGCCCAAATAGAGAACCCATTAAGACCACAATATTGATTTCTCAGATTCCATTCTATTTTGGAACCTTGTTTAGAATTTCGAGAACATAATTTTCGTATTGCATGGACTGCGAGACCCTCTGAGAAACTTAGCAAGTGACTGAACTAGAGTAGCCCAATCTAGCAAATAAGGCAGTGGTTCATAAACTTTCTTTCTATCTGTAACATTGGATACTCACCACTGCTCTTGAAATTTCACAGTGCTTCTGATTATTCTGCCTTATCTCCCTGTCCTCCCTATTTCAGAGCGACGAATAGTCATGCTTACTAGAGTTTATCAATATTTCTTAGCTACTTGTGTAAATTTTGCTTGTTAAATTTTGGATTACTTGATACATAGGAGAGGGTGGTAGATGACTTATGGTATAGATATCTGTCAGTAATTATTTTTTTACAATTAGCTGGAGGGTTATAATGTTATGACGTCAGGTGTTTGGAGTGGGTAGTGTGACCAAAGGTGGGTAGAAGTCCTCGGAGATTCGTAGTTACAAAATGGCTGGAAGGAGGATACAATTATTTTAGAGAAATTAAATTTAAGGGGACTGTGGTAGTAGTGGACTTATTCTTTTGCTTTTTTTTTTTTTTGAATTTTGGCATGTTTATGAGTTAGAATTTCGAGGACGAAATTATTTTTAAGGTGGGTAGATTTGTAACTCCCCTCCCGGATTTTTAAAAAAAAACTTTATCTTTATTTTTATTTTTATTTTATTTACCGTGTCTAAATCTTTCGTAGAGACTTTGCAAATTTTATTTGATCATTTATTCTATTTTCCTTATTTTGAAATATGTCATTTTGAAAACATATGGACGTTATTTTACTTTATTTCTAAACTAGTTTAAAATTATGGTTTGAAAAATAACGTTTGGTTTTAAATAAAATATATATATTCTTGACTCAATACTTGAATTACAAATATGTTGGTTATTATCTTGGGCCCTCAAACGCACAAAGTGATTTGGAAATTCATATCCATTTTGATAAAAAAGTATTTTTGTCAAACTATTTTAAATAAGGTTTGATTGAGTAAAAGTATACTCTAAATCATTTTGAATAGCATCAAATATTATTTAAGGTATTATGCTGAATCGCTTATTTGATCTGAATTAGAATTCAGATAATTGAATTATTCGATAATATTGCATAATATTTTTGGATTATTATTGCGAGTGGAATAATTTATATTTAGATGCTATTTTAAGTTAAATTACGTGAAGGTTTATCCACTAGAATTATTTGATTATTTGATGATATTGGCTTTGGTTTTTAATTTATCATTATGGTCGATTATTGATTTAGACTTAGTCAAATCAAATTTATAATTTGTTTAGTTATCTGTGACTCGGTGACTAATAAGGGATTATATATATATTTCGAATAAAAATAGAAAACGACTATATAATGTAGAAGCATAGAATTTCACAACCAGAAAGTCCATGCGCCAGACACTACATGCGCCAGAACCCAAACAGCAAAGTCAAATAGCCATAAACATTCGAAGAAGGACTTTTTATTCATATACAAAAGTCTATTACATGTCTAGAAAAAAGGTTGTACAAAGGAAATTTTCTACAAAGGAAAGATCCTAAGTCTACAGCCAGCAGCCACCATGCGCCTTCAGATAGGCGCAGCAGTCACTAGGTGCCTCCAGATAGGCGTAGCAGCCACCATACGCCTTCAGTCAGGCGCAGCAGATGTCATACGCCTCCAACCAGGCGCATCCCGCCATATCTTCAGCAGCTCAGTTATGTGCATCCAACTCAGTTATGTGCATCCCTTCAGCAGCCCAGTTATGTGCCACTCTTCCAACCAGGCTCACCTGGCCGAGCAGAAGCCCAGTTATGTGCCGTTCTTCCAGCCAGGCTCACATGATAAGTGCTTCTATACACAAAGCATTTAACCCTCTGGCTGGAACCAAGGAAGAGAAGAGCACGGCAAAGCTGTGGCCAGGGGAGGCTTCGAAAGAGCCTCCAAAGACCAAGGAAGACCGTGATCGAAATCATGGCGCAGGGAGCGGCTTTCAACACAACCAGAGTGGGCGACACCCACTTTGAAGGAAGAGAAAGCCTAGCACCGCCATTCCGATCTACGGATCTTCCAGAACAACGGAGACGAGGCCCGAGCATCCCTATCTTTGGATGCAACAGGCACCTTCCGCCTGCCTCGGAAGCCCTCGACTCCGTCTTTTGGATGTAACAGTCACCTTCAAGTGCATCGAAGACAACACGACGTCTCATCTTCACCCTCGGGAGCACTTTGTCGACAGAATGCACCCGCATATTCAAGTTCATGTTGGAAGTACGTGAGGGAACGAGGAGCAAACCTTCTCTCCATGCCACTATTTATAGGCCGGGCTGATCAAACCCACGTGCCAAGTGGATGACTCTCCGAATTCCGTACAATGAATTTGCATTAAATGGATGAACCGGACGCCTCGAATTCAGCCAAACGGCTATTTATAGCACTCGATGAGCGAGACAGCCGCATCATTAAAAGATATATCGGATGCGCCAGCCAAACAGCGAAACACATGGACGCACCCTCCAGCATCAGGCGCATCACACAGACGCGCCCTACGATACCCGGCACATCACAGAGGATGCGCCCCCCTCACATCCCCATGCCGAGTGGAACACCAACCAACGTGCCCACTCAGCTGTCCATCGAACGTCACAAACATTAAATACTGAACTGACAGAGTTGGCAGCACATCTTCCAAAGCCTGAACGGTCGACAGATTTTTCAGAAGACGAAGCGTCGGCAACGTCAGTGTCATCATGACTTTACTCCGATGGCTACTGCCACGTGGCCACTCAACCACCCGCATGCGCCGCCGCGGCCATGCGCCCAAACCTGCATGCGCCTCAAAAGCCATACGCCCCAGACTGCTTTCTGATCCCAAAAGACAGAAGGAAAGTCTCCATCTGAAGATCCGTATGCGCCTCAAAAGCCATGTGCCCTAGACTGCTCTCTGATCCCGAAAGACAGAAGAAAAGTCGCCTGCATGCGCCTCAAAAGCCATGCACCCTAAATGGTTTGTAATCCCTAAAGGTTATGAGCCGCAGCCTCCTCCTGTGCCCAATCCAAGGCGCAGCTCACCAGATCACTACCCCCCCAAATCCGAGATCTTCGAGCCATGAGTCGACGACATGTGTCCTTTGACTCAACTCGTCCAAGATTTCAGCAACAGAAAGATCTTCTCCTCTGCTACGTGCCGGCTCACAACAGTAGTATGAAGAGTTCAACCTCCCAATCAGGGCGCATCATCCATGCGCCCCCATCAGCAACCTCCACGTGGCGCCCCCACACACCGGCGCATCCTACATATGCGTGCATGAGGAGCCAACCTGCCCAGCTGGCGACTCTGCTCGTACAAGGATCATTTCCTTCTCACCCACGGACACACAGAAAGAATCCACAACGAACATACAAGGAATCACCAGAGAGGCAGATACAGACACTCAACGTCTTCCTCCTCTCAGCAAGCTCCAGCACCCAGAGCAATCCGCACCTTCAGAGAATCGATAACCGTCGTCAGCCCGTCAATGGAGTCAACGCATTACCACTCGTTCCATTGGAACTAAGGACCCAGCTTAAACAAAAGTGTACTCCTAGGACTACATCTAAGTCCTATATTGTAACACTGTTCTGTTTGTATTAAAATTTTCAATCAAACAATTTTAATGGCAAACAAGCTGGCGACTCTGCTGGGGACTTCTTTCTCTTCTTCCGAGAAAGTCGTGTCACAGGTCGACGACGTGAAGGTGGGCTCCTCCCATAAAATGCTGGTCGTGCACCTCAATCAACAGGCGTACGAGGAGTTCATTTCTGAAGGAAGTGCGAGTCCTTCGAAGCGGCTGCCGAAGCCGAAAAAGACCCGCACAGCCTGGGTGCGCAAGGTCGACGCCTCGGGCACCACCACTGAAGGGGATGCAACAATCCAGCCTTCCCTTCCTGCTGATGTTCTCATTAACCAAGGTACGCCCGCTGATGCAGCGCATCTCTTGGGGAAGCGTGCAGCCGACCACGTTCCCCAGCTATCTCCCTCTCAGGCGAGGAAGATGCGTCGACGGAGCAGGGGCGCAGCCAATGCCCCGCACATCACCTCTGATGAGCCACAAAAAGCCTCTGTCTTTGACAGACTCACTCGCTGTAATGGCGAGTAGAAGTTGGATGCTGAGTACTATGCGCCCCAGCGGGCTAGTACGAGGAAATCCAAGACGGCACGGGCCATGCGCCATAAACGTGCTATGCCAGTAGCAGGCCAGAGGCACGCGCTTACAATCACGCGTGCTGCCGATGGCAAGCTGTACAAGGTTGGCTCAGGTGCTTCTGTACCAACAACGAGTCGACCTTCAAAGTCCTCATCTTGCTTGGGCGCATCTACTGCGTGCACAACCAAGTCGATTGAGGCAAATTCAGTGGTCTTGAACTCCCGTGCCTCCTCTGGTTGTGCGTTTGAGGTTCGTTCAAGTCACTTCAAATGTTGTGGTTCCCCTACTACTGATCGTGATGCCTGCTTGGTATTAGATCAGGGGGCGCAGCACTCACCTGACCACCCCGACGTTTGGCCTTGCCATACGTCTGAAAGGGGTGTGAAGGCACCACTCTCCTCCAACGACCTGCGCAACGTGATCACTCACAAGCGCCGATCAGGAGAGTCGACCAACAAGCACGGTGCGCCTCTCACGGGGCATACTTGTGCGGTGGTCACCATCAACTGCTGTTGCAAGGCGGCAGCACCACCAAGGCAGTCGGTCTTCCAACGGCTGCAATCATCGACACCTCTCCGACGTCGCCTTGGGACGAAGGTGTCAGCAGAAGAGGAGCCAAAGGTTGCTTCATGCAACGTGATCTCCAACTCCTCATCAATCCGGAAGACGACTGCCAATTCCTCGTCTTCATCCAAAAGCCAGTCGAGGAAAACCAAGGCAGCTGTCTCGACCTCTGGAGTGTTTGAAGGCACTCGGTCGAAGAAGAAGTTCTTGGAGGAAGCTGGGGGTAGCCAGACCCTTGTTGAGCCTCCTTCTGAAGACGAAGATGTCCAAAGCACAGCTGCGGCGGATCTTCATCATCAAGGCGAGGTTAGTCTCCCTGAAGCCCCTCGAAACGAGGATGTCCCCCAGGATACAGTTGAGGGTAGAGACGAAGAGGCCCTTCAAGACGGAGCCGAGGGCAGTCAGGCCCTTGCAGATGCGCCCGTCGAGGATGACCTCTAGAATGTGGCTGGGGGTGGCCAAGGTGAAAAACCAGGAGAGGTAACTCCCCCACATGAAAGTGAGGCCGAGAGCGAAGCCTCAACCAATCAATCCACTCATGGCCGCATTAGGACAGTATACATGGCTGGGGATGATGTCGAGTCTGATGCGCCATCACAGGACATAGTCCAGCGCATAGACTCATTGGAGGGAGGACTCAAAACCCTCTCTGCCTCTATGCAAGCACTGACTCATACAGTGTTTGAGATGCGGTCGGCCTTGATCAGGACACCTTCAACCGGTCCTGACCCAGGAGCCAATGGGGAATCGAGTGTGCCCCTACAACGGGCACCCTCAGATACAGAAGCACCTCGGACCTCGGAGCCCTTAAACGCTCCACTCCAGATGGTACCTCCTTTCCTGACTCCTAGCTCCATGAGGATGTGGTCAAAATGATCAGAGACTTGCGGGAGCGCTTCGAGTCCAAGAACAGGCAAGAGGAACGCCAGAAGATGGGCATTCCCCAGCCTTATCCCCTCGAGTGGAACAAGGTGGTTTATCCCCCAAAGTATAAACCGCAAACACTCACCCCATACGATGGGAAGGACTCTCTGCGACGGTACCTGACGTACTTCCAGTCATAGACAGGGCATCTTTCGAAAGAGGACGCGCTCCTCATCAGTATCTTTGTCGGGGCCCTGAAAGGGGTGGCGTATGACTGGTACTGCAGTCTCCCCGACAATTCCATATCGTCCTTCGACGACCTGACGCACCTCTTCCTCGACCGCTTCTACGACGACGGGAAGGACATGACGATGGCGTCTCTCATAGAGATACGCCAGAAGGAGAAGGAAACGGTTCGGGTGTTCATCGAACGCTTCTGACAGGCCTGCTTCAGGCTACCTCCAGGCATGCCAGAACATGCGCTCCTCTCCGCTTGCAGCATGTACATGCTGCCTGCAGTAAAGCTCTGGCTCAACTCTACTCCCCCTCCCGACTGGAGCTCCCTGATCATCGAAGCTGAAGCTGCAGAAAAGAAGACGGCCAATGCACGTCTTCTGGGTGTCAGCTTTCCCGCCTTTGACGATAAGGGGAAAAAGTCCGCAGCTAACAGCTCCGGACGAGAAGCAAAGGGGAAACAGGCATTGACTGTTAATGCCTCGAAAGGCGCATCTGCGCCTACTCAGAAGCCTCCACTGGCACCGAGACCCAAGGAGGTTTACTCATTCAATGATGACGACACCCTGCAACTTTTCGAGATACTGAAGCAGGGTGACAAGATCAAGCTACCGGACCCAAAACGGCCCGATGAAGTCGGGAAAGTGGACAACCCGAGGTACTGTCACTACCATCGGTTTGTCGGATACCCGACCAAGGACTGCTACGTCCTCAAGAATTACATCCCGCGCATGATCAATGCGAATGTAATCTCCGTCGACTATGAAGAGAAGACGGTGTCAGCCAATGTGGTTTTGCTTCAGTTCGACACCTTGCCGCCGACTACCGCACAAGATGGCGTCGTCCCTATCCCTAAGGCGACAATACAGGTGGTAAACTTACCACCTACCCGTGACAAAGTGAGTGGACTCACCCCACTCACCACATCTCGAGGAGAGGTCCTCTGGGTTCACCCCGACCTCGTCTCCGAGGTGACTCAATCGGAGGTACGCCCTACCTCCAAATCAAAAGACAGGAAGATCAAGTCTTGCCGTACAGTTTCTTCTTCAACAGAAGAGGCACTTCCAGTGTAAACACGTGCACAACAGAACGCCCAGTCCGGCGAAGCTGCCGCCGAGGTGGTGCCTCCTGGCACCATCCCTGAGGAGGGTCCATCTAAGCCCTCAGCAGCCAATAAGCAGAAGCAAGTGGAGGCCCGTTTCGACAGACCTCTACGGAAGAAGAATGCTTCGGGGCTATCCAAGCCTCACAACTTCGACATTCTGGCACAACTAGCCAGTACACCTGCACGCTTGTCTTTGTTCGAGCTCCTGCGTCTTTCTAAGGATTCCCGAGAAGCTCTCTGCGAAGCTCTGAAGGACGCTGAATCCTTTCTCAGTCAGGTCAAGCAGCCTGAAGACCTTCCAACTACCTGTGCACACTGTCATTGTGTGGATGAAGTTATCCCAAACATAACTTTCACCCAACAAGACATGCTGCTCAAGCATCACCGACATAACCGACCGCTGTATTACACAGGGTACATTGGCTCGGTCAAGGTGAGCCGGATTCAGATCGATCCTGGGTCTTCCCTAAGTATCATCCCGAAGGCGCTGCTATCAAAGCTGGGGATCCCAATGTACCGGCTGGCGCCCTCCAATACAACCATCAGTGGCTTCAACGCCAGCAAGAGCGAGCCATTGGGCAAGATCCGACTGAAATGTCACATTGGCAGCCTCAAAACTGAGGTGACTTGTTATGTGGTAGATGCCGAGGTCAACTACAACATCCTGCTCGGTCGACCATGGCTACATGAGTACATGGTGGTGCCCTCTACGCTTTACCAGTGCATAAAATAAGTATCCACTAATGGCGTCATCCGGACGGAGTTTGCAGACATCGATCCTTTCAAAGGGATTGAGGCCTACTTCACCGATTCCGACTTGTACAAGCCAATTGACGAGGAGGAAGCCAACGACGCTGATGATGAGGCAGAGACGGCAACAGAGCCGGACATGGAGCCTGAGATGACTCCCGACGCCCCCTTAAAAATTCGACTGAAGGGTAAACCAACCCAGAAGGTGCCTCCAATGAGCATCAAGCTATCAGGTAAAGCGTCGGCTCGCGAAGCACCCCTAAAGATACGCCTCAAGGGAAAGCCACCTCAAACATCGGCTCCCCTGGTGGCAAAATTATAAGGGAAAGCACCACTCACCGGAGGCGCAACCGAGGCACCTCTCAAGGTGCGTCTTAAGGGCAAGCCGCCGCAGTCATCCAAGGTGTCAGAGAAGGCTCATATAACCCTCTCAGACCCCAAAGTCAAAGCTGTGGTGGACTCTCCTAGTCCATCCCCAGTGCTTACAGACGAGGAGCTTGGCGAATATATCTCGGCTGATGTAGATGCACCCTCCTTAGACAATGTAATCCCACGGGATAAGATCTCGTATTTTATCAATAATAGAGTGTCTTTTAATTATTCTTGTCTTCCACACTGGAATGCCATGTATACATTAGATAACGCTCTACGGTCGTTGCAAACACAAATAACGACCGTCCATCATAATCGAGTAGTCCCGTCTCAAGGAGTCTGTTTCATAAACCCTCCACGGAGCCGAGACGAAGGAACCATCATCTTGGGTAAAGTCGAGCGTCATCAAGACCTTCCGTCACTCGAGCCAGAACCTGATACCGGCAGAGTACAAGTCTATCGGTACACGGATACGGTAAAGCACATCATCCAAAAGATGGGCTACTACCTAAAAAGCAACAAAGGCTTAAACTACGGCAAGGGTCGACATCTCCCCATCCGGCCTTCGATGCCTAACGGAAAGCCGCAGGACTACTACAATCGGACTCGACGGGGCTTAGGCTATGTCACGCCGCCATCAACTCCAGAAAGTTCAGATGCAGAAGAAGTAGAATATTCCCACTCGTCTGAAGCGTCAACTTGGGATTCTGATACCAGTATTGGATCAGTTTTCAGGAAAGTGCTGTCAGCTAACATGGCATCAGCACAACCTCAAAAAGGTGAAGACAAAGACCAAGCACCGGAACCCTTCGAAGAAGAACCCTGGGCTCAACGCGTGGGAGAGCAATAGGAGTCTCGTTTTGAGTTACGTGAACCTCCCACCGAAGACGAAGTCGAGCAGATCGACCTCGGGGATGGGTCTTCTTCCAAACCCATCTTCATCAGTAAAAGCCTGGAAAGAGAAGATCGAGAATCTTTAATCCAACTGGCAAGACAGTATATCGACGTCTTCGCCTGGAGCTATGAAGACATGCCGGGACTCGATCCACAGATCATGATGCACAGATTGAACATCTTACCTGATGCCAAACCTGTCAAACAGCAACAACAACATTTCCGTCCAGACATCATGAATGCCATCGATCAGGAGGTGGACAAACTCTTGACTAACGGCTTCATCCGTGAGGAACAACACCCGGATTGGGTAGCCAACGTCGTTCCTGTCACCAAGAAGAACGGGAAGATATGAGTCTGTATCGACTTCCGGGATCTCAACTCTGCTTGCCCGAAGGACGAATTCCCGCTTCCAATCACCGATGTGATGATCGACAACACATGTGGCTTTGAGCGCATGTCCTTCATGGATGGGTATTCAGGCTACAATCAAATTAAGATGTTCCCCGATGACGCAAAATACACGTCATTCAGGACATCGAAGGGTGTTTTCTGCTACACAGTGATGCCCTTCGGCTTGAAGAATACCGGTGCAACATACCAGCGAGCTATGAGCACCATCTTCCGTCAACATCTTCGCAAGACAGTCGAATGCTATGTTGACGACATCGCAGTCAAGAGTCGCCTCAAAGGAGATCACCTACAGGACCTGAAGACGGTCTTCGATCTCATGCGGGCACATCAACTCAAAATGAACCCCGCTAAATCCTTTCTGGGGGTTTCTAGCGGCAAATTCTTGGGCTTTATCATCACGGCGAAAGGCATTCATGTTGATCCTGAGAAGACCAAAGCCATCCTCAACATGGACCCTCCGAAGAACCTTCGAAAACTTCGGGGCTTACAGGGACGTCTGGCATATATCCGGAGGTTCATAGCAAACCTCTCCAGTAGATGTCAACCCTTTACTCAGCTCATGAAGAAGGAAGTCTCTTACGTCTGGACAGAGGAGTGCCAAAAGGCTTTCGACGACATCAAGGCTTAATTGACAAGCCCGCCAGTCCTAGTGGCACCTGTCGCCGGCAAACCATTCCTCCTCTACGTCCGTGCCATGGATCATTTCCTTTGCGCTCTGTTGTCTCAAAACAGCGATGCAGGCTACGAGCAAGCAATCTACTACCTCAGTCGAACACTCAACGGGGCCGAACACCGGTACAACCCCGTCGAAAAGGAGTGCTTAGCTTTGGTGTTTGCCATCCAAAAGACTCGTCATTATGTCTCAGGCCAGACAATTCATGTCATCTCCCAAGTCAATCCGCTCAGAGTCCTCATGACGAAGCCAGGGTCATTAAACTCCCGGCTGGCTACATGGGCGATCCTGCTAACACCGTACAACATGGTGTTTGTTTCACAAAAAGCTGTCAAGGGTCAAGCTCTGGCTAACTTTTTAGCTGCACACCCTATCCCAGAATCCTCAAAACTCTATGAAGACATCCCGGATGAGATCCAAGAATCAAACGTCACCGAAGGAAGCCCCGTTTGGCGGATGTTCTTCGATGGCGCTTCAAGAACTGGCCCCAAGGGCCAAATCATCGCAGGAGTGGGGGTAGTCTTAGTCTCCCCCGATCAGCTGGTCATCCAGCGTGCGTACTTTCTTTCGAAGCCGTGCTCCAACAACGTTGCTGAGTACAATGCGCTCATCGTGGGACTCCAGCTGGCACAACAGCTGGAGGTGGAACATCTGGAAGCCTACGGCGACTCGAAGCTCGTCATGAACCAAATTAGGGGACAATACGAGGTTCGCCATGAAGATTTAATCCCTTATCATGAAGTCGCGTTGAACATCATTTCAACCTTCACCGGGTTCTTCATCGAACATGTCCCCCGTTTACAAAACTTGGAGGCCGATGCTCTGGCTGGCCTCGCAGCCTCATTGACAGCGCCCCTTGGGACCCAACACTATGTCACGGTGACTGGTCGAGACTTGATTTGTCCCAAAAACAACCTATGCTTGTAGGTGGCTCATGCTATGCCGACAAACACTGGTGTTAATGTCCGAGACTGGAGGTTCCCGTTCATCGACTTTGCTGTCTACGGAATCCTTCCGGAGGACCCGAAGGAAGCCGTCTCGGTCAAGAGACGCTCTCTTCGATTCTACTACGATACAGCTACCAAAATGCTGTACCGATGCTCCTTCGATGGGCTTCTCCTTCGATGCCTGTCTAACGAAGAAGCGGCCGAAGCTCTACGAGAAGCTCATGACGGAACTTGCGAAGCTCATCAACCCGGTCCTAAGTTGCAGGACCGGCTGCGACGTATGGGCTACTACTGGCCAACCATGGCCGCCGACGCTGTTGAATAAGCTAAAAAGTGCCATGCGTGCCAACTTCATGCAGATTTTATATATACACCGTCTTAACCGCTACATCCTACAGTCGCCTCCTGGCCCTTCGAAGCCTGGGGCATGGACATTGTAGGACCAATCACCCCTCCTTCATCAAGAGGACACCGCTTCATCCTGGCCATCACCGACTACTTCTCCAAATGGGCGGAAGCAGTCCCACTGGCAGAAGTAAAAAGCTCTAGGGTGGTCAACTTTATCAAACACCATGTCATTTACCGTTTTGGAGTACCCCGGCGGATCATCCATGACAATGGTCCTCAGTTTATCAGCCACATTTTCAGCAGGTTCTGTGACAAGAATCGCATTCAAAACGTGGCCTCAACCGCCTACAATCCGGCAGCAAACGGATTGGCTGAGGCATTCAACAAAACTATCGTTAGGCTGCTCAAAAAGGTCGTGTCATCCAACAAACGCGACTGGGACGAAAAGCTTGGCGAATGCCTTTGGGCCTACCGCACAACGGTACGGACCCCAACAGGCAACACTCCATTCTCCCTGGTCTACGGGAGCGAAGCAGTACTGCCTCTCGAGATACAGATACCCTCACTCCGCGTAGCAATCACAAACAAACTCACAGAAGAGGACAATCAACGTCGTCGTCTGCGGGAACTGGAGTCACTTGACGAAAAGCGTCTCCTAGCTCAACAACGCATCGAACTCTACCAAGCCCGTATATCACAGGCTTTCAACAAGAAGGTCAAACAGAGGACTTTCCAAGTTGGCGACCTGGTTTTAGCAGTCAGAAGACCAATAGTATTGACCCACAAGACACCAGGAAAGTTCGAGCCCAAGTGGGAAGGACCTTTCATCATTGAGACGGTATACTCAAACGGTGCTTACCGCCTCGCCAAACCCAATGGGGACTTATTCATGATGCCCATCAATGGCAAGTTCCTAAAGAAGTACTATTCTTGACGTCCTCCAAACATGTACTTCCCCAAACAACCTCTTTCCACAAACTCATACGCTTCCGGAACCTAGCTGTTCCGTGGCATCCTCCAGTAGAAAGATAACCACGTCTATATTACCTCTGAGTTGTCTCTCTACACCTTACAAAGCGAAATCTTACACTTCGTAAGCCTACGCTATCCTTCATGTTTACCACGTCCACATTACCTCTGAGTAAATATCTCGTACAAACAACCCCTGCGTTGTTGTACATTGATCGCAGAACTTTCACGTCCACATCACCTCTGAGTTGTTCAGCGTATCCCCCAAGATCATTCCTACCACGTCCATAATACCTCTGAGTAGGGAGATTCTATCATTTCGAACCCAATGATTGCCATGTCCACATTACCTCTGAGCAAACATAATGGTTCCTTCAAACTTATTATCTGTACCTAAAACCAAGGTGCGCAAAAGATAATGGGTCCACACAAACCATCAAGTTCATGACAAAAAAAATGAACACATCACAAAAAAGTTGCGTACTTCTTTATTTTTCTAAAAAAAGAGAGAGTACAAAACTACACTATCCCTCAGCAAGGGATGCAAAAGAACGTCAAAAAGAAGAAGCTACAGCCCCTGAACCTCTCCAGGGTGGGTTGAGAGCTCTCTGACTCGATGTCTCAGGTCAGCGGTACGAGTTTCCACAGTTGCCAGAACTCGACGCTCGGCCTCCTGACGCATCAATTCGACAGCTTCAGCGGAAGTTTCGCCCTCATACTTCTCATCAAGCTGTTGTCGCTGCTGAGCCAAGGCAAGGGTCCGCTGAGTAAAAGTCGCTTCTGCCTGCTTGAATGCTACGTGTTCAGCCCGGACACGTTCAGCTTCTAACTGGAGTCGGGCCCGCTGGTCCTCAAGGCGGCGCATCTGGGTGTTGATCTCCGCGATGTTGGCATCCAATGTGGCTCGTGTCTCCGTCATCTTCTTCATAGACGGAGACAACTGCTCTACTGCAGCCTCAGTCTCAGCCACCTCGCGCTCCCAATCGCTCATAGTGGCCTGGTGGGAAGACTCAATTTCAGCAATCAACTTCCCCTTCTCCGCATCTATTAAGACGGAGAGGTCATTTCGTTGGATGCGCTGAAGTTCCGCGAGCCGCTCGTCTAGCTCGATCACCGAAGCCTCTAGAATCTCGGCCATATGGTCGTGGCCTTGGTGAACGCGGATCAGCTCAATAACCGGCATTGCCAAAGTTCTTGCCGTCGTAAAACTCCCGTTGGCATCCATCACTGCAGTTACCCCCCACTGCAGTATTTTGTACACTCCCTCGACGAGGAATTTCACATATTCGTCGGCGTTCGCCAGGACCTGCGGCGTCATGGCAGGAGTTGGAGGAGCTACTACAGTTTGCGGACCGGAAGAAGATCCGCCAACCTCAACCTGCGAGGCTCGAACCTCGGCATCAATCGGCTCTTCATCAACAGGGGCTGGGCTGCTAGCCCGAGAAGCCAAAGGAACAGAAGGAGCCGGCACAGGCGTCGAGATGGTCCCCCAAGTAGAAGGAGCAACAGAGGGTTCTACACCCTTACCCTTCTCAAGCCCGGAGGAACCACCGATATCAACGGCCACCTCTTCTACCCCCAACGTCCTATCAGCGTCAAGAACTTCCCCCGACAGAACGGGGAGATCAACACTCGTCTCTTGGCCTGCCCCAGGAGACAAGACCGGCAAAAGGGTCTCATCCTTCTCAAGTCCCTCTACAGGGACAGAGTCTGTCGCTACCTCCTGATCGGTAGCCTTCTCAACTTCTACGGTTGGAGCCGAGGTAAGACTCGGCAATGATACGGCCGACCTCCCCTTATCATGATGAGGGGGGAATCCACCCTCTCCTCTGCCTCAACTACTTCTGTTGCCCCCGCAACAGACTCTTGCAGCTCTGGAGCAACGTCATCAAAAGACGACGAACTCTATTCCTCTTCACCACCAGGAAGCGACATGCTTGCTAAGCCTCCGGCATTTGAAGCCTCCGTTGTGGCCTTTGCCATCTCGGAAGCTGCGGCACCCTCAGTTTCCCTCCTGACATAATCTGGGGATACTGGAATCTCCACGGCAACAGCATCCTCCGGATCTTCCTCCGTGGGAGACATCATAGTCAGCGGGATACGCACTTCAGACGAGCCCGCCGTCTCTTCTCGCCTGCTCCCACTCGACTTTGGAGTACGAGGTTTTCTTTTTAGCGGTTCCTACAAAAGAAGGTGAAGCCTCGTAAATGGTGGAACCAAAATCAGATTATGTAGGACGCCCTTACCTCTGGGGACGATGAATCCGATGACGCCATCGGTGACGACGCCTTCTTCTGCTTCTTCAGCACAGGAGATTCAACCCCTGTGTCTGCACATTATTTTGATCGATCGCCCGAGGGTTCTGCTTGAGAGGCGGAAGGGACACACCGTTGACCTACCCCTGACAGACGATGCGATCGGGCCTTCACCGACATGTCCCTGGTCACTGCTAATTGGGTTCCTGCGATAAGACTGGTCTCCCTGTCATATCCGGAAGGCGCGACGGCCATAGCACAGTAAAATTTGGCGGCCGAGTAAAGAATGGACGGCTGCGGATCTGGGGCGGGCAACGTAAAACGAGTCCCGATACATCCGGTATTATAGTAATGCCAAGCTCGTGCACCATCCAACAAACTTCCAATATACCCCAGAGTAATACTGGGGTTATCCAACATCATTTGGGCATAACCAAATTGCCGTACAAAGCGGCTTGGCAAATACGGTTCCAGGTAGCACTGATTCCTGTTCCGGTGCACCAGATGAGATGGTCGGATACTCTGCAACCAGCGGAATCCCCATTGAGGCATAGTGGTGGTACCTTCGCCCAAATCCCTTAAATCTTCGTTGGCCTCAAAACCCAAGTAGATTGGACCAACTTTGGTAATCTTCCAACCCTGAAGACGGGATAAAACCTTTCTACAAACAGGGACACCAGTATGCGACCAGCTCCTCCGATTGAAACGTCGAAGGAGTGCATCTCCAGCCTTATAGTCTTCTTCCGAGCCTGGACTCATCACACTGGGATGATGCAAAATCAGCCATCCCATCAAACAGTAAAATGGCAGTTCGGCACGCGGGAAATTATTATTTTTGCCTCTGTCATGAATCATATTTCCAGCAAACTCTCGCAAACCTCGCTGCAGGTTACATACCATTGCGGGGAGAAGAGCCAAACGCCGGCCGAAGACCAACTTCACGGCTGGCAGGATTAAGTTCCGGGTTACCCTCTCTACGGCACCGGATCCGCCTGCGAACACGTAATCCCGGAGCCATATCATCAGGTAGGACACCAACACCGCCTTGGATGACATTCGATAAGCAAGATGCCAGAAGCAGCTGTAGGAGCGTACATCTGACTGCTGGTCTTCATTTCCTCGGGGATTCTTCTTCCCTAACCTGCTCATCTCGGACAGCACTTCACTACGAGAGAGCGCCGGCGGAGTAGAAAACTGTGAGGGATCCTCTTTGTCTTGTCTAAAGACATAATCTCTCCAAGCGGTCACATGGGGCTGCGTCCCGTTTCTATCCCTTCTCTGCATATAGTAATGATGACTCGCCACTTTCTTGAAAATGGCCGTCATCTCCTCAGCCCTATCCCCCAGGACCTGAAGTTCCTCGTTGGTCGGAAAGTACTCTTCATAGGGTTCCGACCCCCAAGGGAGTTTTGATACCTCGTACATCTCATGAAGCGCGAGCCCTAATTCCCCCACCGGAGTAAAAAAGGTCCCAGTATGGATATCAAACATCTCCAGTAGTGCGAGGAACATGTGCCGATTGAGATCGACACCCGCCTGGGTAGCACGGATCGCGGCAGTCAACCCAATCTCTCGAAGCTCGGTCCGAAACTGCGACAAGATCCAGAGTGTCAGTCTATCCCACTTGGAAACGTAATGGCACCAACCCTCTAACCGAAAATCTCCTTTCGGGTATGAGCGCTTCATCAAAAACATACGATGTATAAAAGTCGAAGCACTATAAGCAAACATATCAATGGGTACTTCACTGTAGAGGCTCCCGGGACGTAGAGTCCGCCAGGTAAAGGAAGACCCAGACCGTGTGGCGATCAAAGTATCCCTTTGGTCGGAGGTAGAATCAATTTGGATGATGCCAGTCACCGCTCCCCCCTGAGAGGGGGTAAGATCCCAAGACATCCGCCTCTTGGAAACAAGGCGACAGAAGGACGTCAAAGGCCATTGACGTTCAAGTTGCTTAACAGTCATATGCACTCCATTCGCTGTAAAGGACCAGTCCTCCTTGACCTTCAACACCGTCGCATCAGTAGAAGTGAGGCGGTCTCCGAATAGGAACTCAGGCTTAAGAAGGTCAATTTATCGGATGTGGAAGATTTTAAAACACCACGTTCCATCATCCGTTTGAGGAACCCATGCTGTTGCTCACGGATTTGGGTCATTCTCTCGGGAGGCTGATCCAACATAAGAGCATCTTGAGCGGGGTTTATCACTTCCTTATCATACTCTACTCCCATCTGGTTGAAGGCAGCATCCAAAAACACTTCATTTAAAGGCGGGATCGCCACTGACACTGGCAAAGATCAAAAAATGTTAGAAGCAACAAGAGAAAGAAGAGCTTCGGCGCATCGTCTGAGTTTGAACCCCTGCGCGTCAAGCCTCGGCACATCATCAGGGTTTAAACCCATGCGCGTCAGCAGCAGCCTCGGCACATCATCAGGGTTTAAACCCATGCGCGTCAGCAGCAGCCTCGGCGCATCATCAGGGTTTAAACCCATGCGCGTCAGCAGTAGAGCCGTGGCACGTCATCAGGGTTTAAACCCATACGCGTTAGCGAACAAAGACCGCGGCACATCATTAAAGACCCAAGGTCTATGTGCGTTGGTGTACGAAAAATGAGACTTACCAACCACCTCCGGCCGAACTTCGACCGGCCGTCGGGGAACGTCAACCGTCACAACCTTCGCAGGCTCCTTCGCTTTCTCCTTCCCCTTGCCGGCACCACCGCAAGGAGTCTTGGGAGCCATCTCTCAAAGAAGAAAAAGTTAGGGTTTTGAAGAATAACTCTAAAGAAAACAAAGGCACAGAGAAGAAGAACTCTCTCTCTCTCTCTCTCTCTCTCCAACCCTCACCTATTTATAGGGCTTTGTCGCACGCGTGAACCGATGACGTGTAATCTCAGCCGTCGCTTCGGGTTCCGTGAAGAAATAACAGCAAATACAACCAAAAGATCATCATTAATCTTTGTGGTTACCAAGGCATCATCATCATTAACTGGGAGGAGCATGCGCCCGAACAGGCATGCGCCCAACAATCATGCGCCCTGACCTCCATGCTTCTTATTCAAAGTATTCCAAAACTTATTCAAAAGTTTTGAAAACTTTGAAGGGGGTCTTATAGAAGCATGGAATTTCACAACCAGAAAGCCCATGCGCCAGACACTACATGCGCCAGAACCCAAACAACAAAGTCAAATAGCCATAGACATTCGAAGAAGGACTTTTTATTCATATACAAAAGTCTATTACATGTCTAGAAAAAAGGTTGTACAAAGGAAATTTTCTACAAAGGAAATATCCTAAGTCTATAGCCAGCAGCCACTGTAGCACCCCTTCCCGAAAATTAGAAATATTTTATTATTATTTATTTTATTCGAATGGTTATTTTCAGATTTTATAAATAATAGAAATATACGTAGTGATATATTATATAGATAATTATAGATATAGATATATATGCGTATATAAATATATTGTGCATGCGTATATATATATATATATATATATATATATATATATATATATATATATATATATATATATATATATATATTATACATGTATATGTGTATATGTATATATATATATATATATAAATATATTATACGTGTGTGTATATATATATATATATATATATATATATATATATATATATATAGTGTATGTATAGATAAATAAATTATATATGCATATGTATTTGTACGTGTGTATATATATATGAAACGTATGCATAAATGTGTATAGATATATAAATGTATATGATGTATATATATATATAAATATATATACAAGAATAAATACGTGTAAATATGCATATATGTATATATATATATACAAATATATATACTATAGATAATTGTATTGTGTGAATATATATATATTAGATAATGAATACATAAGAAAAAGAAAAAAAAATCAGTATAGAAAATAAAAAAATAAAAAAAGGGAAGAGGAAAAGGAAGTATAAGAATGGGCACAGTTCTCGGCCCAATCCGAGAACACCCCTCACCGCCCACAGTACTCAACCAGTCAGAGACTTCCCCTAATGGACCCACAGCCCCATTACACCGAGCAGTAAACCATTAAACCAAGAATAGGGAAACCACAGTATATAGTATCGATAGGGAGAGACTTAGATCGAGCGGAGAAAGGAAGAACACACCGAAACCCTAAACCCCATCGCACCTGACGACACCCCCGACCTGGACGGCGACGGTGCGCCACCCGCCGCAGGGGACGCCGCCGCGCGCGGCCGCGCGAGGCCGCTGGAAGAGCGCACGCGCAACAGGGAACACAGCGACAACACAGCAATCCGCTGTCTTCGCGACGTGATTCCCGTTCCCTCGGTTGATCAAATCCAGACCCGTCTTCGCAGGTACAACCACAACCTAACCCCCTTCAACTCCTGTCAATTCGTTCTATTTTAGAAGACCTAGGTTGCTTGTTAAATCGACACAAAGTCGATCAAAAATCTGTCGAAACAGGACAGTATTTCCAGTCCATGAACCCACTTTGGAATATCGATTCTGATCGATCCAGTAACCCTTTAGAGATTCTACTTGAACAAAGTTAGAGACAACATGTAGGGCTCCATGACCCAAGTTGCAGTAGTCGATTTCATCGACTACGCTCGGAGAAAGCGGATCCCGAACTTGGACAAAAACCTGTTTTAAAAACTAGAAAATTATCCCACACGATGTGCGTCACGCCAATCCGGACGACGTGGTCGCGAACCGAAAGCATCGAAAGCTGCGTAACGGCTTTGTGGTCGTGTGGGCTTTGACGGAATTCAAATTGGTCGAGTGTGCGCGACGAATTCGACGCGTATCCGTCGAAATCGCCCCGTATCCGTCCAATGCAAATTCAGTCATAACCTTGTGCATGCTCGTCAGATCGAGACGAAACTTGCGCCAACAGGTCCGTATCATTTTTCTGGTCCTGCATGCCAAGTTTGGTCCAATTCTGAGACCATTGACAAAATCACCGTTTTGCGGGCCCCACGGTCCCACTCAACGAGCGATTTTGTGCACGGCCCGCCGGAATCCAACTTTGGACATACGGTTGGGTTCGTATCGAAAAACTGGATTCGTAGACATGTAGTTTGACGACTTTAGAGACCGTTGACTCTGGCACGCTTTTCGGTGCAAAGCGGGTCCAACGACGGACATCGTTTTTGCCCAAAATTACCGTTTTGCCCCTGTGTCCAGAATTGGACTTAAGGACAGGCAATCCTAGCTAATTTGACTATTCTGAGAACGTTGGTACTATTTATTTCAGCATCCGGAGACTTCTACATGTGTTGATTGGTTGTGGCTCGTGAGTGGTAATTATTATTGGTTTCTCCAGCTAAGGACCGCAGGCAAGTGCACTTTCTGATTGCTTTTCGATTCATAGTAGTCTTTTCATTTCATGTTTATACATATATCTTGCTGCTTGTTGACACGCTCGTCACACGGAGTTGTCGGGAGGGAAAATATCTTAGTATACATGTGGACTACCCAGAAATATCTCCAAAATGTCTATTCTTGAACGATAGCTGCTGCACACGACACATGCAGTATGCCGGATTTTACCCCCTAGCCGTCCACATGGCGAAAGGATATTTCACACCACTTAGATAGATGTCTTTTATTAGCTTTTCCCTTGTTTATTTCTCTATCGTGCTACGACATCAGTTTTTCTTACCAGTTTTCATATTCCATATGCTATTTCATGTCTTGTTAATTCTATTGTGTTTTGTACTGCCGTCGATTTGTGTGCTTGTTCCAATCCTGACTGGATAACCAACATTTTTCAGGTTTAGCCGCGATCACTCTTAGCACTGGGAAGACTTGGGTATGCTGAAGACAACCTAGAAATAGAAAGCAATTATATCATTTCATTAATTGGAAAACTTTGTATTTTCTTTAAATATAATTCTTGTAAATGTTGTAATAAATTTAGAATTGTGAATGAGCAACAATGTGATATTTGTGAGCATTTATTTCTTGCGGGCTTGACAGCGTTCTACCGCCGACTCTGCGGCGTAGGCTGGCTTGGACACGTCTCGTATCCGAAAATCGGGTGCGGGTCGTGACAAGTTTTTGTGGTGGCCCATGCAGGTCAGTTTTCGCAAATTATTGCGAACTCGTGATGGTACGTTAGTCGTACTATTGCGAGCCTGCGACCAGGAAATGCTCATTCACAACTAGGATTAAAATAATTTAAGATAATGACTAGGACTAGGAGTCCCTTGTTCAAATTGACCATTGGGTAGTTAAGATTATTAGATAGGCCATGTAATTTAGATAACTTGTTAGATCCCTATAGGTACACTGATACTTTTAATATGACATTATGATCCAATGTGTATCCACTATTCACTGGTAAGTTAGACTTGCCTAGAATTAAGACATTAATTTTAATGAACTGTTTAATATTATTTTGCCTTATTAGATATAAATTTTATATCATAAGTTGGAACTGTCTATTTTAAAATTTTCTTTGCTGTAAGAATTAGTTTGTAATTCCTGATTCTGTTATTCGTATACGAACCTCGAGTTAGATTTTGACTTTCTCAAAACTCGAACTATTGTGCCTCCTTTCCAAAAATCTCCCCTATGCATATTTTGACTATCTTGACCAATGTTGCTATCACAGCCTAGTTTTGCAAGCTCATTCTTTTATCGAGCTTGATTCAAGACATATGTTTAGTGGGGACGCCTGCTAACATATTGTCTAATCAGAATCATTGTATTACGGTCTGATCAACCATGATGCATTTGGTTCGCTCTTCATTTAATTACACTACGTGGAATGAGATATAGATGTATCTAGGATCTCATCCGCGACTTCTTTGACAATCCCTCTTGAAATAATACTTTCGCCTTTGAATCACGTAATCGTACTCGGTGACCCCTCTCTTGAACTCCTTATTTGTTTTGTCTTTCACCGATTTAGAAAGACAAGAGCTCGTAATTGATAGGTAGATACATAGTATCCCCATGACTATGATAGTTGTACACGTAAGTGTAGCTACCATCGACCAGCCCTGTGACAGGAACCTTACCACCATATCTTAGCCTCTAAGGTGGGTAGACTGCAAGCCTTCTCAATTCTAGGATATACCAGGATTACCAGTTGATTAGAATAATATCCATTAGCATGACAATTAGTGCCCTTGGACTCCCACTTTCCACTTAGATCATGTTGTGCCCCCGGCCGTGCCATTAATATTCGGAGCACGAGAATAGCTGTCATCTCCCAACAAACTTCATATGCAAGATCTAGACGAGCCCACCTTCGCCTAGATATATCATGTCCCACTCAAACCCGTCCCCTTGTACTCTATTTTTGGGGTACGACTTTCAGGTTAAAAAGACTAGTTATAACCCTTACCGTAATACCGGTATATTTTTTGACTTCCATTAGAGCCTCAATCTCGACTCAATTCCTTCGACCCAATATATGGTTGTGATCCATTCGGAGCCCACTATGCACATGCCACTAGTGTGCCATCCAATTGAGGTCTCATGTGCTCCTTAAACACAAAGTCTCGAAAGGTGCATTTTTGGGCTTCATGAACCTAGCTAACCAACCTGAAGGACAACTAGCTCAACCCCTTGGGTAGAAACCTCTTCTAGGATACTCTAACTAGTAGGAACTATTTTACCATTGGGATCTTGTCCAGTCAATGTAGATTGAAACCCAATATTCATCCAACCAACGACTGATGTCCAAATAGAGAACCCAGTAATATCACAATCTTGATTTCTCGAATTCTATTCTACTTTTGAATCTTGTTTAGAATTCCGAGATTGGAACTTTTGTATTCCAGAGTGTAAGCTCTCCTAAGGAACAAACGATTCTTAGATTTAGTCAATGACTAGACTAGAGTAACCCAATCTAGTGGATAAGAATATAGGTTCATAAACACCCTTTCTATCTGTATCCTTGGGTACTTTCCACCGCCCTTGAAATTTTATATTTATTCTTGATTATTTTATTTTCATGACCTTCCTATTCCAGAGTGACGTATAGTCATATTTCCTTAAGCTACTTGTGTAAAATTGTTGTTTGTTAATTTCGGGTTACTTGATAGATACGAGAGGATTATAGACACCATATGCCTAGGTATTTGTTGGTAGGTTGTTAGCAACCAATTAGAAGATTTTGAGATTTTAGTTGTGAGGAGTAGTGTGACCAAAGGTGGGTAGAAGTCTTCGAGGATTCGTAGTTACGAAATGACTAGAGAAGGCCATAAAATATTTTTAGAAATTAAATTTAAGGAGATTGTGGTAATAGTGGACTTATTATTAATATTATTATTATTATTTTGTTCAAATTTTAGGCATGTTTATAAGTTAGAATTTCGAGGACGAAATTATTTTTAAGGTGGGTAGATTTGTAGCTCCCCTTCCCGAAAATTAGAAATATTTTATTATTATTTATTTTATTCGAATGGTTATTTTCAGATTTTATAAATAATAGAAATATACGTAGTGATATATTATATAGATAATTATAGATATAGATATATATGCGTATATAAATATATTGTGCATGCGTATATATATATATATATATATATATATATATATATATATATATATATATATATATATACATATATATATATATATATATATATATATATATATATATATATATATATAAAAATATATATATATATATATATATATATATATATATATATATATATATATATATATATATTATACATGTATATGTGTATATGTATATATATATATATAAATATATTATACGTGTGTGTGTATATATATATATATAGTGTATGTATAGATAAATAAATTATATATGCATATGTATTTGTACGTGTGTATATATATATGAAACGTATGCATAAATGTGTATAGATATATAAATGTATATGATGTATATATATATAAATATATATACAAGAATAAATACGTGTAAATATGCATATATGTATATATATATATATACAAATATATATACTATAGATAATTGTATTGTGTGAATATATATATATTAGATAATGAATACATAAGAAAAAGAAAAAGAAATCAGTATAGAAAATAAAAAAAAGGGAAGAGGAAAAGGAATTATAAGAATGGGCACAGTTCTCGGCCCAATCCGAGAACACCCCTCACCGCCCACAGTACTCAACCAGTCAGAGACTTCCCCTAATGGACCCACAGCCCCATTACACCGAGCAGTAAACCATTAAACCGAGAATAGGGAAACCACAGTATATATAGTATCGATAGGGAGAGACTTAGATCGAGCGGAGAAAGGAAGAACACACCGAAACCCTAAACCCCATCGCACCTGACGACACCCCCGACCTGGACGGCGACGGCGCGCCACCCGCCGTAGGGGACGCCGCCGCGCGCGGCCGCGCGAGGCCGCTGGAAGAGCGCACGCGCAACAGGGAACACAGCGACAACACAACAATCCGCTGTCTTCGCGACGTGATTCCCGTTCCCTCGGTTGATCAAATCCAGACCCGTCTTCGCAGGTACAACCACAACCTAACCCCCTTCAACTCCTGTCAATTCGTTCTATTTTAGAAGACCTAGGTTGCTTGTTAAATCGACACAAAGTCGATCAAAAATCTGTCGAAACAGGACAGTATTTCCAGTCCATGAACCCACTTTGGAATATCGATTCTGATCGATCCAGTAACCCTTTAGAGATTCTACTTGAACAAAGTTAGAGACAACATGTAGGGCTCCATGACCCAAGTTGCAGTAGTCGATTTCATCGACTACGCTCCGAGAAAGCGGATCCCGAACTTGGACAAAAACCTGTTTTAAAAACTAGAAAATTATCCCACACGACGTGCGTCACGCCAATCCGGACGACGTGGTCGCGAACCGAAAGCATCGAAAGCTGCGTAACGGCTTCGTGGTCGTGTGGGCTTTGACGGAATTCAAATTGGTCGAGTGTGCGCGACGAATTCGACGCGTATCCGTCGAAATTGCCCCGTATCCGTCCAATGTAAATTCAGTCATAACCTTGTGCATGCTCGTCAGATCGAGACGAAACTTGTGCCAACAGGTCCGTATCGTTTTTCTGGTCCTGCATGCCAAGTTTGGTCCAATTCTGAGACCGTTGACAAAATCACCGTTTTGCGGGCCCCACGGTCCCACTCAACGAGCGATTTTGTGCACGGCCCGCCGGAATCCAACTTTGGACATACGGTTGGGTTCGTATCGAAAAACTAGATCCGTAGACATGTAGTTTGACGACTTTAGAGACCGTTGACTCTGGCACGCTTTTCGATGCAAAGCGGGTCCAACGGCGGATATCGTTTTTTGCCCGAAATTACCGTTTTGCCCCTGTGTCCAGAATTGGACTTAAGGATAGGCAATCCTAGCTAATTTGACTATTCTGAGAACGTTGGTACTATTTATTTCAGCATCCGGAGACTTCTACATGTGTTGATTGGTTGTGGCACGTGAGTGGTATTTATTATTGGTTTCTCCAGCTAAGGACCGCAGGCAAGTGCACTTTCTGATTGCTTTTCAATTCATAGTAGTCTTTTCATTTCATGTTTATACATATATCTTGCTGCTTGTTGACACGCTCGTCACACGGAGTTGTCGGGAGGGAAAATATCTTAGTATACATGTGGACTACCCAGAAATATCTCCAAAATGTCTATTCTTGAACGATAGCTGCTGCACACGACACGTGCAGTATGTCGGATTTTACCCCCTAGCCGTCCATATGGCGAAAGGATATTTCACACCACTTAGATAGATGTCTTTTATTAGCTTTTCCCTTGTTTATTTCTCTATCGTGCTACGACATCAGTTTTTCTTACCAGTTTTCATATTCCATATGCTATTGCATGTCTTGTTAATTCTATTATGTTTTGCACTGTCGTCGGTTTGTGTGCTTGTTCCAATCCTGACTGGATAACCAACATTTTTCAGGTTTAGCCGCGATCACTCTTAGCACTGGGAAGACTTGGGTATGCTGAAGACAACCTAGAAATAGAAAGCAATTGTATCATTTCATTAATTGGAAAACTTTGTATTTTCTTTAAATATAATTTTTATAAATGTTGTAATAAATTTAGAATTGTGAATGAGCAACAATGTGATATTTGTGAGCATTTATTTCTTGCGGGCTTGACAGCGTTCTACCGCCGACTCTGCGGCGTAGGCTGGCTTGGACACGTCTCGTATCCGAAAACCGGGTGCGGGTCGTGACAGCCACCATGCGCCTTCAGATAGGCACAGCAGTCACTAGGTGCCTCCAGATAGGCGCAGCAGCCACCATGCACCTTCAGTCAGGCGCAGCAGATATCATGCGCCTCCAACCAGGCGCATTCCGCCATATCTTCAGCAGCTCAGTTATGTGCATCCAACTCAGTTATGTGCATCCCTTCAGCAGCCCAGTTATGTGCCACTCTTCCAACCAGGCTCATCTGGCCGAGCAGAAGCCCAGTTATGTGCCGTTCTTCCAGCCAGGCTCACCTGATAAGTGCTTCTATACACAAAGCATTTAACCCTCTGGCTGGAACCAAGGAAGAGAAGAGCACGACAAAGCTGTGGCCAGGAGAGGCTTCGAAAGAGCCTCCAAAGACCAAGGAAGATCGTGATCGAAATCATGGTGCAGGGAGCGGCTTTCAACACAACCAGAGTGGGCGACACCCACTTTGAAGGAAGAGAAAGCCTAGCACTGCCATTCCGATCTACGGCTTTTCCAGAACAACGGAGACGAGGCCCGAGCATCCCTATCTTTGGATGCAACAGGCACCTTTCGCCTGCCTCGGAAGCCCTCGACTCCGTCTTTTGGATGTAACAGTCACCTTCAAGTGCATCGAAGACAACACGACGTCTCATCTTCACCCTCGGGAGCACTTCATCGACAGAATGCACCCGCATATTCAAGTTCATGTTGGAAGTACGTGAGGGAACGAAGAGCAAACCTTCTCTCCATGCCACTATTTATAGGCCGAGCAGATCAAACCCACACGCCAAGTGGATGACTCTCCGAATTCCGTACAATGAATTTGCATTAAATGGATGAACCGGACGCCTCGAATTCAGCCAAACGGCTATTTATAGCACTCGAGGAGCGAGACAGCCGCATCATTAAAAGACATGTCGGATGTGCCAGCCAAACAGTGCATCACATGGATACGCCCTCCAGCATCAGGCGCATCACACAGACGCACCCTACGGTACCCGGCGCATCACAGAGGATGCGTCCCCCTCACATCCCCATGCCGAGTGGAACACCAACCAACGTGCCCATTCAGTTGTCCATCGAACGTCACAAACATTAAATGCTGAACTGACAGAGTTGGCAGCACATCTTCCAAAGCCTGAATGGTCGGCAGCTTTTTCAGAAGACGAAGCGTCGGCAACGTCAGCGTCATCATGACTTTACTCCGACGGCTACTGCCACGTGGCCACTCAACCACCCGCATGCGCCGCCGCGGCCATGCGCCCAAACCTGCATGCGCCTCAAAAGCCATGTGCCCCAGACTGCTTTCTGATCCCAAAAGACAGAAGGAAAGTCTCCATCTGAAGATCCGCATGCGCCTCAAAAGCCATGCGCCCTAGACTGCTCTCTGATCCCGAAAGACAGAAGGAAAGTTGCCTGCATGCGCCTCAAAAGCCATGCGCCCTAAATGGTTTGTAACCCCTAAAGGTTATGAGCCGCAGCCTCCTCCTGCGCCCAATCCAAGGCGCATCTCACCAGATCACTACCCCCCCAAATCCAAGATCTTCGAGCCATGAGTCGACGACATATGTCCTTTGACTCAACTCGTCCAAGATTTCAGCAACAGAAAGATCTTCTCCTCTGCTACGTGCCAGCTCACAACAGCAGTATGAAGAGTTCAACCTCCCAATCAGGGCGCATCATCCATGCGCCTCCATCAGCAACCTCCACGTGGCGCCCCCACATACCAACACATCCTACATATGTGCGCATGAGCAGCCAACCTGCCTAGCTATAAATAGAGGGATCATTTCCTTCTCATCCACGGACATACAGACAGAATCCACAACGAACATACAAGGAATCACCAGAGAGGCAGATACAGACACTCAACGTCTTCCTCCTCTCAGCAAGCTCCAGCACCCAGAGCAATCCGCACCTTCAGAGAACCGATAACCGTCGTCAGCCCGTCAACGGAGTCAACGTATTACCACTCGCTCCATTGGCACTAAGGACTCAGCTTAAACAAAAGTGTACTCCAAGGACAACATCTAAGTCCTATATTGTAACACTGTTCTGTTTGTATTAAAATTTTCAATCAAACAATTTTAATGGCAAACATATAAGAAAAAGATTTCTTTAATATAGAATAATTGAATTTTTCAAACTACCCCAATCCCAACAAATGACCGACCTATGCTTTCCTTTCCAGATTATAGAGAATCTGACCTTATGATTCTATGACATCCATCTATAAGAGAAACCTTCCCAGCCATATATATTTTATATATACCTCTACTATGGAGCTACCACCAGGAGACTTCCCGTCGTCATCCACTGCACCCTGCTTGCCCCGACCTCCTCTTCCCGTCAAACCTCCACCGTAGCTCCCTGTCACCGCACCTAAACACCCGTCGATCCACCTACAACACCCCTACGTCAACCGTCCACCACGCTATGCTTCCGGCACCATGTATAAACCCGTGCCTGCAAACAAACAGCGGCTAGCCGGTGCTGCTAGACGAAGCCCCGCCACGTGCACCTCGCCAATGTCGTACTCGACTTCGACAACATCCACCAATTGCCACAGACATCATCATCAATGACCAATACACAACCCATGTGTCCTGTGTCCGTGTCATATTCAGCATCATCAGATTCAGTATCCAGGTGTCCGTGTCCACCACCACATCGTGCAGTTGTGTCCGTGTCGACGTAGCCAATACCAAGCAACCATCAATTCCACAGAGTTGCAATCCGACGGCAAAATTCCCAAAGTAAACTACCACCAACGACAACAATAGTACCCCCATCGCCACCTACCTTCACCACCGTCTTTTCCCGGCAAACCAGAGCCGACGTGGTGCCAAGCCCGGCCAGCCCCGAACCGGCCTTCCCTCTTCGAGAAGCGCCGCGGCAACCGCCACATCGAGCAAGCCCTTGCCCGGAGGCTTCGCGGCCAGTGTCGTGCCGACCACCGGCATCTCCGTCCACTCCGCCAGAGCTTGCTGCCCCTCCTCGGAGCCGGGCCCCGTTCCTCCGTCGTGCGTGCCTGTGCCACTTGTGGCCAGCGGCTCCTCCGCTCTAGCGCTCCGTCGCGGAGTTCCCCGGGGAGCCGATCTCCACCGTCGGGCGCGAGCCCCCCACCGAGACGACTAGATTTGAACGACGTCGAGCGCCGCTTCCCGTCCGTTGGGCGCAAATTCGCACCGCCTGAAGCCGAGCGGCGACGCCGAGCCAGCCCTACGAGCAACCATGATCGGAGCTCCTTCAGCGCCGTACGCCGACCTGACCCGCCTGTCCTACGGTGAGAGCCCCGCTCCGAAGTGCACAGCGTATAGGGCTCCGGCGCCAGGCACTTCCGGTGGTCCATGGCCGGAAGCGCGACCCCTTGGTGAGCTCTTCCCCAATTTTTGTTTTCTTTGACTTCTCTCAACTACTTCTGCTGAGGAGGAGTAATAGTTATTACTATTTTTATTCATTGGGAGCAGAGAGAGTGGGTTGCTTTTACTTTTGTTTTATTTTGTTTTATTATGTTTTTATCTAATGATATGTATGTAAAGTAGCATGTATTTGTATTGGTATAGTAGATACATATAAATACGTATAAATTAGTATTTAAATACGATCTAATAGATATTATTATTATTATTGTTACTATTACCATTGGTTTATTAGTTTTTATTTATTATTAATATATGTTTCAAATATCTCTAAACTATACTACCGTATTATTTTTAGGGTATTTAAATATGGTTGTTGACTTTAAAAACTATATATATGTATATATATAGTATCCTAGATATTTTCCAAAGATGGTTTGACAAAAATATACATACATATATATATATATATATATATATATATATATATATATATATGACAAAATTAGTTTTAGCCATAAAAACAATTATCTATATTTTCAAATGGTTATCTAAAAATTAAATTTGACTAATAAAAATATAGTTTTGTTTATAAATAATTTTTCAAAGTAGTGTAATATTTACGGTTTTCCTTCAATTATAAATTATTGATCGCGACTAATTGTATCCATAATTCTTGTGACCTTGTACTCTTTCATATCCATCCTAGGCTAATTGGACTATGCTGAACCCAACAAGATGGTTTGTTTTACCAGCTAAGGACCTCAGGCAAGTGCACTTTCTGATTGCTTTTCGATTCATAGTAGTTGATACATTTCATGTTCATACATATATCTTGCTGCTTGTTGACACGCTCGACACACGGAGTAGTCGGGAGGGAAAATATCTTAGTAGACATGTGGACTACCCAGAAACTATCTCCCGTATCTTTCGTGAATGCTAGCCGCTGCACACGACACGTGCAGTGAGCCTTATTTACCCCCTAGTCGTTCACATGTCGAAACGGATATTTCACACCACCTAGATAGATGTCTTTTATTAGTTTTTTTTGTTTACTTCTATCGTGCTATGTCATCAGTTTTCTTACTAGCTTTCATATTCCATGTACTATTTTCATGTCTTGTTAATTCTATTATGTTTTCGTTTTATCGTCGGTTTGTGTAATTGTTCCAATCCTGACTGGATAACCAACATTTTTCAGGTTTAGTCGCGATCATTCTTAGCACTGGGAGGACATGGGTATGCTGAGGCCAACCTAGAAGTAGATAGCCATTGTATCATTTCATTAATTATAAAACTTTGTATTTTTCTTTAAATATAAATGTTGTAACTGTTGTAATAAATTAGAAATGTGAATGAGCAGCAATTGTTATTTTCTTGAGCATTTATTCCTTGCGGGCTTGACAGCGTTCTACCGCCGACTCTGCGGCGTAGGCTGGCTTAGACACGTCTCGTATCCAAAAAGCGGGTGCGGGTCGTGACGGTGGCGGCTATGTGCTGAGTGTAGGAACTTTTAGGTTTTAGGGATTTGTGTCTATTTATAGGGGAGTGGGAGAAAACCCTAAAAATGTAAATGTAATAGCAACTAGGAAAAATTAGTGGAGAACTAACATACTAACACTAATGCTAACTGATAACTCTAACATTATCACCATCTGCCAATTAATTAGTACTAAATAAATATTAGCTATAAATCAATTGATTAATTACTAGTTACCACTAATTTAACAAATGGGCTAATTACAATTTAGCCTAGATTTTCTAATTACTGAAATAATACTAATTTATTCACTTAATTATTTATATATATTTAACAATTATTTATTTAGTAAATAAATATATTTTGAAATTTCAAAATTCAATAAACGTCTCTCCATATAGAACAATTTTTATAACTTATTGATTTTAAGGAATGGACAGAAAAAATCCAATAGGATAAAATCGTATAAAATAGTAGACCAAAACCAACAAGGACCGATAACAATTACGGTCGAAAGTGTTTTCTCAAAAATTAGAATTTGCACGTTTTTCGAGATTCAGAAAATTGAGAGTTTTGAAAAATACAAAATTTAAAAATTCAAGAAATTGGTTAACGGAGGTTACAAGACGGCAGTACAAGATCTTGCGCCAAGAACCCAGATGTGCCAAAGCTACATCTACGCCTAAGCGTCCCTTCGACTCAGGGCATTTAATGCGTCACTGACAGTTGTGCTAGTTGCATCCAAACACTTGGAATGTCGTGCAACACTCGCCCCGTGGTGCACGCAGACAATGACTACACAACAACTGATGCGTCTCCTTTTTAAAATCTAATACACCAATGCAACTGCAATACCAAGCGTAGGCTGAGAAGTCTTGGCGTAGCAGAGCCACGCTTAATACAACCAAAACGCTTTGAAGGACAAGCTGACGGCCAACGTCAGTGCTTACGCCAGCAAATCATTACTCTATTTAGCTAACGACTGTGCAAATGCCATATGGCTGGCAAGAATGAACCCTCGCATGCGCCTATGAAGCCATGAGCCAAGTGCTTCCATACGCAGATTCTCTCGCGCGCATCAAAATCTTTCTGTTACAACAAAACGAGATCTTTGAGCAATCCGTACGCGCCACGTGTCATTGACCCAGCCATGCCTATGGACGGGTGCCAACCACCCAAGATCTCAGCAACAGATAGATCACAATCTTCTTTGCTTCCACCTCTCCATTTTCCTCTTTATCCGAGCATTCGAGCCTACAATTTTTTTTACAAACGGCTGAAAAAGTTGTTGGAGGAGCAGAAGACCGAGTAGAAAACTCTTAGAGGACAATTTCTATATTTTATTGTATAAAATCTCGTAGAGAACATGTCACGACCCGATCCCAAATATAATGGGTCCAGTCGGATCATGTCCATCCTGTACCGTTGTGAGATGGCGGCAGTAAGCTGTATCAAGTAGTGAAACACAACAAGCAAATATCTAATGGAAATAAAACATTTTATTAAACTGAAACTGGCCTGGAATGAAAATAATAAGACAACAATATCACAATTCATTTATTACAATTGTTCAAAAACAAAGAAAGAAAAAAAACTATGCTAACATCTATGGATCTGGGGTTCCTGGTTCTGGTTCAGCCAAATATGCGGGACCTAAGTCAGGCCCGTAGAAAGAACAGTAAGCTAGCTCCTCCTCATCGCAATCACCTAAAAATGTTGGATCTCCAGTCAGGAGTGAACAAGAAACATATTTCTTCCACATCTAGCATTTCTAAATTAACAATAAATGAAAATGCGAGACAGTTTAAGAAACTTTATATGTTGTTGTAAATAATAGTAAAAGACAACAAGCAATATGGTCTCAATGTCAAATCTGATGCAATGCTAAGCTAGTGTTTTAAGTATATAATAGGACCTGTGATCGGCTGGGATAAAGGAAATATTTATACTAACGTTTCAGCCGAAACGAATAGCATACGGTGCGGCTCAACCCCATGTGTGGTAGAGGTTAGCGCGAGAGAGACAAGCGAGAATTTTGGCTTTGGTCACAGACGTTATACGAAGCAATCCCCGAGTCAATGAGTCAACAAGTCACTATAGCAATCCAACAATCCGTCAATCGATGTGGAGTCCGAGAGGGATCCATGATGAATTAGTGTCACTATACTATATGAAATCAACTGATGCATACATTTAATTATTAAAGTAAAAACACAAACATGGAATAGATATGAAACTTGCCTCAGACGGTTCCTCGACCTGGGCAGCAAAAAGTGGGTAACTGCTAAGGTTTTAGGGAACAGAACCTACAAGATCGTAGTACCAGAGTTTAGTAACTAGAACTATGCTTAATTCTAAAGAACAACACTAAAGGCTAAGTCTGGTAGGTTGGAAAAACCTATTTGGAAAATAATTATATATTTTTAAGAATAGATTTTATTACAAAATAATAAGTGCCAAAGTAATCGTTTTTGAATAAAATACATGTTTTGCCGAAATAATCAATATTAAGAAAAATAACTATTAATCGTATTTTTAGAGGTTAATAATTAAAAAGAAAATTAGATTTTCCAAAACAAATATTTTTACTAATTTAGAAATTATTTACCGATCAATACTAATAAAATGATTTTTCTTATAAATCCATTTCTAACCATTTTCCATCATAAAAGGAAAACAACCTTTAATTGCAAAATAATCCTTTATAACCATATGGTTTTTACCAAACTAATGATTTAATTTAATAGCAAAATATTTTCGGTTATTAATACAAAAAAAAACTATTTTATTTACCGAAATCAATTATTTAGCAAATAAAAATCATTTATAGAAATAATATCATTTTTATTATTTATTCTAATTATTGAAAACTTTTGGTATAAAACGTTTTAGGAAATATATACATAAGTTTTTAGTGGCAAATCAAATCCTAATAATATTTTAGGCAAAATTAATTATTAATAGACCATTCCTTCTAATGAACTCATTTACCATATTTCTTAATAAGCCGAAAATTCATAAAAAATACATTTTAATATAAACCTTTATAGGCCAATATTTTTACTTATAAAGAGTACTAATACTAGTTAACCATTATCAATCTAATCCCTATGGTTTTTCTACACTAATAATTAATAACCAACATAATTAAATAAACTAAACATTATTACACCATTAACCAAGCATTATTATTACTAATCTAAACTATTCCAATTGGAGAGCTTCTTTCTGCCAATTGGCCGAAACATGGAATAGGTTCTGTACAAAAATGACAGAAGTTTCTGGGTCAGAGATATACCAAAAATGGAGACGAGCACCGAAGGGAGGCCTCGGGCTCGGATCGGAGCGTCGGAAAGCCGACGGGAACGCGGGGAGCGCGGACACGAGGTCGCAAGCGCGCGGGGCGCTGTCTGCGATCGGGTATGGGATTTGGTGGAGGGAGGAGGAAGTTATGGAGTTTTTTTGGGTGAAGAAGGGAGTTGAAAGCTTCTGTAAATTTTTGGTGGAAAATAAATGTATTTTGGGTTAGTGGGTTCAGGTTGGGTAGGTTATGGGTTTTACAGAACAATTTCTACATCTTGTATTAAAAATTAGTCATTTATTTGCGGTTGTTTGGGGTGGTCTGTGTGTTTAATTTTCAGTTCTGTACTTTGTTCCTATATGTTCAATATTTTGGGACGTTATCTCTGAACCTCCTATAAATGTGCCCCCAGTATAATATCATCCTGGATCCGCCATTGCTGCCACGTGTCAGCTCCTCCGTAGCTCAACGGTACAGTTGAAACAAATTTTAATTCAAAAGTCATGCGCGCAACATTCATGTGCGCCAAAAATCCATGCGCGCATCATATATGAGTGCATGGGTTGCTCATTTCAGCAATCTATAAATAGAAGGAGCCTTCCTTCATTTCACCAAGCCAGACATTCAGAGAATCAGAGCAAACTTCAGAGAGCCGAATTGTTGTCCATCTTGCCGTGAGCATAAGACTTGCAATTTTCTTTTGTCGTTAGATTGTTAACGGAGTAAAGGAACCACTACAATGTTCGATCTCCACCGTCACACTTCCCATAATCAAAAAAATTTGTACTTAGAGTTCATGTTTAGGATTTCTTTGTACATCTCTCGTTTGTTAATACAAAATTTTATTCAACTTTGTTCGATGACAAACATACATCATCTATGTTATGTACTCATTGTCCCTACAAAGGCTGGTTTTGGTTCATTGTAATGTAACTATAATTGTAATGGAATGAAGTTTGTAACATGATGGAGTTCTTAATGTAATTGGATTACAATTATATTCTCATGTTTGTTTGGAACATGTAGTTAAATCATGTAATATAATGCCAATTAATTCAAATATTTGGTTTATTGCGTAACAAAATAAAATAATAATATGGATCATTTGAACAAATATACCGTTGACCTTTATTATTTATGTTTCGGCCAACCTTAACATTTATAAGAATAAAAATAAAAATAATTTTGTAAGATTTAAGTTGTAATGTAATTTGGATTAGATAAGTTTTATGATGTCATTTATTTTAAAAGTAAGTGATGTAATACAATTAAGCTTGAATTGAACATTACATTATATATATTTTTTGTTTAACCAAATATCTGAATTGGATTTATAATACAACTAGTGTCGGGGCACACACATGTTGTGTGTGTAATGCGTCTTAGAAATGTTAATAATATTTTACGTAGCAAAGACGACATCCAACCACACTTATTCTACTTATTTTCAGAATATTGATACAAGAAAAAGAAAGATTATGTCACATTGTTTTAGAACCTTAAGTTTGGTAATTGATACAAATGGACTAATTAATTGAAATTGCATGTTTCATGTGATTGTTGAATGCAATGTCATAATTAAAATGACATAGCTAATTAACCGATAAGTTTATTTATTTTATATATTTTTATTTTAACAAATAGTTTATATGTTCGAGGTTTGTGTATAAAATCATATAGCATCCAACAACTAATATGGTTGTTTAGTTAACTTGTGAAGCGAGAATTTATTTATTAAAGGTATGCTTGGCAACTGTGTTTTTATCGACCGTTTATGAAGTGTTTAAAAAATTTCTGCTTTGTAATTTTTTAGAGGCACTAATTTTGTTTGGCTCAAAAGCCTTTCAAAATCGGTGTAGTATAATTTTGTGTCTTTATAAACACACAAAATCAATGGAGTACTTTGAGGTTTTCTTTATTATATTTTATTCAGTTTGTATCCTTAAAAATATATAATTATAAACTGATATCCTATACCATATTTTCTCCTTTCTTTCTCTTATACTTCTTCCAAGCTACGATTACCTCCTCCGGTGAGTTTTTAAAATCTTGTTTTTCTTATTATCTCCTATCTTCATCTAGGCAATCATTCTTATAATGACTATTTTCATTCAAACGATTATTCTTATAAATTCTGTTTGATAATTGCCGAAGTTGAGCAATGTATGATACATACCCATAATGATACCTCCAAGAATCATGTATCAAGAAGATAAATAGAGAGAGAGAAAAAATCTTTGTAAGATTAGTTAAAGCAAAATATTTAAAAGATGGTTTAGGACTCACTGTCCTTCAAGCATTCTAGGGTAGGCGTGCGAGTCGACTTCAGCGGCATCTGTCGAATGGTTCAGAGTGGTCTGCAGTGATTCCAGCGTCTTCTTCGATTGGAGGTCCTCCAGACCAGAAGTTGGCTATGAAATCTTGGAACACACACAATATCGGAGGCGTGCGGTGTCGGTGTATCGAAGGTAGTCGGAGAGAATTTCTGTTTAAGATGATGCCGCATCTTTATCAATAATATACTCTTACAACTTAATTATGGTAACTTAATGAAAAGCAATTGTACCTCTCATTGGGACTTCACGTCAAGCTGGTTGTATATCAGAGGGAGAGAGTGACATGTTGGCAAAGATCAGAATGGCACTTCGCATGGAAATTTTTTTAAAAAAAAAGAGAAAACAAAGAAATTGAGAGGAAGAGAGGATAACCGTATAGAGAGGAGGTTACATTCAGTTTTTTTAAAGTTAGTGGGAATTTAAATTACCTTAATATCCATACATAAATGTAAGTTTAACTTAGAATTTATATAATCCAAAATAATTCAAATATCCCTGATATTTGGATTATATAATAGTATAGATAGTATAGATATTAATTATATTATATTGTTTGACCTTGCAAACAAATGCACCCTAAAAGTAATTAATATAGTATATATAATTGACGAGCTTGGGTCTTTAAATTAAAAATAATAATGAATATGATTTTTAAATATATCAATTAAGTTTGACAATTAAAATTAGTAATACAAACATTAAAATAAAAATGTCAAAAAGGCAAAATATTGCATACAAGCTAGAAATGACTTATAACTCTTAAGGCATATGATTTACACTTGCGACTGAATAGAAAAAAAGTTAAGCAGCCAAATGTATATAGATTTTGCATCAACTATTCGTTGTAAGCATAGGCAGAATAATGTAGAGGTTAGGGTGGACTCCAGCCCACCCCAAAAATTTTTTTTTCATAAGTTTTTTTAATATTCTTCAGCCCCCCTAGTCCACTTCAGACCCACCCAGCTCAAATATCTAGTTCCACCTTTGGTTGTAAAAAAAAAAGATTAAAAACATAGAAGATCAAAGAACACCTAAAAATAAAATTAGTGTACCTTGATGTTGATGTCAATAACAGAATATGAGTTATATAACAACATAAATATGTAATGCCATGCCAATAATCTATGTTTGATGTAATAACATACATGACATATGACATCGGTATACTAGGACGTATAGATATTTGACGTAGTGACATACATAACATATGACATCAGTATACTAGAACGTACTGATATACTAGGACGTATCAAAATAGTAGAGTTCATAATGATACTATATAAAAATTATCGTAAATGCTCGAAGGTGTCAATTTGTATGCATGGTATCCGTGTTACCGTGTCCATATCATTTTGTCACCTAAAAAAATTGTAATATTTCATAGAACACTGTCCCATAGAATGGGGTTAGGTCAAAGTCTTGATACTTAATTAGCATAAGAGCATCCTAATTGGACTTTTTGGAGGAGGTTGGTTTATCCTCTCCTACAAAACCATCATCTTCAAATCCAGTGGGGAGCAATCCTCTTATCCTCAAAAAACAACGGTCGGGTCACCGGTCTCCGCTGCCACTCACCGGTGACGGGAACCTCCCCTCCTGTCCTCGCCTATATAACCCCACCCCCCCCCCCCCCCCCCCCCCCCCCCCCCCCCCCCTCCCGTCCAAAAATTCACACATTTCTCTCCCAAAATGTCTCTCTCCATCTCCTCCTCTCCCTCCCCCTCTCCGCTCCTCTTCCCCCCTCCCAAAACCCTAACCCTAAAACCCCTAACCCTAACCCTAGATCATTCCGCTTCCCGCCAAAACCCCCGCCTGCGCCTCCGCCGCGCCGCCGTCCGCTCCGCCGTCGCCATCGAGAAGGAGGTCCCGGAGGCCGAGCGTCCCGACACCTTCCTCCGCTCCTCCGACGACTCCTCCCACTCCTCCTCCGTCCGCTCCCGCTTCGAGAAGATGATCAGGGCGGCGCAGGACGAGGTGTGCGCCGCCATCGAGGCGGCCGACGGAGGGGGTAGGTTCCAGGAGGACGTCTGGTCGAGGCCCGGCGGTGGCGGGGGGATCAGCCGGGTGCTGCAGGACGGTGGCGTCTGGGAGAAGGCTGGGGTGAATGTGTCCGTTGTGTACGGGATGATGCCGCCGGAGGCCTATCGGGCCGCCAAGGGGGTCAAGGACTCGTCGGAGAAGGCCGGCCCCGTGCCGTTCTTCGCCGCTGGGATCAGCTCGGTATAACTTTAGTTATTGAATCCACTTATTGTCTGATAGTCCACTGTAAATTTTGTTTTACTTATCAAATTAACACAATTTTTAGAAAGCCATCCGTAAGAGTTGTAATTCTGAAACTTGTTAGTAAACTGCATTTCTCTTTGAAATCCTGAACTCAGCTTCAGTCAAAATCACGTTTTGCTAGACTTGAAATCACATTTGTTCAAAATGTGGTGTCATTTGCAATTTCAAGGCACGATTTATAGTTTGGTAATAAGTTTGGAAGTTCCTTTTTTTATCCCGTTTGTCGTCTAACAATGGAATGCAAATTTTGACTTTGTACTAGGGTTTGCCCTGAGTTGAATTTAGAAACGGAATCTAGTCGGATTAGAAATTTAGACATTGGTAAGAGATTAAATTTTAGCAACAAATCGGTGTAATAATTAGGGAAAAAAGGATGTCATTGTTTATCTAACTGACGGAAATATTTATATTCTCAGGATATGTGGTTTTTTAAGCTCTATGTTGCACCACGGACTCAAACATGCCATGACCCCAATTTGGGCTTGCCCTAGCATATTTTGGGGTGTATATGTGGCGCCCGGTACGTGTCTGTGTTTCACACAATGCGACACATAAAAAACACTAATTTTTGGAGAGTTCGTCCGTGCTACCTTGTTTAGGATATTAATTAAGTATGAGCACTCTCTATCTCAGAATTAGGATGAATGAAGTGTAGACAAGTGCTAATTTTTGTAGGACTTCAAATGGGAAGGAATAGCCACTTATAGTTGATGCTCAAGATAGCTAGCGCTCTGATTGTTCAAAGCCTTTCATCTAGTAGAATATGAATGGATAAACACTGAACCCTAATTAGGTTAGTGAGGTTGGACGAAGTGGAGGAATACTTATGGATAAATCTTGTGTGTTCAGTACCTGTATCTGAGATTTTACATATTATAGAAGAACATTGGATTGTTGATGTGCATGCACAAGGAGAAGAATGTTTCAACCTAGGAATCACTTACACTCCCAAAAACCATGTCGTGTCCATGTAGCATCACACGTATCAGATATGGCATAGGCACTCCAAAACACTAGGACACACCAAATAGATGCCAAATCTTTGTTGTGTATGAATCATGTCATATTGTCGGTGCAACATAGGTTGTAAGTGAAGGAAAAGGAAGCATAGAACTTGCATCTTTTGGGTCCAAACAAGGAGTCTGACAAGTATGAACCGAAAAGATGAGTAATGCCGATGAGTGGATGGTAAGAATAGCGGGTTGAGTTTCAGTCAAAACTTTAGCCGCTTTAGGAAGGTCCTTTCTTTTGCCAGAAATGCATTAGAAATTTTTCTCTAACAAAGGAGTTAGAGCATCATTAGTAGATGGAGCTCCAAAATGCATCTTGAGGCCCAAATTTATAAAAAAAGAAAATCTAGAATGGATTGGGTATGTATAGGAATAGTATGAAATGATAAAATGACCTTTGGTCCCAAAGCATGTGTGGTCAAACATTAATGTGGTAAAAAAATAATGTAAAATCTAGATTCTAGAAAGTGGGTCTCCAAATTGGGACTTACTATTTTACAAAATGATTTCCTACAATCTGAATATAGAAATTCTCAGGCCCAACCTATAGCTCCTGAGGGTGGGCTGGGCCTGAGAATCTAGAAATTGGAACTTGGGATGGTTTTACTATTAAGCCAAATGAGCTTCTAAATTCTGAATCTAAATTATGGGATGAGCCTTACTAATGATGCTCTTAGTCTTTATTGGATGAGGAAATTTTTTCTAATTCATATAGATAAGAAATCTAACCTTCCAATCTACAAGAATCTGGGTATAAAGCTCACTAATAACCTTTAAGAAACTATAGTTTCTCGAGACACGCTTAGATCAATAGACATTGATATTTAGGTTAATAAATCCTACAACGGAACTAAATTTATAAAATATTGAGGATTTCTTTTTTCTTTTTCACAGTTCGTTAACCCTTTGAATCAAGAAGTGTGTATCCTATCACTACAGCCAATTAATCTTGACATGAGATTGCAATCTTGCATACGACTCCAGATCTGGAGCTGAATAACAAGGTTGTATTATTCAGCACTCTGGGAAATGAGGTGGTTAATACTATCTTTTTGATGTATGCCTTTCTAATTATTGCAGGTATATGCATAGTATAACTCTATCACAGGATACTAGTGGTTTAAAAAATAAGCTCTTTCTAGCATCCTTTACTTCGTTGGCTTTACCTCGTACCACTGAGCCACGAATACCTTGTACATCTAAATATCTAATTCGATGTGTATTATTTTCCAAAATTACTACTTGTAGTAACCATGTGCTTTGTAGTCTCAAAAAAATAACAATGTGCTTGTTTTATAGGTTTTGCATCCGAAGAATCCGTTTGCCCCGACATTGCATTTTAACTATCGCTATTTTGAGACTGATGCACCCAAAGGTTATTTTTTCTGATGTTATTTACTGGCAAGAACATATTTATGTTGTTCCTTGACTAATCATGTTTGCTTTTCATTTTTGAAACATTGTTTATTCTGAGTTCTTTTTCCTATGCCTTTGTGTATGAGTTTTAGTATGACTAAGCTCAGGGGTGGATTTAGAAGATCTTGTCAAGGGTGCAACATTGATATTCAACGAAATTTTATACCGGATTTGGACCTAGTTGATAAGGGAACATCACATTTTATAAATCATTTAATTAGATATAATTTACTAAGTAAGTCTGAATTACGAATGAAAAAGTGAAAAGATCTAAAATTATACAAATTTACTCATTTTCTAAGTCAAAATTTCTTAAATCAATTCATTAGAATATACAAATATTTTCTTGTACATACTACATATGTAAAAGATGTTTCATTAGATCAAACAAACTTGACGTGGGAAAAAAAACTCCTACTTCAGATTTAAAAGTTACAATGAAAAATTGAAAAATAAAGATCTAAAAGTTGAAGTTTTCTCATCTAAAAATTAAAGAAAAGAGAAACTACAAATTTTGCTTGTGCGGACCCACTATGTTTTTTTTAAGTCAACAGTAGACGATAGTCGGTAGCATTATTGTTGTATAATATTTTTAGAAAAATGTGCTTATTATAGAGTTTCATATGTTCAATAATGGACATTTTTGGTTTTTATGAAGCTTATGTGTCATTAGTCTGTCTGCAGATTTAACTTTGGCAATAGCTACACCAAAATATATATAATAGAGAGAATAAGGGAGGTGAGCAAGGTTGTCAAACTCGAGATACTACCAAGGATCGTTCGAAGGGTGAACGATCGTAACTTGTGGGATCGTAACACAGATCGTAAGATCCCACCAGAAAGACAAAATTATTTTTAATATATATTATATATTACTTATATAACATAAATAAGAAAAAGTAACCGTAAAAACCAAAATAACCTTAATATAAAAATGTCATACATGAATCATAAGTCACAAACTCGTGGGATCGTATCACGGATCGTAAGATTCCATGCGTTTCCTCGCCGCACCGGCCGATGACCGCGCCGGCCACCAATCTGCCTCGAAGTTCCGTATAAAACGCGTAGGATCGTACGATCTCACGATCTATCGCACGAGTTTAACAACATTGGAGGTGAGGTGCCACCCTATGGGTGGTGGGTATCTGTCACCCCCCAATGCTATCATCATGCACCGAAAAGTGTGCAAGTGCATTATGATAGCATGGGGGGTGGCATATAGCCACCTCACCTCCCTTATTCTCTCTCTCTCTCTACTCTCTCTCTCTCTCTCTCTATATATATATATATATATATATATATATATATATATATATATATATATAATATAACTAGAATTTGGGTTTTCGAGATACCTCAAGGGAATGTTTGGATAGAGGGAGGTGGGAAAGTGCACACCCATGAGTATGGATGGAATTTCATGCACTTTCTTGTCTCTGGATTTAAGGAGGTGGAAAGTTCATTATAATACTAATATAGCTAATTAATATTTACCTAAATTGATGATTATTTATTATTACTAACTATTTAAGTTATTAGAAACTATATTTAATATTAACAAAACAATTTATTACATAATTATAATAGTTATCAAACAGTATTCGTAATTATGCATTATTGATTACTTATTTTCTAATAACTAAGTATCTTCATTGCTTAATAGTTGCAACAACTGTAAGCTACTTGACTCTAATTAATTTTACTAATTGCTTAATTATTACTTAACCTTAATTAATTTACTATTTACATAATATTAATGATCTTTGTTTTATATTTGTTAATATTAATTAGTAGTAATTTAAGTAGTTAATACTATTTAGTTTTATTTATTAATATTAAGTTAATTATCTTGACTTCCTAATAATTATAGGCAAGTGTTATTCATTACTTAGTGTTAAGTAAACATCTTAATTATTAAGTTCTTAATACAAGGCTATTTAGTTGCTAATGAATATGACTACTTAGTTAAGAAATATTATTGAAAAAAAATTCAAGTTCCATTCTACATCATCTTTTTTTAGAGGATGTGGAATAGTGAGATTTGGAGGAGACAAGGAGTGGGGACAAGAACTCTAAAGTCATCATTACACTCCCATCTGCCTCACCTCAAATCAAAAGCGGGAGGTGGAAAAAATCCCCCAACTTTCCCACCTCCCCAATCACTTGCAGCTATCCAGACAACACCTAAAGAAGAGTATGATGGTTTGATGGGTATGGATTCTCGAATTCTTCTCCAAAAATAGGAAACATTGAAAATATACTTTAGGAAATATTTTCTAATATGATAATAACATTTTGGAGTGTTGGAGATACCTTAAAGAGATGGTTTGGGAGAGCCAAATATTGCTCAAATAACGTTAATATAGATTTTTTTTTCTTCCAATTTTGTAATATGGACATGGGTATCATTCAAAACATGCTTTAAAAGGATATTCTTTAAAAGTGAAACAAAACTCAAGAGTTTTGGATTTGGAATTTTGGATATAACTTAGAGGATTGGATGGTTTGGGACACAAGGAGACGTGAGAATTCAAAAAGAAAAACATATGAAAATATTTTTTGGAACCAAATATTACTTGGGGGGATAGTGACCGGGGATCACATTAAGTTGTACAAGGGGAATAAAATTTAAAGCTGGGAGGATTTGGTGCTTAATAATCTTAACGAACCGTTTTATTTTCAATCTTATCCAATCTCATCTCTCCATATGAGCACAGATTTAAGAGGGACAAAAGATGAAAATTTTAAACATAGGTCCACCCCTAACTGAGCACATGTTTTATGATCTGTCAGCTGCTATTTAGTTAGTATAACCAAAAGTGGTGTTGGATTTAACATGGACACAGTGGTTTACTGACACAAATAAATTTATTTTGTAAGGTTTTTGGCTTCTATTTTAAAGGAAGTATGTAATTCAACCATGCCGTAAAGTTACCCTTTTGGAATTTAATGTTTATGGCTGCCTTTTGAATTTTGATATCATCACCAGCTTGCTTGGGTATACTTCACCAGTTCCTTTCATTAACATAAACGCACTTCGTTATCCATGGGATAGAGGAATCTGAAGGAGAGAAACTTAATGTGGTAACAGCTTGCATCTGTACTCGTGGTTGGGCAATGGGTGGGGAAGAGGTACATCCAATATGTTTTCTGATGTAAAAGTGGTATCCAAAGTTCCAAACCTCCACCAAAGATTGGATAATGATTTGAAAGAAGATGACAAGGAGCTCTCGACCTGAGTCATCGGTGTCAGCACTGAAGCCAGATTTATCCGAATTCCCAACTTCATCAAAAGTACTTATTATATTGAGTTTCTTTCTTTATACTATTCAATATCAATGGAGTGGCAATTAGGGGATTAGTTAGTGCAATGATGAGCTGATCCACGTGGGAGGCAGTGCTGGCTGAAGGCCCCACTGGACTTTAGGGGATTTTTTTTTTATCTGGTATGTTTGACAATTTTCTCAAAACATACAATTAAATTTAAGCCTCCATATTTGTATCTTTGTCGAATTGTGGTCTAATTGGTGATGCAGTTTGGATTATATGTAGGAGGTCTTAGGTTAAAACTCAGACATTGTACATTATTAATATTTTATGATTAGTTTTTGTTTACTGTTCAAGCCCCCTTTGTAACCATATTATGAGCTGACTAAAATCTTGGTTAATATCTTTTTAGTGCTCAAACCTTCTTTATAACCGTATTATATGCCCCTGCTGACTAAACTTCTTGGATCCTCCCCTGATGCATATACATTGTTTTGGGATTAGGGCTTCACCTCAAACATAAGAGATATAACTACAAATTCAACCAAATCAAATCACAATCTCATTCTCTAGTATTATCCAAAATAAGTAAATTTCTGCGATCCGTCTGACTATACAATTTTTCTTACAATAAATTGATTATTATATCAACAGATGCTCCAGGAGCACCTAGGCAATGGTGGTTTGGAGGTGGCACTGATTTGACCCCTGCATATATATTTGAGGAAGATGTAAAGCATTTTCACGAGGTACGTGTATAACTTGTGGTTATTTATATCTTGTTCAAAATTAATGGCACACTGCTGCCGATGATAGGAAGCATCCAAATAGAGTTGTAACTTTGTAACATTGTTTTAGTAATTTGTATCCTGGATATATGCACTTCCTATATTTTTATAGACTTTTGTTGTTTTGTACCCATTTACAAATAGTTAGCTGATAAATGTGTAGAAATAGAATAGATGGAAACAGTTCCTAAATTCACTGTTGGTATTTAGACCACATATTTTTTAGTACCCGTATAACATACAATAATGTGAGCTTCATTTGCACGTATGCACGGGAGGTGGGGGGAAGGTGTTGGCAATTATGACTTTGCCTTCTTTGGCAGTTCTGCCCCTCAGACAATCAGTTCATATCACATTTCTTTGTGATTTCACTTCAAGCAGCTGCTATTTCACATTTTGTTCTAATTTACTCTTGATTTAACCTTCTCATTCTTAGGAATCCCAGGTGGCAAAAGTTTTACAGATTCATACATGTTAGTTTTGACATAGATAGCCACCAGGAGGTAGCGGAGCTGTTGGGACTGGTGTGGGTTACTGGCGAGGTCATGGGTTCGAGACCTGGCCTCTGCAGAAAAAGAAAAAAAAAAGAAAAAAGGAAAAAAGAAGAAGACACAGATAGCAGTGTTATACAATAGGCTCCATTTCATTAAACATATATCATTCAAGTAAGAAATATCCGGTTAGGAATTTCTCCAGGTAGAATCTGAAAATACTGATGGTGGGCAATTGTTTGAGGAAATAAAAGGACTACCACATTACTTTTGGGAACATTGTGGTAGCTTCACATTTTTTTCAACTCATATATAGGCCAAGGTTAAAGTTTGATGCTTTTACTTGATTAGAAACTTGTGTGGATGACTAAAATATTATTAGATCTTGTTATATGCTTCAACTCATAGAAGGAAAGGTGTTGGTGGAAACAAAAATCGTGACACAAATAATGGAAAAGAACCCAAGTAACACCCCCAAAATAAATTGTCAATAGGAAGTACATCGTGGGGTAATGTTATTGCTGCAAATCAAGGAGGAAATAGTCTACTTACTCATATGGAAGGGATTGGCTGCAAGCCTGCAAGAAATGTAACCGGAACTATATCAGCTGGATGAAGTAGTCTCGTTAGCTGTGCCTCAAGGGGACTTTGCATGACTATCCTCATCTAAACCAGTCTCCAAATATACTACTATGTAAAGTTATCATGCCTTTTTCTTCCAGAGTAGCCAAACAGGAATCTGTTGCATTTCCTGTCATTTTCTTCCTGATTTCTTGGTGCTGAATCCTTATTATTGAGCTTGGCACCTTGCTGTTGATCATAGGCACTTCCATTTGTTTATTCACCATCTATTTAGTTACTGGGAGGCAAAATATATGATGCTTAGTCTCCCTATTTGCTGTATTATGAATTGGAACATTTCTTTCTGACGCCCCTTGTCGTGGCTGGTCACATGTTCAGGTTCCTATATGAAAATGCTTCCATGTGAGAACTTTTTAACTACATTTTTCAACACCTGAATTTGGCTGTAATTTCTCTTCGCAGGAACTAGTGGAGATTTTACTTCAAATAAAATCTCTTGCCCTCAATGTCTCATTGAATGATTTAGTTTCTAAGTTAAAAGAGCAAAGTTCAAACGTCTAAGAGGAAGGATGGGTGTCAGTTTTTTGTTCCCAATTTTATGCTTAGCATCTTGCAAGTTAAAAGCGATTTGTTAATTGACAGATGAGGCATTCCACTGCACCAGTATTCATGTGAGGCAGCAAGAGCTTGAAAGAAAATTTCTCTACACTAAAACTTAGTGTAGAATAGAAATAGCTTGAGATTATTTTCTTCATAGGATATATCTAATGAGGATATCTCAAGTTAAAAGGTTCATCCATCTGTAGACCTGGCGATATCGACCCTCCCTCCAACCCAACCCCAAGGTTGAAAGCTTCTACTTTCAGAAGGCAGTCTATACCCCCCTTTTCCTTCTAAACTCTCTATATAAGCTTCTAATTGGACTCATCTGCCACTTCAATCCTCAATTTAGATTAGTGTGCTGAGGTCCAATTTTATACACTAATTTTCTAGGTGTAATTTTTTCAGGACTTTTGTCTCTAACAGTTGTTCAGCCATTATGTAAGTAGGTACTAGTAATTTTTGACAATTTCTCTTAATTAAATATAAGTTAAAACCTTAGATAAAATTGATGCTGTAATCATACGACTGTAATCTTGACACTGTTTTGATAGAGTAGTAGTTCATGGCTTGTAGATGGAACATGCCCTTGTTGGTTCGAACACCTGAGCATAAGATGGTTCTGTAGTTTTATCGTTCATTATCTTTGCTAAACAGGTGTTACTTAACTTGAGTTTTATTAACATTTGATATGTTGCTTATTGGTTTTTGTCCAAAAGTCTGCTTGCTTGATGCTTGACAATTCGCTCAGAACTTGTCTAGAGTAGAATCAGTAGGTCCTCACTTTCAATTTGACAAGGTGATCTTTTAGCTATTTAGAGGCTTATGTTTGACAAGATTTCTTCTATTTCTTCTATTATACATCTCGACCCAGGGTCTGCAAACAAATGTAATATCTGCATGATCTAAATAATTTATTACATCTTGTTGGTTGATGGAGTTGGAACTTTTCTAATTGAGTTATCAAGTGGAAATACATGATGTAGTGATGAAGTGAAGATCGTGTTATTGGTGTCTGTCGTATATGATTAATGCCTGTTTCCTTTTTCATGTTTTTTTTCTTAAAGGTTCAAAAGCAAGCATGTGATAAGTTTGATCCGAGTTTCTATCCTAGATTCAAGAAGTGGTGTGATGATTATTTTTTCATCCCGGTACTTCCTTCCAGCCTATGTAATTATATTATTGCTATCAATATCTTGTTCCTATTTTATTTCTATGATTTTGCAGCTGATTGATTGACGAAACTTGGATGTAATATGATATAATCTATACTTTCTATTTTATGCAACTATGCATGCATGATACACCTTTTGACTCTACTAGCTCCCCCTCCTAACCTATTTTGGATAATACAAAATGGTCATCATAAAATAATGACATTGTATTTTGTGTCGTACACGGGCTCCATCAAAATGTTTTTTTGTTTAATATTTCCCTCTTTTATGCATTTTTCATTCAGAAATGATATTTTGCCTGCCCATAGGGGGTAACCGTGCTGGCCCACGTCACGTGGCGGCCAACCGTTGCCCCCCTCCCGCGGGTAGCATGGGCCCACCCTGGGCCAGGGGGCCAATGGCTGCACGCCACTTGGCCGCGGGCTGGCGTAGTCACCTCCTAAGGACGGCAAACGTAGCAGCGTCCTCTTTCATTAGTTTAGTGCTTACTCTTATTCACCAATGAAATATCTATAGTTTGATATGTAATAAATTTTCTCCTAAGGGCGGCAAACGTAGCAGCGTCCTTTTTCATTAGTTTAGTGCTTACTCTTATTCACCAATGAAATACCTATAGCTTGATATGTAATAAATTTTCTCATAACATTTACATTCTTTGATGGATGAACTGGTTCAATAAACATTCCTTTGTTTATCAATTTTTGAAAAGTTAGCCATAACATTAGATCCAGATTTTGCTTCAGTCCTCTTTCAATTGAGTATATAGTAATTTCCTTTAGATATATGAGTCTAAGTAGGATATACCTTGATGTTATTCATTATTCTTTGAGCATTTAACGTTACAACAAAAACCAAGCTTATTAAGGCAGGGCGAGGAGCCAAGTCAGCAATTACAAAAAGGCCTAGGACGAGGCCTCTAGGCGCAAGACAGAGTCCTCAAGACTAAAAGTTAGGGCCCTGATGACTAAAGTTAGGTTGTGTAGTAGGTAATTTGGGATGAACTTGTGGTTTATGACGGGGACATTGTAATGTGGTTTCCTCGTAATTGATATGAGAAATATATAATTTAAAAACTATGAGCATCAAAGGGAAACTTGTTTGCATACTGCATGCACAGGTTTGAGACTTCTAAGCATGTATTGCTCAATTATTCAGAGTATCACTAACTTCACATGGAGAGAGGAACAACAAAATAAGAAAGGGTCAATGAGGAGGCAAGATATAAAGAGGGGCAACAGAGGAAAAAGACTTGTTGCTGTCTGACAGTGGACATCAAATCAGAGATAGGGATGAGATTTGGTGGGTTATGACAGACACAAAAGGGAAGGAAATTGAGTGGCCAAACGGAAAAACTAAATTTCCTTCCTTTTTTTAATATCGATGTTAAATTATTTTGGATATCTATAACTTTAAGTTATTGGACCAAGCCCAGGTTCCAAAGTTTAAATTGGCATGGGTCATGTTTAAGTCAAGGTGGGCTGAGGCCCTGCCAACTAAGGCTGTGAGGCGTCAAAGCATCTTAAACATGTAGGTGGACACCTTTAATAAAAATGACAACAACCCTTTTATGTTTGCTATTTTGATCATTTTTTCCATTCAGTACGTTTAAGGGCTATGTCCTCTTTAACATTAAACAATTGAACATTTTCTATTATCATTTTAGAAAGATTTATTCTTTAAGACATCCTTAGGGTAAAATTGCATCTCATAATTCTCTTTTTTTCCCTAAAATACGAGAGAATGTATGCACATGCCAGTGCATGTGCATCTAAGTGAACATAAAATATTAATTAATAAGAAACATGCATGTATGCATACATTTACAATTATAGCATGCATGCATCCAAAAATTTTGAAGTTTAAATTTATTTTTAGAACTTTTGGGGATTCTTAGCTTGCTTTAATTTATGATGACGATCGTGGCTTCAAACCCGTTGTTGTAGTCAAATAGTAAGATTTTATTGCATCACCTAGTTAGGTTCATATGGATAAAGTTTCAGCTTTGCTCAAATTGGCTTATGACAAGATAAATGTTATATATATGTGGAACCAGGTTTCTAGAGATCACAAAGGCTGTGTTTGTTTTTGTAGGAAGCGAGGGAAGGAAAATGAAAATGCCTCATTTAGAAATGGGATCCAGTGTACATAGGATCAACTTTCAATTTTCATTTCCTTCCTAACTTTCTTAGCAACCAACAGCCTTAGCATCTATCTTTCTCTTTGACTTCTGAAATGTTGCATCTCAAAATAAAGATCTATGAGCGTGGATAATTTTTAGGAAGTATGGGCACTCCAAAATTGTGCTATATTTGAGACACTCATAATATGAAAATGGATATGCCAAATTCTGTGGTGTCCATTTGTGCCATATTTTGCAGTATCGGCTGATACCGATCCGATACGGATTGGCATGTCCTGATCCGATATCCGATACTGACTGATACCGACATTGGAGGTCTTTTTCCGGTCAATTCGGCAAAGACAATTGAACGAAAAAGACCAATCAACAAGGGTGTAAAAGCATAGTAAGGTTTAGGTTGTAAAAGTATGTAAAAGAAGAAAACTTATCTATCGCATGTAAACCAATCGACAAGGGTGACTACTATTTCATTCAATTTCAAAACTCTACTAAAACAACAGTAGAAATACTTAAAAAATTATGCATAAATCTATAAAATATATTTTCTAAAATGTTAATAATTATTTGCTTTCCGATACCAAAAAATCTGATACCCCTATCCGAACCGCCGATACTCCCGATATCGCCGATCCCGATACTCATAGGAATGGTCCGATACCAATTCCAATACCGATATTGCGAACCTTATTTTGTGCACTGTCATGTACGATCCCATGCAAAATGTAGGATATATCTAGAGGATTTGCACTGGTTTGAATGGCTTACTATATTCTTGGAGTTCATAAAACTGCCATCTTGCATAAAATATGTTCTTTAGACTGTGCCACATTTAAAGCATCATAAAGTTATTACATCAAAACATGCACCTGCCACTTTTAAGACATCACGAAAACGTGCACTATTTGGATGGGAAGCTTCAACTAAGTATGGTCTCAACAGTTATAGGAACGGTCTATGGTATTTTGTACACTAAAAATGATGAATTATTCTGCACGCTGGCCACCAAAGTGGATTTCGCAACATGGCATCTTAGTGTGGGAGGACATGTTAGGAGCTATTAGAGAAGCGTGCATAACTCCATAACCTGTGTAGCTATAGTTCTGAAAAGAATGTATTGCCAAAAATATATGATTTACTTGTCGACTAGTTACAATTCATTACTTTTTGGTTGATTCTTTCTGCAGCATCGTGGAGAAAGGCGTGGGCTTGGTGGGATATTTTTTGATGACCTTAATGATTATGATCAAGAAATGCTTCTCGGCTTCGCAACTGGTAAATAACTGCTCGAAGAAATCATGAAATCATACATTTTACCTTCGAATTTGATGCATCAGTGAATTATTTGGGAAATTAAATTGCATTCGCATGTCAATAGTAATTGGCACTTGCGAGTCCTTAAAAATTAAAAATTATTTATCATTTTGCTTTTTGCTAAACCACGTGGACCATTTTGTAGAGTGTGCCAAGTCTGTTGTGCCGGCATACATACCAATCATAGAACGGCGGAAGGATACACCATTTACAGAACACAACAAGGCGTGGCAACAGCTGAGAAGAGGGCGATATGTAGAGTTCAATCTGGTACCCTAGTGGAATAGAAAAACGAAACCTAGATAGCAGTAGATGTTTCTGCATTTAGTTGTAAAAGTAAAACTAATAGGTTATTTCTGGATCATGAAGGTTTATGATCGTGGAACTACGTTTGGACTGAAGACTGGAGGCCGTATAGAGAGCATTCTCGTTTCGCTTCCCTTGACTGCTAGATGGGAATATGATCATGTAAGTTTTTATTTTCTTTGTGGGTCAATGTTTATTCATCTTGCAATGTTAATTCTAAAATATTTTGTTCTAGCAACCCGAGGAAGGGAGTGAAGAATGGAAACTTCTAGATGCATGTGTCAGTCCGAAGGAGTGGATTTGATTGAGCTACTGCTAAAGAACCTGTATCATTATGAGGCATTCCCTTGGGTGTTGCCACCTGTTTTTTGTAGTCAGCATGGGCGGGCTTCCCTTCAGAGTTTCTGTAAATTATTAACGAAGGAATAAATATATAGTGGATTGTGTAATTTAATTCCTTTCCTGCTTCTTCATTGTCTATTGAATGTTGTGGTTGCCTATTTATCCATTTAAACACACTGATATTTCGTGGACTTTTCTGCTTCTGTTAACAAAGTTTTCCATCATTAAACAGTTAGACAGCTCTCTGCATAGAACGATTCTGGCATCTCCATGTTATCGTCGGATTTGATTTTATACTGAAGCATTATAGGCATCAGAACAATGAAATCTACACTCAACAAAGCACCACTGGAAGAGGAGGCCATAACAAATGCACACAGGAGCATAAGCCATAACTGATGCTACCATTGATGAACAACTGGAGGGAAAGAACAACAAAAAAATATTTCACTCAGCTCGATCAATACTACATATTTTGAACTTATGAGATAAATATAAAAGACAATCTGATCAATAGTTTAGCTTATATTTACAAACTGCAAACCCAAAATACCAGAAATTGGCAAGCAAAAAAAAAAATTATCTGAAAAATTCATTGTCGCTTATATTTACAAATTAATAGGGCTAATTCTAAAGGAATTCAATGTTTTACTTGGGGCTAGCCCAGTCCTAGAACTGCTAACTTGTTGGCAGTCCTAACATAAAGTAGGACTGCCAACAAAGTTGACAGTTCTAAATAATTTGAATATTAGGACTGCTAACTTGTGGGCAGTCCTAACATAAAGTAGACTACCAACAAAGTTGACAGTTCTAAATAATTTGAATATTAAAATAGACTGTGAACGAAGTTGACAGTCCTAATGGGCTGCCCTGAAGTAAAGTGCCTTTAGAATTAGCCAATAGATAGGGGAGCGTTTGAAGCCAAGGAACAAATGTAAAATATCTGAGATACTCAATACAGTTAAATGTACAGCATCCTTGTGCTTGACATAATATACTTTACATTTATTCTACAACATTTGTTGCACCATCCACGGATTTAAAAAGGGATGTGCCAAACTCTTGTATGTCAATGTGATTCCTACCTGTGCTTGTGGCCTATGGTCGACTCAGTCCACGTTGTTGTATGTTAACAAGAGGCAGGCAATGTGTTTTCCAAAACGGGGGAACACGTTCTGCACCAACAAGAGGATTCCACGTCCAGTTAACTCCTCCTTGGTTACCACCGTAGAGCATCCACAGTGGGACTTTTTTCAAGTGCTATATTTGATCTTTAGTCAAATTTTGTAGCACTTGAGGGCTACAATACTCTTGTCCACACTTGAAAAAGAGTAGAAAGCCAAAGGACTCTCCAAATTTGGAGAGTCCACTAGTGGAGCTATAGTTACTTGGGGCCCACCATATTTACTTTTCTCCTTCATTCTTTTTGTTGGAGTGTTGTCACTTGTCAATTATGAAGAAAAAATAAGGAGAAAAAAGATGGAATGTTGCCACTTGTCAAATTGGAGTGTTTATTTGGAGTATACCATTGTGTACCAACATAAAGGAAATACTTCGAAATTAATTTTTAGAGTATGATTTGAAGTAATTTGGAGTATGATTTGGAGTGTTGCTACTGTGGATGGATGCTCTAATGAGGACAAATAGATTATCATCATGGATCTCATGGATGATCTCATGTAACATCACATCAGTTCTTCTACAAACACATCTGATTTTGTGGTTTTTTCCTACAAGAATTTACAAAGTTCCATCAAACATTGAAGTCAAAAATAGTAATGAGCATGATATAGGAAACAATGAAGATATCTAATACAACTACCAAAAATAAGTTGTCTATGGATTGTGGCCTAGTAGTAACAACAGGAGTCCCGGTGTGGAAGACGCAGGTTCGAATCCTTCTTGATATTTGCCAAGTCGGAGAAAAGGATACCTAAAAATTTTTTATCAAAAACAAGTTATGAGGTTGCAATTAGAATTTCGGAAGTTAGAAATTAATGTTCAGTGCTGAAATAAGTTCATGTTGTGTAAGTAATAAATAAAACCACAAATGAACTTAACATACATAAAATAAACTCTGAATCCCGGCCATCTCAACCTAAGGAAAAAAGAGAATTGAACCATTCATGTCCACAAATCAAACGCTAATATTTAAACCAAGGTTCCCAGTTTCAGTATGGGATACTTCATGGCCACGTACAAGATTTTTTTTAGGGGCACCACCGCTTCTACTAGAGGGCAGTCCTTACTTAGGGGACAGTCCAGAAAGTGGAGATTTTACTAGGAGGCAGCCCACATTTTACTAGGGGCAGCCAAACCCCCCAAACTCTCATTTCCTTTCCATTTCATAATTATCTCTCTCTCCTCCAAAAGAAAAAAAAGAAGAGCTCTCTCTCCCTCTTCCAAAACTCTAGTCTCTTCTCCTCCACCACTCTAATCCTAATTCCTCCACCAAATTTGTTTCAAGAACACTCCTACATTCGACGAGATGACACACAAGTCGAAGAAATCGGATTCTAGGTACGTTCTTCCCTAATTTCTTCTATAATTTTCTACTTTCTATTTGAAACCCTAGAATAGTTTTAATTCTCTAAAAACTTTTGATAATTTAGGTTTAGAATGTCTTTAGGGTTTATGAATGGCATTTTTGAACACGACAAACCCACAATTTATCTTCAAACCCTAACCCTAGAAAACCAAAAACTAGCGAGTCGTTCGTCTGTCGGCCCTGAGTACTGTAGGACTGCCAAGCATGTGGCAGTCCTACTGTAAATAAGGACTGCCAGAGTCCTGGTAGTCCTCTTTCAATAGAGGACTGCCAGGACTGTGGCAGTCCTTGTTTGCAACTGGACTGCCACATGCCTGACAGTCCTACTATACTCAGTTTTATTTGTGGTCTGGGGGTGGGGGATAGGGGGTAACAGTTCTATTTTAGTTTGCATTATTTATTAACTGTACGGTCGCACAATCCATTGTTCTATAGGGGTAACAGTCCTCCGGACGTACCAAAAAGAATACGTCCCACCGCGTCAAAGCGGAAGGAACGCGCGGAACGTCCTCTTGAGCGTCCGATTACAATTTCCGAACCAGTGCGCCAAGGTCGGTCTGGGACACGGAGACCGCCACCGGGACCACAAGCTCGGTCGAAGCAACGAGCTCGTACTCCTTCTCCTTCTTCTAGTGATGACGACGACGTGCCAATTAGCCAACTCCTACCACCACGTCAAGGTGGTTCTGCTCCATCTGAGGAGGGCAAAGGCACCTGCTTGGGGAAGATGAGAGTCAACCGGTCACCCGGATGGCCGACTGCAGCGAGGACTACATGCCGTACTTCCGGCTGGATCTAAACAATATATTGTTTGATATTGAATTGTATATGACAAAATTTGCCAGTTATTACATAATTAGAAGTTGCATTTCTGGTTTCTCAATACTTTCTTTTTGTAATATTTCATTATGCTTGTTACTGAATATATATTGTCATGACCCGATCCTAAATAATTGGGTCGAACCGGATCATGCCCAGCCTGCACCGTTGTTGAGACGGCGGCAGTAAGCTGTTCCATTAGCAGGTAATCCACAACATCATCTATATTTGTCACAACTCAAAATTCGGGAAATGAAACTTTATTAAACATTTGAAATAAGTACAACTGGAATGTGAAAGAACTGAATTAAAAGCTGAAATCAAATTACAAAATTCTAAACAACAAATCTAGAAACAGAAAATCTAGCTAAGTGTTCGGCTCGCCGGCCTCAAGTCTTGCGTCCTCCAACAGGGTACAGAACCGGGTCAAATTAGTTGTTGTATAGTATAACAGCTCAGCATCCTCAATGTTCCCTAAAAATGTTATCTCCAGTCAGGAGGAAGCAAAGTACAATTCATGCTAATTTAAACAGTTAAAATAAATAATAGAATCATGCACTTTTAAACAGTTTAGAAATGAACAGTTTCTAGCAGTAAAACAGTGTAGTTTGAATAGGCAATGAATATGACCGGCTTGGGATGTACAGTTGTATCCTATTGATACGATTCGGCTTATCCCCGTGTGTATGAGGGGTAAGCTAATACTGGCCTAAGTTATAGTTGGATGTGGTCATAAACATTACTCTATTCCTCCAATCCCCAATCAGTTACAGTAGTTGTAGTCAGTACTCTCAGGGAGAGTTTCGTGGTTGCATCGTGGTTTATGTCACGACCCGCACCCGCTTTTCGGATACGAGACGTGTCCAAGCCAGCCTACGCCGCAGAGTCGGCGGTAGAACGCTGTCAAGCCCGCAAGAAATAATGCTCAAGAAAATCACATTTGATGCTCATTCACAAAACTAGATTTATTACAACAGTTACAACATTTAATATTAAAGGAAAATACAAGTTTTATAATTAATGAAATGATACAATTGCTTTCTATTTCTAGGTCGATCTCAGCATACCCAAGCCTCCCCAAGTGCTAAGAGTGATCGCGGCTAAACCTGAAAAATGTTGGTGTAACACCCAGTTTTCCAGAATGAGGGTATTTTTGAAATTTTGTAATTAAAATCATTATTCATTGATAATTATTTCACATTATGATTTTTGGTAATTTCTAATTATTTTTTAAACTATTTAAAAACTGGTTTAGGTCATGACTTGTGATTTTGACGTGCTGCTAGTGAAACCTGAGAGACTGCATGACCTAGAACCTAACCACGTCATTAAGATGATTTAATTGTTATTTTTAGTCTAGGGGTATTTTGGTCATTTTGACTTATTTGATTTATTTGGTGATTTGTTGAATTGGTGAATTTCTGGTTGATTTGACTTGTTGAGACCTACTGAGCTAGCCTAGAAGCTAACCCTAGTCATGGTGACCCTAGTCTAACTTAGGTTAACCTATTTTTAGTCATTAGAACTAATTTTAGAATGAGGGGAGTTGGTTTAGTGGATTTAAGTCATAGTTCATAGTTTCATGAAATGGCTTATGGCTAAGTGATTTAATTTGATCAAGACTTGGCCCATGGCCCATAACTAGAAGCCCTAACCCTAACTAAACCCTAAATGACCAGCCATAAGGATCCCTACCCTATAAAAACATTTATTTCCTAGGGCTTGCCTCCTTCTTTCATTCATTTTATCATTGGAGAAGGAAAGGTATTGTCCCTATTGCAAAAATCCCCATAAATCCATTTTAATTCCTTTTTGATCCTAGTTTCTTGCATTAGAACCTAACACTCTCCTATTTTCTCATTTCTGAGTTTAATCCCAGCTTTGGGACAATTTGGAGCATTTGGCACCAAGAGGAAGAATCCCTCATTTGAGGCTTTTCCAAGCTTTTTGCACCTATAGGTAAAACTCTCCAAATTGATTCAAACTTCAGTTTTCTTTGCATGTAGGGCTAGATCTAGGAGTCCCCTAGGTGTCCCTGAAAATTGGGTGGAATTCGTGTCCGTTTGGTGTCCGTATCAGACACGTGTCGTGGTGTATACCTAAGTGTTTGATGAAATGCCTAAGAGGGATTTTCTTTCTGTTTTTCCAAATCTTTTTGAATGAAAATGTTGTATTATATGTGTACTTAACATTCGTGTCCTTCTGAGCATATTTTTGGACACGTTCGTGTCCATATTTGGACACACACGCGTGCACGAGGACACCGTGCTGTGCCCTGCTGCCCGACACTTCTGTAGGACACGACACAACTTTTTAAGACACGAATTTTGGCACGGGGGTCGGGGCAACCTCTGCCACCATCCTCCCAAAAGATGGGCTCGAATGGTGCAGTGTGCGAGGAGTTCTCCTCCTCGCACTGGTCGCACTGGCCGCGCGCGCACACTGTACGCGCGGGTAAAACCCCCACTGATACGCATTAACTGACATGACACGACGCACATTGGACACGATGCAGGCACGTTAACACCTAGCCCTAGTATGGGCGAACCCACGTGCACGATCACGAGGCACGTGTCGCCTTGTGTCGAGAGCACGAGAGCTCGACACGGCTGCACGAGCCTGTCTGTGCACTGTCATTTCCTGTTTTCTGACACAGTGTTCTTTTGCACAATTCGACTCTCGTGTCCACCTCATGGACACATGGACACGACTATAAGGACGACACATATATATTTATGACACTTGTGCACTGATAATTAGTTTTTCCTTGGATTTTGTGTTCGAATTTCCTGAGAACTTGGGTTTACTGTTATTCTCTGATACATGTGATATGGGTCCCTGAATTGATTTCCTTTCAATCTGTTATTATGATGTTTAATTTCCTGGATTGATTTCCTACATATGTATTATGTATTGATAGTTGATTTTCATGTTGATTTGATGTTTACTTGGGTTGATTCAATTTGTTTGGGATTGGGATGACAGGGAACTGTCATTGACACCCTATCACACACAGGTGAGATTTGAATTTTTACTGAGTTTTACCCACATGTTAAATCCTGAGATAACTCAGGTATTGTTTCACTGTTAAGTTTTAATTCACTGTTATTAATCTGAGAATTTGATCTTTTCCTTAAAACCAATTTGAGTTTTGATTTCCAATACCTGAGTTCTATTGCACACATGAACTGTCATATGAATGTTTGATTTCCTGATATTGTGGGGGTTATGTTTCACCTTGCTTTGAGGGTTCAATAGTATTTGGGTTGGTTGTTGAAGGTTAAATTCTGGAATTGAATTGGGAGAGGTTACAGCAGTATGTTACATAGCAGTAGGTGCCATAGCAGTGTAGTAGTAGGGTGGAATTCATTGGCAGCTTGCCTTGGCTTGGTTTGGCCTAGCCTGGCTTTGCATTGCATTAGCAGTGGCTTGGCTTGGCCTTGCAGGTGCAGTTGCCTGGTTTTGCACTACTTGCATAGCAGCAAGCAGTGGCTTAGGCATCTGACTTTAGGCAGGAGCAGTAGTGGTAGGAGCTTGCATTGCAGCAGCCTAGGCAATGCCTTGCCTTGACAGTGCATTACATGTTGCCTGGCTTTACATTGCAGCAGTAGGCAGTAGGCAGTGAGCAGTAGGAGCTTTGCAATGCATTCAGCAGCTAGCAAGGCAGTGGCAGCATTGCCTTGGCTTTGCATTTGCTTTTGGCAGCAGCTTGTTGCCTGGTTGCATTGCCTTGGCAAGCAGGCAGTGCCATTAGCAGCAGTGATGGCAGGGCAGTTTGGCCATCTTGGCCATTGGTTTTGGTTGTACCATAGGGCATGAAGTACTGTTGGTATCCAGTTTTGGGATGTAGGCTTGAGTGAGATGTTGAGGTAGGAATATTAGATGGTGAGGGTTAGACTTGATGAGTTAGAGAGTAAGTTATTTTGTGAGGTTCTTGTATGTTATGTTAGAGTATGAGAATAGGATGAGGTTAAGGTTGTGTGGGGGTAATGAGTATAGAGTGAGGGTTGGATTAGGTTGAGGGTTTACCCTCATATATATTATAATGGCATATAGGAATAAGGTATTATAAGCATGAGATGGATGTATATATTATATGGTGGTATATAAAGTTGGTGAGTTGGTGTTAAGTTTAGAGTTAGGATTTACTTTGTGTAAGGGTGGTTGTATATAGTTAAGTATGTGTATATTTTAGATAGTATCTAAGGCTTGAGTATGAGATATTGTTATATAGTCTTTTAGCTTCATTATATAGTAGATAATAGGCTATGTGATTTTCAATAGAGTTGTAGTATTTATAGTTGAGTATATATTTGTGTACCATATATGTTAGGCTAGGTTATATATGTATGTATATATATATATGGTAGTTAATATATGTGTGTTGCCTATATGGGTGTTTGGCTTATAGTCTAGGTAGCATAGCCTATGGGTGTGTACCTATGGCTTATAGCATGTATGTGTGGTTTGAATGCCTAGTGATTGTGTTGTTGGCTTGTATAGCCTAAATAGTGTGTGTGCTTGCTAGAATAGGCTGGTTAGGTCTAGTGTGACTTAGTTTGGCTTGGTGTGAGTTAGCATGACCAAGTTGGACTCCTAGTTTGACCAATCTGGACTTGGACCTAGTTTGACCTAAGACAGTTGACCAGGGTTGACTTAGAGTTGACTTTGACCTAGATTGACCTAGAAATCATGTAGTTTGCATTGTAGCTTTCATTTCTCTTGTATTTTACATATCATGACCCATATTACTCTGTTTAGGACATTGTGACTCTGGTGCAGGCATCTGACATTACACCACTCTTTTCAGAGTATCAGGCGAGTACATTCTCTGATAGTTCTCTCATTTAAATTGTCAATTACTGTATTTCAGTTCTAGATAGCTGTATGTGATTCTCTGTTACAAACACGTACTATTATTTCTGGATTCATGTATACGACACACATTTAGTTTCTGGCCTCTATTACTGGTATCATCGTTTTCGGCTTCTATTACTAGAATCATTTACTGGAATCATTACTGGAATCACCCCGGAATCATTTACTGGTATCATTGTACTTGGCTGGACTCATCTTGAATCATTGTGTCGAAATTCTGGATTCACTTGCTGGGAGGGGAAATACTAGAGTTAGACATGTAGACATACCCCATTACTGGAATCACCCCTACTGGAATCTACTGGAATGATAGCCATCTCACACCCGGCCAGGTGTGTGATGTGCCGGATTTACCCATAGCCGTTTACATGTCGATCTCGGTATTTTAAAACACACTGCTAGAGTATAGGCTGGACTCACCCTGGAATCATTGATCACTATGACTGGAATCGTCCCTTGCCGGATTCATCTCGTATGAGATTCATCCTGTACTGGACTTACATTGGAGTTACACTGGTCTACATGTTGTCTGGACTTTATATCATATGCCCTGGTTCAGCTAGTTCTATTTTTACAGTCTTCATTGCTATGTTCTTCTCTTGTTTAGTATTTACTTTTCTTGTACTTTATCTGTCTTTCTTACCATCACTTGAATATATAAACTGCCATTTTTCATCAATACAACTGCCTATAACTGCTTTATAGTTCTCTGTCATTTACTTGGGTTTTCTTGATGGGATGTGCTCGTTCCTGTCCTGACTGGACCTGTTGAAATTTTACAGATGATTGCCTTGAGGACACATGCCCTACATTTTACTGAGGAGATGGCTTAGCTACCTATGGCCCCGACACTCAGGAGTGTTCGGGATTTAGTCTAGTAGACTTGCAGTTATTTTCATTAGAGCTTGTTGTATAGAGATTGAGACTTGAGATGTATTTGAGATTATTCAGATGTTATTATTATTTCAGTATTAGTTTTGTCTTAAATTTCTTAGTTACAATTCTGTGTTATCTTATCGTGCTTAGACTGTGATTGAGATACACCTTATCTTATACTTGTCCTCCGTTCGGAGTTGATCATGATGAGTACATTATATACTGCATGAGTTGATGGTTAGTTAGAGGCTTAGAACAGCGTTCTACCGCCGACACTGCGGCGTAGGCTGGGCGCTGTTACGTACTCGTACCCTCACAGTGGGTGCGGGTCATGACAGTTGGTTATCCAGTCAGGATTGGAACAAGTACACAAACCGACGACAATGCGAAAATACAATAGAATTGACAAGACATGAAAATAGCATATGGAATATGAAAACTGTAAGATAAAGTGATGTCACAGCACGATAGAGAAATAAACAAGGAAAAGCTAATAAAAGACATCTATCTAAGTGGTGTGAAATATCTGTTTCGACATGTGGACGGCTAGGGGGTAAAATAAGGCACACTGCACGTGTCGTGTGCAGCGGCTAGCATTCAAGATAAGACATATTGGGATATTTCTGGGTAGTCCACATGTATACTAAGATATTTCCCCTCCCGACAACTCCGTGTGACGAGCGTGTCAACAAGCAGCAAGATATATGTATAGACATGAAATGAAAAGACTACTATGAATCGAAAAGCAATCAGAAAGTGCACTTGCCTGAGGTCCTTAGCTGGAGAAACCAATAATACTGTACCACTCAAAAGCCACAATCAATCAACACATGTAGAAGTCTCCGGATGCTGAAATAAATAGTACCAACGTTCTCAGAATAGTCAAATTTGCTAGGATTGCCTGTCCTTAAGTCCAATTCTGGACACAGGGGCAAAACGGTAATTTCGGACAAAAACGATGTCCGCCGTTGGACCCGCTTTACACCGAAAAGCGTGCCAGAGTCAACGGTCTCTAAAGTCGTCAAACTACATGTCTACAGATCCAGTTTTTTGATACGAACCCAACCGTATGTCCAGAGTTGGATTCCGGCGGGCCATGCACAAAATTGTCCGTTGAGTGAAACCGCGGGGCCCGCAAAACGGTGATTTTGTCAACGGTCTCAGAATCGGACCAAACTTGGCATACAGGACCAGAAAAATGATACGGTCCTGCTGGCGCAAGTTTTGTCTCGATCTGACGAGCGTGCACAAAGTAATTGAGAAATTTGTAACGTGCACGATACGGTGAATTTCGACGGATACGCATCAAATTCGTCGCGCACACGCGACCAATTTGAATTCCGTCAAAGCCCACACGACCATGAAGCTGTTACGCAGCTTTCGATGCCTTGGGTTAGTGACCACGTCGCCCGGAATGGCGGGACGGACGTCGTGTGGATGATTTTATTGATTTTTAAAACAGATTTTTGACCAAGTTCACATGTGTATATTTCTCTGTACAAAGCAAAACTTGACAAACTTCCTACTGGACTTTTCTAGCCCTACATGTTGTGATTAACTTCTGTTCAGAGAGTTTGGTGAATCGAATAATAGCTTGGCGGGAAATCGCCCTCAAACTTAGGGTTTTTGGGTTTGATTCCTGTTCAATTTTGAACAGTTTTCGGGCCGACTTCGAATTGATCTCCCGGCCATCGTACTGCGATACAATTTATTCTAACTGAAGGGGTTTGAAGGGGTTAGGGTTGTGGTCGTACCTGCTAAGATGACACGCGAAACGATCGCTCGATTGAGGCGTGAAGTCGTTGTGAAGTCGCCCCCTTCACAGCCACGCTGCTGTCGTTTGCTGTTACAGTTCGCGCGCTCGCGCGCGTGTTCAGGTCTCCGCGCCTGGCCGGCGGCGGCCCAGGCGGCGCGCTCCGGGGGCGGCCGCTAGGGAGAGAGGTCGGCGGGGCGTTTCGTGGTTGAGGCTAGGGTTTCTCGAGTTTTCGAACTATATATGTGTATTTATACTCCCGTTTTCCTTAGTTTCCCAGGGGTCGGGGTCGGTTCTACTGTGGGCTCTCGGTTTGGTAGGGTGGGGTTGGTTTGGCTGTGTTGTGAGTATTCCTTTGTGGGGAGCTGCTGAATTTCCTAAGGGCTTGGGACTGGTGCTATGGGCTTGAGCCTGAATCCTCTTATTTATTAGTTATAAACATTTGTATATATATATTTATAGGCATATATTCTTATATACCTATTTTCATGTATATACATAACCCTGTGATGATGCATACCTATATACACCAATAAATATTCCATAGCCAAAAATATATATGTAATCCCTTTTTCTATTTCTTTTTCTGTTTTAATCTAATTCTTTTCTATTTAACACTTAATACATATATATATATACACATATGTATGCCTACACATTTACCTATATATATATATATATATATATATATATATATATATATATATATATACCCATTCACATATACACTTGTATAAAATATATATATGTATATATATATACATACACATCTATAATTAATACTATACATAAATACATATATAATATATATGCATATACATACACATACGTATATATAATATATTTATCTATACAAATACACACACATACATTATTATATACATTGGTATATAAACATGCACATATATATTTTCACACACATATACCCAGTAATATTAAAATAGTAATATTTCATAATATCCTCAATAATATTGATAATAAAATAATAAAATGATAATAACAATAACAATATTAATAATAATAATAATAATATTAATAATAATGAAATTCGATAAGCCAATAACTAATTGTTCATAAAATCTTGAAAATCACCATAAATAAAATAAATAACAAATATTTTAAAATTTTCGGGAAGGGGAGCTACAAATCTACCCACCTTAAAATAATTTCGTCCTCGAAATTCTAACTCATAACATTCCAAAATTTAAACATAACAATTTTAAAAGTAAACCCCCTATTACCACAATATCCTCAAAAATTTTAATTTCTCTGAACTATTTATATCTTCCTCCTTGCCATTTCGTAACTACGACTTATCGAGGCCTTCTATCCACCTTTGGTCACACTACTCCTCAAACTAAAATCTCATAAGCTTCTAGCTAGTTGCTAACAATCCTACCAATAGTTATCTAGGCTACCAACAAATCTAGGCATCTGGTTTCTAAAACCCTCCCGTATATATCAAGCAACCCAAAACTTAACGAGCAAATTTATACAAGTAATTAAGAATATTGATAAATTTTAATAAGCATGACCTTCGTTGCTCCGAAGTAAAGGACAAAAGGGTAAGGCAGAATAATCGGGGCATCTGTGAAGTTTCAAGAGGAGTGGAGAGTACCCAAGGTTACCGATAAAAGGTAAGTTTAAGAACCATTGTCTTATTGTCTAGATTGGCTACTCTAGTCCAGTCACTTGCTAAATCGAAAGGCTCTTCGCTCTTAGAGGGGCTTGCAATCCATGCAATACAGAAATTCTGTTCCCGAAATTCCAAACAAGGTCCCACAATAGAATGGAGTTTGAGAAATCAAGGTTGTGACATTTTTCGTGCTTATTTAAACACACGAGCAAGGGATATGAATGCAATGCAAGATCGTTCCGCGACGTCCAAGTAGATGGAGTAAAGGTTACAAATGGATTCACATCCTATGGGGTGGAGACTATATTATAGGTACAGGGGCCTATTCCAAATAGTTCGGTTTTCTAGTCCGAGTATGGTGGTATGCGCGGATAGGTTTTACTGAGTCTTAATGGACTCCTTAGTTGGACATCCATTGTTGGTTGGATGAATCTTGGGTTTCAATCTACATGTACTAGACAAGATCCCAATGGTAAAACTATTCCTACTAGATTAGGGTATTCTGGAATAGATTTCTACTCAAGGGATTTGAGCTAGTTGTCAGTCAGGCTGGTTAGCTAAGTCCCTCCAACCCAAAAATATACCTTTAGTGACTTTTGTGTTTAAGTAGCACAAGAAGACACAATTGAGTGGCACATTAGTGACATGTGCGTAGTGGACTTCGAGTGAAACACAACCATATATTGGGTCGAATGAATTGAGTCAAGGTTGAGGCTCTAATAGAAGTCGGAAAGTGTACCGGTACTATGGTAAAGGTTATAGTTAGTCCTTTTGTCCTGAAAGTCGTAGCACAAAAATACAGTACAAGGGGACGGGTTTGAGTGGAACATGATATACCTAGATGAAGGTGGACTCGTCTAGACCTTGCATATGAAGTTTGTTGGAAGGTAACAACTGGCCTCACGCTCCGAATATTAATGACACTGTCGGGGACACAAAATGATCTAAATGAAGAGTGGGAGTCCAAGGGCACTAATCATCATACTAATGGAAGTTATTCTATTCACTCGGTAATCCTGGTATGTACCAAAATTTAGAGGGCTTACAGTCTACCCACCTTAGAGGCTAGGATATGGTGGCAAGGTTCCTGTCACTGGGCTGGCCGATGGTAGCTACACTTGCGTATACAATTATCATAGTCATGGAAATACTCTATATCTATCTATCAATTGCGAGCTTTCGTCTTTCCAATCAGTGGAGACGAAAACAATAAAGAGTTCAAGAGAGATATCACTGATCACAATTACATGATTCAAGGGCGAACGTTTAATTTCAAAGGAATTATCAAAGCAGTCGCGGATGAGATCCTAGGGGCATCTACATCTCAATCCGCGTAGTGTAATTAGATAAAAAGCGAACCAAATGCATCACGGTTGATCAGACCGTAATACAATGATTCTGATTAGACAATATGTTAGCTAGACATATGTCTTGGATCAAGCTCGATAAAATAGTAAGCTTGCAAAACTAGGCTGTAATAGCAGCGTCGGTCAAGAGAGTCAAAATATAAATATTGCAAGATTTTTGAAATGAGGCATAATAGTTCGAGTTTTGAGAAAGTCAAATCCTTACCTGGTGTTATTGTTCACACAGTCTTCCTACAATCTTACTATCCCTAAAGTCTTGGTCAACTAATGGGTTATGGAATTCTAATCCCTATAGTCTGAATAAACCTGTTATTGTCAGTCAATTACCTTGTTAATAGTTCACAAGGGCCACGAGTTGGGAGACATGCTACTCGACTTACAGAACTTACACTAGTATTGGTTTTGGATCTTAGGGTCATACAGGGCAGTCTCTATTCTCTATAATATCCTAACTTGTAATCACATCTGAAATTGTTTCACCGAGAATTATGCCTTGCCCGTATACTCTGGCTACGACAAACCCTTGGTTTCGTGATTCAATGTGATAGGCTATCAGACACTCTACCTATATTGACACAATGGTATCTAAGATTCTAAGGAAGTCAACAAGAACATAGTTTCCACAAGGTTCCATAGGCTATGATTCTTCGGAATGATTTTAACTCGTTGGGTTGTGTAGCTCCCCTTCCCGGAAATTCTTGGAATATTTTTATTTTATTTATTTGATTAAAATAGTGAATTAGGATTTTATTTTAATTAATTATTACGGTAGGCGACTTTAGCCATAGTTGAGTTTTGGAGCACCAGACGACTAGGAATCATGGCACGGATAGTGTAGTGGCGTGCCTTGACTAGTGTTTAGCCATGGTAGAGGAATGCCAAGCCATAGGAGTGTCCTAACTAGGAAAACCAGGCCCAGTTGCGACTTAGCCCTATAAAACGTCTTAATTATTTATTAATCATATTATTGACTTGTAGGAGACCCGTTGGTGTCAAGTTAGTCTGAGCAGGACCGAACCGAATCCAAGCCTATGTGGGTATGCAGTGAGATTAGGGACGGCCATGTAGTCATATTCTATGGGTGTACGATTATTCCTAAATTATTTTAGGCATTGATGTGCATTTTTAATTATTTAAATAATTGTATAAAATAGGCCCTTGCATTTCTGGGGTTATTAGTCGGTGCTAAATAATATATACCATTATTGGTTGCTAAATCTTATTATTACTAGTAGTACTATTATTAATATTAATTATTGAGAATAATATTATGTAATATAGTATTTTTGATTATTGTATTTTGTTATTATTGTTATTATTATTATTATTATTTTATGGGGATTGTTATTTAATAATATTATTTCATATTATTTTTATTGTCAAATAAATAGTATATATATAATGGTATGTATATATATGTATGTATATAATATGTACGTGTACGTATATATATTATGCATGTGTGTATACTACATATTATATATGTGGATGTATGTATATATATAAATATTATGTATGGGTGTAATGGTATGAATATATAAATATATATAGTAGAGTATGTATGTGTATATATATCTAAAGTATAGATATGTATAAATGTGTGTTGTAAATATATAAATATATATAGGCGTATATGACATGAATAAATAAATATACGTATAATTAGATATATATAATATATATGTATGTGTGTTCGACGTATAAGTGTACCTAGATATTTATATATATATATATATAGTAAATGAATAAGAAATAGAAATGAAATAGGAAAAGAAATGGGAAAAATAAATAGAAAAAGAAGAAGAAGTATAAGCCCACAGCCCAGCGGGCCCATCCCATTGCCCAGCCCACTTGGGCGGGCAAGTTACCAAACCGAGCTGCCCCAAGCAGCCCGGCCCACAGGTTCTCCAGCCCAAGAGGGCCCCTCCCTCTTTTCCCAATCAAACAGAGCAGTCCCGCTCTGTTAGCTCTAATATATAGAGAGAACGATAGAAACAGAGTTGTCAAACCAAACCCTAACCACCCTAGCACGCCGACACTCCCCCCCAGGCCTGGACGAACTCCTTGGCGCCGCGTTCCACCCACGGCCGTGCGCCACCACTGCGCATCGCCGGACGACGGAGAAATCCGCGCGCGCGTACAGTCGCTGGAGAGACGCGACGACAGCCGCTGCCAACACTCACTTTTCGAGTAAGATTTATCTCTCAATTCTTAGTCGTTTCTAGATTTGTAAAGTGTTATGGAAACCCTAGACAACCCTCTAGGGAACCCAGTAATTAGAATTAAGAGGAGTCGAAAGACCGGCCCGACAAATCGACTCAAAGTCGAGAATAATCTGTCTAAAAACAGGACATCAATGCAGCCCCATAACACAACTTGGAAGACCATTTCTGAACCGAATAATATGAGTTTTTAAGAAACAATTAAAAATAGTCCTAGAGGACCTATAGATCTCTAAATCTCTTTTTACGGAAGATGAATTGATCGACCGAGCGCCGAGAAATCGGTGTCCCAATTTGACCCAAAACCTGTTTTTCAAAACCTTAGAAAATAGAAAATCACTCCGATACCACGTCCGTTCCGCCATTCCGGGCGACGTGGTCGCGCACCGAAAGCATCGAAAGCTGCGTAACAGCTTCGTGGTCGTGTGGGCTTTGACGGAATTCGAATTGGTCGCGTGTGCGCGACGAATTCGACGCGTATCCGTCAAAATTCACCGTATCGTGCACGTTGCAAATTCTTCAATTACTTTGTGCACGCTCGTCAGATCGAGACGAAACTTGCGCCAGCAGGACCGTATCGTTTTTCTGGTCCTGCATGCCAAGTTTGGTCCAATTCTGAGACCGTTGACAAAATTACCGTTTTGCGGGCCCCGCGGTTCCACTCAACGGACGATTTTGTGCACGGCCCGCTGGAATCCAACTCTGGACATACGGTTGGGTTCGTATCGGAAAACTGGATCCGTAGACATGTAGTTTGACGAATTTAGAGACCTTTGACCCTGGCACGCTTTTCGGTGCAAAGCGGGTCCAACGGCGGACATCGTTTTTGCCCGAAATTACCGTTTTGCCCTTGTGTCCAGAATTGGACTTAAGGACAGGAAATCCTAGCTGATTTGACTATTCTGAGAATGTTGGCGATGTTTGTTTCAGCTTTTGGAGACAGTTGTGATGACTTGGACTTGATGGCGTACCGGTTGACGGTATTTTATTGGTTCTTCGCGCTGCCACCAGGCAAGTATACCTTGCCTCCCTCTACAGTTTATTTACATGCATATTCTATTATTATGCAGTTTTACCATTTGGTTATTTACTTGTGATTTATATATCGTGCTTGCTAGTATAGATATAGTCTATGTACATGGTTAGCCTTGTAGCTTCATATTGGACTGGTTCTCTCGTGTATCGTGATTGTGTCGTGTCGTGTCTTCACCCGTGTCTTGACTGAGTCGTGTCTGTAAGTATGAGTGAGTGAACTGCTATTACTTTGTCTTTCCCACAACCTGCGAGTCCACACACGGGGCGAGGGTTGCCTTTGCACCTGCGAGTCTACAATCGGGGCGAGGGTGACTTGTCTTGAGCTGACCTGCGAGTCCACAATCGGGGCGAGGGTTGGTTATCCATTGATCTACCAGCAGTTCATTTATGAATACTTGATCCCGTGTCCATGTTCAGAGTTACCTGTCAGTAGCCACGTGTCAGTTTCCTGTCTAGTTCCTGTTTATATTATTGCATGATTAAACTGTTAGATAGGCATGTTTTATGTATCTTGCTAGTCCTCTGAGGACCTGATGATCTCTTCAGGTTTAGCGATTGCATGGAGTTAGTTAGCAGAGCAGGATGGTAGAGGATTGCGATCCATGATACAGGTATTTGCTTGTGGTATTTTCTTGTTATCCATTCGTGCTTATTTTCAGTACCATGATTTACTCTGCTTATTTATAGACTCATATCATTCTTAGAGTCTAATCGGACAATATGCTAATGGGCTGCAGACCATGACCCATACTTGTTCATTCTTGTTTTATTTGATTATTGTGGATTGAGATATAGTTTAGATTAGACATGATACCCTGTTCCCTGACAGCTTATACGTACTCGAGTCGGGCTGGAGTCCGCTCGATACGTAGCTGGCTTGCTCACGAGCTCGCGCCCGAAAACCGGGTGCGGGTCGTGACAAGTTTTTGTGGTAGCCCATGCAGGTCAGAGCATATCGTATCGGTTACGTAACTGTACTGGTACGAGCCTGCGACTTGACTAAACCTTAGAAATCTCAATCCACTCTGCTTTGAAAATTCTCATAGAAATTCTCTACGTCCTTGAAAACTCCAAATTTGTCTTCGATTATACTTCCTTGTTTTCCATACCATTGATTCTCGTCCCTTTTATTTCGGGGTGACGAATAATCGTGCTGTTTAGAATTCATCAGAAACTCTTCAATTATAGTATAATATTGCATGACTATTGAATGCTTGGTAGTTTATAGATATGTGAGATTATAGATGTCACGTGCCTAGACATCAGCTGGTAGAATGGTTAGCAGCTAGTTAGAAGACCATAAGACTTTAGTGACCATAATTTTGAGGAGTAGTGTGACCAAAGGTGGGTAGAAGTCCTCAAGACTTCGTAGTTACAGAATGATTAAGAGGAGGATATAAGCTATTTTCGAGGAATTAAATTTGAGAAGATTAAGGTGATAGTAGACTTTAAATTTTTCGGGATAGTCATGAATTAGAATTTCGATGACGAAATTATTTTTAAGGTGGGTAGATTTGTAGCTCCCCTTCCCGGAAATTCTTGGAATATTTTTATTTTATTTATTTGATTAAAATAATGAATTAGGATTTTATTTTAATTAATTATTACGGTAGGCGACTTTAGCCATAGTTGAGTTTTGGAGCACCAGACGACTAGGAATCATGGCACGGATAGTGCAGTGGCGTGCCTTGACTAGTGTTTAGCCATGGTAGAGGAATGCCAAGCCATAGGAGTGTCATAACTAGGAAAACCAGGCCCAGTTGCGACTTAACCCTATAAAACGTCTTAATTATTTATTAATCATATTATTGACTTGTAGGAGACCCGTTGGTGTCAAGTTAGTCTGAGCAGGGCCGAACCGAATCCAAGCCTATGTGGGTATGCAGTGAGATTAGGGACGGCCATGTAGTCATATTCTATGGGTGTACGATTATTCCTAAATTATTTTAGGCATTGATGTGCGTTTTTAATTATTTAAATAATTGTATAAAATAGGCCCTTGCATTTCTGGGGTTATTAGTCGGTGCTAAATAATATATACCATTATTGGTTGCTAAATCTTATTATTACTAGTAGTACTATTATTAATATTAGTTATTGAGAATAATATTATGTAATATAGTATTTTTGATTATTGTATTTTGTTATTATTGTTATTATTATTATTATTATTATTTTATGGGGATTGTTATTTAATAATATTATTTCATATTATTTTTATTGTCAAATAAATAGTATATATATAATGGTATGTATATATATATATGTATGTATATAATATGTACGTGTACGTATATATATATTATGCATGTGTGTATACTACATATTATATATGTGGATGTATGTATATATATAAATATTATGTATGGGTGTAATGGTATGAATATATAAATATATATAGTAGAGTATGTATGTGTATATATATCTAAAGTATAGATATGTATAAATGTGTGTTGTAAATATATAAATATATATAGGCGTATATGACATGAATAAATAAATATACGTATAATTAGATATATATAATATATATGTATGTGTGTTCGACGTATAAGTGTACCTAGATATTTATATATATATATATATATATATATATATATATATATATATATATATATATATATATATATATATATATATATATAGTAAATGAATAAGAAATAGAAATGAAATAGGAAAAGAAATGGGAAAAATAAATAGAAAAAGAAGAAGAAGTATAAGCCCACAGCCCAGCGGGCCCATCCCATTGCCCAGCCCACTTGGGCGGGCAAGTTACCAAACCGAGCTGCCCCAAGCAGCCCGGCCCACAGGTTCTCCAGCCCAAGAGGGCCCCTCCCTCTTTTCCCAATCAAACAGAGCAGTCCCGCTCTGTTAGCTCTAATATATAGAGAGAACGATAGAAACAGAGTTGTCAAACCAAACCCTAACCACCCTAGCACGCCGACACTCCCCCCCAGGCCTGGACGAACTCCTTGGCGCCGCGTTCCACCCACGGCCGTGCGCCACCACTGCGCATCGCCGGACGACGGAGAAATCCGCGCGCGCGTACAGTCGCTGGAGAGACGCGACGACAGCCGCTGCCAACACTCACTTTTCGAGTAAGATTTATCTCTCAATTCTTAGACGTTTCTAGATTTGTAAAGTGTTATGGAAACCCTAGACAACCCTCTAGGGAACCCAGTAATTAGAATTAAGAGGAGTCGAAAGACCGGCCCGACAAATCGACTCAAAGTCGAGAATAATCTGTCTAAAAACAGGACATCAATGCAGCCCCATAACACAACTTGGAAGACCATTTCTGAACCGAATAATATGAGTTTTTAAGAAACAATTAAAAACAGTCCTAGAGGACCTATAGATCTCTAAATCTCTTTTTACGGAAGATGAATTGATCGATCGAGCGTCGAGAAATCGGTGTCCCAATTTGACCCAAAACCTGTTTTTCAAAACCTTAGAAAATAGAAAATCACTCCGATACCACGTCCGTTCCGCCATTCCGGGCGACGTGGTCGCGCACCGAAAGCATCGAAAGCTGCGTAACAGCTTCGTGGTCGTGTGGGCTTTGACGGAATTTGAATTGGTCGCGTGTGCGCGACGAATTCGACGCGTATCCGTCAAAATTCACTGTATCGTGCATGTTGCAAATTCTTCAATTACTTTGTGCACGCTCGTCAGATCGAGACGAAACTTGCGCCAGCAGGACCGTATCGTTTTTCTGGTCCTGCATGCCAAGTTTGGTCCAATTCTGAGACCGTTGACAAAATCACTGTTTTGCGGGCCCGCGGTTCCACTCAACGGACGATTTTGTGCCCGGCCCGCTGGAATCCAACTCTGGACATACGGTTGAGTTCGTATCGGAAAACTGGATCCGTAGACATGTAGTTTGACGACTTTAGAGACCTTTGACCCTGGCACGCTTTTCGGTGCAAAACGGGTCCAACGGCGGACATCGTTTTTGCCCGAATTTACCGTTTTGCCCCTGTGTCCAGAATTGGACTTAAGGACAGGCAATCCTAGCTGATTTGACTATTCTGAGAATGTTGGCGATGTTTGTTTCAGCTTTCGGAGACAGTTGTGATGACTTGGACTTGATGGCGTACCGTTTGACGGTATTTTATTGGTTCTTCGCGCTGCCACCAGGCAAGTATACCTTGCCTCCCTCTACAGTTTATTTACATGCATATTCTATTATTATGCAGTTTTACCATTTGGTTATTTACTTGTGATTTATATATCGTGCTTGCTAGTATAGATATAGTCTATGTACATGGTTAGCCTTGTAGCTTCATATTGGACTGGTTCTCTCGTGTATCGTGATTGTGTCGTGTCGTGTCTTCACCCGTGTCTTGACTGAGTCGTGTCTGTAAGTATGAGTGAGTGAACTGCTATTCCTTTGTCTTTCCCACAACCTGCGAGTCCACACACGGGGCGAGGGTTGCCTTTGCACCTGCGAGTCCACAATCGGGGCGAGGGTGACTTGTCTTGAGCTGACCTGCGAGTCCACAATCGGGGCGAGGGTTGGTTATCCATTGATCTACCAGCAGTTCATTTATGAATACTTGATCCCGTGTCCATGTTCAGAGTTACCTGTCAGTAGCCACGTGTCAGTTTCCTGTCTAGTTCCTGTTTATATTATTGCATGATTAAACTGTTAGATAGGCATGTTTTATGTATCTTGCTAGTCCTCTGAGGACCTGATGATCTCTTCAGGTTTAGCGATTGCATGGAGTTAGTTAGCAGAGCAGGATGGTAGAGGATTACGATCCATGATACAGGTATTTGCTTGTGGTATTTTCTTGTTATCCATTCGTGCTTATTTTCAGTACCATGATTTACTCTGCTTATTTATAGACTCATATCATTCTTAGAGTCTAATCGGACAATATGCTAATGGGCTGCAGACCATGACCCATACTTGTTCATTCTTGTTTTATTTGATTATTGTGGATTGAGATATAGTTTAGATTAGACATGATACCCTGTTCCCTGACAGCTTATACGTACTCGAGTCGGGCTGGAGTCCGCTCGATACGTAGCTGGCTTGCTCACGAGCTCGCGCCCAAAAACCGGGTGCGGGTCGTGACAGGTTGTGCCTCGCCAGTGCGCTGCTGGCCGCAGTGAACCCACAACTCCACTCTCAGCTAATTGATGACAGTGCGCTGCTGTCTAACTATTTTTTAGTTAACTAATACTTCTGTAATTATAACTATAAAATCCATGAGCCTCTAGAGATTCAAACAAGTTGACTAAGATTAGAGCGTAGGTATCTGTCCTATCAGTCACGACATTTGAAATAAAAGATTTAATCATGAGGGAAATAATTGAAGACGCAAGAATACAAACATTATAGTATCTATACATTTCAATGGTTGTGGGGAAATCATGAATCAATCTACCTTAAGATTTGTGTATGAATAACAGGTTCAGAAACTATAATCTAACTTCTTACAGCAAAAGAGAATTCAAAATAGACAATTCTATATGATTTATATTTATTAAAGCAACAAAAAAAATTAAACAGTTTATCAAAATTAACGCCAAAATTTTCGGCAAGTCTAACATACCAAACGAATAGTACATCTACCTTGGATCACATTGTTGTACCAAAAAGAAATAGTGTGCTATAAAGATCTGGCAAGCAATCTAAATTGAATGGCCTATCTAATAACCTTATCTACCCAACAGTCAATTTAAACAAGGGACTCCTAGTCCTAGTCATTATCCTAAATTATTTTAATCCTATTTGTAAATGAGCATTTCTTGAGGGCAGGCTCGCAATAGTACGACTAACGTACCATCATGAGTTCGCATGGTTTGCGAAAACTGACCTGCATGGGCCACCACAAAAACTTGTCACGACCCGCACCCGCTTTTCGGATACGAGACGTGTCCAAGCCAGCCTACGCCGCAGAGTCGGCGGTAGAACGCTGTCAAGCCCGCAAGAAATAATGCTCAAGAAAATCACATTTGATGCTCATTCACAAAACTAGATTTATTACAACAGTTACAACATTTAATATTAAAGGAAAATACAAGTTTTATAATTAATGAAATGATACAATTGCTTTCTATTTCTAGGTCGATCTCAGCATACCCAAGCCTCCCCAAGTGCTAAGAGTGATCGCGGCTAAACCTAAAAAATGTTGGTTATCCAGTCAGGATTGGAACAAGTACACAAATCGACGACAATGCGAAAACATAATAGAATTGACAAGACATGAAAATAGCATATGGAATATGAAAACTGTAAGATAAAGTGATGTCACAGCACGATAGAGAAATAAACAAGGAAAAGCTAATAAAAGATATCTATCTAAGTGGTGTGAAATATCTGTTTCGACATGTGGACGGCTAGGGGGTAAAATAAGGTACACTGCACGTGTCGTGTGCAGCGGCTAGCATTCAAGATAAGACATATTGGGATATTTCTGGGTAGTCCACATGTATACTAAGATATTTCCCCTCCCGATAACTCCGTGTGACGAGCGTGTCAACAAGCAGCAAGATATATGTATAGACATGAAATGAAAAGACTACTATGAATCGAAAAGCAATCAGAAAGTGCACTTGCCCGAGGTCCTTAGCTGGAGAAACCAATAATACTGTACCACTCAAAAGCCACAATCAATCAACACATGTAGAAGTCTCCGGATGCTGAAATAAATAGTACCAACGTTCTCAGAATAGTCAAATTTGCTAGGATTGCCTGTCCTTAAGTCCAATTCTGGACACAGGGGCAAAACGGTAATTTCGGACAAAAATGATGTCCGCCGTTGGACTCGCTTTGCACCGAAAAGCGTGCCAGAGTCAACGGTCTCTAAAGTCGTCAAACTACATGTCTATAGATCTAGTTTTTCGATACGAACCCAACCGTATGTCCAGAGTTGGATTCCGGCGGGCCATGCACAAAATCGTCCGTTGAGTGGAACCGCGGGACCCGCAAAACGGTGATTTTGTCAACGGTCTCAGAATCGGACCAAACTTGGCATACAGGACCAGAAAAATGATACGGTCCTGCTGGCGCAAGTTTCGTCTCGATCTGACGAGCGTGCACAAAGTAATTGAGAAATTTGCAACGTGCACGATACGGTGAATTTTGACGGATACGCATCAAATTCGTCGCGCACACGCGACCAATTTGAATTCCGTCAAAGCCCACACGACCACGAAGCTGTTACGCAGCTTTCGATGCCTTGGGTTCGTGACCACGTCGCCCGGAATGGCGGGACGGACGTCGTGTGGATGATTTTATTGATTTTTAAAACAGATTTTTGACCAAGTTCACATGTGTATATTTCTCTGTACAAAGCAAAACTTGACAAACTTCCTACTGGACTTTTCTAGCCCGACATGTTGTGATTAACTTCTGTTCAGAGAGTTTGGTGAATCGAATAATAGCTTGGCGGAAAATCGCCCTCAAACTTAGGGTTTTTGGGTTTGATTCCTGTTCAATTTTGAACAGTTTTCGGGCCGACTTCGAATTGATCTCCCGGCCATCGTACTGCGATACAATTTATTCTAACTGAAGGGGTTTGAAGGGGTTAGGGTTGTGGTCGTACCTGCGAAGATGACACAAACGATCGCTCGATCGAGGCGTGAAGTCGTTGTGAAGTCGCCCCCTTCACAGCCACGCTGCTGTCGTTTGCTGTTACAGTTCGCGCGCTCGCGCGCGTGTTCAGGTCTCCGCGCCTGGCCGGCGGCGGCCCAGGCGGCACGCTCCGGTGGCGGCCGCTAGGGAGAGAGGTCGGCGGGGCGTTTCGTGGTTGAGGCTAGGGTTTCTCGAGTTTTCGAACTATATATGTGTATTTATACTCCCGTTTTCCTTAGTTTCCCAGGGGTCGGGGTCGGTTCTACTGTGGGCTCTCGGTTTGGTAGGGTGGGGTTGGTTTGGCTGTGTTGTGAGTATTCCTTTGTGGGGAGCTGCTGAATTTCCTAAGGGCTTGGGACTGGTGCTATGGGCTTGGGCCGAAGGCTTGAGCCTGAATCCTCTTATTTATTAGTTATAAACATTTGTATATATATATTTATAGGCATATATTCTTATATACCTATTTTCATGTATATACATAACCCTGTGATGATGCATACCTATATACACCAATAAATATTCCATAGCCAAAAATATATATGTAATCCCTTTTTCTATTTCTTTTTCTGTTTTAATCTAATTCTTTTCTATTTAACACTTAATACATATATATATATATATACACATATGTATGCCTACACATTTACCTATATATATATATATATATATATATATATATATATATATATATATATATATATATATATATATATATATACCCATTCACATATACACTTGTATAAAATATATATATGTATATATATATACATACACATCTATAATTAATACTATACATAAATACATATATAATATATATGCATATACATACACATACGTATATATAATATATTTATCTATACAAATACACACACATACATTATTATATACATTGGTATATAAACATGCACATATATATTTTCACACAAATATACCCAGTAATATTAAAATAGTAATATTTCATAATATCCTCAATAATATTGATAATAAAATAATAAAATGATAATAACAATAACAATATTAATAATAATAATACTAATAATAATAATAATAATAATAATAATAATAATGAAATTCGATAAGCCAATAACTAATTGTTCATAAAATCTTGAAAATCACCATAAATAAAATAAATAACAAATATTTTAAAATTTTCGGGAAGGGGAGCTACAGTTTAAACTTGCAGTAAAGCGATTATTAAAATAACTGTAAAACTAACACAAACTATACTTGCCTCAAAATGGATTTGACTGGAGAGGATGAATACTTCGAGACGGGAATTCAGAATCGTCCTCGAATTTCTACATTCGAGAAATTGACTCAGATTCCAGGGTTACCAATCTAGCTACGCTAGTTGAAATCTCTATTTGTGTCCTAATCCAATTTTAGTTCTTTATTAACAAAACACAACAGGATTACGATTATCGGTGCGTTGAATTTAATACGAGAAAAAAGATCGTTTTAAACTTTGTATTTGGAAAACTCGTCGATACCGGATTAATTGATTAAAACTGTGTATTTTCATAATTATGAATATAAAACTAATTTCTTATTTAGTGAGAAATACATGATCGTTAATTAATATAAAAACTTGTAGATTTTAGGTGAGAAAATCTTTATTAATTTTTATACGAAAATACTTTTTATTCAATTTATTCGTATACTACAAAAACTCGCAAAAACAGCAAACAACCAAAAACCTACGCTACCAAATTACAGTTACAGAACCAACAACCAGCTGGGCTTATGCCCATTACAATTTATTTACATAAATTGAAATAAGACAGAAACTGCCGTTAGTTCTAAACTTAATATAAATTAAATATGAATAAAAATAAATGATAAAAATAAAGTATTTATCGAGTCTCAGATATGGTCCAATCGTCAACTAGGCTAATGCCTCAACGTCCGGGCGAAGCCGGTTTCGTTTGCACTTAGCCGGGCCCATTGACCGATACGGTCGTCGCCCAAAATCCAAATATAATATTTCCGAAATCCATTTTAAATTTATTTTTAAAATATAATTAAATTTACGGAAAAATCCGGCAGCATCTCCTCTATTTTTGGTCAACCCAAAAACTGGAAAATATGCCAAATAATTTTCCTGCAAATCCCAAACCAGGGAAATCCCAAAATATATATATAAAATAATCCACAACCAATCCACAGATTAATTCAGAACGACCCGAAATAATTTCGGAAGTCCGAATCCAACCAAAAACATCATAGAACGCTACCGAAAAATCCGGAAAGCCCAAAATACATCAAAATCCCATTTCCGAAAAGTTCCGGAAAATCCAAACATTCACCAGAACCTTTCCGAAGGTTCCGAAAAATATGACGTCGCTAAAACCGAATTCCTGGGAGGGAATCGGGGACCATTCTCATCACAGACAGTATGAAAAATGGGACGGGACAGGGGTTATACCTCGGGTTGCTCGGCTAGAGCTCTCAGATGATTTAAAGAAGAGAAATAAAGATCCGAACAACAACGAAAACCAGAACAGCGCTGGACAACGCTGTCCAAATCAGCGGGCACTCGCGGAGTCAGCGCTGGGGTGCTGGCCGGGCACGACAACAGCGAAGAAAGTGCTGGATCGGGGTCCGAGGCGCGACGGGGCGATGGGACAACGCTGGGAACGGTGCACAGGGATGCGCCGGTGAAGAACGCCGACGAACGGGCGCGGGAGGGTCGCGCGCCGGAGGAGGGGCGCGCTGGAGAGTCGGAGAAGCGTCGGGGGACGCGCGGGGCGAAGTCGGCGGCCGCTGCTAGGGCCGGGCCGGAGCTGGCCGCGTAGGGAGGGGCGCGCCGGCGGGTCGGCTGTGCGGCGTCGGGCGCGGGGCGCCTCGGGTCCGCGCGGGAGGGGTCTGGAGGAGGCCGACCGGAGGGCTTCGGGGTGCTGGCTCACGGGTCAGGGAGAGGGCGTCTGGAGGAGTTCTGAGAGAGAGGAGAGGGAATAGGTGGGGGAGTGAGTAGTGAATGGTGGTGGGCTTTGGGAAAGTTGGTTTTTAAAGAGAAGAAGAAAGGGTGGTGGGAGTTCTGTGAGAATTAGTAGGGTTGATGGAGAGGAACCGTAGGAATAGAAGGAAGTTGGGTGGTTGAGGTGAAGTTGTGGGGAGGAGATTAGGGGATGTGCTGTTCATGAGGAGTAGGGGAAGTGGTGAGGAGAAAGTAGAGGAGTGCTGGTCCTCGTGGACCAGCTGAGGGAGTTGACATATATATATATATATATATATATATATATATATATATATATATTAATAAACCAAAGTTCAGAATTAGAAATAGGATTGGGTCTGGGTTCGGGCTCGGATCTGGGTTCGAGTCTGAGTCAACAACCAAAAATCCAGGTTTAATTATTTTCGAAATAATTTTAACACTCAAAAATAATAATAATAATAGTTAATATAGAGATACTAATAGTAATTTATTTCACAAAAAAATTGGGTTTCACAAACTTCCCTCCTTAGAAAATTTCGTCCTCGAAATTTAAAGACAAGGTTAGGGATTACCTTAAGTCTCAAATAGGTACGGGTACTGTACCCGTAACTCAGGTCCAACAATAAGAATTTCCAAGGCAGTCGTGGATGAGATGGTTTAGGGTCGAGTTTCATTTATGATATCATCCATGTAAAAAAATAAAAAATGAACCAAAGTACACGAGGTTGATCAGACCATCATGCACCGGTCCTGATTAGACAATATATTAGTGGGTGCACCCAATAAAATACCGTCATGATCAAGCTAGATAAAGAGATAGCTTGCAAAACTAGACTAACTTAGCAGCATCAGTCAAGTTTAGAACGAAAAGATAAGAAATAGGTGTTACATGATGGCTCAAATTCTGATCTTCTTCTCACCTCTGACTATGCTTGCAACTGGTTTCTCTGGCTCTGAAAAGTTGAGTCCAATCTTTAGCTCTGAATTATCAAATATGTGACTCGGATCCGAAATATAGCGTCTGAGCTGTGATATGTAGAAGACGTTGCACACTCTCAAGATTAGCTGGTAGAGCTAACCGGTACGCTACTTTCAACTCGTCTTAAAACTTCAAATGGCCTGATGTACCTGGCCTCAATTCCCAGCTCCATCAAAACTGATTGTTCCTCTGGTAGAAGAAACTTCACAGAAACGCTATCTCCTTCTTCAAACTCTAATGGTCGACGACTACTATCAACCCAATGCTTCTGTCTGTCTTGGGCAATCCTGAGCTTGTCTCTGATCATTCTCACATTCTCTGCTGCATCGGTCACCTTCTCAGGTCCAAGCAACGCTCGTTCTCCGACGTCGTCCCAAGCAAGTGGAGTACGGCAACGACGTTCATATAGTGCCTCGAACGGTGTCATACCAATGCTAGCTTGGTAGCTGTTGTTATAAGAGAACTCTACCAAGTGCAAATGGTCTTTCCAATACCCTCCAAATTCTAAGACACAGGATCTCAGCATGTCTTCTAGCATCTGGATTGTTCTCTCTGATTGCCCGTCAGTCTGGGGATGGTAGGCGGTGCTGAACTTCAGTTGTGTTCCCAAACTGTCATGGAAACTCTTCCAAAAGTGAGAGGTAAATCTAGTATCTCTGTCAGATACGATACTTACTGAAACTCTATGAATCCGGTAGACGTGCCGCATGTACATTGCTGCCAACTTCTCGGTGGATAAACCAACTTTGAAGGGGATAAAGTGAGCTGACTTCGTCAGTCGGTCCACGATAACCCAAATGGCATCCTTCCCTCCTTGGGATCGAGGCAGTCCCGATACAAAATCCATTGTTATGTGCTCCCATTTTCACTCTGGAATGTCAAGCGGCTGCAATAGTCCTGCTGGTCTCTGCCTGCTAGCCTTTCCTTGTTGACAAATTAAACATCTAGCAACATACCTGGCGACGTCTTTTTTCATTCCAAACCACCAAATAATGGTACGCATATTTCGATACATTTTGTTGGCTCCAGGATGTATGGAATACTGCGACTGGTGCGCTTCTTGCATCAGCTCGTTCCTCAGTTCGCCAGTTGGTACACAAAGCCTCGTACCATACTTCAGCGCTCCGTCACTGGCGATTGAGAATCCCTCAAGTGTTCCTGTCAGCACTTGATCTCTAAGTTTGCAAAGTGTCTCGTCTTGAAACTGCGTCTCCTTGATTTTGTCCATCAGACTCGAGCTCACTTGTAACTTCATCAACAATGAATCAGCATCCAGCTCCTTCCTTCCAGGCAGTATAGTCTCCAGTCCAAGATTCTCAATGTCCTCTAGCAGGTGCCGCTCCTTGGTCAAAATATCGCCATAGGGTGTCGACTAACACTACTAAAATTTATCGTTTTAGCGACGGCCACATCCGTCGCTAAACCGACGGTAATTACTATTAGCGACTGATAACCGACGGATTTTGGCCAAAAAATTTCGTCGACAATCAGCTCGTCGCTAATAACGTTCCGTCGCTAAGTTGTCGTCACATGACTGAATAGCGACGGATTGTCGACGTCAAAATACGAAGCATTAGCGACGCATTTCCGACGGACTTTCGTCCATTTCAACTATTAAGTACTGAAGTGTGTAGGCAATAGCGACGTAAAATTCCGTCGGTAACCCGTCGTGATGGCGTATCAGATCGTATCATTCCGTCGCTAAGCCATCGGTATTCGTCGGTATCTAACGACGGATTAGCGACGGTATTCTGACGGACTATCCGTCGATCAGGTTCTGGAAATGCTTGGCATTTCCAGCACCATGGCGACGGAATAGTAGTCGCTAATACGTCGCGACCGCGTCGATACAGCGACGGGTTTTTGACTGATTATCCATCGCCAAGATTCTGAAAATGTCATGCATTTCCAGAACCATGTCGACGGATTTTCCGTCGCTACGCGGTCGCCCTGGAGACGGATTAGCGGCTGATTATCAGTCGCCCTGGAGACGGATTGCCGTCGCTATTCCGTCGAATATTATACCACCAGAACATTGCCGACGGATAATCCGTCGACCATCCGTCGCTACCTGGAAACAATTTAAAAACTCCAGATAGCGACGGCTTATCCGTCGAAAACCCATCGGTAACTGGATTATCCGTCGCTGAACGGTCACTAGTCCGTCGCTAACTGAGTTTTTTGGGAAAAAATTGTAGCACTTTCCATGTTCACAAATATATGCATAAATCAAACCAATATATAATGCACACCAATTATCCAACAATCACATAGACCAATATATTATGCACACCAATTATCCAAGAATCACATAGACCAAATATGCACATACGAATTTAATGCACACCAATTATCCAAGAATCATATAGACCAAACCAAATTAATATAAAATAGACATCAATTATCCGGAAGAGTAACATAATATCCATCGTTATAATCCGATCATTGCACAAATATTCCAAATTTTTCACAAATATTCCAAAACACATAGGAAAGAGTTGGCCAGTTACAGTAACCTAATATCCAATCCTGACGACCGATCATAACACAAATATTCGAAAATTTTCACAAATATTCCAAAACACATAGGAAAATCGACTTTCGCCTCAACAATGACCACAAGTCAGACGATAAATTCTCACAGCCAGGGATGATAGTTGCGTTGAGGCATGTACCATTCTATCAGCCACTTTGCATACGAAGGCTCAATCTGGTTGAGGTCTTCTGTAGGGACAGGAGGGTCGGTCCCGATGCTACTACTCTCTGACGGTGGCTCCTCCTTAGCTTCAAGCTTGGGAGCAATCTCTTCCCTGATGGTCATCGGTTCTTCCTTGACCTCGACCTTTGGTAACACCTTCTCCTTAACAGTCACCGGCTCTTGTTTCACGACGGAGACTTCCTCCGTGTCGACCTCCAAGGGTTTCTTGCCTCGACCCCTTCCTCGACTAGCAACACCACCTCGACGAGTCCTAGGAGCCATCTTTCTGACAACAGAAATTTTCATATAGGGTAAAGAAATTTACTCAAGTTATAAAAGTTGTGACATTGGTTTTTTGCGTTCATCATCATTAGAGGGAGCAGCACTGGAAAAGTTGTGACGTTGGTAGCATGAGAGAGTAAAAATCTGTATCACAAGACTAACAGAATTACTATGTAATCATGTACTCACCAATAACCGAATGTAACTGGAGTCGTTGGGCCTATCGTACAGTAATTTGTGGATCCGCTGGTATAGGCCAGATGTACTTAGTATCTAGTATATCAGATTAGTATCGGTCTATCGGTTTGGTATAGGACGTATCATATTGGTATTGGCCTTAACAAATTGGTATCGTCCTATATCCGATATGTACATGTATCGGCCGTATAGCTAGGATTCATATTGGCCTTATCGATTTGGTATCGGTCATATCCGATAGGTATTGGCCGTGTTGGATTATTATATACCATTTCGGATTAGTTTCGTGGAAGGTTTAGTAACAACTGTACTTTGATTTCTCCCTTCTCGAGCTAGAATACCATTGCAAGAGAATCACCAGATCGTGATTGGCCAGTTACAGTAACATACATACTTTTTTTCCATCAGGAAAAGCGAGATTGAAAAGGAAGTATGTATGTTCTGTAACTGGCCATTTACGCTCTCGTGACTCTCTTGCAATGGTAATCTAGCTCTATAAGAGAGAAATCCAAGTACAGTTGTTACTAAACCTTCCACGAAACTAATTCGAAATGGTATATAATAATCCAACACGGCCGATACCTATCGGATATGACCGATACCAAATCGATAAGGCCAATATGAATCCTAGCTATACGGCCGATACATATCGGATAGGACGATACCAATTCGCTAAGACCAATACCAACCGATACGGCCCATACCAAAACGATAGATCGATACTAATCCGATACGGTACCTACTGTCCAGGAGGTTGATCCGCTATAGTACACCCATGTACGATCAACGAAGTAACGATCTATTTTAATTTGGATGTGAAAATCTGTATCGTAAGATAAACTAAACATAATCAGTTCTATTTCACATGCTTAATTGCCAAGTATGGGAACGAATGGCTCAGAACACAACCAAAAATTCATTCTAGTATACATTAGTGTGAATCATCTACGTTCTGTACATATAGTGTAGTATATGTTCTTATCGTATCTAGTATCTGAAAGATGTAACAGAATCAAGATGAACTCACATAGATTACAGGTGCCCCACATTTAAGTGCTACACCAAGACTCACCGTGATGAGGTTAGTGATTTATTTAACCTAATATAGTAATCTTATAATTTAAAGTTGGAAGAACGTGTAAGTAGCCTTATAGTTTCTGTCTCGCCAGTCGAATGGCTTAATTGCCAAGTATCGGAACGAATGGCTCAGAACACAACCCGAGATTCATTCTAGCATACATTAGTGAGTTCATCTTGATTCTGTTACGTCCTTCAGATACTAGATACGATAAAAACATATACTACACCATATGTACAGAACATAGATGATTCACACTAATGTATGCTAGAATGAATCTTGGCTTGTGTTCTGAGCCATCCGTTCTGATCAAGCATCTTCCTTCTTCTCTCCTCCACCATGGCTCTAAACAAATCTGCTCCTCCCTCTACTTCCCTTCTTCTTATTTGACTCTCTCAGCAACATATGACATCCAGCTCAAGTGTAGAGTCGGGGGAGAAGAAGTGGGCAGAAAGAGGAGGGGAAAGCAGCACAGCCGGTGACATGACCCGGAGAAAGTACAGAGATTTTCTTCAACAAATGTAGGAGAACTATAAGGATATATCTTTTCACAACATATGACCTTGTCAAAGACCCTTAATGTGACAATCATGTTACCGCGGTATCGGAAGACTAACATGTCATAATTTTCTAAGCCGTGTGTTTTGACATAATCCTCAAAACTCTTTCCTGCTATATAATAATGCAAGATTACTACATAGGAGGAAAGAGTTGGGAAGATTATATCAAAACACACGACTTAAAAACTTATGACATGTTAGTCTTCCGACACCGCGGTAACATGATATTCACATGAAGGATCTTTGACAAGATGACATGTTGTGAAAAGATATATCCTTATAGTTCTCCTACGGCTGTTGAAGAAAACCTCTATACTTCCTCCGGGTCATGCCGCCGGCTGGCTGCTTCCCCTCCTCTTCCTGTCCACTTATTCTTTCCCAACTCTACACTTGAGCTGGATGTCATATGTGGCTGAGAGAGTCAAATAAGAAGAAGAGAAGTAGAGGGAGGAGCAGATTTGTTCAGAGCCATGGTAGAGGACGAGGAGAAGGAAGATGCTTGATCAGAACGGATGGCTCAGAACACAAGCCAAGATTCATTCTAGCATACAATAGTGTGAATCATCTATGTTCTGTACATATGGTGTAGTATATGTTCTTATCGTATCTAGTATCTGAAGGACGTAACAGAATCAAGATGAACTCACTAATGTAATACTAAGACATCATCTACTACTATATAAGATATAGTGATAGGTTATCGTATCATCATTGCCGAGGGATGAGGGTCGGAGGACAGTCAACTTTATCTAAGGCTACTTGCATAGTTTCTGCCTCGCCAGTCGAATGGCTGCAGGGACTATGTCCTGATCACCATGGCGTACCGTAGACTAATGCAAATGGAGCTGGAAATATCCGTCGCTAACCAGTCACTAGTCTGTCGGTAACTGAGAATTTTTTTGAAAAAAAATTGTAGCACTTTCTCTGTTCACAAAAATATGCATAAACCAAACCAATATATAATGCACACCAATTTTCCAAGAATCACATAGACCAAATATGTACATACGATTTTAATGCACACCAATTATCGTATCTACGGCTACATAGTTTCTGCCTCGCCAGTCGAATGGTTGCAGGGACTATGTCCTGATCACCATATCGTACCGTAGATTAGAATACAGAAACCAAAATACAAAACAGAAACCAAAATACAAAATACAGAAACCAAAATACAAAATATAGAATCCAAAATAAGACCCTCTGTGAGAACAGATGGCTCAGAACACAACCCAACCGGAGAGAATACTATGAAAGATCCATCTGTGTATGACGTATATCTGAGAGATCACCTTTACAAGAATTATATCAGTAATGGAATCGAGTGTTGGAGGAGATACTATTAGAGTATACGTCCTACTCAGATGGGTCTCTCACCGTTACTATTTTTTCTGACAGCATGGTGGATGTGCTCCGTCCACATATTCTTGCTCCGAGACAAAACTTTGTCCCGGAGCTCATGTGGACATCCTTGGTGTAGAGCTCGAGTGAGAGGTTCCTGACAGCATGGTGGTCTCCTTTGTTAAAGTATCCGTGTTCGTCCCACAACCAATGTTGGATGAGCACGAATACTTTGACAAAGGAGGCCACCATGCTGTCAGGAACCTCTCACTCGAGCTCTACACGAAGGATGTTCACTTGAGCTCCGGGGCAAAGTTTTGGCTCGAAGAAAGAATCTGTTGACGGAGCACATCCACCTTGCTGTCAGAAAAAAATAGTAACGGTGAGAGACCCATCTGAGTAGGACGTATACTCTGATAGTATCTCCTCCAACACTCGATTCTACTACTGATATCATTCTTGTAAAGGTGATATCTCAGAGTATACGTCCTACACAGATGGATCTCTCAGAGTATCCTCTAGTGATAGGTTGTCGTATCATCACTGCCGAGGGATGAGGGTCGGAGAACAGTCAACTTTATCTACGGATACATAGTTTCTGCCTCGCCAGTCGAATGGCTGCAGGAACTATATATGTCCTGATCACCATGTCGTAGTCCAATACAATCCAGAGATTGACACAGTTCTAGTTCATATATGTAGTCCAATACAAATAGTCTAATACAAAAACAACTCAATATGTAGTCCAATACAAATAGTCTAATACAAAAACAACCCAATACAAATAGTCCAATACAAATAAGTACTAATAGCTAATGAGAACCACGCTGCTCACGCAAACGCTCAGTGATACGTTCACGCAACCACCTCGAAAAAGCAAGATTTTTGGCGCGAGGAGAGCTGTCGTCCATTACAAGGATTGCATGAAGAGTCCTCTCGGTCTCACTAGCTACCGGTGCTGGATGAATAGAACTCCCGGTCTCACTAGCAACCGGTGCCACTTCCTCCTTAACTGTAGGAGGAGCCACCTCAGCATTCACTGTTTTCCTCAAATGACGTGCCGCTCCTCGGGTCATGGGTGCCATCTGGTAAGATCGATAGTCACAAATAATATAATTGTAACAGAAGCAAGCTAACTAAAGGAACCATCATGTAATTTGAGTACATTTTCGAAAGCCGATAAAGTATAAAAATTTCAATTTTTTGCCAAGTGTGAGAACGGATGGCTCAGAAGACAACCCAAGATTCATTCAAGCATACATTAGTGTGAATCATCTATGTTCTGTACATATGGTATAGTATATGTTCTTATCGTATCTAGTATCTGAAGGACGTACGTAACAGAATCAAGATGAACTCACATAATGTAATACTAAGACATCATCTACTACTATATAAGATATAGTGATAGGTTGTCGTATCATCATTGCCGAGGGATGAGGGTCGAAAGACAGTCAACTTTATCTACGGCTACATAGTTTCTGCCTCGCCAGTCGAATGGCTGCAGGTACTATGTCCTGATCACCATGTCGTACCGTAGATCAAATGGAGCTGGAACTGGAGCCAAAATACAGTACTACTTCACCATGTCGTACCATTTTACTCTTTCTCTCTCCTCCCCCCTCCGGTGCTCTCACTCTCTCTAGCGCTCTCACACACTACTAATTCCTATGTGTTTTAGTGTGAGAACGGATGGCTCAGAACACAACCCAAGATTCATTCTAGCATACATTAGTGTGAATCATCTATATTCTGTATACATATCGTGTAGTATATGTTAACCTTATCGTATCTAGTATCTGAAGGACGTACGTAACAGAATCAAGATGAACTCACTAATGTAATACTAAGACATCATCTACTACTATATAAGATATAGTGATAGGTTGTCGTATCATCATTGCCGAGGGATGAGGGTCGGAGGACAGGCAACTTTATCTACGGCAATATAGTTTCTGCCTCGCCAGTCGAATGGCTGCAGGGAATATCCGTCACCATGTCGTACCGTAGATTAATGCAATTAATGGAGCTGGAAATATCCGTCGCTAACCGGTAACTAGTCCGTCGCTAACTGAGATTGTCATGTACACATATGTATATCACAGCTAGATGTATAGATATATACATCTATACAGAAGCACACAAATGATAGAACTCACACTGTCCTTGAGACAGTGAACATATACACCATGAATCCAAACCCCATATATATTCACATTTACTAATCCAAACACCACCAAACTAATGGAACACCCAATATGGATAACACATTATTTAGCCAATATATAAACTCAGATGAATTTGAGAAGCAAAGCCACCCGCCGCCCCCGGCCAAAGCCCTCCGCCCCAAGCCCGCCGCCCAATAGTTCGGTTGCATATATATATGAAGAGTGCTTATGGATGTGCGTCGTTTGCAAATAGCCCCGATGCACCCGTCCCAAGCCAGCCGCCCAGCCCCCGACGCCGCCGCCCCAAGCCCACCGCCCAGCCCCCAACCCAAGCCAGCCGCCCAGTCCCCGACGCCCCCGCTCCAAGCCAGCCGCCCAGCCCCCGACGCTGCCGTCCCAAGCCCACCGCCCAGCCCCCGACCCAAGCTAGCCGCCCAGCCCCCGACGCCCAACCCCAAGCCCGCCTTCCAGACCCCGACGCCCCCGCCCCAAGCCCACCGCCCAGACCCCGACCCAAGCAAGCCGCCCAGCCCCCGACGCCCCAACCCCAAGCCCGCCTCCCAGACCCCGACGCCTCCGCCCCAAGCCCACCGCCCAGACCCCGACCCAAGCCAGCTGCCCAGCCCCTGACGCCCCAACCCCAAGCCAGCCTCCCAGACCCCGACGCCCCCGCCCAGCTCCCGACGCCCCAACCCCAAGCCCGCCTCCCAGACCCCGACGCCCCTGCCCCAAGCCCACCGTCCAGACCCCGACCCAAGCCAGCCGTCCAGCCACCAACGCCCCAGCCCCAAGCCCGCCGCCCAGCCCCCGATGCCCCAGCCTCAAGCCCGCCGCCCAGCCCCCGCCGCCCCCGCCCCAAGCCCACCGCCCAGCCCTCGACCCAAGCCAGCCGCCAAGCCACAGACGGCCCAGCCCCAAGCGCACCGCCCAGCCCCTATACGACACCGCGAGAGAGAGAGAGAGATCGAGAGAGAGAAAGAGAGGGAAGGTTACCTTCGGGAGAGAGAGAGGAGAGGACGCCGATGCCGTCGACGACACCGACGCCGATCACCGAAGCCGACACCGGCGAGAGAGAGAGAGAGAGAAAAAGAGAGAGAGAGGAGAGAGAGTGAATTTGGGAGGAATGCGAAAAGTTCCCCCCCGCCGTTCCATTTAAAGTCTGGAACGTTTATATAGCGACGGACGAGTGACTGGTAAAAAACTGTCGCCAAGCGATCGCCTTTTTGGATAAGTGCCGACTGAATATCCGTCGCTAAGTCGTCGAAAATATATCCCGCCAATTTTCTACACAATTCTCGCCAAATAATCGACTGAGTAGCGACGACGGAAACTCCGTCGCTACAACACCGACACTCTAGCGACGGATGTGCTTGTAGCACCCAGTTTCCCAAATGAGGGTAATTTTAAAATTTTGTGTTTATAATTATTTTAATAATAATATTTAATTCATGATATGATTTTTGGTGATTTTAAATTATTTTAAAATTATTTAAATCAATGACTTGTGGTTTTGATGTTTTGCTAGTAAAATCCTAGAGCTGTTTGACCTAGAGCCTAACCATGTGATTATGATATTTTAATGTCATTTTTGGCCTAAGGATATTTTTGTATTTGACCTCTTTGAATTATTTTGATATTATTTTATTGTTTATGATATTGTTTTGGGTTTATTTGAGTCGGGTTCGAATTTTAACTCAATCCGACTTGAAACGGGGACCCGGGGGTAGTTTGACTCTAGTGGGACCCACACACTAGTTAGGCATGGCCCAAATGATATTAATTTTATTCCACATGATAGAAATATTTTAGTTAGAGGTTAGACTAATTATTATGGATAAGGTTAGTGTGATTAGAGACTTTAGAATGACTAATTTAGTCCCAACCAATTAGCCATTTCCTAATACTCATAGAATAGGTTAGTGGGGGCATTTTAGACCTTACCATAATAGGACAAATAGCCCCATATGGCCAGCCACTTTGGGAGAGGATAGGCTCAAGTTTATTTCATTATTCTCATCCACACTCTCTCTCTTGTTCTTTCCCAAATTCCTAGAGAACAATCCCTAGCAATTTCTCCACCAAATCATTCTATTTCACCACCAAATCTTCTTCTTTCCTTCTCCATTCTAGCCAAGGAGGAAGCTACCCAAGTTTGGGAGGATTCGGAGCTCGTTCATGTCCTTTTGGAATCTCTACGTGTCGGTGTCGTTCCGGGAAGGCTTTTCTTTGATTCGATCTACCGGGAGGTATAAATCCCTTCTCCTTTTTATTTTCTCATGCATATAGGTCTATTTTGAACCCATAGGAATGACCCCATAGTTGTATCTCCATTTGTGTCCATTTCGTGTCCATTTGAAGGTCATAGGAGTGTCCTTTGTGTTGTGGTTGTGTCCATGTGGGAAAATTCCAAATTTGGACACACTATGTGTTGTTGTTATGTATGAATAAATTATTACATGTTTAATCTCATATTTTTGTATTGGAGATGTGTTCTATAGTGTCTCATATATACATATTAGTGTAGAGAGTGAGTTCTTGATATATTATGTTATATACTTGTGTTCTTTTGTCTCAAACTACCTAAATCCGTCATAATTTTTATCCACGTTTTTAATTTCAGCCCTAATTTAGAAATGTCATAACTTCTAGCTCAAAGCTCAGTTTAATCTCCCATTTTTTTAAAAGAAGCGTAATGAAGTTAGCTTTCCAAAAACATGTATTAATAGGCCTAATTCTTTCTGTAACTTTATGAAGAATTATTTGAGTATCAGCTGTATGAAAGACAAATGCGTTCTCGGTGTTTTCGCGATTCCGGGAGTTTCCATTAACGAAAACGCGATCCGTTTAAAGTTTCAAAAAGCTAACACATCGATCTATAACATAATTTAATCCTAAATTTTAATTCATGCTCAGATGGTACAGTATTGATTATTAGTAGGAGTTACTATTCGGCATATGCATTTTGTGCACCCTTGTGTGTAATATAATATTCTATTTAATTTTAACCCATGTTAATGTATATACATTATGTAATTAAATAGAGAATACAAGCATGAGTAAATGGTTAAATAAATGATGTATGAGGTATAAGTATCCTATCTAATGTAAGCATGTACAAGTATGGCTTGTAATGAATATGTAGGTTCCATAGTATGTAATGTATGGTGCATATAGTGGTGCAAGAGAATAATGAATGATGAATGAATGCAAGCATGAATGTAATGTAATAATAGATGTAATGTATGCAATATACAAGTTAATGAGATGTAATGTTCTATGTTAACACAAATCCTATATTACCTCATGTACCCCCTTACACTATGTTGACACTATCACACTTGACACATTGTTCACTTACACTTTGACACTCTTTGATATGTATACACTATGTATGCCCATTTAACCCTCACTTGCCCCTTTGCCATGTTCACATACACACACATAGCCTCTTAAATAAGTATTTATGAATATAGTTAACTTAGCTATGTATGTATATTATATATATGTTAGCATATTGTGTTGTAATATATAAGTTTATATAACCATTTGAAATGCCATGATTATAGACCTAATGTTGAATACTAATATATGTATGTGTATATATTTGTAGACATATATAGTTTAAAGTAATAGATTACCTAGTGTATATCCAATGTGAATTCTTGCCTATTTGAGTATTGAATAATTGCATGCTATATAGAGTTGGATGTATGTTGGCTTGTATAGCCTTGTATTGATGTGTGCTTGCTAGGATAGTCTTGGTTAGGCCTAGTAAGACTTACTGGGTTAGGTCATGACCTAGTTTGACCTAGTTTGACTAGTGCAGTTGACCAAAGTTGACTAAGGGTTGACTTTGGCCTAGTTTGACCTAGATTCATGTAGAATGCATTGTAATGCTTTATATTACCCTTCTGGACATGTTGTGACTTGTGCTGTTCTAATTAGGAGCCAGACACCTTGTAACCTGTGTTGCTTTAAATAGGACTCTGTGGCTTCAGTTGGACCCCCTATACTTATCAGCTGTTCAGGTTATCAGGCGAGTACATTCTCTGATAGTTCTCTCATTTATTTGTCAATTACTGTATTTCAGTTCTAGTTAGTTGTATGCGATTCTCTATTACAATACGTATGGATATTACTGGATTCATGTATACGACACATATTTATTTTTTGGCCTCTATTACTGGTATCATTATTTTCGGCTTCTATTACTGGAATCACCTGCTGGAATCATTTACTGGAATCATTTACTGGAATCATTTACTAGAATTATTTACTGGTATCATTATATTTTGGCTGGACTCATCTTGAATCATTGTGTCGGAATTCTGGATTCACTTGCTGGGAGGGAAAATACTAGAGTAAGACATGTAGACATACCCCATTACTGGAATCACCCATACTGGAATCTACTGGAATGATAGCCATCTCTCGCCTGATCAGTGAGAGGTGTGCCGGATTACCCACAGCCGTTTACATGTCGATCTCGGTATTTTAAAACACACTGCTAGAGTATAGGCTTGACTCACCCTGGAATTATTGATCACTATAACTGGAATCGTCCCTTACTGGATTTATCTTGTATTAGATTCATCTTGTACTGGACTTACATTGGAGTTACACTGGTCTATATTGTTGTCTGGACTTTATATCATATTACCCTGGTTCAGCTAGTTCTATTTTTACAGACTTTATTGCTATAATTCTTCTCTTGTTTAGTTATTTACTTTCTTTGCACCTTATCTGTCTTTCTTACCATCACCTGAATATAAACTGCCATTTTTATCAATACAACTGCCTATAACTGCTTTATAGTTCTCTGTCATTTACTTGGATTTTCTAGATGAGATGTGCTCGTTTCTGTCCTGACTGGACCTGTTGATAAATTTTACAGATAGCTTGGAGGTTGCCTGCTAGCCTAGAGGAGACACCTTAGAGGTTGTTTAGATAGTTATTTTATTTGTCTGGAGTTGTATTTACTTTGTGGATTACTGTATTTGAGTTTTGAGATGTATTTCTGGGTTTTTGTATCTTAGACACTTAGACTTCTATCTCCCGTATCTCTTTGGATTTTATGTTTTATCTAACCTTATCATGCTCTACCTTAAATGTGATTGAGACTGTATCTGCTTAGCATTATATTGTTAGATGATGTGACCTAGGATAGCGTTCTACCGCCGACACTGCAGCGTAGGCTGGGCGTTGTTACGTTCTCGTACCCTAACAGTGGGTGTGGGTCGTGACAGTGCGACCTTTCCTCCCCCTAAAATTAAAATAAAAATGACAAAGGATTGTAGTCGGTAAACAGTCGCTGAGCGGCCACGAAACCGTCGCTAATACCGACGGAATAAGTCCGTCGCTAATAATCCGTCGCTAAATGAGCGTATTTTGGTAGTGTAAGTGCATCTGCGACCACATTAACCTTACCTGGATGGTACTGTAGATCGTTGCCAAAATTCTTCATCAGCTCTGGCCATCTTCTTTGCCTCATGTTCAGCTCCTTCTAAGTAAAATCATACTTGTGGTCTGTAAACATTTCCACTCTTTCTCTATAAAGATAATGCTTCCATAACTTCAATACAAAATATCACCGCTGCAAGCTTCAAATCATGTGTGGGATAGTTCTTCTCATGAGTCCGTAATTGCCTAGATGCATAAGCAATCACTTTTCCATGTTGTTGAAGAACGCAACCCAGTCCTTTACCTGAGGCATCACTATAGCTTGAGAAACCACCAGTTCCTGCGGGTAGCGCAATGATTGGTGCAGTGGTAAGTCTCTTCTTCATCTTCTCAAATGATGCCTGGCAACCTTTCGTCCAGATGAACTCTTTATTCTTCCGAGTGAGCTTCGTCATCAGCTCAGCAATTCTGGCAAAATCCTTCACGAACTTCCGGTAGTAGCCAGCCAAGCCCGAGAAACTCCTGATTTTAGCAATTAAGCTCGGGATAGACCACTTCTCAACAGTGGCTATCTACTTCGGATCCACCGGACTTCCTTCTCCTGTGACAATATGGCCAAGAAAATCCATCTTGTCTAGAAAGAATTCGCACTTGGAAAGCTTACCATACAGATTCTTCTTCCTCAAAGTTTCCAGAACTTTCCTGAGGTGCTCTTCGTGCTCCTCTTCTTTGAATAGATCAGAATGTTATTGATGGTAGACAACGATAATTTAATCTAGGTATTCATGGAAAACCTTGTTCATAAGGTTCATGAACACCGCATGAGCATTCGTTAGTCCAAACGGCATGACCAAGAATTTAAACTGCCCATACTTGGTGTTGAATGCTGTCTTGGGAATATCTTTCTTCCTGACCCTGATCTGGTGGTAGCCAGATCTAAGATCAATCCTCGAAAACACCTTGGCTCCGCTCAATTGATCGAATAGGTCATCGATCCGGGACAGAGGGTACTTGTTCTTGATGGTGATATTATTCAGCGCCCGGTAGTCGATGCACATCCGTACTGTTCCGTCCTTCTTGTGCACTAACAAGACAGACGCTCCTTATGATGAAATTCTATCCTAGATAAATCCTAGAGCCTTCAGTTCATTGATCTGGTCCTTCATCTCCTTGGCCTCCTTCCGCTCCAAACTGGTTGGAGATAGCTAAGGCTACATCATTAACGTTCTTCATGACTTCTCTCGTGATATCCATATGTTCCTGCTAGGCTTCAACTTGAGCCTTCTGGGACTCCATAATTTCTTGAAGTAGGGCAACCATTTGGGAGGTGTTCGCTGGCACTGGTGGAGCATCAGGAATGGGTACTTCCTCAAGGAAATGCTGCTCAGTTTGAGAAGAGGTAGGATCCGTCGGTGTAGTAAAAACTTCTCTGGATGCATTATGGGGACGATCAATCAGCTGCGAGGGAATAAACCCTGGACTTGGTTGAGGAGATGGGGTATGATCCGGAGATGACACCTCATCACCAGCAGGATTGGTCTTGTCAATGGCCATTCTCTGGAAGGTTTAGGATGCACACATAAGCAAGGTAGCCTACCAGTCTATAATCAAACAAAAATATTTATTTATATGTAATTCAGACCTTTGTTGTGACAAATCAATGTTCTAGTGTTCTAATTATTTCTAGGTATGTTTTCCTAAGTTGTTGTTTGACCTGCATGGGCCACCACTAAAAACATATCACGACCCGATCTCAAATAATTGGGTCGAACCGGATCATACCCAGCCTGCACCGTTGTTGAGACGGCGACAGTAAGCTGTTCCATTAGAAGGTAATCCACAACATCATCTATATTTGTCATAACTCAAAATTTGGGAAATGAAACTTTATTAAACATTTGAAATAAGTACAACTGGAATGTGAAAGAACTGAATTAAAAGCTGAAATCAAATTACAAAATTCTAAACAACAAATCAAGAAACAGAAAATATAGCTAAGTGTTCGGCTCGCCGGCCTCAAGTCCTGCGTCCTCCAACAGGGTACAGAACCGGATCAAATTAGCGGTTGTATAGTATAACAGCTCAGCATCCTCAATGTTCCCTAAAAATGTTATCTCCAGTCAGGAGGGAGCAAAGTACAATTCATGCTAATTTAAACAGTTAAAATAAATAATAGAATCATGCACTTTTAAACAGTTTAGAAATGAACAGTTTTCTAGCAGTAAAACAGTGTGATTTGAATAGGCAATGAATATGACCGGCTTGGAATGTATAGTTGTATCCTATTGATACGATTCGGCTTATCCCCGTGTGTATGAGGGATAAGCTAATACTGGCCTAAGTTACAGTTGGATGTGGTCATAAACATTACTCTATTCTTCCAGTCCCCAATCAGTTACAGTAGTTGCAGTCAGTACTCTCAGGGAGAGTTTCGTGGTTGCATCGTGGTTTAAACTTGCAGTAAAGAGATTATTAAAATAACTGTAAAACTAACACAAACTATACTTGCCTCAAAATGGATTTGACTGGAGAGGATGAAGACTTCGAGACGGGAATTCAGAATCGTCCTCGAATTCCTACATTCGAGAAATTGACTCAGATTCCAGGGTTACCAATCTAGCTACGCTAGTTGAAATCTCTATTTGTATCCTAATCCAATTTTAATTCTTTATTAACAAAACACAACAGGATTACGATTATCGGTGCGTTGAATTTAATACGAGGGAAAAGATCATTTTAAACTTTGTATTTGGAAAACTCGTCGATACCGGATTAATTGATTAAAACTTTGTATTTTCATAATTATGAATATAAAACTAATTTTTTATTTAGTGAGAAATACATGATCGTTAATTAATATAAAAACTTGTAGATTTTAGGTGAGAAAACCTTTATTAATTTTTATACGAAAATACTTTTTATTCAATTTATTCGTATACTACAAAAACTTGCAAAAACAGCAAACAACCAAAAACCTACGGTACCAAATTACAGTTACAGAACCAACAACCAGCTGGACTTATGCCCATTATAATTTATTTACATAAATTGAAATAAGACAGAAACTGCCGTTAGTTCTAAACTTAATATAAATCAAATATGAATAAAAATAAATGATAAAAATAAAGTATTTATCGAGTCTCAGATATGGTCCAATCGTCAACTAGGCTAATGCCTCAACGTCCGGGCGAAGCCGGTTTCGTTTGCACTTAGCCGGGCCCATTGACCGATATGGTCGTCGCCCAAAATCCAAATATAATATTTCTGAAATCCATTTTAAATTCATTTTTAAAATATAATTAAATTTACGGAAAAATCCGGCAGCATCTCCTCTATTTTTGGTCAACCCAAAAACTGGGAAATATGCCAAATAATTTTCCTGCAAATCCCAAACCACGGAAATCCCAAAAAAAATATATAAAATAATCCACAACCAATCCACAGATTAATTCGGAACGACCCGAAATAATTTCGGAAGTCCGAATCCAACCAAAAACATCACAGAACGCTACCAAAAAATTCGGAAAGCCCAAAATACATCAAAATCCCATTTTCGAAAAGTTCCGAAAAATCCAAACATTCACCAGAACCTTTCCGAAGGTTCCGAAAAATATGACGTCGCTAAAACCGAATTCCCGGGAGGGAATCGGGGACCATTCTCATCACAGACAGTATGAAGAATGGGACGGGACAGGGGTTATACCTCGGGTTGCTCGGCTAGAGCTCTCAGATGATTTAAAGAAGAGAAATAAAGATTCGAACAGCAACGGAAACCAGAACAACGCTGGACAACGCGGTCCAAATCAGCGGGCACTCGCGAAGTCAGCGCTGGGGTGGTGGCCGGGCACGGCAACAGCGGAGAAAGCGCTGGATCGGGGTCCGAGGCACGACAGGGCCCTAGGACAGCGCTGGAAACGGTGCACAGGGCTGCGCCGGTGAAGAACGCCGATGAAGGGGCGCGGGAGGGTCGCGCGCCGGGGGAGGGGCGCGCTGGAGAGTCGGGGAATCGTCGGGGGACGCGCTGGGGCGAAGTCGGCGGCCGCTGTTGGGGGCGGGCCGGAGCTGGCCGCGCAGGGAGGGGTGCGCCGGCGGGTCGGCTGTGCGTTGTCGGGCGCGGGGCGCCTCGGGTCCGCGCGGGAGGGGTCTGGAGGAGGCCGGCCGGAGGGCTTCGGGGCGCTGGCTCGCCGGTCGAGGAGAGGGGGTCTGGAGGATTTCTGAGAGAGAGGAGAGGGAAGTAGCTGAGGGAGTGAGTAGTGAATGGTGGTGGGCTTTGGGAAAGTTGGTTTTTAAAGAGAAGAAGAAAGGGTGGTGGGAGTTCTGTGAGAATTAGTAGGGGTGATGGAGAGGAACCGTAGGAATAGAGGGAAGTTGGGTGGTTGAGGTGAAGTTGTGGAGAGGAGATTAGGGGATGTGCTGTTCATGAGGAGTAGGGGAAGTGGTGAGGAGAAAGTAGAGGAGTGCTGGTCCTCGTGGACCAGCTCAAGGAGTTGATATATATATATATATATATATATATATATATATATATATATATATATATATATATATATATATATATATATTTTAATAAACCAAAGTTCAGAATTAGAAATATGATTGGGTCTGTGTTCGGGCTCGGGTCTGGGTTCGAGTCTGAGTCAACAACCAAAAATCCAGGTTTAATTATTTTCGAAATAATTTTAACACTCAAAAATAATAATAATAGTTAATATAGAGATACTAATAGTAATTTATTTCACAAAAAATTGGGTTTCACATATATTATACGTATTGCCATGATGAAGGATATTTGGTGGTTTGATATTGGGAGGCTTTTTATTGGATTTGGTATTGGACTCCTCTCTTATGTGGTAAATACAAATGCTTAATCCTTAAATATTAACTTTGAGAAAATCATGCGGTACTTCAGTATCCATCTGGTCAAATATATTAATTAGGCTTTGCTTAAGTATGTTGGTGTATATTACTCAATAAAATGATTATGCAGGTTCCTGTGTACATCACAAAAATAACACCAAAAGTGCTTAGAGGAGGATTTATAGCTGTAAATCAGGTAGAGAAACAAACAGTTTTGACAAATTGATTTCAGTTTGTGCAACACTTCTGAATGATTTTGACATTGGGCAGCTAATGATATGTGGCGGAGTAACTTTTGCATTTATGTTGGGAATAGTTCTGGCTTGGCGTACCCTTGCATTTATAGGTACTATTGGACTGCCACAACCAGGGCAGTCCTTCACATGTGTTGGACTGCCCTGGGTGTGGCAGTCCTAGTTGAAATGTTCTGTGATCTAGTCACAGAACATTTTATCTAGGACTGCCAAACCCAGGGCAGTCCTTCACATGTGTTGGACTGTCCTAGGTGTGGCAGTCCTAGATGAAAGCAAACTTGACTGGGAGGTATTCCAGCTTAACGTTGGAGTATTATATATATGGTTGCTGCAAATGGGGAAGCTGGAAAGTAAGGGCACCAGCATGTCAATTCCAATGGGGCTGGTAGTACTTAGTATGATGTAATTAGTAATTTTTTTCTGGATTACCTGGAAATAATCAACCTGATCATGTATCCCAGAACTTTACATAGGATTGAGAACTTCAGTATTGATGGTTAAAGGCTTCTGTTACTTGATCTCAATGGGGGCATCGACACTGAATTGAAATACAGCTTTTAACACTTAATATCAATCCCATCAATTATTCAAACTGTGGCAACAGAACCCTTCACAGGTCCAACACAGGTCATCATCAGCATCAAGCTTTTTCCTATCCAAGTGAGATCTCTGTGAAGCACACAACTGTACCACAAAGAAACTTGACTAAAATGTTCATTTCAACCATTTAAGTTGGTGCCAACTTCCTTTGTCAAGGAAACTACTAACAAAAAAGGGGCTTGCCATATACATATAGAAGGCAAGAGTCTTGGACACCAAGGTAAAGAAAAAGTGAAAGCATATTCGAATCATGGATTCTTTACTGATGATGCCTGCCTCTGGAATTTGAGTAACTTTTGCATTTCTGTTGGGAACAGTTCTGGCTTGGCGTACCCTTGCATTTATAGGTACTGTTGGACTGCCACAACCAGGGCAGTCCTTCACATGTGTTGGACTATCCTGGGTGTGGCAGTCCTAGCTGAAATATTCTGTGATCTAGTCACAGAATATTTCATCTAGGACTGCCAAACCCAGGGCAGTCCTTCACATATGTTGGACTGTCCTGGGTGTGGCAGTCCTAGATGAAATGTTCTGTGACTAGATCACAGAATATTTCAGCTAGGACTGCCACACCCAGGGAAATCCAACACATGTGAAGGACTGCCCTGGTCGTGGCAGTCCTCTGATGGTTTTTAGCACACATGTAAAACATGTATAATACTCAGCCAAACATACAAAACACACATGTATAACACCCAGATAAGCACATAAAACACATATAACACATGGATAAAAATAAGAAACATATATTGGACTTCATATTTCATAGTTTAATGTATACAAAAGTGGTCCTCTATAACCAAAATGCCAAAATGTATACAAAAGTGGTCCTCCATATAACACATTGATCTGGATATCACTAGAACTAAGTTGTTTTCCCGTCCAACTTCTCGACACCATTGTACCGCATCGTCGCTTGATTGAAACGAAAGATCGGTCCAAAATAAATGCCCTACATCGGTTGCAATTGGAGCATGTACCGAAGATCGCAACTCCTACAATAGAAGTTAAAAGTCAATGGACTGCCTCATCTATAGGACTGCCACATATGTGGCAGTTCCTCACATGTATAGGACTGCCACATATGTGGCAGTCCTTCACATCTAAAGGACTGCCACATATGTGGCAGTCCAAATCTAGGAGAGGGACTGCCAGACAAGTGGCAGTCCTCTGTATCAAAATCCGATTTTTTATCCGAAAATAAGTTAAAGTTTAGTTACCAAGAGGCCTTCCGATGCATCAAAGTGTTCTTAGGACGTTGTGGGAGAAGAGTTTTCAGCATTTGATGGTCCGGGTTGTTCCATTTTCTATTTCTTTCTACATTAAACACAAAATTCAACTTTTATATGTAAAATTTAGGTTAAAACATTACACAAAAATAAATTCGACGACTAACAAATAAATGGGAGAAGTGAAGGGTTAATTCTTTAACAAATTTAGGTGGAAGGAAAATTTCACCTAGGTTAGGTTAATTCTAGGATTTTATGAGGAGGAGAAAAAAGAGTGGAGGAAGAGAAGTAATAGAGGAAGAAAGAGAGAAGAAATAAAACAACGTTGGATTTTATAGTAAATTATGGGCTGCCCTCTAGTAAAAAAAACCTATGGCAAACTTGTAATTTTTTTCAAAAAAATTGGGCTGCCCCCTACTAAAAGTGGTGGTGCCCCTAAAAAAAACCCACGTACAAACCAAACGCTGATAATTAAACCAAGGTTTACAGTTTCGGTATCGGATAACTACTCTTCAGACCAGTATGCGATTTTGTATCGATAGTTTCATTAGCTTCGGAGGTTTCGTTTAATAGTTTTGGAGTAACTTTTTTTTTTGAAGTTGGGGACAAAACGCAAAAACTTTTTTCCAAACTAAAAAGCTAAGAGAGAACCGAAAACGTAGAAACCAAATTGCCAAAAACACAAAAACCCAACCACCACAAATACAACTATTTTTACGTGAAAAATCCATATGGAAATAACCACGGGACCGATACTAATCCAACATTGAGAAATCTCCACTAATAGAATAAGAGAGTACAAATTCTTTACAAACTCCTCCCGATCGCCAAAATCGATTAAAGACTCTGAACAACAAAGAGATATCGATTTTTTTTTATTCGGTTCCATCTCTCCTTCACAATACAATAGCCTCCTATCTCTCCCTACCTTTCCAAAAGTGGGTAAAAAACTTTGATTCATGTGGAATAGGGTGAAGAGAATATGCTTCAGTTAGCTCTTCAGCGCATATTAGTTAGCATCTCTTATTTTACTTCAGATTAAGAGAATTTATGAAGAATAAGGTGGGCTCCAGGCCCCCCTAAAAAATTTGGATTTTATTTTCATATGTTTTTTTTTGGTTTTTTGGTTTCATATGAACTCGGACATGCTTAAGTCCACATAAGCCTAACCTAATCCATCATATGTTGAATTTCTAGCTCCGCCACTCGCTGCAGCTAAAGATTAGATTGTAGTTAGTTTGATGGAAAGTAGTGGCGGTTCAAGAGGTGGAGTTTCAAAATTCATTCATGTCTTAGCGAAGAAACTGTTTGATATTTCTTCAATTTTCTTCACTTAAAATCTGCAAACAAAATAAATTACGTAAATGTTACCGGCCTCCGGAAAAGTCGTGCACGTAGCACTGCCCTAAGAGTTAGCTCGGGTCTATGTGCAGACTGAATCCGAACGCCCCTAGTGGTAAAATCTCCGCTCCACCGGAATCTCGTTGCCGCACACGACGTCGAGAGAATGACCCCAACTTAGCTTCGCCCAGAGCAACAATAGAGAACAACAGTGATGTTGAGAGTACGAGAATTTGAGAGAAGGAAAATAATTTCTGAGTGAGTAAAAAATGAAGGAATGAGACAAGGTATATATAGGGGTTTTCCAACATAGGAGAATAATGACAGATTTAATGATTCAATTAAAATAAATGTTACATAACGTTTTTTTAGCACAAGGTTCATTGAACCTGGACGGAATTTGGATAGTGAACGTTATGGAATTTAAAATTTTGTAACAGTCAGAATTTGTAGAAAAGAGCAAAAATCTTTTAGGGTCTCGGCCCGAACCCGAAGAGGGAATCGAAACGGCATTCGGCGCTCGCAGATGTGGGCACGTACCCGCACCCGTTACGCACGCCGAACGGAACTGAGCCGAGCCGGGCCGGGCTGCGGCGACGGCGTGCGCGTGTGGCCCATGGAGCTCCTACACACAACTTTTAATGAAGCAAAGGAGTGAGTGGTAATATATACACACCAACTTTTTTATGCCAAACCGATGTGGGACTAATAGTGATAAAGGTTGGGGTTGAGCTTTTGCTCAGTAGCTTTGTTCACAGCTGAGTATAGCTAACAATTCCCCCCAAAAGCTCAAGTTCTAAGGTAATAGAAGACAGAAAATAAAAGAAGAATAAGAGAATTTTTGGGCAGTTGTACACTATGCATAAATGAGATGGATTACATTCTTGAATCTCACGTAGTGACTATTATTTTTGTCTGAAGAAGAGCTTGATGGACTACGCCTTGAATCAGTCTTCTTGAACCAGACTCAGATAATAGCACACATAGTACGCTAGAGGTACTTGGGTCTGTCGGGTGGCGCGTTTAGTTGGCCATGCGTACTTTTACACATTCATGAGAGTTGTCTAGGATCGTCCTGTCCTATAGTCGCGACCCTCACGACCTCTCATATAGGTAAGTCCTTAAGGGTTGGTGATATGAATCAACCCTGTATATTATGCTTGGATTTATTAAGAGTTTTAACTCACCCTATCCATATCACAAAAGGAACACTGTCACCATAGGGATGAGGTATGAATGTACACATGTACAGCCTCCTGGGCTTTTATTTTAAAGAGAATTTAATCTCAGGTCAGTGTTCCATAATAGTCACCTAGTCCAGCTTGTTTCTACCTATTGAACCGGCTTCTTGGGATCTCCAGTCAGACTCGGTTGGGTTGCCACTGCTGGTGACTATACTATGGGCTTAACCCCATCCCCCTCGATGATTCTAGGATCAATGTCCTAGACAGACCCTTCGTCAAGTGGTCTGCAAGGTTCTTTTCTGACTTTATATAGTCAAGAACCATATATTTGCCCAATATGCTCTTTATTGACTTGAAGCGCAGCTGCAGGTGCCTATTCATCTTAGCATGCACAGAATCATGCTTTAGTAGTTCTATAACAGATTTATTATCATAGTTTATAGAAATTGCAGGAATATGATGAACAGAAATAGGTATATGCATAATAAGATTTCTAAGCCATTCGGCCTCTATACATGTAGTATCCAAAGCTATCATTTCAGAGTCCATTGTACTTCTGGCTATGATAGTTTATTTACATGATCCCCAAGAGATTGCAGCTCCTGCTAGGGTAAAAATATATCTAGTAGTGGATTTTATATCATGTGAAAGTTATCCAATTTGCATCGGAGTAACCTTCTATGATATCAGGGTGTCTAGTATAATGAAGTTTATAATCTAGAGTCCCCTTAAGATATCTAAATACTCTGTCCAATACAGTCCAATGCGACTGATTTGGATTACTATTATATCTACTTAATCTCCCAATAGCAAATACAATATCAGGTCTGGTCCTATTTGTTATGTACATAAGGGACCCTATCATCTGTGAATATTTATGTTGTTCTATAGGAGATCCTTCATTTTTCTTGAGAATAACATTACTATCATATGGAGTGAGAACAGATTTTTTGTCAAAATACTCAAACTTCCTTATCATTTTCTCAATTGAATGTGCTAAAGATAGAGTATATCCCTCATTGCATTTGGACACTTGCATCCCTAGGATCAGGTTTGCTTCACCTAGATCTTTCATATCAAACTGGTTAGATAAATAATTCTTAGTATTATTTATCAATTCTAGTAAAGATCCTAAAATAAGGATATCATCAACATACAAGCATAAAATAACACAACTTCCATTTGTATTTTTAGAATACAAACACTTGTCATATTCATTTGGCACAAAATCAAATTCTATAATGACTTTATCAAATTTGTTGTGCCATTGCTTGGGAGCTTGCTTTAGGCCATAAAGAGATTTTACTAATCTGCAAACCTTCTTTTCTTGACCTTTAGCAATAAAACCTTCAGGTTGCTCCATATAAATCTCTTCTTCTAAATCTCCATTTAGAAATGCTATCTTTACATCCATTTGATGGATCAGCATATCATGAATGGATGCTAAAGCTAGAAGGGTTCTAATAGAAGATATTCTAGCTACCTGAGAGTAGGTATCAAAACAATCTAATCCTTTCTTCTGGGTAAAACCTTTGGCTACTAATCTAGCCTTATATTTTTCTATGGTACCATCGGCTCTAAGTTTCTTTTTGAAAATCCACTTACAACCTATGGGCTTGCTGCCTAAATGAAGGTCTGCTAAAAACCAAGTATTGTTCTCCATGATGGAGTTGTACTCATTGTTAATAACTTTTTTCCAGAAAGGGGCATCAGGAGAGGATATGGCTTCTTCATAAGTTGAGGGATCACCCTCTATCAAAAATGTGAAGAATCCTTCTCCTAAGTTCTTTTCAATCATTTCTCTTTCACTCCTTCTAGGTTCTATGACTTATTCAGATTGAGAATTATTCATTTGGTCATGAGAACTAGTAGACGGAGTAAGAGAAGGGTTAGAGGAAGATGAAGGATTTCTATCATTGAAGGAAAAAATGTTCTCAAAGTAAACTGCATCTCTAGCTTCAATGATTGTGTTATTAGATATTTTATTTACTTCAGAATGAGTTACAAGAAATCTATTGGTATTACTATCTAGGGCATATCCTATAAAAACAACATCTACAGTCTTAGGTCCTATCTTTCTCTTTTTGGGTTCAGGAATTCCTACTTTAGCTAGACATCCCCAAATTTTGAGATAATTAATCCTAGGGGTTCGACCTTTCCATAACTCATATGGGGTCTTATCATTAGTCTTACTGGGTATCCTATTAAGAATATAACAGGATGACAATAAGACTTCTCCCCAAAGATTGTTAGGATCACCTGAGCTGAGAAGCATGACATTGACCATATCTAAAAGAGTGCGATTCTTCCTTTCAGCCAACTCCATTGGATTGTGGTGAATAAGGAGCAGTTACTTCATGAATAATTCTGTGCTCTTCACAGAAGTTAGTCATTTCATTTGAGGTATACTCTCCACCACGGTCTGATCTAAGGATCTTAATCTTCCTATCCAACTGGTTCTCAGCTTCAGATTTATAGACCTTGAATTTGTCTAAAACTTCATCTTTGGTCTTAAGGAGGTAGGTATAACAATACTTTGAATGATCATCTATAAAAGTAACAAAGTATTTCCTACCACCTCGGGTCAAAACCCTATTAGAATTACAAACATTACTATGGATAAGTTCTAGGAGTTCAGAATCCCTATAGACAGATTTGAAAGACAATCTAGTATGTTTGGCTTGAACATAAATCTCACATTTTTGTTCATCATCTATAGGAGTCTTGGGAATAAGATCTAAGTTCATCATCCTTTTGATAGATCCTAAGTTCACATGACCTAGTCTACCATGCCAAACATTTGATGATTCAACATTTGCAACAAAAGAAGGATTAGAATTTTTATTCATAGTACTTAAAATAAAGAGTCCATCTTTCACAAATCCTTTCCCCACAAACAAATCATTCTTAGAGAAAACTACTTTATTGGCCTCCATTACAATTTTGTAACCTGAGGCTACAAGAAGAGATCCACTAACAAGATTTCTTCTGACATATGGCACATGAAGCACATCATGGAGAGGTAGAATTTTTTCTGATGTCATTTTTAGATCTATTCTTCCTCTTCCTACAATTTGTTCCGTAGAGCCATCTCCTAGAGTTACGCCTCCTCCACCTGATTCCTGATAGGTTGAAAAACAGGAGCGATCAAATGAGACATGAACATTAGCTCCAGAATCCAACCACCAATCATCAGAATGGAAAGACAGGTTTACTACAGGTTGAAAGCTTACAGACCTGAAGGAGTTGGAAGACCCATTCAGAATCATGTTAGCCTCTGGCTTGCCTTTTTCCTTGAAGGAGTTCTGGATAGGTCATTTCTTCCTTTGGAAGCAGTTGATGGCTGTATGGTTGGTTCTACCACACACAAAACAAAACCTTCTTTGATCCTGAGTCTGACCAAAGTTTCTAGGTTTTTGGGGTTCAGGGTTTTGATGGTGATGGTTTTGGTTTTGGTGATTTTGGTGAGGAGGTTGAAAACTCTGCTTCTTTTTGAAGGAGTTTTTCTTGGATTTTTGTGCTCAGTAGAAAAGACGTTCCCTTGGCTTGAAGCTGCCTACGGTGTTCTTGGAACTCATGGATTTGGTCATTGATAGATTTGTTATCTACCATGACATATTGGTTGAATGTGGTGGAATTGAATCTATCAATTCCAGCATCATCACAACCATACTCATCTTCCAAAGCATCCCAGAGTTCTTTAGCGCTTTTATACTCAAAAAATATGTCATAGAGTGACTCCGACATAGCGCTTAGGATTCTGTGGAAGCAGCGGTAGTCAATTTTCTTAGGGGTCTTAGGCTTGGTAGAGGATGAGGACTTGGAAACCCCTACGTCAGACTCAGTCTCATCAGAATCATTTGAGATGGTTGTGGACCAATCAATGACAGAAATCAGACCTAAAGTGGTAAGCCAAAATTTTATTTGGCTCTGCCACCTCTTGAAGTAGGTACCATTGAATTTCGCAGGCTTTGCAGAAAAGGTCTCTTCCTTGGAAGTCATGTTTTCTAAATTCTGTAAAATTATATTTACTCAATAAGATGGCTTTAAGCTAAAATTGACAATTACGAAGATTTTAGTAATAGACCTTTAAAATTTTAGTTTTTCAAGTTTTGATAAGATTGGGTTAGCTGTAGGGGCCGGATCCCAGCAAGCGGAGGTTCACTAGGAACTCTTAAGTACCGGTCTCTTAGACGATTTTTTGCCTTATTGACAGAAGGGCCCTTTCGGCTTGTTCCCAAACAACTTTTAACTTTAGAACTTTAAAATTAAAGAAATTTTACTAAATAAATTAATTGTTTGATTTAGCCAAAATTTGTTAAACAATATCTAAACAAAGTTTGTTAAACAATATAGTGCTTAAATGAGTACAATTCTATAATAAAAATTGTCGAGCAATAATTTAATGAGTGTTTAAAAGCTAGGCAATTTGAATTGGCATTGAAATAACTTTTAATGATAGCAATTTATAATGAATATTTTGTGTAAAATATAACAGTTACAAAATTTGTGAAAGCTTCGAAATTAAGAGGTGGTAACAGAAGCAAATTTGTCAATAGTACTAACAGGAAAACTTCCAAAGTAAATGGATTAATTAATGAAATAATTAGCAAATGTTTAGACAAAAAGTTGTAAATAGAGTAAATGTTTAGAAAAAAAAATTGTTTTCAAAGCAAACAGAAGCTTTGCAGACAGAAGCTTTTGTTTTAAAACTTTGCAAACAGAAGGCAATTGTTTTCAAAGCAAACAGAAGCCTTGCAAACAGAGGCTTTTGTTTTCAGAACGTTGCAAACAGAAACTTTTTTTTTCTTTTACTGGTTACTGTCTATACAATTAAAATAAACGTTACTGTATAGATAGTCTTAAAATTGGTTAAGCAATTCCTTTTACTGGTTACTATCTATACCAATTCTATACAATTAAGCAAACAATATAGATAGTAACAAATTGTAATAGTAACGAATTTTAAGACAATTGTAACAGTAACCAATTTGAAGACAATTTTCTTTTTTCGTATAAACAGTGACAATCAGGAAGACTAATAATTAATTTGTAAAATTAAACTAACTCTTAGATTGTTTGATATTTCTTTAATTTTTTTCACTTAAAATCTGCAAACAAAATAAATTACGTAAATGTTACCGGCCTCCGGAAAAGTCGTGCACGTAGCACTGCCCTAAGGCCTCGTTTGGTCCGCGGAATGGAAAGGAAAGGAAACTGATTCCTTGGTATTTCCTTTCCTTTAGAAAATTATAATTCCTATAAACTTTCCTTTCCGGTGTTTGGAAAGATCAGGATTATAGCCGGAATATATCTTTACTTTCCATTATAGTGTTTGGTGTTTGTAAGGAAATAAAACAAAATCAAGTCAATTTTTCAAAAATAACCTCGTGCTAATAAAAATAATTATTACTTAGAAATATTTTTGTCTAAAAGATATTATGGATAAAAATGGTAAATAATATTATGAACATGGATATTTTGGTCAAAACTTTTTGTAATAAATGCGAAAAAGTTGGAGGAAAAATGATTCCTTAGATAAATGAGAGGAACCACTTTCTCCCCTATTTTCCTACCTCTTGGAAATCATTTTCCCTTTCCAACAACTTTCCTTTGGCTCCCAAACATAGGAAAGGAATCACTTTCCTTTCCCAAGCTCAAATTCCGGTAACCAAACGAGGCCTAAGAGTTAGCTCGTGTCTATGTGCAGACTGAATCCGAACGTCCCTAGTGGTAAAATCTCTGTTCCACCGGAATCTCGTTACCGCACACGACGTCGAGAGAATGATCCCGACTTAGCTTCGCCCAGAGCAATAATAGAGAACAGCAGTGATGTTGAGAGTACGAGAATTTGAGAAAAGGAAAATAATTTCCGAGTGAGTAAAAAATGAAGGGAATGAGACAAATGTATATATAGGAGTTTTCCAACGTAGGAGAATAATGACAGATTTAATGATTCATTGAACCTGGACGAAATTTGAATAGTGAACGTATGGAATCTTTTAGGATCTCGGCCCGAACCCGAAGAGAAAATCGAAACGGCATTCGGTGCCCGCAGATGTGGGCACGTACCCGCACCCGTTACGCACGCTGAACCGGGCCAAGCGGCGTCAGCGGCGCACGTGTGGCCCATGGAGCTCCCACACACAAATTTTAATGAAGCAAAGGAGTGAGTGGTAATATATACACACCAACTTTTTTATGCCAAACCGATGTGGGACTAATAGTGATAAAGGTTGGGGTTGAACTTTTGCTCAGTAGATTTGTTCACAGCTGAGTATAGCTAACAGAAACTTGTCACTTAAATTAGATGCCAGCTTATCGCCAAGCAACCCTAATGTAGAAACAACAAGGCTTAGATGATGATTGAGGAATGGCTGCTACTTTGTTCTCCTCTTTCATACACGTACTTTGTTCTCCTCTTTCATACACGACTACTCCACTAAAATAGGATGCTCATCTTGTTCTAAAAGCCAATGTTTTCATTTCATCTGTGCAAAGACTAATAAATCCACGAAATCTTATGATTTGTTATATTGATTTATGGTACAATATGAGTGATTTATGGTACAATATGATGTCCTCTCATTTAGTCTTCTTTATGAGAATGGAAAAAAGGACACTCAACTCTTTGCTGTGTGTCCTAACCGCAAAATATCTGTGCTCGTGAAATATAAGGTATAAACCTAACCTAGGAGGCAAAACACCCCAAAAAGCAGTGTTGGTATCATCATGTCAGACGTGCATCGGACACTTACACTATGACATGCCAACATCGGTATCCCTTTGTGTAGTGTCGTAATCGTGTCGAGCACGAAATGGGTATAAACAAACTAGCATGTTCGACGTGTCACACGGACGACAGAAGAGGTGTACCTGAAGTACTGGATTCTCCCGAAAAGGCGGAAGCGGAAGACCTCTCTGCATTACTCCACGAGTCACCTTCTCCAGCCTGGCCGCCGGATGACCTTTTGCAGTTGTGATCTCAAGTTTTTCAATCATGCAAAAACAATATTTTGTTCAATTTTTTTTAACAAAATTAGTATGTCATGTCGTTTAGCCTATGTATACGATAAAACACTCTAAAGTATAGTACAATCAAAATCTTGTATAGTCATGTTACCATCAATTTGCAAGTGAATTAAAAGTACATATGGTATAGACAAAGGAATAAGAGAATATAGAATCCATGAGATAGATTAATCTAACCATTTAAATTGTTATTGCATCTGTTATTTATCATTTATATAAATGCTCGAATCTGCCTCTAGCCTCCTTCCTGTGCAGCCGTCCCCTCCGTGCTGGCCACATTGCCTCTAATCCTATCATCCTCTTTTCGTAGGCTGTTGCCGTTCGGTGATCACCCCCCCCCCCCCCCCCCCCCCCCCCCCTCCCTCCAGTTGCACCACCCCCGTATCATGTCGCGCCGCGGCTGCCCTCTCTCTCTCCACCCGCGATGACAATCGGCACGGAGGGAAGGAGGGGGAGAGAAGAGAAATAATTTTGTTATTTTTAAAATTTAGGGCATTAATTTAATACTTATCAAAGTTAGAATTGAGAATATTAAGTTAAAAAACTCAAAATATTAAGTTGTAATTAAACCTTAATTTTTAACCGAACCAGAGGAACAAAAAGCACAAAGAAGAACCAAACCCAATCTTCACGTCCAAAAAAAAAATGTTCACTCTCGCCCCTCCACTTTCTCCACCAGCAGTACCACTGCTACTCTTCTCTCTCCCCAAACCCCATCCTTCTCCAAACCCCCAATCCTCATTGCTCCTCCTCCTCCGCCGCCGCCACCAACAACCTCCTCCACTAACCCTAGCAACAAACGCCAGCAAATTCAACACCACCTCCCTCTCCACCTCCACCTCCACCTCCACCTCCACCGCCGACGCCGACGAAGATGAATTCTGGGAGGAGGAGGAGGAGGAAGAAAAAGGAGACGGAGAAGAGGAAGACGAGTTCCTGGCGTTCGAGGACATGAGGAAGTGGGAGATGAACAGGCCGGCCGGGTTCGGAGAAGGGAAGGTCTACGACACGACAGTGGAGGAGAGTATTCTGGAGGAGATGAAGACGGAGTCTCAGCTCCCCGATGACAAGATCCAGCCGAAGACCGACTCGAAGCAGCTGGAGCCACAGCACAAGGGTGAGCAGATCACGACACGACACGGACAACACACTTCAAAATACACTCGGAAGCGCGACACGTCACTGTGGCTGTGTTCACGTTCTGCAACTCAGGTCAAGAGTGTCGTGACCGAAACCCTAGATTCCTGGGCCTATCCATTTCACAGATGGCGGATTGGTTCTAAACGTGTCCCGTATGAATTATTGAAAAATATGCGAAGTTTTAAACGTGTCCCGTTATGAATTATTGGAAAATTTGGCACAAAAAACAATGATGGAAATATGTTTAGTTCACCAAATTTGACAACTTGTTTAAGCACGTGAAGTTTCTAACCTCAATATTTCCATTTGAGGAATATTTGACCTGACTTTTTCAACATATTTTACTTGCACTGTGCCGATTAATATTCGTACTTTCGCCGTCCCGAATTTTTTTCCGTTTGCCGAATTGCTAACAAGGCTCCAGAAATGGTGTCTCGCCAATATTGTGCGGCTGTCTTATTCTAGTATGTGCAGTTCTTTTTTCACAATTATTGTTTATATGAGGTACTAGATAGGAGGGCTGTGGCCTACGGTCCCTTTTTTTCCTATGATAAATTGGTAAGTTGGGTTCTCTTCCTAAGTAGGAAGAACAGTCGATGACATGTCACGTCGTGTTGGACACGAATTGCACATGTAGGGGCACTCCATATTACATCGGGACTCACAACAGCAGGTGCCGTGTCTGTATCCCATGTGTCAGCGCAAAGTAGCTTTCCAATAATTAAATGCGTTCATTTTAAAATTGTTGAATCTGTTTCTTTTGTTTGTATTTATGGGAATTGGGATTGTGGGTATGAGGTTTTAAATCGTTTTGATTTTTGATTATTTGTTACCGTGATTGTAGATTATATTTTTCATAAGTTGGGAACATGGTCGTCGTCATTAAATTTGTTTGATTCCTAGGAAGCATATTCACTCCAGAATTCAGTGTCATATCCGCGTCGCTTCGTATCAGACGCGCACGTAGAGATACTCCAAAATACGCTAGGACACACCAAAATAGGTGTTGGACCTGTGTCGATGTGTCCTCATCGTGTCGTGTCATATTCATGTCCATGCAACATTGTTTGATTCTTCCATCTTCAAACATTTTTTCCTTTACATTGAACATTTCACTATTTTCCAAATAACTTGCTGCTGAATCTCTGTGTTGTGGGCCTGTTTCTACATACATTGGTTTGGCAATTGGAATCATATGTTACCTAATGACATTTTCCTATATTGGTTGTTTGTGATGCCCCATATGTACTCCATTTTTCCTATAATGTTCTCCTTGTTTTTACATTTAGTCATTTTTGAAATGCATATGGCCAGATTTGTGCGAAATCTGCCAGGGTTAGCCTGTAAAACAAGGCCAAGAAAATAGCATCATCCATGTTTCAGCCTATTACACTATGATTTCTGAAACCCTGTCATAAAAAGGAATTCAAAGTATATCCTAAGACTGATCCTCTAAAAATGGAAAAAGGTAACTTTGAGGCACAAACCCGAAAGTAGTGAAAAATGGACATTGAAGTTTATGCACATATCATCAACGATAGTGTTGATCACAATGACAACAGCAAAGCCTTTATTTCAATCAGCGCAGGGTGCTAGAACACACCTATCACTACAAATATACAAAGTGTGTATACGACTAAGTGTTTACGCTTGTGTAACCTTGCTTTGGAGAAAAATATACAATGATATGATGATTTTTATATATTGAGCATATTGTTCTTGGAAGCTTTCAGCTATTATTAAGGTTATCTTTTTCCCCATGAGAAGCAACCATGTCCATCCATTCTAAAAGCTTATGTTTAATCCATAGCTTTCTTATCGATTTATAAGATCCAAATATAGCAATTCAAGTTTACCAAAAAACCAAAATCTGCAAGTACACAAATTTCCGGAGCATGCTTCATTTTCCTTTTTAGTGTATAGTGCTTAGAACTTTAGAACCGGTCCTAGGATTGTCTCCTAACCAAAATTTGCATTGTAGGCCCTTTAGTTTACATCATCCAGTCACAATAATTAGTTAATTACACCTCACATACATCAATCAAACTGTAGTGCATGAACGAACCTTGTAGTAACTTTAAACCACCCATTGTCATCATCGCCAAGCATTTTACCATCAGAATGGGGTAGGCTATGAGGCATAAGAAAGCTCCCATAAAAGAAGTGACATTTATTATGACTGGCTGTTGACCTGAGATCAACCCTCTTTTGTGCCAGATTCCTAGCCCAAGTTAACTATGAGCATGAGAGGGCCATGCCATAAATATATATTACAGCCATTTGGTTGGTAGATGGACCTACCATTTCATTATGCAATTTAAGCTCGTGCAACCAATGAGCACCCTCCGTTCTCCCCAGAATATAAAGAGTTTAGATGAAGATGTAAGATAGATACAATTTTCTACAGAGAATCCTGTTCATCTCTATTTATAGTGACAGAATGACATTTCCATGTAGCTTTAGACAACTAATAAATATTATGTCATTGATACTACTAGTTACTAGTTACCTGTACTACTACTAGAATTTTGAGAGCATTCATACTGATTTCTTCTCGTAGTCAAGATATTAGACCTAGTCATATCAGCTTTATTAACAAGCAATAGTTAGACATGCCATCCAGAATTATCTAAGGCTGTACTAATTCTCCGTCTTCCTTTGGGAAATTGTCATCTCTTGTGAGAAAAATGTTTATTGTGGTTTCTTAGTACTTAAGTTGTGGCATATTATTACATAATGGATCAATTGAATGAAATTAGTTTGCAGAATTGTTTCGACCTTTTAATTTAAGGCTGCATTACAATTTTTTTGTTCTATAGTGTAAATTCAGTAAATTGTGTCTCAGAGCTCTGAAATAATAGGCATAAGTTTCCTCAAGTAATATCTTTTTTGAGTGAATCAATGGGAAAGAAGATAAGGTAAAAGCAATAGGCATAAATTTCCTCAAGTAATATCAGTGAGAAAAGTTCCCCTTTCGACTTTCCAAATTCATCGAGTATTATGAACCTCAAGCTATCCATTCGTTTTCTACCTTCAACCATTCACTTGGCAATTGGCAGCCTTCTGATTATTTTCTCTATGTTTCTATCATATAATCATAATGTAGTTGAAGTTTTAACTTTTGGCACTCTATATTTTCAGCATTAGAAGCTCCAAGAGGCCCTTGTGTACGTTTGGGGAACCTCCCAAAGAAAAAGAACATACACAGGGATCTACAGGCTGCTTTTAAGGGATTTTCTGGTATTGTTAATATAAGCCCGTCAGTTTCTGGGAATCGTAAGACTAGGGATCCTATTTGCAAGGGCTTTGCATTTATTGAATTCACGTCTGAGGAGGCTGCAAATAGGTAATCACTCTTTTAACATATTATTGCTGTATTCTTTTCAATATTAATTTTTTAAGGTAAAAAAACTTCTTGGATTTAAGCACTTCTCTTATCGGTTGCCTTTGGGGATCGTCTTCCAAAGAATAACAGCTTCATATGTTCTGTTATGCTCAAATCCTTAAATCTGGTCCAAACATTGGATATCTCCAAGACTACCTGTGATTGCTGGCATGCCTACAACCAGGCCCCTTCGGAAGAAGGTGTAATTACATAGATGATGCCCGCTTCTTGCTTTTTCCCAATTTTTACATGTGTATGAAATTGGTTTTGAACCTTATTTCGTCAAAGTTGGAACCCATATGTTTTAACCCATTTAAAAAGGACCATCTGTCCACCATGACAAACCTCCTAAATCAGCTGAGTAAGGAGACTGCCTTAGCAAAGCTTGTCTGTAATGTACTGTTGCATTTCGAACAAATGTTTAGTCAATACGAGCCTGGCCAAGCTAGGTGGACTGAGCAAGCTGATTTGGCTAAACAAGTGTAAAAAAAATACCCTTAGCTCTGAACCATTGAAAACTCATTTGGCATTAGATGACTTCTTGTCATAGTAGTCTTTCTTATGTTTGTTTTCAATAGTACTAACACAACATAAAATGCAGCTTGTATTTTGATATATATTTTTTAAATTATGCTTCCTGTATTTTGTCAAATTTTCTGCACAGTATATTACGCCATGTCTCTTATTCCTTTCAAACTTTTGCTTTCGCTTTCTTCATGCTTTCCAAACTTTGTCCAATTTTCACTCAACAAAGTGCTTTCATTAATTTGGGACTACTCAAGCCTATACCTTTAACTTGCTTCAGGTTTGCCAGGACATACTCCAAGCAAAATATTCTTTTTGGTAAGGTACAAAAGCAAGTATCTTGTGAAGTCATAAACCATGGTCAAGTAGATGATGATACTCGGGAAAAGGTTAATATCATGGGAAATGAATCCTTTTATAACAAACCTATTCGACTGAGAAGTGTTGATGATACGAAAGAGGAGTCCTCAAATATCAACAAAGGGAGAGAATTGTGCATTGAACATCCGAACATATCACCTTCAAGTGATGAGGATATAAGCCTAGTGAATATAGCAAATAAGGGGTTGGATAACTCCATGCTTCCGACGCAGAAACAGAAGAAGGTTTCTAATAAGAAAGTAGTCAAAACCAAACAACAAAAGTCTCCAAAATCAACCTTGTCAAGTTCAATGGCCAGGTATGCAAATGTGCCAAAAGCAACAGAGGATCAATATAAGCTGTACATTTACCTAAGTTATTTATAGTATGCCTTTATAAGTTGTGTTACTCGTATGGTTTCAGGTTAAAGATCAAAGAGAGGAGTGTCTTAACTGGAGTTTTCTCCAAGTACGGAGTAAAAGTTGCTTCGGCTTCAGATTAGTAGCTAAAGCAAGGAGAGCAAAAGGCCAGTTCGGGTTGATTTTGAGTTTGGTTGAGTTTATGTATTAGCTGTTTTGAGTGAGAGTTGTATTTATTTGGTTTAGTATTGGTTAAGTTGCAATTGGATTAGGATTAGTTTTAGTTTCTTATTTTCTTTATATGTTGCCAATTTTGTAATCTGAACTTTGAATGAATTGAGATTTGAATTATGCTCCTGTTTGATAGTGTGAGATTCTGCTAAACCATTGAACTCATAATTGATTAGATACTTTTCATGAATGTCAACTAAGTATCATAAGTAATTTGATCCCAGTTGCTCAATCATTTGATAACTAAAGTGATTCTTTGATAAAGCGCTTATTTGATAGTGTGCTTATTCGATAGTGTGAGATATCCATAGAATTGATAGTCGTCTCCGGATGTGAAGTTGTGCGTACTTAAGTTGCATCGCACAAGCCATGATCATAAAGTTATCCGAAACACAACAAAAGAGAAAGAAGAGAATTTGAATAACACATTTGCACAAGGATTTTTTTTTTTTTTTGCTTTATTAATAATGAACATCATTTACATAGGCCCGAGAACAAGAGTTGCGGCGTAGGCTTACAAACTAACTCAAATGGGATAGTTGTTCCATACTTTATATCCCTTTATACAAAACAAAACATTCTGCACACTTGGTATTTGAGTCATTGCAGCAGGACTAGAGCGGGGTCATCAAAATGGTAGGAGTTTGCCTTTCCGCACACAAGCAAGGCTTTAAAATGTTCAAGTATCGCCTTCAGTTCCTTAGCATGTCTTTCTGGTTTGCGACACCTGTTAAGACGAGAGTCAAAACATTTTTGTATGCTGGTGAATGACTAATTAAATTCCACGATCTTAGTTTTTATAGAAGTTATGTGAAACATGCAACGTTTTAGTGATCTCTAACCGTCCTAGTGAATTATATATGTGTCACGACCCGCACCCAGAAGATTTGGGCATGAGTCGTGGGTACGTCCAGCCTACGCCGCTGCATCGGCGGTAGAACACTGTCTAGTCTATCTATATTGAGTCACAACTACCTAAATATCTCAACTAGAACAAAATGGCCGTATATAATACTCAATCACAATTGCTGAAAAAGATAAGGCACGATATGATATAAGAGAAATCCAAGACCAAGTCTAATAAGTCTAAATAATAATCCTCAAGTCTAAAACCAATATAACATCCCAATGTATCAAGTACATGTAGGGTGATATGATATAATGCTCCCGTGAGGCTCAGGAGCGCGCGGAGTGCGCGAGGCGTACGTGTGGGACGATGAAAAAGCCAGTACGGACAAGATCCGCACGAAGAGTCCGAAACGACATGACAACCGGCTAAAAATCGTGTGCGGGGAGATACGATTTAACTGAGCCCGCACGTGCTGGAAAAAAAAAGTTGCCGGAGACATATCCGATACCAAAATACTAATAAAGAAAACTAATATAACTAGATAATCCGGCTAGACCTCCCGTCAATAACTCCAAGCTACTGCTGAGCTACAGGTGCCAACTCTGCTGCTACACCCTCCTGAGGTCTATAAAAAGTGGAACACTAGTCCTCCAGACAATCCCCTAAAAATATGTTATCCAGTCAGGATTGGAACGAGTACAATTCTAACAGTAGTTCTAATTACATGATAAAGACTATAAAACAGTAATAGTAAATGTAATACATTATAAAAGGGTAAAGTTGATACATGGCATTGACAAGTAATGAATTATAAGTAGATATGTACAAAATGGCATATATCATCAGGTACGAACTGAAACAGAAAATAAACTGCAACTATCTAAGTGTTTCGAAATACTAGTTTAGATATGTGATCAGTCTGGGAGCTTGCACAATGTCTAATAAGATCTGGCTAACCATACGTGAGATGTATGGTTAGCTCTCACAATGTCTACACTATCACAATGTCTAAGGATATGATCACATATTTAACTAGTATTTCTCCCACCCCGACTAGTACAATGGATCCAACCATGACACGTCACAATATATGAATCATGATACAATGTCTAATATCAACTTAATAAACAATGTCTAAATATCAATACGATGAATAATGTCCAATATGAAGGTAACATCTCATTACTGATGATCCATTATAAACTAATTCCGTGTACCATCATGTCAAGAATCAAGTATAACATCACTAAGTACAAGTAGCATAGTAATCATCAAGTAAAGGAAACTATCAGAGGATGTACTCGCTTGTGGTCCTGAGCCGAAAGTAACATTCAAGTCCGTATCGATGTGCAAGACCTATATTATGAATGCACATCATTAATCTATGAAAACTAACCTATACAATCATGTCATCTAACCCAAATAACACTAATGTCAAGTTGATATGGATGGAGGTTACACTTTCCTACAATTTCTAGTTCATATTTTATCCAAAAAAAAGTTTTCAAAAGTTCACTTTATCCTAATTTTAGGCTAGTGAACGAGTGGTAAGAAATAACAATGAACGGTTCAAACTTACGGATTCAGAAGAATAAAGTTTTGTCTAACAGTAGAAAAAATCCTAAACCAATCTAATGGTTGGATTTTCCAGAATCGAAGCACAAAGTTGTAAGAAAAACAGATCTCAGACTTGGACATAATTTGAATGCAGAAATTTATAATTTTTTTAGTTTTAAAAACAATATTTGGGTAAACAAATAATGTTATTGGTGGCTTTAATTCCAGGATCTAATATAAATTAAACAAGAGGTTACTATGGAAAAACCATACAGAAATCCAACGGTTTGATTTTCAGAAAATTGAGCTCAAAGTGACTAGGGATGGCAATATCCCCCCGAACCCGACGGGGACCCGATTTTTTTACCCGATGGGGACGGGTTTGGGGAATTAAAAACAGGGATGGGGACGGGGTTGGGGATTAAAAAAAATTTCCGATCGGATTCGGGGACGGGTATGGGTATAGTACTCCCCGCCCCGATATATCCCCGACTCCAATTACTTATATCCATATCCATATGTGCAACCCTTTGGAAATGGTATGTTCTCTTGATCTAACTAGTAATATATATATTTATTTTATGAAAACCATTATTAACATGCCATGTAATTTTTTTTTTTTGAATGAAAATAATTTTTTAAACTTATATAATGTACATAAAAATTTGTTAATCGAACGAGAGACGGAGGTGAGAAAATTCGGCCCCGAAAGTGCTAACGGGACAGGGACGGGGAATGCATTGTTTAACGGGGATGGGGATGGGGGTAAAAAATAAAACCCGACGGGGAATGGGGACGGGGATGGGGATTCAAACACTACTCGGAGATGGGGATGGGGGATATGGTCCCCGACCCCTACCCGCCCCATTGCCATCCCTAAAAGTGACCCCCAAAAACAATTTCACACTTAAATACTAAAATATTGTTCATGGAGCTCGCTTTGCCCTCAATTTACATAACCCAAAACAAGTAGTTAAGTCATAAAACCTATATAAAATGATTCACAACTTAACCAAGAAAACATACATGGCACTGGAATATATGAATATATTATAAAAATAAAACAATACACATCCAAATTTGGTAAAAATAATTTCAGACTTGTTATTTCAGTGTGTAGAAGACTGCTCATGATGCCTACTTTGGTGTTATTTTACACTAGTAAAACTGACTATTCTGGACATGACTTAAATATAAGATTGATAGATATAATATCATACTTTACATTCCAATAAGTGGCTCTGAAAAATAATTATTAGACATAATGTTATGCATGTTCAAAGTTGGAAGAAAATCACAGTTTCTGCATTCAGAGTTTACGAGGCCAAGTTTGAGCCTAATTTGTACTAATCAAACGAAATATTTAGGGCATAACTCCAACATAACTTTTGTAGACAAAATATTCAGGATTGCATACAAACTTTCAGAATCGTAAAATATGGTCTACGCAAAAAGTTACACTACTACAAAGTAGACGAAAACATAATTTTGGGAAATAATTTCGTGGTAACGTTTTATCATGAATCCAAACCTTTAGACACTTTTATTTATGGTTTCTAACTAGGAAAATATTGTATCTAGTTATTACCTATGTCATATAAAAATATACGACGAAAAATGAAGGTACTTACCTATGTACGGAACGTGGACCGCTTGTGTGTCGTAAAATTTAGTCCGCATACCTCTTCGGAAAACCTCTGTACGGAGGAAATATGAACAGAATATGTCACGCCCCAGTACCATAATAATGAGGGTAACTAGGCCAGCTACACCATATGAGGTATACAAACGTCATACGACGATCGTGGCTGTCAAGAGACAAGGGATGCATGCTACAATCAAGTCTCCTATGGTCTCACACAACATCTATGTCTCAATCAATCAAAACAAGAACCAGTAATTAATGATCATATAAGACAAAGCAGTGAGGCGTCCCTGACGCTTCATCAAAATAAATCATGAGCCTAGCTATACAAAATGATAAGCTAGTGCCGAGAGTCATAGGTACATAACCGTAGTCAGCTGCAGTCTGATTTAATTACAATTATATAAAAAAAATAATGTCCAAAACAGCCGGCTAAACAGGTGCCGGTGGCTAAATATCAAGTACAAAATATAAAATATCAGAACGGTGAAGAAGAAACCCACTCATGGTCCCTGGCCTCCATATTCCTGGTGTTCACCATTGTTCGGGTAGAAGGCTGGATCCCCTGGTGCTGCTACGATATCTGGCCAAACAAAACCAGCGGGGTCAGGCCCCGAATAGCAAGTACCACAAGGGAGCACATAATGAATAAGATAAAACCCAATGAGTAAATTAAGACCTGATTACAGAGTTATAGGCTTATACCATATCATCGAGACAATACGACACCCTTACAACCAAACAGGGACAATCGGTGCCAATATCATGTCGAGATAAGATATATCCTATAACCATGAGCATGTGAAGGGCTTCTGATCGCAACTTCAGTCCATAGCCTATCGCAGCATAATAGCTTGTCACGCCCCAGAACCAGAATACTGGAGAGCAGGAGAATGACTCAGCCAGCTACGTATTACGGGTAGATGAATACCGTATAATACGATCAATGCTGTCTAAAAGACGAGGGGGTGCATATTACATGGAAGTCTCACTATGGTCTTTTCACATCTATTGTCTCAATCATTCAAATAAGAAACAGAAATAGAGAACATGTAAGATAAAGCAGTAAGGCGTCCCAAACGCTCAGTCAAAATGTTCTTGATATCTGGCTTTACAAAACATAGCCAGATGATGTAGCAAAGTATACACAATTGTTATCAGCTGCAGTCTGACTTAATTACAATTATGCAAAAGTAAGTGCAAGACAATCCGACTAACATGTCGGTGCCAAACGGCAAAGTATAAAGTAAATAACAAAACGAGCGGGGAGGTAAGGAACCCACTCGAGTCCTCCTGCAATCATCCCTCTAGTATTGACCATCTTGGAGGTGAAAGTAAGCGGAGTCCTCGGGAACCGGCTCTAAATCTGGCCATGCAAAACCAGAGAGGTTAGACCTCTAATAGCAAGTACCACAAGGGAGCACGATATGAGGAATTAAAACCAGTAATAAGAGAATATGATAAGTAGATCTCTGCTTGCCACTGGGATTCACATAACATCATGACACTTCGAACCAACCTCCCAACCAAACAAGGACATAAGTTGGCCCGTCATGTCCTGACATTCTGATCATCTCAGTTAGGTAACAGAGTAGGTACAGTACACAAACAAATCATCTTGAACGGCCAGTCAAATCCTACGGCTTGCTATTGTGAGTCCCAAGTTATCCTGGAATAATGCAATATAGATTCCTCAGTTCTTACCATGTGCGAGCAAGGCTAGTCTATCCAGTCAATCATGTGCGCCATGCATGAATTAGACGAGTCCTAGCAGGACGCCCGTCAATATACAATATACAATAATAATAAAAGCAGATACTGTTCCCTGTCCGTGTGGCAGATTTACAGTATCTGTGGGAACTAGCCGGCCCGTCGGATACTACTCGTTCCAAGGGGGCTGCCATGTAAGAACTCGGGAATCCATTCTCTCCATGCAATCATTATTTTATTTAACTTAATAGTCCCTACGTTGAGTGAAATCCCATGCCGTGGGTCATGGTCATTCAAATGAGTACTTTCGTACGGAGTACGATATGCACAACTCTACAACGATACCTGTGCGGTTAGGTTGCAGGTCTTACATAGCGTAATGCAACAATCAAATCTAACCACGGAATAATCATGCCTTGACCATCAAGTACACATGCTGCTTTGGTAGAAAAAAGAAATAAATAAATAAATTGAAGTCTGCATGTGTGCCTGTATGTCAATATTCGGGATCGGCCAATCGATTATAATAGTTCATAGTTAATATGAACGTGTCTCGTTCATTCAATTTAATAAGACGACTAGCCAGTCTCTTAGTTCCAACTGGGAACGCATGATCAATCATTAGTCAAGTAACAGTCGGGGATCAATTCATGACAAGGCATAAAAGTCAAATTAGTATTAAGCATGGTCGAGTCCATAACTAGTATAAAATAGTTGGTAACATATTCTTGAAGCCAAGAAAAAGATCTACAAATTTCATGTTGGGAGTTGAAAGCAATTCTAGCCATAATTCAGTCAAAATAGAACATATGATAGTCAGAAACAACCAAAATAGGCATATGCGGCCTATTCTGCGACATGATATGCGCCTACTGCGACATGCGCCTCATGCGGCTCAACTGCGACATGATATGCGCCTACCGCGACATGCGCCTCATGCGGCTCAACTGCGACATGATATGCGCCTACCGCGACATGCGCCTCATGCGGCTCATGCGCGACATGATATACGCCTACCGCGACATGCGCCTCAATGCGGCTCATGCGCGACATGATATGCGCCTACCGCGACATGCGCCTCATGCGGCTCAACTGCGACATGATATGCACCTACCGCGACATGCGCCTCAATGCGGCTCATGCGCGACATGATATGCGCCTACCGCGACATGCGCCTCATGCGGCTCATGTGCGACATGATATGCGCCTACCGCGACATGCGCCTCATGCGGCTCAACTGCGACATGATATGCGCCTACCGCGACATGCGCCTCAATGCGGCTCATGCGCGACATGATATGGGGCTACTGCGACATGCGCCTTAATGCGGCTCATGCGCGACATGATATGCGGCTACTGCGACATGCGCCTTAATGCGGCTCATGCGCGACATGATATGCGGCTACTGCGACATGCTGTGTGCCTTCTGCGACATGCGCCTCATTGTAACATGCGCCTACTGCGACATGCACCTTCTGCGACATGCTGTTCGTGCTGCAGATGAATATAGGAACGAACCAAAATACTTTTGCCATAACTTCCACAAAATAAATCGAAATCTAACTTTTCAAAAGCCAAACTTTAGTAGAATTAAATTCTCTACAACATGGAACCACTTAATTTCGAAAAAAAACAATGTTTGATAGATCAAAACCCTAAATTTCATATGAAAACCAAAACTATGAAAATCAAAACTTAAAACTTAGATCTACACCCAACCATCCATGGAAAACAAAAACTTCAAGACCTAAACTTGTAGAGGAAGAGAAGATGAATAACATAAACCAAAAATAATTGGGGATGCATGAAATCCCTCATGGTGTGCAAGATGTACTTGCCTCTCCAAATGGGTTAGGGTTTGGTGGAGGAGTAAATGTGAATGAATGAAGAAAGAGAGTGGAAGAAGAACTTTTATATCAAGGTCAAGTGGATCTCCACCATTCATTCTCTCCACCAAATCCAAGCCATCCATTCCTTTCCATGTTGAACCAAACCGAACCAAGTTGGTTTCCTATGAACCGAAATGAACTAAGAGCCAAGAAAAAGCAGAAAATAAAATACAGAAAAATTAATAAGCGCAAAATTGAAGAATTTAAATACAGAATAAATGCATGATAAATATTAAATAAATACACATGAGTTGCACATGTATAAAATACGTATTCTGGGAACGGGGAGTGACATCTCTACCCACCTTGAAAAAATTTCGTCCTCGGAATTTCAAATCCAAAGCAGGTAGAAATATCGGAGCTAACTGATACAAGCAATTCTAGCGATCAAGCAATTCTAGTGAGCAAGCAATCGTTGCTACCCTATCAAAAGCAAGTACTATATATGTAAATCCATCAATCTACGATATCAAGCAATTCTACCCATAAGGTGATAAAGCATGAGAAATCAAGTCAATCAAGGTATACAGAAAGAGATATACCTTGTGAGTCAAACAGGTGTGGATACCGTGATCGGATATCATCCTCACGTTCCCACGTTGACTCCCCCAAGGAGTGATGACCCCAAGCAACACGGACAAGACTAATTGTTCGGTTCTTGAGTATCTTCTCTCTTCGGTCGAAAATGGACACAGGCTGTTCCTCGTAAGACAGGTTGGTACCAACAACCAGCTCAGAATGATCGAGGACATGGCTTGGGTCCGATACATACCTACGTAGTTGAGATACATGAAACACGTCATGCACCTCTCGTAACGAAGGTGGAAGTGATAAACGATAAGCAACATCGCCTATCCGATCAAGGATAACGAATGGGCCCACGTACCGCGGAATCAATTTCCCGCGAACGCCAAATCTAATGACCCCACGAGTAGGTGAGATCCGCAAGAATACGTGGTCCCCAACAGAGAACTCTAACGGCCTACGATGCTGGTCCGTCCAATGACGATGCCTATCCTGCGCAACTCGAAGTCGCTCTCTAATTCCTTTAACTACTTCAACCGTCTGAATAATCATTTTCGGGCCTAGCATCTTCCTCTCCCGATATCATCCCATGCAAGCGGTGACCTGCACTTCTTACCATATAATGCTTCGAATGGCGCCATCTGGATACTGGCCTGATAACTATTGTTGTATGAGAACTCGACAAAGTGCAGGTGACTCTCCCAAGACCCTCCAAAATCTAGAGTGCAAGCTCGTAACATATCTTCTAAAGTCTGAATCGTTCTTTCTGATTGCCCATCCGTCTGCGGATGGTAAGCCGTGCTAAATCTTAACTTGGTACCCAGACTATGATGTAAGCTCTTCCAGAAATGTGATGTAAAACGGGTATCTCGGTCTGACACAATGCTGACGGGGACTCCATGCTGCCTGACTATCTGCTGCATATACAACTCTGCCAACCTTTCTGTAGATTGCCCTACTCTGAAAGGAAGAAAGTGTGCTACCTTTGTAAGCCGGTCCACTATCACCCAAATAGCATCTTTACCACTTGGCGATATCGGTAAATCGGTCACAAAGTCCATTGTAATATGCTCCCACTTCCATTCTGGAATAGGAAGCGGTTGCAATAGCCCAGCTGGCCTCTGCTGTTCTGCCTTCACTTGCTGACATACCAAGCAACGGGAAACAAATCTAGCTATCTCTCTCTTCATCCCGTTCCACCAGAAGTGCTGCTTGATATCTTGGTACATCTTGGTCCCTCCAGGGTGTATAGAATATTGAGAACTGTGAGCTTCTGTCATAACCTCCTGTCTGATATCTCCACTAGGCACACATAGGCGTGATCCAAACCTAAGTGTACCATCTTCATAAATCTTCATCTCCTTCCTGAGTCCTGACTCACATTCTGCCCTAAGCTTCTGTATCCTTGGGTCCTGTGCCTGGGCTGCCTTGATCCTGTCTACCAAGTCGGATTGAACTTGCAGACTTGTTAGAACTCCTACATCACTAGGAAGTATAACTTCGATGCCCATCTCCTGAAGGTCTTCTAAGATATGCTTCTGCGTTGTTAACATAAATGCGCCGCCTCTCCTGCTGCGAGCGTCTGCTACCACATTAGCCTTGCCTGGATGATACTGAAGCTCCACATCATAATCCTTGATCAACTCCAACCATCTTCTCTGTCTCATGTTCAGTTCCTTCTGGGTAAAGATGTACTTCAGACTTTTGTGATCTGTGTACATCTCCACTCGGTCACCATATAAGTAATGCCTCCATAGCTTCAAAGCGAATACTACTGCCGCCAACTCCAAATCATGAGTTGGGTAATTCTTCTCGTGGTCTCGAAGCTGCCTAGATGCATATGCTATCACCTTCCCATGTTGCATAAGGACACATCCAAGTCCTTTACCTGATGCATCGCAATATACTGTAAAACCTCCGGGTCCAACTGGCAATGTAAGAATGGGCGCTGATATCAACTTCTGCTTCAAAGCCTCGAATGATGCCTGACATTCTGTCGACCAAACGAATGGTACATCCTTCCGTGTCAAGCGTGTCATGGGTACTGAAAGCCTTGCAAAGTCTGATACGAACCTTCTGTAATATCCTGCCAATCCCAAGAAACTCCGCACATCTGCTACGGTCTTGGGTACTGGCCAACTCTCTACTGCTTCTACCTTCTTGGGATCTACTGCTACTCCAGCTCCTGATATGATATGACCCAAAAATGAAATATGATCCGACCAAAACTCACACTTGCTGAGCTTGGCATACAACTGGTTCTCTCTCAGAACCTGCAACACTTTCCTGAGGTGGTCTTCATGCTCCTCTTCACTAGCAGAGTATACAAGAATGTCATCGAGAAATACAACGACAAACTGATCTAAGTATGGCATAAAGATGCGGTTCATCAAATCTATAAATATTGCTGGAGCATTGGTCAAACCAAACGGCATTACTAAGAATTCATAATGCCCATACTTCGACCTGAATGCTGTCTTGGGAATATCCTCCTTCCGAACCCTCACTTGGTGATACCCTGAACGAAGATCTATCTTGGAGAAAACTCTGGACCTGCTCAACTGATCAAATAAGTCGTCGATCCTGGGTAGTGGGTACTTGTTCTTTACTGTCGCCGCGTTAAGCTTCCTATAGTCAATGCACAATCTGGATGACCCATCCTTCTTCCCCACAAGTACCACCGGTGCTGCCCATGGTGATATGCTAGCTTGGATGAACTTCTTCTCCTTCAGTTCCTCTATGTGCTGATATACCTTGGCCTGCTCCGAATCCGCCATTCTGTATACCCGATCGGATATCGGTTTAGTCCCAGGTGCCAATTCTATACTGAACTCAATATCTCTAACCGGTGGCAGACCGGGTAGTTCTTCGGGAAACACGTCTAGGAATTCTTCAACTACCTTCGGGACTTGAACTTCTTCCATTGCCGTTATTACTCCTTGCTCTGGTTGAGTTGCCTCTGATCTGACTAAGGTGAATCTCTTCATGCCTGGGATATCAAAAGATACACTCCCTCTACGACAATCTATTGTCGCATGACTGTCTTTCAGCCAGTCCATGCCTAAGATAACGTCGAAATTTCCAACAGGAAATTCTATCAACCGGGCGGGTAAGGAATGCCCACAAACTACAACGCTACACGCTAGAATAACTCTACTAACTCCTACGAGCCTATTGCCAGTGAGTATATTCAACCTCCCTGGCAATGCCTCGAACTCCATTCCTAGTCGTGTCGCAAATCGTACAGATATAAATGAATGGGATGCTCCCGAATCAAACAATGCTACTGCGGGATATGAGGCGACGAGAATGTTACCTGCCACAACATCTCCCGATGCCAATGCCTCCTCTAAGGACAGAGTGAATGTCTGCCCTCGACCTCCTTGTTGGTTCCCATGTTGCGGCCTAGCCTGATGCTGCTGCTGGCCCCTGCCTTGATGATGCTGGGGTGGTCTATGCTGGTGTTGCTGCATCGGCGGTCCCTGTTGCTGAAACATCTGAGCCTGTGACATTAACGGACGCTGTGCCAACGGCCTTACTGCCACCGCTGGTCCTCGATACTGGCCTGCCCCTGGTGCTGGCAGAGCAGGAAACTGCTGCCCTGGTCCTCCTGACCTCGAATTCATGGGACATGTGGTAATCCGATGGTCTGGATTTCCACATATCAGACACAGTCCGTTCAATGTCCGACACACATCTCTAGTATGTCCCATCTTCCCATAATAAGTGCAGCCCGCTGGGGGTTGCTGGTTCTTCCTTGGTTGTTGTTGCTGCTGCCTGGGTGGTGGTGCTGGCCCTCGTATCGCCACATCGTGGATACGAATGCCAGGGGATGGTGCTGTTGTTCGGGGCGCTGCTCCCCCTCCTCCTCCAATCTGACTGTGGGACCTCTTCTGACCCCCAGTCCTAGTTGCAAGCCTCTGAATGGTGAGCTCATGCCTTCGAGTTGCCGTCAATACTTCGTCAAAAGTCTGGTAGTTGTGCCCCTCTATCAATTGCAAAAGTTCGAGATGAAACCCTTGCTGAAACCTCATGGCCCTATGGCGCTCTGTTGCTACCATCTCTGGGGCAAACCTACTCAATCTGCAGAACTCTGCTGCGTAGGCATCTACCGTCTTGCCGGCCTGCCTGAGGTTGATAAACTTCTGTTGTAGCTCAAACTGCGCCACAACTCCATAGTACTTCGTCTTGAACCTTGCAGTGAAATTGTCCCAAGCCACAGGACGTCCGATGCCCACTTCCTCTGATTCCCACCAATCACGTGCGAGATCCTGAAGTAACAACTTCACTAGATCCACACGTTCTTCTGCCGGTACCTTAGCGGCTATCAGAATAGCCTCAATGTCCTTAAGCCGTGCATCTGCTGAAATAGCATCCTCCGTGCCTTCGAAACGGCGGGGGTTGTACTTGCAAAACCGGGCTGACGCTCCTGAATCGGTCCTTGCCCCCCTTTCCAAAGCTGTCTGCAATCCTTGGTTGAGCAACACATTCTTCTCTTGTAGCTGAGTGTGCATGCGCTGCTGGGCCAACATCTGATGTTGTTGAGCAGCCATCATTCCTCTCATGATCTCCATAAGGGCTGGTGTATCCACTTCCACAGGGGTAGGTGGAACTATGGGTGGGTTTGGAACTTTCGGATACTGCGGTTCTACTATCACTTCTTCCTGGAAAGTCTCCTGAGGTGAGACTGGCCCTTGCTGCTGACCAAGCTAGTCATGTTGCTCATGTTGCTCTTGTTGTTGCTGCCCAGCTCTGACCGCTGCAGACGAAGTGCCCCTAAGAAAAGGGACAAGAGAACAATCAAACGACCGGACATGAAGGATCAATGAAGTCAAAGGATACCGGAATGTCAAACAAGAGTTGAGAATAACGAATCAGGAGATCAAGGGGAAACATGTGTGATTGAGACATCCTATAAATCAAAACACCCCACAAGTCTGAAATCAGACCTGCATGGGCCACCACTAAAACCTTGTCACGCCCCAGAACCAGAATACTGGAGAGCAGGAGAATGACTCAGCCAGCTACGTATTACGGGTAGATGAATACCGTATAATACGATCAATGCTGTCTAAAAGACGAGGGGGTGCATATTACATGGAAGTCTCACTATGGTCTTTTCACATCTATTGTCTCAATCATTCAAATAAGAAACAGAAATAGAGAACATGTAAGATAAAGCAGTAAGGCATCCCAAACGCTCAGTCAAAATGTTCTTGATATCTGGCTTTACAAAACATAGCCAGATGATGTAGCAAAGTATACACAATTGTTATCAGCTGCAGTCTGACTTAATTATAATTATGCAAAAGTAAGTGCAAGACAATCCGACTAACATGTCGGTGCCAAACGGCAAAGTATAAAGTAAATAACAAAACGAGCGGGGAGGTAAGGAACCCACTCGAGTCCTCCTGCAATCATCCCTCTAGTATTGACCATCTTGGAGGTGGAAGTAAGCGGAGTCCTCGGGAACCGGCTCTAAATCTGGCCATGCAAAACCAGAGAGGTTAGACCTCTAATAGCAAGTACCACAAGGGAGCACGATATGAGGAATTAAAACCAGTAATAAGAGAATATGATAAGTAGATCTCTGCTTGCCACTGGGATTCACATAACATCATGACACTTCGAACCAACCTCCCAACCAAACAAGGACATAAGTTGGCCCGTCATGTCCTGACATTCTGATCATCTCAGTTAGGTAACAGAGTAGGTACAGTACACAAACAAATCATCTTGAACGGCCAGTCAAATCCTACGGCTTGCTATTGTGAGTCCCAAGTTATCCTGGAATAATGCAATATAGATTCCTCAGTTCTTACCATGTGCGAGCAAGGCTAGTCTATCCAGTCAATCATGTGCGCCATGCATGAATTAGACGAGTCCTAGCAGGACGCCCGTCAATATACAATATACAATAATAATAAAAGCAGATACTGTTCCCTGCCCGTATGGCAGATTTACAGTATCTGTGGGAACTAGCCGGCCCGTCGGGTACTACTCGTTCCAAGGGGGCTGCCATGTAAGAACTCGGGAATCCATTCTCTCCATGCAATCATTATTTTATTTAACTTAATAGTCCCTACGTTGAGTGAAATCCCATGCCGTGGGTCATGGTCATTCAAATGAGTACTTTCGTACGGAGTACGATATGCACAACTCTACAACGATACCTGTGCGGTTAGGTTGCAGGTCTTACATAGCGTAATGCAACAATCAAATCTAACCACGGAATAATCATGCCTTGACCATCAAGTACACATGCTGCTTTGGTAGAAAAAATAAATAAATAAATAAATTGAAGTCTGCATGTGTGCCTGTATGTCAATATTCGGGATCGGCCAATCGATTATAATAGTTCATAGTTAATATGAACGTGTCTCATTCATTCAATTTAATAAGACGACTAGCTAGTCTCTTAGTTCCAACTGGGAACGCATGATCAATCATTAGTCAAGTAACAGTCGGGGATCAATTCATGACAAGGCATAAAAGTCAAATTAGTATTAAGCATGGTCGAGTCCATAACTAGTATAAAATAGTTGGTAACATATTCTTGAAGCCAAGGAAAAGATCTACAAATTTCATGTTGGGAGTTGAAAGCAATTCTAGCCATAATTCAGTCAAAATAGAACATATGATAGTCAGAAACAACCAAAATAGGCATATGCGGCCTATTCTGCGACATGATATGCGCCTACTGCGACATGCGCCTCATGCGGCTCAACTGCGACATGATATGCGCCTACCGCGACATGCGTCTCATGCGGCTCAACTGCGACATGATATGCGCCTACCGCGACATGCGCCTCATGCGGCTCATGCGCGACATGATATGCACCTACCGCGACATGCGCCTTAATGCGGCTCATGCGCGACATGATATGCGCCTACCGTGACATGCGCCTCATGCGGCTCAACTGCGACATGATATGCGCCTACCGCGACATGCGCCTCAATGCGGCTCATGCGCGACATGATATGCGCCTATCGCGACATGCGCCTCATGCGGCTCATGCGCGACATGATATGCGCCTACCGCGACATGCGCCTCATGCGGCTCAACTGCGACATGATATGCGCCTACCGCGACATGCGCATCAATGTGGCTCATGCGCGACATGATATGGGGCTACTGCGACATGCGCCTTAATGCGGCTCATGCGCGACATGATATGCGGCTACTGCGATATGCGCCTTAATGCGGCTCATGCGCGACATGATATGCGGCTACTGCGACATGCTGTGTGCCTTCCGCGACATGCGCCTCATTGCAACATGCGCCTACTGCGACATGCGCCTTCTGCGACATGCTGTTCGTGCTGCAGATGAATATAGGAACGAACCAAAATACTTTTGCCATAACTTCCAAAAAATAAATCGAAATCTAACTTTTCAAAAGCCAAACTTTAGTAGAATTAAATTCTCTACAACATGGAACCACTTAATTTCGAAAACAACAATGTTTGATAGATCAAAACCCTAAATTTTATATGAAAACCAAAACTTAAAACTTAGATCTACACCCAACCATCCATGGAAAATAAAAACTTCAAGACCTAAACTTGTAGAAGAAGAGAAGATGAATAACATAAACCAAAAATAATTGGGGATGCATGAAATCCCTCATGGTGTGCAAGATGTACTTGCCTCTCCAAATGGGTTAGGGTTTGGTGGAGGAGTAAATGTGAATGAATGAAGAAAGAGAGTGGAAGAAGAACTTTTATATCAAGGTCAAGTGGATCTCCACCATTCATTCTCTCCACCAAATCCAAGCCATCCATTTCTTTCCATGTTGAACCAAACCGAACCAAGTTGGTTTTCTATGAACCGAAATGAACCAAGAGCCAAGAAAAAGCAAAAAATAAAATACAGAAAAATTAATAAGCGCAAAATTGAAGAATTTAAATACAGAATAAATGCATGATAAATATTAAATAAATACACATGAGTTGCACATGTATAAAATACGTATTCTGGGAACGGGAAGTGACATAGCCCAATCCAACAATCAAACAAGGACATGGGTTGGACCACACACCACGATAGTCCATGTTCCTCAGTTGCTAACAAAAGAAAACATATCACAAACAAGTCGGCTTACAAGCGGCCAATCAATCCTACGGTTTTCTATGATTTGTCTGGATTATCCTAGTAATACAATATATAGGAATCCTTAGATCGTATTGTATCCAAGCAGGGCTAGCCAATCCATTATATAAATATATATATACACGTAGCACCTTGATTATGTACCGGTCCCCCGTAAGGCTATCGTGCTAAAATATATAACAAATAGCGCGTAGGAGTCGGATGTAGTCATCCACTATAGGCGGATAAAACCGTATTCGTGGCTGCCAACCCGACACGTCAGGACAGGACCTGGGGTAGCTGGTGACGTACGATCTCGAGATTCTGTTCCCTCCCAATATTTCTACCGATTTAAGTTGCTTAGATTAACCCTATCTTGATCTTGGAATTATATGTCGTGGTCACATGGTCATCCTTATATATGTTGTACCATAGTACGTGTACCCTAAGTATGAATCCACATCGGTTCAAGGAGTCCCAAATCTAGTTCCATGCTTAGTGTAATGTATCAAACAACAATCAACATACCACGACACTATTACTGACCAATTATCATGACTGTGCTGGAAGGTAAACATGTATTGACATATAACACGAATGATCACTTAGCACGCAGAGTCACACCTCAGTACACTCATTAAATAGCACCGCAGTACATACTAATATTGTATCTCAATACACACTTAGAAAATGTACCAGCACGTATACAGGTAACCAAGACAGGAACACGATCAAGTCAGAAAGTCACATGGACCCCTCGTGACATAAAAGTCACATAGGACACGCAAGTCTCAGATATTCATGGCACACTAAGGTCAGGATAAGAAGTCAATGTCAAAGGTGCACAAGGTGCAAGGTTAAAGTTGCACAAGGTTGTCACGCCCCAGAACCAGAATACTGGAGAGCGGGGGAATGACTCAGCCAGCTACGTATTACGGGTAGATGAATACCATATAATACGATCAATGCTGTCTAACCAGACGAGGGGGTGCATACTACATGAAAGTCTCACCATGGTCATTCACCTCTATTGTCTCAATCATTCAAACAAGAAACAGAAAATAGAGAACATGTAAGATAAAGCAGTAAGGCGTCCCAAACGCTCAGTCAAAATGTTCTTGAGATCTGGCTTTACAAAACATAGCCAGATGGTGAAGCAAGGTATACACAATTATTATCAGCTGCAGTCTGACTTAATTACAACTATGTAAACGTAAGTACGAGACAATCCGACTAACATGTCGGTGCCAAACGGCTAAGCATAAAGTAAATAGCAAAACGAGCGATGGAGTAAGGAAACCCACTCGAGTCCTCCTGCGATCATTCCCCTAGTATTGACTATCTTGGAGGTAGAAGTAAGCTGGATCCTCGGAGACCGGCTCTAAATCTGGCTATACAAAACCAGAGAGGTTAGACCTCTAATAGCAAGTACCACAAGGGAGCACGATATGAAGGATTAAACCAGTATGTAAGAGAATATAATAATAGATCTCTACTTCCTACTAGGATTCACATAATATCACGACACTTCGAACCAACCTTCCAACCAAACAAGAACAGAGGTTGGCCCATCATGTCCTGACATTCTGATCATCTCAGTTAGGTAACAGAGTAGATACAGTACACAAACAAATCATCTTGACGGCCAATCAACTCTTACGACTTGCTATTGTGAGCCCCAAGTTATCCTGGAATTATGCAATTAGGGATTCCTCAGTTCTTACTATGTGCGAGCAAGGCTAGTCTATCCAGTCAATCAATTGCGCCAATCATGTAGTTAGACGAGTCCCAGCGGGACGCCCGCCGTTATAGCATGTACAATAATATAAGCAGATACCGTTCCCTGCCCGTGTGACAGATTTACAGTATCTGTGGGAACCAGCCGGCCTGTCGGGCACTTAATAGTCCCAAGAGGGCTGCCATGTAAGAACTTGGGAATCCATTCTCTCCATGCCATCGTTATTTTATTTGACTTAATGGTCTCTACGTTGAGTGAAGTTCCATGCCGTGGATCATGGTCATTCAATAAGTACTTTCGTACGGGGTACGATATGCGTAACTCTACAACGATACCCGTACGGCTAGGTTGTAGGTCTTACATAGCATGATGCAACAATCAAATCTGACCACGGGGTAATCATGTCTTGACCATAAAGTACACATGCTATTTTTTTAAGATAAATAAATAAATAAATAAATAAATAATTTGAAGTCTATATGTGCCTGTATGCCAATATTCGGGATCGGCTAATCGAGTACAATAGTTCATTACATGAACGTGTCTCATTCATTCATTTCAATAAGACGACTAGCCAGTCTCTTAGTTCCAACTAGGAACGCATGATCAATTATTAGTCAATGTCACAATCATTATCAATGGTGACAAGGCATGAAAGTCAATTATCATTAAATGGGGTCGAGTCCATAACTCTCAAGGTCAAGTCTCAGTCTTACTGGGTATCCATCAATCAATCAAGACACTAAGCACTAATACACAACCATCTGTATTAAAATACCAACATGCTAAGATTATCGGGTTCGTGCAAAAGGCGTAAGGATATAATAGGAGAATTATCATGCCATCATTAACTGAATAGGTTGTAGAACAAATAAAAACACCCAGGTCAGGAAGTCACGCCAACAAGTCTATGATAAGGCCAAAAGTCACGCAAGAAGTCTATGCTAAGACCAACAAGTCACGCTAAGTTTAGCATGAAGGAATGAGCGTAAAAAGTGATACACGCTGGCAAGCGTGAGCGTGAAAAGTGATACACGCTGGCAAGCGTGAGCGTGAAAAGTCATGCACGCAAGCACAGCGTGAGCGTGACTAAAATACACGCACGCTCATGAGAACGTGAGCGTGACTAAAATACACACACGTTTATGAGAACGTGAGCGTGACTAAAATACACGCACGCTCATGAGAACGTGAGCGTGACTAAAAAAATACACGCACGCTCATGAGAACGTGAGCGTGACTAAAATACACGCACGCTCATGAGAACGTGAGCGTGACTAAAATACATGCACGCTCATGAGAACGTGAGCGTGACTAAAATACACGCACGCTCATGAGAACGTGAGCGTGACTAAAAATACACGCACGCTCATGAGAACGTGAGCGTGACTAAAAATACACGCACGCTCATGAGAACATGAGCGTGACTAAAATACACGCACGCTCATGAGAACGTGAGCGTGACTAAAATACACGCACGATCATGAGAACGTGAGCGTGACTAAAATACACGCACGCTCATGAGAACATGAGCGTGACTAAAAATACACGCACGCTCATGAGAACGTGAGCGTGACTAAAAATACACGCACGCTCATGAGAACGTGAGCGTGACTAAAATACACGCACGCTCATGAGAACGTGAGCGTGACTAAAATACACGCATGCTCATGAGAACGCGAGCGTGACTAAAATACACGCTAACATGTAAGAACATGAGCGTGTCTCAAAATCCACGCAGCCACGTAGAGACGTGTGCGTGACTGAGCCTTCGTCCCAAGCCAGAAAAATGAAGTTCCCAGCCAGAAAACACGCTAAGTTGGTAGATCAAACTCATGAACAACCGAAATACAACAACTTAGATCTATAGAAAACAAGCCATAGAAATCAAAAATGCCAAGAACTAAACTCTCTCAGGATCATGAGAGGAAGAGTAATAATCCATAAAAATGGATGAAGGAGAAGCAAGATTGCACTTGCCTACTGCTACTGCTGGTGGGTGGAGAGTGATGAGAGGAAGAATAAGAAGTAATGGTGAGAATGAGTAATGAGGAGAGAGAATGGAGAGGAGAGCTTTAAATAGCAAAGGGGGTGGTAGGTGGGAGCTAATGGGCCGGGTTTGTGGGGGTTCGGCCAAGGCCAACCCGAAAGCAAGCAGAGGATTAAAAGCAGAAAATAAAATACAGAAATAAATTACAGGAAATAAAATACAGACAATAAAATTGCAGGAAAAGATTGATATTAAAATTAAAGAGCAGATAATTAATTAACATGAACTTATAGGAATTTAAATACAGAATAATACATGATAAATACTAAATAAATATACATGTATAAAAATATGCCTTCCGGGAACGGGGAGTGACAAAGGTGTACAAGGTGCACAAGGTGCGTGAGGTGTAAGGTACACAATGTGCGCGAGGTGCAAGGTGCACAGACCAAAAAGTATGCGAGGTGCAATGTGCGCAACCAAACGGTGCACGAGGTGTAAGGTGCGCGGACCAAAAGGTGCACAAGGTGTAAGGTGCGCAACCAAAAGGTACGTGAGGTGTAAAGTGCGCGGACCAAAAGGTGCGCGAGGTGCAAGGGGCACGAGGTGCGCAAGGTGTAAGGTGCAAGATGCACAAAACAAAAGGTGCGCAAGGAACAAGGTGCACAACCAAAAGGTGCACAAGATGCAAGGTGCGCGGACCAAAAGGTGCGCAAGGTGCATGGTGCGCAAGATGCAAGGTACGAGGTGCGTTACTTGCGCACCTTTAGTTTCGCGCATCTTGCACCTTGCGCACCTCGCGTCCCTTGCACCTTGCGCACATTTTGGTCTGCGCACCTTGCACCTCGCGTACCTTTTGGTTGCGCACCTTACACCTCGTACACCTTTTGGTCCGTGCACCTTGCACCTCGTACACATTTTGGTTGCGCACCTTGCACCTCGTACACTTTTTGGTACGCGGACCTTACACCTTACGCACCTTATGCACCTTGTACCTCACACACCTTGTGCACCTTGCACCTTGCACACCTTGTGCATCTTTAACCTTGCACCTTATGCACCTTTGACCTTGACTTATTATCCTAACCTTAGTGTGCCATGAATATCTGAGACTTGCGTGTCCTATGTGACGAGGGGTCCATGTGACTTCCTGACTTGACCGTGTTCCTAACTTGGTTACCTATAAACGTGCTGGTATATTTTCTAAGTGTGTATTGAGATATAATATTAGTATGCATGCGGTGCTATTTGATGGTTTCTTTATACATCATTACCACCATCACTTAACACCAACACCATCACCATTGTCATCTCTACCATTACCCTCATCATCCTCAACATCACCTCCACCACCACTGAGCTCCACAGCCACCTCCACCAGCCCCACGACCACCCTCTCGAGCTCCTCCTCGGCCTCTACTTCTTCCTCCTTCAATCTCCTTCTTCTTCATGGACTTTCTCTCTATGAACACCACCACCATCATCAACCACCACACACCACCATCACCACTATCCTCCTCCTCCCTCCCCTACTGGGCCACCGTCGCCGCGTCGTGCCACCGCCGCCACTGGCCGTGCACGTAGCAGCAGCAGCAGCCAGCAGCTGCGACAGCAGCAACAACCAACAGCAGCAGCAGTCGCACAACCGTGCGCCGTCGCCGCCGTGGTCGGCCCCCTTGGCCGGGTGCACCCCCGGGCAGGCCCCCGTGGTGTGCCCCCTCGTCCTCGGCATGAGAAATGCCCGATTCGTATATTTTGCACGGAATCCCGTCGAGGCGCGCGGGGACGGATTTCAGAATGTGCGTCTCGTTGTAGCGACTTCGTACGAATTTTTTGGACGATCCGACCGTTGGATCGTCGATCCATTTCTTTCTTCTCTATCTCGGTATATATCTCTTCACTCACCTCTAGTTTCATCCATTAATTTTGTTATTTGATACATCAAAATCGGCCGCCAAGTTGACCGTTTAATTTGTACTATTTTTGGACAGTTTTACGGAGCCAACTTCGCGGACTCGTATCTTTGCCATCGCAGCTCTGTTTGATGTACCATTGGTTCTTGTGCATAGCTGGTATAACCCTCTTCCTGCCATTTTAGTTTCATTTCATTGTGAGCTTGTTTGGTTGGTTGAATTCGACACCAAAGTTGACCGTCCGAATTCATAATATCCAAGTTGTAAAATCCCAATTTTGAACCCGGGACTCCGGATCCAATTTCTGACACCACCAGTAGACTAGAGGAGTCGTTCTGGCATGTTTTCATGTAAAATTTGTTAGATTTAGAGGACGTGGGCCCCGACACGTATTTTGGTACAAGACGGGCCCTACAGTCCGAGTCAACGGGTCTTTTTGAGATCGGCTCATCGAAATCCAATTCTGGATATACTGTTGAGTTTGTATCGTCATTGTGGACTTGTTGACATATAATTTGCTGAGTTTTGTGGACATTGGCTTCAACACGCATTTTTATGCAAATCGGATTCCAATATCCGGGTCAGCGGACCAAATTGAGATCGGGCCATCGGAATCCAATTTCGGATATACCAATTGAGTTTGTATTGTCATTCTGAATTCGTGGACATATAATTTGTTAGGTTTAGTAGACTAGTATCCTTACACATTTTTCGGTGCAAAGCGGGTTCGATACGGATACCGTTTTGATCCAAATTTACCTTTTTGCCCCTATGTCCAAATTAGACTTATGGATAGGCTATCCTAGCTAATTTGACCATCCTGGACATGTTGGTAATGTTTGTTTAATCATTCGACAATGTTTTTAGATATTTCTCTATGTATCACCTTTTATTATAATTAATTCTTATTACGTTCGTATTTCGGAATTAGTGCAACGAAACAGAGATCAGTCGATTCCAGTGATCTCACATCGCTGAAATTGACAAGATGACCATGTGGATCACTATAATAAGATTATTAACCTTACCATTGATTATCTTATATCGATTTGCGTGTTGTAGGTTTCGATGTACGAATAATGAGGTGCAACTTGATATTTTAATTCTTAGATTAGAGTTGATCATGTTTGACCAAGATATATGGTATCTTGGTAGGTAAATACTAGGAATAGTATGCTTAGGCTAGTTTTGACCTCGGTTGACCAAGTTTGACTCCTTTGACCAAAAGTCAACTATCAATCAACACTTGGCCTAGAAATGTCTAGAACTTGACCAGAGTTGACCAGTTGACCAAAAGTCAACTGTAAGTTAACCTTTGATCTAGTTTGACCTGGTTTGACTTAGTTTGACTTCCTGTGACCTAGTTTGACCTAGTTTGACTTTATGCGACCTATTTGACTTAGTTGACTGAGTTGACCTAGATTACATAGCTTATACTATATAATCATGCCTAACACTGTTGAACCCTAATTAGCTTATATATATCTCATCTTTAGGTTTGTGACATCACTCTGAGCATCGACCCCATTTGACAGATCTGGACCGCAGGCGAGTACATTCTCTGATAGTTTTTATTGTCTTGATATCTGCTATATCCGATTCAATTGTAGTGTTTTACTTGATTCCCGACACGATGGTACAAGGACTAGTATACGTCGGATCCTGTCAAGAGATGTCACTCCTGGGTTACCATGATATATTGGTACATTGTTCGATCTTATTTTTATTGTACTTGTATAGACGTCGATTCCTAAGGGGATTTGCTACCCTCTTAGAGAATCCCGCATCATGACGTGACATATCCGAATCCATTATACTATTCGGGGATGGGGAGTTATTATAGGTTATGTGATCAATACCCCCATGTCACTATTCTTGTGCTTGCGTCACCCTCACTGCACATAGGGTGTAGCGAGATCTTATATTTCTTGTGCTCGCTTTCCATGTTGGCCGGCTTGACCCTTCTTAAGATTTTTCTGTGGTAGCCAGGCCAAATAGAGTAGCCTGATCTTGACCCAAGCCGATCATATAATGCTATAATATCTCAAGGTACTGTTTATATTTACATTATACATCAGATATTACTGTACTGTTCTACATCATAGTATTTCATACCCTGACATGATATCCAGTTTTACATATACTACTTTATTTCCAGTCTTGATATTTCATCTTGTATTTTATTATAATTGTCTTTTATAGAATTTGTCAATTCATATGGAACTGCTATTAGTTTATGTACTCGTTCCCATCCTGACTGGATATGTTGACAATATTTTAGGAGTTGTTATGCCCTCATTATTGGACTACAAGATGTTGCTAGCTGAGGCAGATACGATATTCTTTCACCGTGAGTTGTCTCCCATGAGTGCTAGGCCTGGTAGTTATTTAGTTTTGTTATTCTTTTTCTTCCGTTTCATTCTTGTCTCATATGATCCTTGTAGATTCTAGTTGTTCTAATGATATTGTTATTATTTCTTGTCTTATCTTCCTTAGCTTTGTGATGTGATATGAGTACCTTTATAGTTATGGACCTTTTAAATGTTGTAGTTAGTATCGGGTACTTGACAGCGCTCTACCGTTGATACTGTGACGTAGGTTGGACGTGGCCTATGTATTCGTACCCGTATATCCGGGTGCGGGTCGTGACATGGACGCCAGGCGCTGGTGCTAACGTCCGAGGTACTGCTCCTCCTTCTCCTCTCGCACTCTGCGTATGAGACCTCTTCTGGCCTCTAGTCCTTGTTGATAACCTTTGAATAGTAAGCTCGTGCCTCCGAGCCGCCATCAATACTGCATCGAATGTCTGGTAGTCGTGCCCCTCAACCAGCTGCATAATCTCTAAGTGAAGTTCCTGCTGGAACCTCATAGCCTTCTTTGGCTCCGTAGCTACCATCGCCGGTGCAAACTGACTCAATCTGCAGAACTTCGCTGCATAGCCATCTACCATCCTACCAGCCTGCTTGAGGCTGATAAATCTCTGCTGAAGCTCATACCGAGCTGCCACGCCAAAGTACTTGGCCTTGAACCTGGTACTAAAGCTATCCTATGGAACAAGATGCCTCATTCTAACCTCTTCTGATGCCAACCAGTCGCGGGCGAGATCCTGAAGTAATAGTCTGACCTGGCCAACCTTCTCTCCTGTTGGAACCTTTGCTGCTGTCAATATGGCCTCAATATCCTGAAGCCAAGCATCGGTTGTAATGGCATCATCCGTGCCATCAAAGTACCTCGGGTAAAGTCGGAAAAACCTCCCCGACGCTCCCGAGTCATTTCTGATGCTCCTCTCAAGAGCTAGCTGTAACTCCTCTTCAAAAAAATTTTGAATTATTTATTTATTTATTTATTTGATTTAAATGATGATTTTTAGAATTTTATAAATAATTATTTAGGTAATTATTTCGGTAGATGACTTTAGCCATGATTGAGTTTTGAAGTACCAGACGACTAGGAATCATGGCATGGATAGTGTAGTGGCGTGCCTTGACTAGTGTATTAGCCATGCCAAGGAAGACCCAGCCATAAGTGTGCCCTAACTAGGAAAACCAGGCTAAGTTGTGACATGACCCTATAAATGATCTAATTATTTAACTATTATTATATTATTGCCTTCTTTGGCTCTGTAGCTACCATCGTCGGTGCAAACCGACTCAATCTGCAGAACTTCGCTGCATAGCCATCTACCGTCCTACCAGCCTGCTTGAGGCTGATAAATCTTTGCTGAAGCTTATACCGAGCTACCACGCCAAAGTACTTGGCCTTGAACCTGGTACTGAAGCTATCCCATGGAACAAGATGCCTCATTCCAACCTCTTCTGATGCCCACCAGTTGCGGACGAGATCTTGAAGTAACAGTCTGACCTGGTCAACCTTCTCTCCTGCTGGAACCTTTCCTGCTGTCAATATGGCCTCAATATCCTGAAGCCAAGCATCCGCTGTAATGGCATCCTCCATGCCATCAAAGTACCTCAGCTAAAGTTGGCAAAACCACCCCGACGCTCCCGAGTTATTTCTGACGCTCCTCTCAAGAGCTAGCTGTAACTCCTCTTCCCAAAAATTTTAAAATATTTTTTATTTTTTTATTTGATTTAAATGATGATTTCTAGAATTTTATAAATAATTATTTAGTTAATTATTATGGTAGATGACTTTAGCCATGGTTGAGTTTTGAAGTACCAGACGACTAGGAATCATGGCACGGATAGTACAGTGGCGTGCCTTGACTAGTTTATTAGCCATGCCAAGGAAGATCCAACCATAAGTGTGCCCTAACTAGGAAAACCAGATTAAGTTGTGACATGACCCTATAAATGATCTAATTATTTAACTATTGTTATATTATTGACTTGTAGGAGACCCGGATGCACCCATTTAGTCCGAACTGGACCCAATCCAAATCAGAGCCCGTGTAGGCATGTAGTGAGACCAAATACACCCATGTAGACATATTTTTAAGTAGATACAATGCCTATTATTGGTTATTGTATTTTGTTGTTATTATTATTCTTATTATTCTTATTAATATTGTTGATACTTTGAAGGAATTTATTGTTGATGCTATAATTAATATAAAATATATTTATTATCATTACTTGTGTTATCAGGAAAATATATATTATCTAGTAGATAGATTTTATGTATAGAAACTGTCCATGAAAACGTATTATTAGGAGTCATTGGTGTTACTGAACATTTACGCATATATAGGTATATATATCTATTGATATACATAAGTAGATATAAATTATAGGCATATATATTTAATTATATAGGCATATAAATATATATATATATATATATATATATATATATATATATATATATATATAGATATAGATATATATATATATATATATATATATATATATATATATATATATATATATATATATATATATATATATATATATATATATATATATATATATATATATATATAGGTGTTTATATATATATGTACATACGTAATAGAATAAAAGAAACAAAAGGGGAATCCCAACCCATCCCAGGCCCGAGCCCCCCGAACAGGATCGACGACAAGTATAAAAGGATCGAGAAAGAGAGAGTTTGAGAACGCCAAAACCCTAGCCCAGCACCTAGCGACCCTCCCCCAGCCCTAGAAGCTGCCGCACGCGGCCATAGGCTGGCCACGGCTGTGCGGATGCAACAGCAACACCGACAGCGACAGCAGCAGTGACAGTCGCGAAGGTATACATTGAACCCTCATTTTCTTCGTGAATTCTCGTCCAAAATTCGATCTGTAAAATCATATGGAGAGCCTATAACCATCTAGTAACCCACCTAACTATTTCATATTGAATCAATCCAGATTCGAATAGAAATTGATCCCAAAATCGATAAAAACCTGTTTTACTAATATTAAACAGGGCAGCCCCAACCCCGTTTTGTAAGACCAAAACTGGTCGAACCATTAAGAAATCTTGGAAACTAATTAAAGGCAATTCTAGACAACATGTAGGGCTCAGAAACCCAATTTACAGAAGTTGATTTCATCGACTACATGCTGAGAAATCGGATTCCAAAGATTGGCGAAAAAACTGTTTTAAAATATTAAAAATCTAGAAAATCCCTCCGAAACGACGTGCGTCCCGCCAAACCGGGCGACGTGGTCGCGAATCGAAAGCATCGAAAGGTGCGTATCGACTTCACGGACGTATGAGCTTTGACGGAATTCAAATTGGTCGCGTGTGCGCGACGAATTTGATGCGTATCCGTCAAAATTCATCTTATCGGCCTCTTTGCAAATTTCTCAATTGCTTTGTGCACGTTTGTCAGATCGAGAATTTCCTAATTACTTTAAATTATTATTATTTTTTTATTTGATTTAAATGATGATTTTTAGAATTTTATAAATAATTATTTAGTTAATTATTACGGTAGATGACTTTAGCCATGGTTGAGTTTTGAAGTACCAGACGACTAGGAATCATGGCACGGATAGTGCAGTGGCGTGCCTTGACTAGTGTATTAGCCATGCCAAGGAAGGCCCAGTCATAAGTGTGCCCTAACTAGAAAAACCAGGCTAAGTTGTGACATGACCCTATAAATGATCTAATTATTTAACTATTATTATATTATTGACTTGTAGGAAACCCGGCTGCACCTATTTAGTTCGAACTGGACCCAAACCAAACCAGAGCCCGCGTAGGCATGTAGTGAGACCAAATACACCCATGTAGACATATTTTTAAGTAGATGCAATGCCTATTATTGGTTATTGTATTTTGTTGTTGTTATTATTATTATTATTATTATTATTATTATTATTATTATTATTATTATTATTATTATTATTGTTGTTGATACTTTGAAGAAATTTATTATTGATGCTATAATTAATTTAAAATATATTTTTATCAATTACTTGTGTTCTCAGGAAAATATATATTATCGAGTAGATAGATTTTATGTATAGTCATTGTCCATGAAAACGTATTATTAGAAGTCATTGGTGTTACTGAACATTTACGCATATATAGGTATATATATCTATTGATATACATAAGTGGATATAAATTTTATATATTTATATATATATATATATTTAATTATATAGGCATATATTTATATGTGCCTATATATATATATATATATATATATATATATATATATATATATATATATATATATATATATATATATATATATAAAAGAAACAAAAGGGGAATCCCAACCCATCCCATGCCCGAGCCCCCTAAACAGGATCAACGACCAGTATAAAAGGATCGAGAGAGAGAGAGAGAGTTTGAGAACGCCAAAACCCTAGCCCAGCACCTGGCGACCCTCCTCCAGCCCTAGGCGCCACCGCACGCGGCCACAGGCTGGCCACGGCCGCACGGATGCAACAACAACACCGACAGCGACAGCAGCAGTGACAGCCGTGAAGGTATACATTGAACCCTCATTTTCTTCGTGAATTCTCGACCAAAATTCGATCCGTAAAATCATATGGAGAGCCTATATAATGTCACGCCCTAGTACCAGAATACTTGGACGGACTAGGCCAGCTACTCCATATGTGGCATATAAACGTCATATGGCAATCGTGGCTATTAAGAGATAAGGGGGTGCATACTACAATCAAGTCTCATATGGTCCCACAAAGCATCTATGTCTCAATCAATCAAAACAAGAAGCAGTAAATAATAATCATATAAGACAAAGTAGTAAGGCGTCCCCGACGCTTCATCAAAATGATTCATGAGCCTAGCTATACAAAATGATAAGCTAGTACCGAGAGTCAATAGTACATAATTATAGTCAGCTGCAGTCTAATTTAATTACAATTATGTAAGGAACCAAATGTCCAGAACTGCCGGCTAAATAGGTGCCGGTGGCTAAACGTCAAGTACAAAATAGAAGATATCAGAGCAATGAAGAAGAAACCCACTCATGGTCCCTGGCGCCCATACTCCTGGTGTGCACCATTGTTCGGGTAGAAGGCTGGATTTTCTGGCACTGCTACGATATCTGACCAAACAAAACCAGCGGGGTCAGGCCCCGAATAACAAGTACCACAAGGGGCCACAAAAGAGGGAGATAAAACCCAATGAGTAAAATATGATCCGATTCACGAGTTATAGGCTTATTCTATATCATCGAGACAATACGACACCCTTACAACCAAACAAGCTCAAACGGTGCCAATATCATGCTGAGATAAGATATATCCTATAACCATGGGCAGGTAAAGGGCTTCTGATCGCGACTTTAGTCCATAGCCCATCGCAGCACAATAGCCCAACCCAACAACCAAACAAGGACATGGGTTGGACCACGCACCACGATAGTCCATGTTCTTCAGTTGCTAACAGAAGGGAACATATCACAAACAAGTCGGCTTACAAGCGACCAATCAATCCTACGGCTTTCTATGATTAGTCTGGATTATCCCAGTAATGCAAATTATGAATCCTCAGATCGTGTTAACCCAGCTGGGCTAGCCAAACCATATAATATACATATACACTTAGCACTTTGTGTTAGTCCCGGGGCTTGATGAAAGATGGTAAAACAGATGCAACAGAGATCTACGATGATACAAAAACCAAATAACCCGATTACAATATGGAGGAGGGAAAAAAGAAGAGAATATCTCTCATTCTTTCTTGTAAACGTGTTGCAATTGGGACAGAACGAGTTACAATAATCTAGAGAAAGATGAGAAGAAGAAAAATGCTGGGGGTGTCAAAATACCGTTGCTCAAAGCAAGATTCGCCCTACACGAACTGCTTCCAGGAACCAGCAAGTTTGAAGAACTTGTGGAACGCTCGAAGTCACCTCTGTTCTGACTCCTCGGATGGACTTGCAATGGCGACAGCAGCTCTCTCTCTCTTTCTCCTTTTCTGACTTATATTTTCGTAGTAGTCACAAATGAGGCCAGAAGAGAGTATATATAGAGAGAGGGTGGAAACCCTAGCCGCCTCTTTAGTTATGGAAAGATTAAATCAAATCCCAAAAAGATAACAACGAGATTAATTCAAATCCCACAAAGATAGCAACGAAATTAATTCAAATCCCACAAAAAGTGGATCTGAATTAATCACATTGAATCAGTCTTTCCATAACTGACTTGTAGTCTGTACAGTCAGTGGGGCCCTCCATGCGGCAGCAGTAGCAGCAGCCTGGCCGTATAAGCCTCATGGACCGTATGGGCCGTATGGACCACATGAGCTGCATGAGCCGCATGGACCGCATGGGCCGCATGAGCCGCATGAGCCACATGGGCCGCATGAGCCGCATGGACCGCATGAGCCGCATGGCCGCATGAGCCGCATGGCCGTATGAGCCGTGTGGCCGCATGAGCCGCATGAGGCCGCATATGAGCCGCATGCCGCATAAGATCGCATGGCCGCATATGAGCCGCATGACTGCTGACGTGCTAAGTGTAAAGTGCGCCAACAAAATACCACATTACGACTCATGAGCCCATGAGCCCGAGTCCGAGTCCGAGTCTGAGTCCGAGTCGCTAAGCCCCTTTGGGGCTTAGCTCCAAATGGAATTAATCCAAGAGAATGACAAAAGCATTAATACTTAATCCTTTGAGCCTTATTCTTACCTCCTAGTAAAATCATCCACATGGTTCCCTCCTTAGGGTCACTATCCCATGTACATCTCTCAACAACACAACCAAGTATATTTGTTAAGATAACTTATAGTGCATTTCCGATGTGGGACTAAAATTTTACAAGGCATGTTGAGAGCAAGCTCTCTCCATGTAAAGAAAGCACCAATAATCCCCCACATATCACAACATATATATGTGTCCAGGGTTGAGCGTTCCCCACAGTAACTGTCCATTTTGTATTAGGATAGATGTCGCTGACGACTTGAATCTTCCCGCATGTGTTAAGTAACAATGTGGTATAAGAATGGACTACGCCTTGAATTCTGTACCACAATTGTAATTCTTCCCAGTCATAAAGTGTAGTTACGTGTGCTTCTGGCTGCACATTAAAGGCCCTGTGCTAGCCTGGTTTCAGTGTATAATTTTGGGCGTCTACAAGTTTACCCTCAAGAGACGGCCTGATATCTCTTTCCATACACTATAGGTGAGTTCTTTATTAAAGAGATATGGCATGAAGCCTTGCGCTTCCTTGCGGTGCTACGCCGCTATGACATGGCATGAAGCCGAGGCATTACCCCTACCTGGGAACCTCATCGTCGTGTCATACTACTATAGCATGAGGTCTCAGCCTCTTTGTAGTGCCAATCTACTCAGCATGAAGCCTAAGGCTTCTTTGCGGTGTTACGCCGCAACGACATGGCTTACAATGCCGAGGCTTTACCCCTACCTGGGTACCTCATCGTGGTGTCATGCCACTGTAACATGGGGCCATCCTCCCCTTTTTAGTGCTGTCTACAACTCTTTAATTATGTCATACAGCATTAGGCTACCTGCCTATTTGCTGTGCTACGCCGCTATGACTTGGCTTGCAAAGTCGAGGCAATACCCCTACCTGGGAACCTCATGATGGAATCACCCCACTGTAGCATAGAGTTTCACTCCTTATAGTACTGCTCTACCGTGCTTCCTGTAAAGCACACCAGGCATTCACTCTGCCTGAGAACTCATTAAGGCGTTTAAGCCAACCTTCCACAAGATCTGTTTTTTCGCAGAAAATACATAGTAGACAACAGTGGTTATGGGTCCGTATCCCTTCCATGTTCCAGAGAATAAGTACCCACTATTACTTGATAGTTTTCCAGTCAGTGATCCTCCTTTGAACCAAAAGTTAGATGCCTAGTAGATTTTTCTTTGAACTAATAGCATAAAACTTTATGGTAGGATTACAAAGACATACTATCAGAATGCCTTCAAGCCCATTTTACAAGCTGTGTCATCGACCAACTGGCGCTTGAGGCCCTTTGTGAACAGATCTGCCAGGTTCTCCTGACTCCGAACATCAACTACTGCAATTATACCTCTTTTGATAAGATAATGTACTGTCCTGTGCTTCAACCGTACAGTCCTCTTCTTCCCGTTGAAGAGGTCATTGGATGCCACCGTCGCAGTCGCCTGGTTGTCACAGTATATCGGTATCGCCGGTATCTGAGCTCCAACCATTGAAAGATCATACATGAGCTCCCGAAGCCATTCTGCTTTATCTGCTGCAGCTTCAAGTGCATAGAATTCAGATTCCATGGAGGAACGAGAGAGTATAGTCTGCTTCTTCGACTTCCACGATATAGTAGCTCCATTCAAGGAAAAGACATATCCACCTGTGGATCTCTCGCTTTCTACCTTCGAACACCAGCTAGCATCACTGAAGCCTTCCACTACTGTCGGATACCCGTTGTAGTGCAGTGCATATGTCTGAGTCTTCTTGAGATATCTCATCACCCGCTTCACAGCTTTCCAGTGCTCAACCCCTGTGTTGCTTGTGAACCGACTCAGCATTCCCACGGCGAAAGCTATGTCAGGCCTTGTGGCAGTGGTTGCATACATCAAACTTCCGATAATACTAGAATACTCCAGCTGCCTGACGCTTTTCCTCGAGTTTAGCTTCAGCTTCTGATCACACCTGTATGGCATATCGATCCCTGGAAGATCCTTATACCCATAGCGTATGAGCATCTTCTCAATGTAGTGAGATTGTGACAGCGCTACACCAGTGTCTGTCCGGATGATCTTTATGCCCAAGATGACATCTGCATCCCCCAAGTCCTTCATACTGAACTTGCTTGAGAGGAACTTTTTTGTCTCTGTGAAACAGCCTATATCCATACCTAGGATTAGCATGTCGTCCATGTACAGACAAACGATGACTCCTCTTCCATCAGCGAACTTTGTGTAAACACATTTGTCCGTCTCGCTGACTCTGTAGCCGTTTGATCTAATAACTTTGTCAAACTTCTCATGTCACATCTTGGGAGCTTGCTTCAAACCATATAATAATTTCACCAACTTGCAGACTTTGTCTTCAAGACCTTTGACGACAAATCTATCTGGCTGTTGCATGTAAATCTCTTCGGTCAGCTCCCCATTCAGGAATGCTATTTTTACATCCATCTGATGTATCACCAACTTATGTATAGTTGCTAGAGCGATTAACATTCTGATGGTGGTCATCCGAGCTACTGGAGCGTACGTGTCAAAATAGTCTATCCCCTGTTTTTGAGAAAATCTCTTGGCTACCAGCCTGGCCTTGAACTTGTCATTAGTTCCATCTGCCTTCATCTTCTTCTTGAAGATCCATTTACATCCGATGGACTTTTCTCCTTCAGGTAGATCTACCAACACCCATGTGTTATTAGAGGTGATAGAGTCAAACTCGTCATTCACTGCCTCCTTCCAGAAGATAGCATCTCTGGTCTTCATCTCCTCATCATAGGTAAGCGGATCTACTTCCACATGATAGATGACAAAGTCATCTCCGAAGTCTTTCGGTCTCCTCGCTCGCTTAGCTGACGGCTCTGCGAGTTCTGGCACAAGAGTTGTTTCATCAACAACAGCTTCTTCTTGGACTACTGGCCCATATGAGATTTCAGTCTCATTTACACCTACATCATTTTCCGAAATGTCCGAAAGAACAATGTTTTTGTCTTTTGCAAACTTGTCTTCAAAATATTCAGTATCGCGAGATTCGATGATATGATTTGACTCAATATCAAGAAATCTCCTAGCATCACTCTTCTCGGCATACCCCAAGAAGATCGCCTTCGTAGTCCTTGTCTTTAGCTTCTGAATCTTTAGATCTGGGAGCTTCACATACGCCAGACACCCCCACACTCGAATGACATTCAAGTTTGGTCAGACTTTGAACCAGAGTTCATGAGGAGTTACGTCCGAAGTTGCATATGGTAATCTATTTAGAATAAATGTGGTCGTCAATGCAGCTTCTCCCCAGTAGCATTTAGGAAGACCCGCGGTTATCAGTATTGAGTTCATCATTTCTGTCAACTTTCTGTTCTTCCTCTCCACTACTCCGTTGGATTGAGGAGAATATGGAGCAGTAGTCTCGCATATGATTCCATGTTCTTAGCAGAATGATGCGAATTCATGAGACCTACACTCCCCACCTCGATCACTTCTTAACCTCTTGAGTTGTTGTCCAGTCTGCCATTCAGCTACGACCCTAAACTCTCTGAACTTCTCGAAGGCTTCGTCTTTAGACTTGAGCAAGTAGACGAACGCTTATTTTGAGAAGTCGTCGATGAAGGTTATGAAATACTTTATCCCGCCTTCGTGAAGAAATGTTTGAAGTCACAGATATCGGAGTGCACCAACTCCAGAAGATCTGTGCTTCGATTGACCCGATGAAAGGGTTTTCTTGTGATCTTCATCTGAGCACACACTTCACACATCTCCACCTTACCCCCAAATTTGGAGATAAGTTCTAAACTAGACATTTTGTTAATTCTTTTACAATGAACATGTCCTAGTCTATTATGCCACAACTCAAGAGAATAATCAGAAAATGCAACTGCATTAATGTCATCAAACTGGTTGACAAGTTGAATTTTAAACATTCCTTCGGTTTGATAAGCCTTCCCGAAGTATGTTTCTTTTTTGGACATCACTATCAGACCAGCATTGATGTCCATCCTCAAGCCTGCATTGCAGAGCAGGCTCCCAGAGATCAGGTTCTTGGTAATCGCCGGAACATGCTTCACACCTTGAAGCGTCAGAGTGTTCCCAGAAGTGAGTTTCAGTTCCACGGTCCTGATCCCCAGAACTTCAGCTTGGGCCTGGTTCGCCATGACAACCTTCTCAGATATCGGCTGGTACATGGCGAACCATTTCTTGCCAGAACAGACATGGCAAGTCGTACCAGTGTCTATCCACCAGTCAGAGTCAACCTCCACAGTTGTGACCTATGCGATCATAGCAACAAAGTTAGAAACCAATGGAACCTTATTAGGCTCATCTTTCTCTGATTGTATAGGCTTAGATCTGTATTCACTCTTGTAGTGGCCTTTCTTGCCACAATTGTAACATGTCATGTGGGAATTAGTCTTCTGTTGCTTGAATGCCCTTCACTTTTAGATTAGTGAAGTCCATCTTCTTGGGATGAGAAGCCGCCTGCTTCCCCTTGGGATCTCTCGTCTGCACTAGATTGGTTTTAGCCAACTGTTTGGACAGAGTGTCCACCTTCTGTTGGGAACACATCTCGTCCTCAACATGGATCTCTTGAAGTAGATCTTCCAAGCTAATGTCTAGCTTCCTTCTGTGCATCCTTGCATAGAAGGTACTCCATCCAGCAGGAAGTTTTGAGACGATCCCTCCAACGACAAACTTGTCGGGAAGGGGCATCTCTTCGTCTTCCAATTTCTGACGTAGCTTCAGAAATTCCTTCACCTGTGGCAACATGGACTTCTCGTCCTCAAAGAGAAATTTGTGACATTTTTCAACCATAAACATTTTGCTCCTATTCCTGTCTTCTTCATACAGTTTTTACACAGACTCCCATATGTCTTTGGCAAGTTCCTTCTTCGAGTAGGATTCTGTCAACCCCTGATTTTCAAAAAAATTATTAAACTAGTGTTAATTAATTATTAAATGTCATTATTGGTTTTAAAATAATTTAATATGATTTTAGGAATTTTCTAGAATTTTTAAATAAATTTTTAATGAGTTTTAAATACAAAAAATATCATTTTGTAATTTATTTAAATGTTTTAATAGCATTTTGTAATTTTTTGAATTGTTTTAATAGTGTTTTACAATTATTAGAATTGTTAGTATATCAGTTTGTAATTATAGAAATGTTTTTAATTGAGAAATGCAAATTCTGTTTTGTAATTTCTCACTAATAATTCCTCTGTGCAAAATCCTAAAACCCAGGGACCTAATTGCAATCTACCCAAACCCCCCCCACACGACACTCTCTCTCTCTCCTCTGCCTCTCACCCACCCCCGTTGACCCACTCTGCTGCCCCGACCGACTCGCCGCCCTGCCCCCGCCTTTTTCGGCTGCCCGACCGCCTCGATTCCTCCCTATTTAAACCCCAGCAAACCCCCCGACCTAGCTACCACATCCCCGACCACCGACGACCGCCGTAGCCCCCGTCCTTCCAACAAACCCTAGACTTAACCCTAACCCCGGCGACGCACAACCACCGCCTCACCACTCGTCGTCGACGGTCGCCACCACCGCCATCCGCTTCGCCTTGTCGAGCTGGAGGCAGCGCCACTGGAGCGCCGCCGTCTCGATGCCTTCTCCGCCGTCGAGCACTCGAAAACCCCCCCGATCAACCGGACACGTGAGTGTCAGTGTTCCCTTGTGTCGTGCGTGTCTTGTGTTGGGTCGGAAGTGTTCGCCGTGTCCTGGCGAACACGAACGTAGACAAGGAAGCGTAAGACTCGTGTCGTATGTATCGTGCTAAGCGAGGACACGTTGATACCTGTGTCCTTAACTGTCAGGACACAGGACAGTTTTTTTATAATAAATGCTAATCTAAACTAAATAAAAGAATCAAAACCCTAACCCTTAACAAAGCCAACGGGCTGACCCCCTGGCTAGCCTGACTCGACCTAACCCCCCCCCCCCCCCCCCCCGCGCGCGCGTTGTGTTGGCTCGGGTTCGAGCCCTGCCACTGCTGTCCTTTCCTTTTCTTTTTCCTTTCCTTTTCTTTTTTCCTTTCCTTTTCTTTTTCTTTTCCTTTTTCTTTTTCTTTTTCTGTTATATATATATGTATATACATATATTTGTATATATATATATATATATATATATATATATATATATATATATATATATATATATATATATATATATATATATATATATATATATATATATATATGTATTATTATATATACTATATTTATGTATATAGTTGCTGTTTTTTTTTATATAGATATATACTTTATTATTTTATGTATATATATATATATATATATATAATTTTTACATATATATATATCTATTATGTAAATATCCTTATATTAATGTATATATATATTATCTTATATATTTATTTTACTTAGCTTAGTGTAAATTATCTTTATAAGATAATATTCATACTTTTATAGTTACTATGTAAAATTTTACCTTATTAAAATATTAATATTTATTTTGCATTTCTACCACTTAGTATTTTCTGTATATTTAAATTACTGCAACCATTTGGTGTCCAAGCCTAGCATGGGTATTTGGGCTCAAATGTGTTTTCACACATTCAAGACCTGTACAAGTCATATTGGACTTGATTCATGGCCTTGGGTCCTGTATTTGAACTTTGGTTCAAATTATATACATGGACAAAATACGCAGATAATTAATTATTGTGTGCAATGCTGTTTTTGATTTTTAAAAATACTTAAAGTACTGCTAAAATTATGGAAAAATAGTTTTTAGATACTATGTTAAGTTAGCTAATTTAGTATAATTTTTGTAGTATTTAATTTACTGTTTTGCCACTAGTTTGGTATATGAAACCAAAAACTTATTTTCTGTATACTTAGGAAAACTGATTTTTATTAAATATTTGTACTGGTTAATAAATTCCTGAAAAATTATAATAAATTTCTATGATTAACAAGGATCACTTTGATACTTTACTTTAAGAAAAATTGGGCTTTTTGTCTATCTCTAAAATTGTTGGAACACAATGGTCTTTTGATTTATTTATTGATTAATTACGACTTGTAGCTTTTTGAGTTTTAGCCGCGTTGGACCCCACCCCTCACTAGTATAAAGACCCTAGAAAGTTAGTTAAAGTAGTGTGTCACCCCACATTGGTCCCCTATGCCAAAATCATCATTTTGGCTAGGTGCCCAATCACAAGTCGTGTTTCACCAATTAGTGTCTTAGCGTTTTAGCTTAGTGTAAAAAATAAATTATTGTGTTTACTTCTACAGCGACGAGTTACCAGACATCCATAGCATTGTTATCGCAGCTTGTTTTGTTTTGCTTTGCTAGAGGCAAGTACTTTCTACGAACTTTACATATTGTCACATAAATGAACTGCAAACCCCACCATGTTAAATGCTGATCCTTGGGATAGCAAGTTAGATCTCTACATATTGTACTTTCAGTTACTACCATGCTTAGAACAGTTTTGATGTATCTCTCACATGATTAGAATATGGGTTATGGGGAAACTGTTAGTAGTGTACGTGATTATGCCCCTTCTCCCGTACGTATGTACCGAGCAAGGTTAACATGTTATATGTATACCTTGTCGTAGGCCTTTATCTCAAAGCGGATTTGTGCGTATGTACATCTGTCGCCGTTTCACTTGTACGGAAGTACATTTCATTATGTGCCACAACACATTGTACATCTATTGACCGATCACGTACCTGCTACAGTTTTAAACATTACATATACATCTGTCTCTATGACATATGTGTCCTTGCCATGATAGACTATGTGATGCCATACTTTCCAGTTATTCCTCTCATGTTCATTTCCATGTTTCATATGCTAGTTTGCTAGATTTAGTACTTGCTCCTGTCCTGACAGGATAACGTTGTAAGTGTCCTTACTGAGGAGGAGTTACTCTGCGACACATATTATGGGGTTACTGCCGAGGACCCGGCTCTGCTCTACGAGGATGTTCCTGCGGGGAACCTCGCCTAGTTGTCTTTTGTTTACTTAGACTTTTGAGAGTAGACATGTATTAGACTATATCATTTTGTAACTGGACATGTATCCAATTTTACATTTCAGTTTACTTGTACTTGGACGTTTACTATATACGATGACTTTTGTGTTTGGAGCATTTATGATTCTTCTTCACTTATAGAACTGTTAGCTCATTTAGTCTTATCCTGTTGTCTTTAGAACAGCTTACTACGTTTTATCTCAACGTAGGTTGGGCATGACTCGGCCTGGCCCAATAATTTGGGTAGCGGGTCGTGACATGTTTTTAGTGGTAGCCCATGCAGGTCCTGACTAAACTGTTTGGTTACGTTACTGTACCAAGCATGCCTGCAATTAGGAACTTAAGGTAATTAGATAACATTAGGAAAGACGCTTAGAATACCTAGAGAAATGCTAGGATTGCAACATAGGAAAATTATCACATGTTTGCTATTATAATTAGATTTTCTTGCCTATGATTGCTTACTTTAAACAAGTCCTTATAAGTCCTTTTATCTGTAATTTAGATGGTGCTTACTCATTCATCCCAGCATATTACCCCCGAGAATGGGGCCCTTCTTATCCAGTCAGCTGACCAGTCGACTGATACTCCTCCACCTACCACCCTCCCCCACTCCACAAATCCACCAACCCAGATGCCTCCACCACCTTCCACATCGCAGACCCAGCAGGACCCGATACTTCCACCACCCCCTATCACTATACCCAGCCAGGCTTCCGTCAGACTTGACGGGACCCAGCTGCTCACACTGATCCAGGGGTTCCTAACAACCCATCAGGAGCAGACTACCCTACTCTGTCAGAGCATGGAGCGTTCTGAGGGACGTCCCGTGGTCCCACCACATGTAGAGCCACGACAGAGAGCGAAGACGATCAAGGACTTCATGGGTCTGAATCCCAAGGAGTTCTCAGGGACTGAGGGCATAGTAGTAGCAGATGACTGGCTAGATTCGGTAGAGAGGAAGCTTCTGGGAGTTAGGATGCCGGATGACCTTCAGGTCGAGGCAGCATGATTTCTGCTGATAGACTTAGCCAGAGTCTGGTTCAGGAATGAGCCATTGTTTGCGAGAGGGAGAGCCACCTGGGACCAGTTCAAGACCCAGTTCAAGAAGAAGTTCTTCTCGACCACTGCTAGAGTAGCCATGGGACTACGATTCCAGAACATCCAGCATGGGAACCATTTTGTCGATGACTATGTGGCAGAGTTTAGTCGCCTGAGCCGTTTCGCTCCTAGTCTGGTTGCTGATCCAGAGGAGATGACCCGTAGGTTTTGTCATGGTCTAGTTCCAGACATTGGCATTCTTATAGTGGCGAACGGTACGACTGACTACTACCAGAGCCTAGAGTTGTCCCGGAGCATCGAGGAGCGTCTTCTGTCATACAAGAGGCCGGCTTCTGTACATCATGAGGGACCGTCCAAGCGTCAGGCTTTCCAGCAGAAAGCACCAACGCCACCCCAGCAGACTTACCGTCCCCCTACACCACACCATCAGACCCCGCCAGTTCGAGCCCCGGGACCCCGGCAGCAGCAGCTGAGGGGAGATGTATGTTCTTTCTGCGGAAGACCAGGGCATGATCATTCCGTCTGCAGGAAGAGGTTGAAGCTGTGTCTAGCTTGTGGGTCTGCCACCCACATGATACGGGAGTGCCCAGTAGCAAAGACTAGAGGACCGCTTCCGACTCAGCAGCAGAGGTTTGGGCAGCATCTGCAGCTGCAGAAGGGACCTCAGGGGAAGGTCTATAGTCTAGCCCTTGAGCCGGAGCCGGAGCAGGTTTCAGAGCCCGATTACTTAGCTGACGTCATTACAGGTCATGTTTATTTGTATACTTTTCTAGCTCTATGCTTGTTTGATTTTGGTGCACCTCATAGCTTCCTATCATTAGAGTTTATGCATGAACATCACTTAGTATCTACACCTACTGCGGAGATTAGTAGAGTAATGACGGGAGGAGGACCAGTGCCTATTAGAGCTAGCTATAGATGCTCTATTATGATAGCCGAGAGAGAGTTCGAGGGGCGATTCTTTGTGATGCCACTCCCCGGTTATGATATCATATTGGGGATGGACTGGCTTAGCTATGCCCATGCATCTATAGATTGTTGTAAGGGTAGTATTTTGTTCAGTCCCCCAGGCACAGTACCATTCAGTGTCAGGAGGACAGGGCCGGAGATCAGCCTAGAGCCGAACTGTTGTGCTACAGTCGGGGACACAGCACCGCCACACCCTATCATTAGGGAGTTTATGGATGTATTCCCAGAGGATCTTCCAGGACTTCCGTCTGACAGAGATGTGGAGTTCACTATAGATCTAGTGTCGGGTTCATCACCAGTATCCCGGGCTTGCTATAGAGTGAATCCCAAGGAGGCCATAGAGATGAAAGAGCAGATTGATGACCTGTTGAAAAAGGGTTTCATTCTATCCAGTGCTTCTCCATGGGGAGCGCCAGTGCTCTTTGTGCCTAAGAAGGATGGTACAATCCGGTTGTGTATTGACTACCGGCCCTTGAATGCCATCACTATCAAGAACAAATATCCTCTACCCAGGATAGATGATTTGTTCGACCAGTTGAGCGGGGCGAAGGTATTTTCCAGGATAGATTTGAGATCCGGGTACCACCAGGTGAAGGTTAGGCCAGCAGACATCCAGAAGACGGCGTTTAACACGAAGTACGGGCAGTACGAGTTTCTGGTGATGCCATTTGGTCTCACAAATGCGCCAGTTGTCTTTATGAACTTGATGAATAAGATATTTTACCAGTATCTGGATAAGTTTGTCGTAGTGTTTATCGACGACATCCTGATATACTCGAAGACGCCAGAGGAGCATGCAGATCACTTGCGGACAGTTTTGGGGATTCTGAGGCAGGAGAGATTGTTTGCCAAATTGCCGAAGTACGAGTTCTTTTTTAGACCGAGTGGAGTTTCTCGGCCATGTAGTCACTGGAGATGGAATCTCGGTGGATTCCAAGAAGATTGCTGCAGTTGAGACATGGAAGGCTCCGACGTCAGTTTCAGAGATCAGGAGTTTTCTGGGTTTAGCAGGCTATTATAGAAAGTTCGTCCAGGATTTTGCTAGGATAGCTGAACCCATGACGAAGCTGACGCGGAAGGACGAGAGTATATTTGGTCAGAGGACTGCCAGACAGCATTTGAGGAGCTGAAGTGGAGACTGACGACCGCTCCAGTTCTGACTTTACCTTCAGGTTCTGGAGGTTTCACCATATACAGTGATGCTTCTGGGAAGGGGCTAGGATGTGTCCTACAGCAGCATGGGAAAGTGATTGCTTATGCATCTAGGCAATTACGGACTCATAAGAGGAATTATCCTACCCATGACCTCGAGTTAGCTGCGGTGATCTTTGCACTCAAGTTATGAAAACATTACTTATACGGAGAGCGTGTGGAAATCTTTACTAACCACAAAAGCTTGAAGTATGTGTTCACGCAGAAAGAGCTGAACATGAGGCAAAGACGATGGTTGGAGTTGATGAAGGACTTCGACATCGATTTACAATATCACCCCGGGAAGGCAAATGTGGTGGCGGATGCGCTGAGCAGGCATCTGATGGCATGGTACCTGATGATTGATCGACATTTGTGGAAAGATCTGGAGAAGCTCGGTATCGAGCTAGTTCGGCCAGGATCAGTGATACAGATGATGGCGCTTGACATTCAGTCAGGTTTGATGGAGCAGATCCGGAAGGCACAGTCTACAGATGAGAGCCTTCGCAGACTTCGACCCCAGGCATTAGCTGGATTGCTGGATGACTTCACTATAGCAGAGGATGGATCCCTGAGGCATGACAGTCGATTGTGCGTGCCGAAGGGAGAGCTGGTAGAGGCAGTCTTGCAGGAGACGTACCGATCGAGATATTCCATTCACCCTGGTGCTAACAAAGATGTACCGTGACTTGCGGGAACATCTTTGGTGGCACGGGATGAAGAGGGATGTATCGCGTTTTATCTCGAGATGTCTAGTTTGCCAGCAGGTCAAGGCGGAGCGCCAGAGGCCAGCTGGTTTGTTGCAGCCGTTACCCATTTTCGAGTGGAAGTGGGAACATATTACGATAGACTTCGTTTCAGGGCTTCCTCGTTCCCAAGGAGGGAAGGATGCCATCTGGGTCATCGTAGACAGGCTGACGAAGTGTGCGCACTTCATACCCTTCAAGGTAGGGCTTTCTACCGAGAAGTTTGCAGAGCTATACATGCAGCAGATAGTTCACCTACACGGAGTGTCGGTGAGCATCGTGTCAGACAGAGACAACAGATTCACATCCCACTACTGGAGGAGCTTGCAGGAGGAGTTGGGCAGTAGGCTCAAGTTCAGTACGGCGTACCACCCACAGACAGATGGACAGTCCGAGAGGACGATACAGACACTGGAGAATATGCTGAGGACCTGCGTGCTGGACTTTGAAGGATCATGGGAGAGCCATCTGCACTTGGTAGAGTTTTCATACAACAACAGCTACCGGGCCAGTATTGGTATGTCTCCTTTCGAGGCGCTATATGGATGACGATGCCGTATACCGCTCTTTTGGGATGATATCGGGGACAGAGTTATGCTTGGGCCAGAGATGATCACGGATGCAGCAGAAAAAGTCAGGACAATCAGAGACAGGCTCAGAGTAGCTCAGGATAGGCAGAAACACTGGGCTGATGCTAGTCGCAGACCGATGGAGTTCGCAGACGGTGATATGGTGCTAGTGAAGATATCACCTACTAGAGGGACGATCCGGTTCGGACGAGGAGGGAAGCTGAGCCCCAGATACATCGGGCCATTCGAGGTACTTGGCAGGATCGGAGAGGTAGCTTACAGGGTTGCACTTCCACCCAACCTAGCAGGAGTTCACGACGTCTTTCACGTATCTTAGTTGAGGAGATATGTTCCAGACCCCAGTCATGTGCTAGATCATTCAGAGTTGGAGGTCGGACCGAGCCTTACAGTTTCTGAGCAACCAGTGGAGATATTAGACAGGAGAGAGAAGAGGCTGAGGAACAAGATTATACCCCTAGTACGAGTAGCTTGGAGCCGTCACTCCCCAGGTGAATCTACTTGGGAGAGGGAGTCGGACATGAGGGAGAGATACCCTTACTTGTTCGATCCAACCGCTGCGAGGGAACCACCCGTTCCCGCTTGATACCTTAGAGGTTAGTTTCGATCGCAGCCTTAGTCATTTTGTTGCATTGCTTGTTATGTTAGAATATTGTAGGATTTTCAATCCTTGTGAATTTCGAGGACGAAATTTTTTAAGGAGGGAAGACTTGTCAACCCCTAATTTTCAAAAAAATTATTAAACTAGTGTTAATTAATTATTAAATGTCATTATTGGTTTCAAAATAATTTAATATGATTTTAGGAATTTTCTAGAATTTTTAAATAAATTTTTAATGAGTTTTAAATAAAAAAATATTATTTTGTAATTTATTTAAATGTTTTAATAGCATTTTGTAATTTTTTGAATTATTTTAATAGTGTTTTGCAATTATTAGAATTGTTAGTATATCAGTTTGTAATTATAGAAATGTTTTTAATTGAGAAATGCAAATTCTGTTTTGCAATTTCTCACTAATAATTCCTCTGTGCAAAATCCTAAAACCCAGGGACCTAATTGCAATCTACCCAAACCCTCCACACACGACACTCTCTCTCTCCTCTGCCTCTCACCCACCCCCGTTGACCCACTCCGCTGCCCCGACCGACTCGCCGCCCTGCCCCCGCCTTTCCCGGCTGCCCGACCGCCTCGATTCCCTCCATTTAAACCCCAGCAAACCCCCCGATCTAGCTACCACATCCCCGACCACCGACGACCGCCGTAGCCCCCGTCCTTCCACCAAACCCTAGACTTAACCCTAACCCCGGCGACGCACCACCACCGCCTCACCACTCGTCGTCGACGGTCGCCACCACCGCCATCCGCTTCGCCTTGCCGAGCTGGAGGCAGCGCCACTGGAGCGCCGCCGTCTCGACGCCTTCTCCGCCGTCGAGCACTCGAAAACCCCCCCGATCAATCGAACACGTGAGTATCAGTGTTCCCTTGTGTCGTGCGTGTCTCGTGTTGGGTCGGAAGTGTTCGCCGTGTCCTGGCGAACACGAACGTAGACAAGGACACGTAAGACTCGTGTCATACGTATCGTGCTAAGCGAGGACACGTTGATACCTGTGTCCTTAACTGTCAGGACACAGGACAGTTTTTTTTATTTATAGTAAATGCTAATCTAAACTAAATAAAAGAATCAAAACCCTAACCCTTAACAAAGCCAACGAGCTGACCCCCTGGCCAGCCTGACTCGACCTAACCCCCCCTCCCGCGCGCGCGCTGTGTTGGCTCGGGTTCGAGCCCTGCTACTGCTGTCCTTTCCTTTTCTTTTTTCCTTTCCTTTTCTTTTTCCTTTCCTTTTCTTTTTCTTTTCCTTTTTCTTTTTCTTTTTCTGTTATATATTTATATATATATGTATATACATATATTTGTATATATATGTATTATTATATATACTATATTTATGTATATATAGTTGCTGTTTTATATATATATATATACTTCATTATTTTATGTATGTATGTATATATATATATATATATATATATATATATATATATATATATATATATATATATATATATATATATATATATATATATATATATATATATTATATATATATATATATATATATATATATAAATATAAATATATATATATATATATATAATATATATATATATATATATATATATATATATATATATATATATATATATATATATATATATATATATATATATATATATATATATATATATATATATATATATATATTATATATATATATATATATATATATATGTATATATAAATATAAATATATATATATATATATATATATATATATATATATATATATATATATATATATATATATATATATATATATATATAATTTTTACATATATATATATCCATTATGTAAATATCCTTATATTAATGTATATATATATATATATATATATATATATATATATATATATATATATATATATATATATATATATATTATCTTATATATGTATTTTACTTAGCTTAGTGTAAATTATCTTTATAAGATAATATTCATACTTTTATAGTTACTATGTAAAATTTTACCTTATTAAAATATTAATATTTATTTTGTATTTCTACCACTTAGTATTTTCTGTATATTTAAATTACTACAACCATTTGGTGTCCAAGCCTAGCATGGGTATTTGGGCTCAAATGTGTTTTCACACATTCAAGACCTGTACAAGTCATATTGGACTTGATTCATGGCCTTGGGTCCTGTATTTGAACTTTGGTTCAAATTATATACATGGACAAAATACGCAGATAATTAATTATTGTGTGCAATGCTGTTTTTGATTTTTAAAAATACTTAAAGTACTGCTAAAATTATGGAAAAATAGTTTTTAGATACTATGTTAAGTTAGCTATTTTAGTATAATTTTTGTAGTATTTAATTTACTGTTTTGCCACTAGTTTGGCATATGAAACCAAAAACTCATTTTCTGTATACTTAGGAAAACTGATTTTTATTAAATATTTGTACTGGTTAATAAATTCCTAAAAAATTATAATAAATTTCTATGATTAACAAGGATCACTTTGATACTTTACTTTAAGAAAAACTGGGCTTTTTGTCTATCTCTAAAATTGTTGGAACACAATGGTCTTTTGATTTATTTATTGATTAATTACGACTTGTAGCTTTTTGAGTTTTAGCCGTGTTGGACCCCACCCCTCACTAGTATAAAGACCCTAGAAAGTTAGTTAAAGTAGTGTGTCACCCCACATTGGTCCCCTATGCCAAAATTATTATTTTGGCTAGGTGCCCAATCACAAGTCGTGTTTCACCAATTAGTGTCTCAGCGTTTTAGCTTAGTGAAAAAACTAAGTTATTGTGTTTACTTCTACAGCGACGAGTTACCAGACATTCATAGCATTGTTATCGCAGCTTATTTTGTTTTGCTTTGCTAGAGGCAAGTACTTTCTACGAACTTTACATATTGTCACATAAATGAACTGCAAACCCCACCATGTTAAATGCTGATCCTTGGGGTAGCAAGTTAGATCTCTACATGTTGTACTTTCAGTTACTACCATGCTTAGAACAGTTTTGATGTATCTCTCACATGATTAGAATATGGGTTATAGGAAAACTGTTAGTAGTGTACGTGATTATGCCCCTTCTCCCGTACGTATGTACCGAGCAAGGTTAACATGTTATATGTATACCTTGTCGTAGGCCTTTATCTCAAAGCGGATTTGTGCGTATGTACATCTGTCGCCGTTTCACTTGTACGGAAGTACATTTCATTATGTGCCACAACACATTGTACATCTATTGACCGATCACGTACCTGCTACAGTTTTAAATATTACATATACATCTGTCTCTATGACATATGTGTCCTTGCCATGATAGACTATGTGATGCCATACTTTCCAGTTATTCCTCTCATGTTCATTTCCATGTTTCATATGCTAGTTTGCTAGATTTAGTACTTGCTCCCGTCCTGACAGGATAACGTTGTAGGTGTCCTTACTGAGGAGGAGTTACTCTGTGACACATATTATGGGGTTACTGCCGAGGACCCAGCTCTGCTCTACGAGGATGTTCCTGCGGGGAACCTCGCCTAATTGTCTTTTGTTTACTTAGACTTATGAGAGTAGACATGTATTAGACTATATCATTTTGTAACTGGACATGTATCCAGTTTTGCATTTCAGTTTACTTGTACTTGGACGTTTACTATATACGATGACTTTTGTGTTTGGAGCATTTATGATTCTGCTTCACTTATAGAACTGTTAGCTCATTTAGTCTTATCATGTTGTCTTTAGAACAGCTTACTACGTTTTATCTCAACGTAGGCTGGGCATGACTCGGCCTGGCCCAACAATTTGGGTAGCGGGTCATGACAGATTCTTCCAGGGAGTCCTCCATAGCATTCAGAATGAGAAGCCTGCAGATGCTATTTTCCTTTCTCCATTTGGCCTGGAGTTTGGTAGCCGCATTGATTGCGGCAGTAGATCCGGTGTCCGAAACAAAAGGTTCTTCCTCCAACAGAACATGATCAACGTCTTTTAGTTGAAGAGTTAGATAAACCTTTCTCTTTCAGACTTGATAATGCTCTCCATCGAACTTTTCCAACTTGCAGTAGTCCGATTGGACGAGCAAAGCATTAATGTTTTCCATCTATATGGATCTTGCTTTGAGATTGTTAGTCCCGGGGCTTGATCAAAGATGGTAAAATAGATGCAACAGAGATCTACGATGATACAAAAACCAAATAACCCGATTACAATATGGAGGAGGGAAAAAAGAAGAGAAGATCTCTCGTTCTTCCTTGCAAACGTGTTGCAATTGGGACAGAACGAGCTACAATAATCTAGAAAAAGATGAAAAGAAGAAAAATGCTGTGGTGTCAAAACACCGTTGCTCAAAGCAAGATTCGCCCCATACGAACTGCTTCCAGGAACCAGCAAGTTTGAAGAACTTGTGGAACGCTCGAAGTCACCTCTATTCTGACTCCTCGGATGGACTTGCAATGGCGGCAACAGCTCTCTCTCTCTTTCTCCTTTTCTGACTTATATTTTCGTAGTAGTCACAAAGGAGGCCAGAAGAGAGTATATATAGAGAAATGGTGGAAACCCTAGCCGCCTCTTCAGTTATGGAAAGATCTTAAATCAAATCCCAAAAAGATAACAACGAGATTAATTCAAATCCCACAAAGATAGCAACGAAATTAATTCAAATCCCACAAAAAGTGGATCTGAATTAATTGCATTGAATCAGTCTTTCCATAACTGACTTGTAGTCTGCACAGTCAGCGGAGCCCTCCATGCGGCAGCAGCAGCAGCAGCCTGGCCGCATGAGCCTCATGGACCGCATGGGCCGCATGGACCACATGAGCCGTATGAACCGCATGGACCGCATGAGCCGCATGGCCGCATGAGCCGCATGGCCGCATGAGCCGCATGAGGCCGCATATGAGCCGCATGCCGCATAAGACCGCATGGCCGCATGACTGCTGACGTGCTAAGTGCGCCAACAAAATGCCACATTATGCCTCATGAGCCCATGAGCCCGAGTCCGAGTCCGAGTCGCTAAGCCCCTTTGGGGCTTAGCTCCAAATGGAATTAATCCAAGACATGTTTCCTTGGAGCCTTATTCTTACCTCCTAGTAAAATCACCCACATGGTTCCCTCCTTAGGGTCACCACCCCATGTGCATCTCTCAACAACACAACCAAGTATATATGTTGAGATAACTCATGGTGCATTTTCGATGTGGGACTAAAATTTTACAAGACATGTTGAGAGCAAGCTCTCTCCATGTAAAGAAAGCACCAACACTTTGATTATGCACCGGTCCCCCGTAAGGCCACCATGCTAAAACATATAACATATAGCACGTAGGAGTCGGATATAGTCATCTACTATAGGCCGATGAAACCATATCCGTGGCGGCCAACCCGACACGTCAGGACTGGACCTGGGGTGGCTAGTATGGCACGATCTCAGGATTCTGTTCCCTCCCAATGCTTCTACTGATTTAAGTTGCTTAGCTTAACCCTATCTTGATATTATAATTACATATCGTGGTCACATGATCATCCTCTTATATGTCGTACCATAGTACGTGTACCCTAAGTATAAATCCATATCGGCTCAATCTAGATCCATGCTTAGTGTAATGCATCAGACAACACTCATTACACCACGACACTATTACTGACCGATTACCATAACTGTGCTAGAAGGTACACCTGTATTGACATATAACACGAATGATCATATAGCACGTAGAGTCACACCTCAGTGTACTCATTAAATAGCACCGCAGTGCATACTAATATTGTATCTCAATACACACTTAGAAATTGTACCAGCACATATACAGATAATCAGGTCAGGAACATGGTCAAGTCAGAAAGTCACACAGACCCCTCGTGACATAAAAGTCATATGTAAATGCTGGTTAAAGTGAGACATGAGGATCCTTGAAGCCAAGACAAAGATCTACAACTTTCATGTTGGGAGTTGGGAGAAATTCTGTAAAGCCCCAGTACCAAAATACATAGGACTAGGAACGTAGACATGCCAGCTGTATTCATACTAAGTACATAGGCCTCGTATGGATACATAAGCTGTAAAATGCAGTAAACCACAACTAACTAATCTCAATCCACAATAAATAATGAAATATCAAGAATGAACAATATGGTTCGTGGTCTGCAACCCACTAGCATACATGTCCGAATAGACTCGAAAGGAAACGCGAGTCTGATAAACTAGCTAGGCTAATAAGCAGAATATATCAAGATAAGAATATGCAGCACGAGAGAATAATAAAATAAAGTCATGCACCAACGATACCTGAATCCTGCAGACGTAAAACATAACCATCCATCGAATTTACCAGCTTGGTTATAACCTGGAAGATCACCAGGTCCTCAGAGGACTAGCAAGACATATAATATACATGCCTACAGTACAGTAAATAACATGCAAGAAAAATAGGAATAACAAGTAGAGAAAAAGATGACACGTAAGGGAACACTACAGATGGTGACATGTCATGAGAATATAATATTAATCGTGGCTAAAATTGTAGCCCGGGGAGGCACTAACAGTCCTTTAATAGGTTCTCTATCGTAGTCTGGGGAGACACTAACAATAGAGGATAGCCACGGCTAATAAAACATTCTCTCCTAAGGTACTAGGAAGTCAAGCCTATCTAGTCATGTCCAAGTCAAGTACAGGTCAATCAGGTCAAAAAAACATGGTACATGTATATAAATACTATTACTAGACATAAACAAGATAAGAAAGATAAAACAAGTAGTATAGAAAGAAAAGTAAAAATCTACGTGCACGTGAAACTAGAAAGTAACCACAACATGAAACAAGAGGAATATGTAACCAAGCAAGAAAGAATGGAAATAGAAAAACATGTAAGTACTGTAAAGTTTGGCAAGGTGTACTTTCCTGGGTCGTGATCACTGTGGTGACGAAGATCAGACAGGAAAGTAGGTAGAACAACAGCTGCCGAGGAACTAAGATCCAAACAAACGTCTCCGGAAGCTGAAAATAGTCTATTATCTAATTATAATTAATATTGTACCTATTAGATTTATTTAGTTAGGAGATGGTATAGATCTTCGTATCAGCTTTCCGAAAAACTAAACGGATCGCATTTTCGTTTCCGAAATCTCCAGGAATCGCAAAACATGTTTATTTTTCAAAAATCTAATACTCAAAAATTTTACAGGAATCTACAAAACAAATTTTGTCTATTAAAATATGTTTTTGGAAAGCTGACCTCGATATGCTTCCAACAAAAAAAATTGGGATGTGTTTCGAGTCCCGAGCTAGGAGATATGGCCCTTCTAAGTTGCTTTGTCGGGTAAAAACGTGGCTGACTTTTCTAGCGAATTTGGAGAATATTTTTGGACGAAAAAGAGAAGGTGTGCATGATTTTTAATATAAGAATTATAAGATACTCATATATTCATATATATATATATATATATATATATATATATATATATATATATATATATATATATATATATATATATATATATATATATATATAAAATTAAGATAGATATGTATTATTTAATTTAAGTATGATTAGATTGGACATGTTAGAATAAGATAATTTGGATAGTAGTAGGATTATCAATAAGGCTAAATTTGGAATATAATTTATTTAAATATTATAATCAATGGTCATTATTGAAGGAGGCTTAATTTAATATCTATGTGCTGCTATTAGATAAGAAGCATATAAGTTTTAAATACTAAATTTAGATTTAATTAAAATACAAAGAAGATTTGCATGGAGGGTTTCCTAATATGGAATTAGTTAGATTTTTAAATATAAATGCAATCTAAATCTGAATAAATATTAAATATATATGGTTATTAAATATATTAATGCCCAATATGCCTACATAGGTTTGGGTTGGACTTTTGGTCAAATATAAACTAATGCCAACAAGGAATACACTAGGATTATACGTAGACACTTCCTATAAATAGAAACTTTCCAAAATTGAAAACTTATTAATATTAATAAGATATATATACAAAATATATATCAACATGAAGGTATTTGAGAGTACTATATGTCTATTTAGATTTGGATTTGGTTCGGGTCAAGTCAGAAATAAATTGGTACAACCGGGTCTCCTAGAAAGTCAATAATCTAATAATAAATCATCGGTGGGGGTTAAGTCACAATTTTACCTGGTTTTTCTACTTGGGACATAGCTATAGCCGGGCCTTCCCTAGCATGGCTAATATACTAGTCAAAGCACACAACTACACTAACCGTATCAAAATTTCTAGTCGTTATGTATCTTAGAACTTAACCATGACTAAGGCCATATCTATATAAAATATTAGGCTGTTATAAATATAATCATATATATATATATATATATATATATATATATATATATATATATATATATATATATATATATTATATATTATATATTATATATATGCAAAATTGTATATAAATCTATTTGGATGTATAACATCCCAAAATAAATATCAAAATAATGATACTAAGCCATGGCAACCTATCATGGCTCTATAAGTGGGGTTGGCAAGGTTAGGGTCCAAATATATTTTCTAGTCAAGTCAAACTCGAAAAGTCAACTAATAAATCTCTTGTGCCATTCGTAATTAAATAGCACATATAAACTCGATTGAGTGGCACCCTTAGCATGTATGTCATAGACTCAAAATGGGTCAAAAATCATATATTGGGTCAAATGGTTTTGATCTATATCGAGTTCCGAACTCACATGGGAAGCTAGGTATGGAATTATGGTAAATAATCTAATTGTCTAAATTTGACTCAAAGTTGCGCGAAGTCAAAAGGATGCTAGGGAAAAAATTCGGATGGGATATGATATATCAAATTGAAGGTCATTCTGTCTACTACAAAACTCATAAAGGACGTTTCGAGAGATGGACATGTCGTGTGCTCCAACAACCAAAGACACAAAAAATACATATAAAATCCTAATTAAATATACAATATAACCTAATAATTAGAAATACTATACAATAAAATAAAAAAAATTCCCAAAAATCAGGGTCCTCACAAACTACCCACCTTAAAAGAATTTCGTCCTCAAAATCAAAATAAGGACCCTTAGTAACGAAAAACCGCGCTAGTGTAACTAGGAATAGTTTAAGAGATACGTTAGGTCACTACGGTCTCTCCAAATAACTCAAGTAATAATCAATCCTACCCAATTTGATTTTGCAAAATTTATATCGTAAAACTATAGGTGGTTATCTTTACTCGCTCTTTTTGGTTTTGGCGGTCTTGCAACGATTATGTTGAAGGCTTGTCCTCCTAACCATATTATTACCACAACTATATAAGTCTCTTTCCACCTGACCAAGCTAAGTGATACCTACCAATCTGTCTTATTCTAAATTTACAAGTGATATGGCATAATGGTAATGGGTTAGGTTAGGATATGCTTAGGTTCTTCTTTTAGAGGGTCAGTCTCTATACTAAAACTATCACTCTATTCTTGATATGGTGACTACCATAAGAGCATAACCTAGCATGATCATATATTTATTTCTATACTGAGGACGTCTACCCACCTTTGGTTAAACTACCTCATCAAACACATGATGCCCTATGGCATATGCCATCTCTAATCCCCATTATCTATCAAGCAATCACAATATAATAAGTAGACTAACTTACACTATAACTTAAGAATTTCTGATAAATCCTATATAGCACGACTATTCGTCACTCCGAAATAGGAAGGGACGAGAAGCAATGATACGAGAAAGTAAATGAAGAGTAATCGAGAGCAAATACGAAGTTCAAGGGCGGTAGAGAAATTTCTAAAAGAATTGTCAAGGCAGTTGTGGATTGAGATTCCTCAGGTTTTAATCAGGTCGCAGACCCGTTCGGTACAGTAATGTAACCTAAACGGCTAACTCGACCTGCATGGGCCACCACAAAAACATGTAATGCTCCAGTCCTAAAATACGTAGGACTAGGAACGTAGACATGCCAGCTGTATTCATATGAAGTACATAGGCCTCGTATGGATACATAAGCTGTAAAATGCAGTAAACCACAACTAACTAATCTCAATCCACAATAAATAATAAAATATCAAGAATGAACAATATGGTTCGTGGTCTACAGCCCACTAGCATACATGTCCGAATAGACTCGAAAGGAAACACAAGTCGAATAAACTAGGCTAATAAGCAGAATATATCAAGATAAGAATATGCAGCACGAGAGAATAATAAAATGAAATCATGCACCAACGATACCTGAATCCTGCAGACGTAAAACATAACTATCCATCGAATTTACCAGCTTGGCTATAACCTGGAGAGATCACCAGGTCCTCAGAGGACTAGCAAGACACATAATATACATGCCTACAGTACAGTAAATAACATGCAAGAAAAATAGGAATAACAAGTAGAGAAAAAGATGACACGTAAGGGAACTCTACAGATGGTGACATGTCATAAGAATATAATATTAATTGTAGCTAAAACCATAGCCTGGGGATGCACTAACAGTCCTATAATAGGTTCTCTATCGTAGCCCGGGGAGGCACTAACAATAGAGGATAGCCACGGCTAATAAAATATTCTCTCCTAAGGTACTAGGAAGTCAAGCCTATCTAGTCATGTCCAAGTCAAGTACAGGTCAATCAGGTCAGAAAAAATATGGCACATGCATATCAATACTATCACTAGACATGAACAAGATAGAAAAGATAGGACAAGTAGTATAAAAAGAAAAGTGAAAATCTACGTGCACGTGAAACTAGAAAGTAACCATAACATGAAACAAGAGGAATATGTAACCAAGCAAGAAAGAATGGAAATAGAAAAACATGTAAGTACTGTAAATTTTGGGAAGGTGTACTTGCCTGGGTCGTGAGCACTGTGGTGACGAAGATCAGACAGGAAAGTAGGTGGAACAACGGCTGCCGAGGAACTAAGATCCAAACAAACGTCTCCGGATGCTAAAAATAGTCTATTATCTAATTATAATTAATATTGTACCTATTAGATTTATTTAGTTAGGAGATGGTAAAGATCTTCGTATCAGCTTTCCGAAAAACTAAACGGATCACATTTTCGTTTCCGGAATCTCCAGGAATCGCGAAAAATATCGAAACATATTTATTTTTCGAGAATCTAATACTCAAAAATTTTACAAAAATCTACAGAACGAATTTTATCTATTAAAATATGTTTTTGAAAAGCTTACCTCGATACGCTTCTAAAAAAAAACTAGGACGCATTTCGAGTCCCGAGCTAGCAGATATGGCCCTTCTAAGTTGCTTTGTCGGGTAAAAAACGTGGCTGACTTTTCTAGCGAATTTGGAGAATATTTTTGGACGAAAAAGAGAAGGTGTGCATGATTTTTAATATAAGAATTATGAGATACTCATATATTCATATATATATAATTAAGATATATATGTATTATTTAATTTAAGTATGATTAGATTGGACATGTTAGAATAAGATAATTTGGATAATAGTAGGATTATCAATAAGGCTAAATTTGGAATATAATTTGTTTAAATATTATAATCAATGGTCATTATTGAAGGAGGATTAATTTAAAATCTATGTGCTGCTATTAGATAAGAAGCATATAAGTTTTAAATATTAAATTTAGATTTAATTAAAATACAAAAACGATTTGCATGGAGGGTTTCCTAATATGGAACTGGTTAGATTTCTAAATATAAATACAATCTAAATCTGAATAAATATTAAATATATGGTTATTAATATATATTAATGCCCAACATGCCTACATAGGTTTGGGTTGGACTTTCGGTCAAATATAAACTAATGCCAACAAGGATTACACTAGGATTACACGTAGACACTTCTTATAAATAGAAACTTTTCAAAATTGAAAACATATTAATTTTAATAAGATATATATATATATATATTTTTTAATAAGATATATATATATATATATATATATATAAACTAATAAGATATATATATATATATATATATATATATATATATATATATATATATATATATATATATTCAAAATATATATCAACATGAAGGTATTTGAGAGTACTACATGTCTATTTAGATTTGGATTTGGTTTGGGTCAAGTCGGGAATATATTGGTACAACCGGGTCTCATAGAAAGTCAATAATCTAATAATAAATCATCTGTGGGGGTTAAGTCACAATTTTACTTGGTTTTCCTACTTGGGACATAGCTATGGCCGGACCTTCCCTAGCATGGCTAATATACTAGTCAAAGCACACAACTACACTAACCGTACCAAAATTTCTAGTCGCTATGTATCTTAGAACTTAACCATGACTAAGGCTATATCTATATAAAATATTAGGCTATTATAAATATAATCATATATATGCAAAATTGTATATAAATCTATTTGGATGTATAAAATCCCAAAATAAATATCAAAATAATTATACTAAGCCATGGCAACCTATCATGGCTCTATAAGTGGGGTTGGCTAGGTTAGGGTCCAAATATATTTTCTAGTCAAGTCGAACTCAAAAATTCAACTAATGAGTCTCTTGTGCCATTCGCAATTAAATAGCACATATAAACTCGATTGAGTGGCACCCTTAGCATGTATGTCGTAGACTCAAAATGGGTCAAAATCATATATTGGGTCAAATGGTTTTGATCTATATCGAGTTCCGAACTCACATAGGAAGCTAGGTATGGAATTATGGTAAATAATCTAATTGCCTAAATTTGACTCGAAGTTGTGGGACATGATATGTCAAATTGAAGGTCATCATGCCTACTACAAAACTCTTAAAGGACGTTTCGAGAGATGGGCATGTCGTGTGCTCCAACAATCAAAGACACAAAAAGTACATATAAAATCCTAATTAAATATACAATATAACCTAATAATTAGAAATACTATAAAATAAAATAAAAAAATAATTCCCAAAAATCAGGGTCCTCACAAATTCTGGCCACACATCAGCCAAATAGGGCATAAAACAGCCAAAAACAATCAAAATAGGCACTATGCAAGCCATGCGGCACTATACAAGCCATACGACACTATTCATCCATGCGGCACTATTCAATCCTGCGGTACTATACAAGCCTGCGACACTATTCATTCCATACGACACTATGCAAGCCATGTGACACTATTCATCTATGTGGCACTATGCAAGCTTGCGGCACTATCCATCCATGTGGCACTATTCATGCCTGCGGCACTATGCAAGCCTGCGGTACTATTCATGTATGCGGCACTATTTATTCCATGCGGCACTATACAAGCCTGCGGAACTATGCAAGCCATGCGGCACTATGCAAGCCTACGACACTATTCATCTATGCAGAACTATTCATGCGGCACTATTTATTGTCCATGCCAGAACCAGGACAGATGAACTAGAAAATGTCAAAATATTGTTTTGGCCATAACTTTCTTAAAACAAGTCGAAATCTAACTTTTCAAAGGTCAAAATTGGGTAGAATGAGATTTTCTACAACATAGGACCATTAGTTTTCGAAAACAACTAAGTTAAATAGATCAAAACCATGAAAATCTATAGAACCCTAGTTTTAGAAACTTAGATCTACACAAAACTAGCCATTAAAATCAAAAGCTCCAAGAACTAAACTTGTAGAGGATGATGAGAAGAACAATATAGATAAATCATATCAAAGAAAAAAAAAATCAAGAAATGAAAAATGCAAGGATCTCTCCATTTGGTGCAAGGTGTACTTGCCTAAATGTTGGTTTTAGAAAAAATGAAATAAAAAGTGAATGAGGAAAGAGAGTGTGGAAGAGAATATATATATAGGGGTTGGGTTGACTCATATTACCCTAATCTTAAGCATGCTCTAAACTATATGACTAATGACATGCTAAATGCTACATGATACAACTAATTAAATTAATTAAATAAAATCCTAACCACAACACGGTTCAAATTTTTTATCATCGAGGCAGTGAACCACGCCTACAACCAAACAAGAACAAGGGGTAGCACACTAATCCGCGACGAGATATTGTTCCATGCCACGACCAGTTACAAATACATGATACATACAATCAAGATACAGGTGCCAGATACCATATACAGAAAAATCAAAATTTTACGTATTCCGAGAACGGGGAGTGACAATAACCATCTAGGAACCAACCTAACTATTTCGTATTGAATCAATCTAGATTCGAATAGAAATCGATCCCAAAATGGACAAAAACCTGTTTTACGAATATCAAACAGGACAGCCCCGACCCCGTTTCGGAAGGCCAAAACTGGTCGAACCATTAAGAAATCTAGGAAACTAATTAAAGGCGGTTCTAGACAACCTGTAGGGCTCAGCAACCCAATTTACAAAAGTTGATTTCATCGACTACGTGCCGAGAAATCGGATTCCAAAGATTGGCGTAAAACTGTTTTAAAATATTAAAAATCTAGAAAATCCCTCTGATACAACCTGCGTCCCGCCAAACCGGATGACGTGGTCGCGAACCGAAAGCATCGAAAGGTGCGTATCGACTTCGCAAACGTGTGGGCTTTGACAGAATTTAAAATTGGTCGCGTGTGCGCGACGAATTTGATGCGTATCCATCGAAATTTACTATATCAGCCTCTTTGCAAATTTTCCAATTACTATGTACACATTCGTCAGATCGAGACAAAACTTGCGCCAACATGACCGTATCATTTTTCTGGTCCTGTATGCCAAGTTTGGTCCGATTTAGAGATAGTTGATCGGATCGCCGTTTCGAGGGCCCCACTATCCGACTCAACGGGCGATTTTGTGCACGGTCTACCAGAATCCAACTTTGGACATATAGTTAGGTTCGTATGTCTAGAATTAGACTTAAAGATAGGCAATCCTTGCTAATTTGACTTAAAGATAGACGGATTTCGGTACAAAGCGGGTCCAATGGCGGATATCGTTTTGACCCAAGATTACCGTTTTGTCCCTATATCGTTGCTAATTTGACTATTCTGGAAACGTTGGTAATGTCTGTTTCAGCATCCGGAGACTGTTGTATGAGTTTGACTGTTGTGGCTCACTGAGTAGTATAGTATTATTGGTTTTACCAGCAAATGATCTCAGGCAAGTGCACTTTCTGATTGTTTTTCGATTCATAGTAGTTTTTACGTTTCATATTTTTACATATGTATTGCTTCTTGTTGACACGCTCGTCACACGGAGATTACTATCATGGATTTATTATACTTTTTGACTGTCATTTACATGATTACCATGCTTGCGACTTGATTCCATGAGTACTAGTTGGGCGGGGAAATATCTTAGTAGACATGTGAACTACCCAGAAATATCCTAAAATGTCTGATCTTGACTGATAGCAGCTGCACCCAATACGTGCAGGGTGCCATATTTATCCCTTAGCCGTCTACACGTCGAAAATGATATTTCAAAATACGTAGATAGTTGTCATTTACTTATCTTTTTTTGTCTTCTACATCAATTGCCATGTCAACCCATTTACAAGCTCGACTAGTTGACATATCGTATTGTAGAGTGACTTTCTTTCTAGACATGCCATAACATCAGTTACTTTCTAGTTTTATTTCACATATGTTATTTTCATGTCTTGTAAATTCTATTATGTTTTCGCATTGCCATCGGTTTGTGTGCTTGTTCCATTCCTGACTGAAAACCAACATTTTTCTGGTTAGCTGTGGCTTCTCTTGGCATTGGAAGATACGGGTGTACTTGTAGGCTAAAACTTAGACTTTAGATAGATGTTATAGCTGTAGAACCCTAGAAGGGGGTGAATAGGGAAATAAAAAATAACTTGATCACAAGAAGCAATATATGACAAATAAAAAGAGAGAGTAAGAAGATCAAACACAAGATGTATCCTGGTATCCTCGCTTGAGGCAATCCAGTCCCGGAACTCTCTCCGGCTTAAATCTACTATTTAATAAAATAGTACACACGAGTTTGGATCCGAAGAACTCGCCAACTTCAACACGAGTTTGGATCCGAAGATAGTTGGAGAAGGAAGTAGGGTTTTGAGAGGATGTGAGAAGTGGAGGAGAAAGAGGAAGAAAATAGGATTTTTAAGGAGATGTTAGGAAGGGGAAGGGTGGTTAATGGGGAACGGTTATAGAGAGGAAGTGGAGAGGTTGGTGGTTTGGAAATGATGATAAATCGGGTATTTCGTTGATGGTTACGAAGAAAATGGTGTCTAATTTCAATGTGCTTCGTGCATGAGTGACAAATCGGGTTTTTCGTGAGATTGATCGAGCTAGTGTTATCACATTTAATATGGTTGCAAGTATGAGAAATGCCATAATCTATGAGTGTTTGTGACATCCAAATAATTTGTGCACAACAGCAATCGGCCGCAATATACTCGGCCTCAGTGGTTGAAAGAGCAACAGAATTTTGTTTCTTACTAAACCACGATACCAAGGATTTCGCAAGGAATTGACATGTGCCGCTAGTGCTTTTTCGGTCAATCTTGCTTTCGACAAAATCTGTATCCGAGAAGCCGTGAAGCTCAAAGGATGAAGATTTCGGATACCAAAGGCCCATATTTACGGTACCTTTGAGATATCGAAAAATACGCTTTACGGCACATAAGTGCGATTCCTTTGGATTTGCTTGATATCGTGCACAAAGACAAACACTAAATATGATATCAGGACGGCTAGCAGTTAGATAAAGTAAACTACCAATCATACCTCGATACTTACGAATGTCAACCGATTGCCATCTTCATCATTGTCAAGCTTTGTCGTTGTTGTCATATGAGTCCTCATTGATTTGGATGAGTCAAGTTCGAAAGAGTCAAGTTCGAAACGCTTGAGGAGATCCTTTGTATATTTTGCTTGATTGATGAAGGTCCCTTTGGGTCCTTGTTTGATTTGTAAGCCCAAAAAAATGATAGTTCACCCATCATGCTCATTTCAAATTCTTTCTGCATAACTTTAGCAAATTCTACACAAAGTGTATTGTTAGTAGAACCAAAAATAATGTTGTCGATATAAATTTGAACCAATAAAAGAGTGCCACTATGGGATTTGATAAAAAGTGTTGTGTCGACTTTGTCCTTAGAAAAATTGTGTGAAACAAAAAGGAGCTAAGGCGCTCATACCAAGCGGGGAGCTTGTTTGAGGCCATAGAGGGCTTTGTGGAGTTTGAACACGTGATTAGGAAATTAAAAATCTTCAAAGCCAAGAGGTTGTTTTACATAAACTTCCTCTTTTAATAATACCATTTAGAAAAGCACTCTTAACATCCATTTGAAAGAGTTTAAAATTATTAAAGCAAGCAAAAGCACATAGCATACGAATGGATTCAAGACGAGCAACCGGAGCATAGGTTTCGTCGTAGTCAATGCCTTCCTTTTGGTTATAGCCTAGAGCAACCAATCGGGCTTTGTTACGAGTCACTAACCCATCTTCATTAAGTTTATTTCGAAACACCCATTTAGTTCCAATAATGGGGTGATTGCTAGGTTTTGGGACAAGTTCCCAAACCTTGTTTCGCTCAAATTGATTTAGTTCTTCTTGCATCGCTATCATCCAAAATTTATCAAGAAAAATATCATTAACATTTTTAGGCTCTATTTGAGAGATAAAAGCCACGTTTGCACAAAGATCACGAGTGGAGTATCTACTGCTAACACTGGAAGAAGGATCCCCAATGATAAGTTCCTTAGGATGATTGGTGACAAATCTCCATTCTTTTGGGAGATCCTTTTGAGGAGGCTCGAGAGGTGGAGACTCATTTGTTGGAGGAGTCACAACTTCATTGTTAGATGAAGAAGGACGATCTCCAATAGAGGAGTTCTCCAACGTAAACGAGATGTCATCAATATCATCGGAAGAGGAGAATGTAGAAGAGTTAAGTTCATTAAAAGAGACATTGATTGACTCTTCGACAACAAGACTTCTTTTATTAAAAACACGAAAACCTTTACTATGAGTAGAGTATCCAAGGAATATTCCTTCATAGGCTTTTTCTTCAAACTTGCCTAGGTTATCCTTGGTATTCAAAATAAAACAATTAAAACCAAAAACTTTAAAATATTCAATAGAGGGAATTTTGTCAAACCAAAGCTCATAAGGAGTCTTCTTAGAAATAGGTCTAATCAAGACCCTATTTATAACATGACATGCCGTGTTAACAGCTTCCGCCCAAAAATATTGGGGGAGCTTATATTGGTTAACATAACCCGGGCCATATCGCCAAGGGTTATATTCTTTCTCTCCACAACACCATTTTGTTGAGGAGTTCGTGGACAAGCAAAATCATGTCCAAAACCATTCTTTTCATAAAATCTTTTGAAATCGGCATTGTCAAATTCTCCTCCATGATCACTTCTAATCTTGTTAATAGAAAAACCTTTCTCATTTTGAACACGTTTACAAAAAGCAACAAATTCACGAAAAGTATCACTTTTGAAAGCAAGAAAAATAACCCAAGTAAATTTCAAAAAATCATCAACCAAAACAAAAGCATACAACTTGCCTCCAAGACTAGCAACTCTACTAGGACCAAAAAGATCCATATAAATAAGTTGAAGAGGTTTAGAGGTACTCACAGAGTTGATAGATTTGAAGGATGACTTGGTCAACTTACTTTTCTCGCATTCTTCACACACCACATCCTTTTTGAACGGGATACTTGGGAGTCCTCTTACGAGCTTCTTGGTAGCAAGACGAGAAATTGTATCCATGTTGGCGTGTCCGAGCCTCATGTGCCAAAGCCAACTTTCATCGTTCTTAGCAACTAAGCACCTGTCATTGTTAGTGTCTTCGACAAGATATAAAACATAGATATTGTTTTCTCTAATGCCTTCATAAACAATAAATCCACTTGAACTATCGGTAATGAAACATTTGAGCTTAACAAACTTGATATCATAACCATTATCGGTAAGATGACTAATACTAAGAAGATTGTGTTTAAGATTAGTAACAAGACACATTCTTAATACAAGGATAAGGAGGGGAACCGATATTACCATTTCCTATAATGTGACCTTTAAGATTGTTACCAAAGGAGACATGTCCTTCCTTCTTCATTGATAGCGTTGTAAATAATAAAGCATCCCCGGTCATGTGCCGTGAACAACCGCTATCGAGAATCCACTTGCTTCTAGCATGAGAAGGACTCTTCACCTACAACATAAGTTGAAGATGAACATTTTGGTACCCATGATCGTATGGGTCCTTGAGTGTTAGTCTTAGGAACCCACTTAAAAACTTTCTTATCAACTAGTTTCCTTGTATGACAATAATTCGTCGTATGTCCAAGCAAGCTACAGTAGTTACAAATCATAGAGGATTTATAAGGGGATGTATGAGTATCATACATATATGAATCTCTAGTACGAGGAGTTCTATCATTAGTATTATGATGATGATAATAAAAAGCATGATGCGAAGTATTTTTCTTAACAAAAGGTATTTTTCTTGTGTTAGAAAAGGACTTGTGTGTAGTGTTCATGTAAGAAGTATACCTAGCATTGTGATGAGTGTGGAGGTGTCTTGGAGTATGTATGTGAGTAGTGTTCTTATTACCTAGTTTCTTACTCTGTACAAGAAGATCATTATACTTAATAGAAATATCATATTCTCTCCTATTAGCATCTTGAACCTTATGCATAGCAAATTCGTAAGCCCTTCTCATGGATTGAATCTCATCATCCTTTTTCTTGATGGTGACAAGGGATTCTTGAAACTTGAGTCGCAAAGACTCTATTTCATCCATGTCAGAAGCAAGAGATTTCCCCTTTACATCAATAATGATGCTTGAGAGTCTCTCTACTTCAAGTTGAAGAGCATCAACCTCTTTTATTATCATAGGACAGTCCCTCTTGATGTGTCCGGTTCTTCTGCATTGATAGCACGCCGGATCTTCCTCATTGTCCCGTCTGAAGCGGTTAGCATTGTTGAATTTGAGGAACTTTCGGAAGTGCTTAGCTGTAAGAGCTATTTCTTCACCATCGTCTGACTCGTTGTCGTCGGAGCTATCCTTGGAGTAGGACTTTGTAACTTTGTGAGCAAGAGACTTCTCCTTCTCTTTGGCCTTCTCCTTCTCCTTCTCTTGTATGGAAGATTCCTCTTGATCTTTTATATCGAGTTCATGAGTCATTAACTTCTCCATAAGAGTCTCAAGGTTCATGACTGTCAGGTCGTTCCCCTCAATGATTGTGGTAGCTTTAGGACTCCATCCTTTTGTCAATCCTCTAAGGATTTTTCTGATATTTTCATGAGCATGATATTTCTTACCAAGAGAAGAATAATAATTAATAATATCACCAAGACGAGTAAACATACAAGTAATAGACTCATCATGTTTCATCTTAAAGGACTTATATTCCTGTGTGAGTCTACTAATCTTGGATTCCTTTACTTGTGATGTACCCTCGTGTGTGACTTCAAGTAACTTCTAAATCTCATTGGAAGTCTTGCAAGTAGATATTATATTGAATTCACTACTATCGAGAGCACAATAAAGAGCGTTCATAGCCTTGGCATCTCGACTAGCAAGCTTCTTGGTATTTTCAGTAAGTATGTCCCTAAGGGTGTCAGATACAACATCCTCAATAACTCTGGAAGGAGTAGGGAGACCATTTATCACACAATCCCATAATCGAAATCTATGGACTTCAGATAAATGCTCATCCTAATCTTCCAGTAGTTATAGTTGGTTTCATCAAATAGGGGAGGCCTATTTGTCGAGGGTCCCTCATTGTGGAAGGTGTTGATACTAGGGTTAGTGGCCATAGATCACTCAAAGGGTGTAAATCCAAATCAAGAGAACAAAGCTCTGATACCAATTGTAGAACCCTAAAGAAGGGTGAATAGGGAAATAAAAAATAACTTGATCACAAGAAGCAATATATGACAAATAAAAGAGAGAGTTAGAAGATCAAACACAAGATGTATCCTGGTATCCTCGCTTGAGGCAATTCAGTCCCGAAACTCTCTCCGGCTTAAATCTACTATTTAATAAAATAGTACACATGAGTTTGGATCCGAAGAACTCACCAACTTCAACACGAGTTTGGATCCGAAGAACTCGCCAACTTCAACACACGAGTTTTTTTACGAAGGCTCGCCAACTTCAAAGAAATGAGAAGAGAACTTATTGATCTTCTAACACTTGAAGATCGAAAATTACAACTCTTAATAACTCTAGCACTTTGGGAGAGGATGACAGTTAAAAGCTTGGTAGAGTATTAATGGTGGAGCTCTTGGTAGTTTGAAAAATTTATGGCAAGAGTTGGTGAAAGCTTCAAGAGAGAGAGAAGGCTTTCATTTATAGATAAACCAAGAGTAGGTAGCATTTAATGCTCCTGGATACAGCCTGACCGGCATATCGTCGGTATACACCGACATACCATCGGTATACCGGTCAAACAGTAACGGTCATATTAATATCCGTTGGAAGAATTTAATGCTACCATTAATGCTGTCTATGCCATTCAAAAATCAAATTTTTGTAACCCGGTATACCATCGGTATGCCGCGGTATACCGTCGGTATACCGACGTTTATCACAGAACGTTTTTGAGGCAAACAAAACGGTATACCGGAGCATACCGTCGGTATGCTGATGTTTGTCACAGAATATTTTGTGGTCCACAAAACGGTATACCGTCGGTATGTCGGAGCATACCGTCGGTATGTCGACATTTCTCACATTAGGTTTTGTGGACAATAAAACGGTATACCGTCGGTATACCGGAGCATATCGCCGGTATGCCGATCTATAGGATATTGATTTTAACTTTTAAGAAGTAGAAAGCTTTTAGTTTGTCATCCAACCTTAAGTGTTTACAGAAAGACCTAGACCTTGTACAGACTCGAAATCATGCATTGTAGGAAGCTGTCTATTGCAAGGAGCGCTGGTCTTATGCTTCAGTCTTCAAGGCAATGGATGGTAAACTTGAATGGACAGACTTTATGTAGTAGAGCTTCTGAAAAGATATCAATCTGAAAACAGAGAAAACTAAACTACGAAGATGCTGTTAATATTATCAAAAAAAAAATATGCCAACAATAGCCATTTCAAATATGTGTAAGAATTTTGTATTTTCTTTCAAATATAAATCTTGTAACTGTTGTAATAAATTTTAGAAATGTGAATGAGCAATGAAGTTATTCTTTATGTGATTTTGAGCATCATGGCCTTGAAAGCGTTCTACCGTCGACTCTGCGGCGTAGGCTGGCTTGGACACGTCTCGTATCCAAAAAAGGGTGCTGGTCCTGACACTAGCTATAATCCCTGATTCAGTAATACATTCTGCTCTTGCTGCTGGGTCTGTTATTGCTGTCAGGCTGCCGTCTGGTGTTGCTAGGTCTCCAATAAACCTCTGATAATTTACAATAGTGCCGGTGCATCTAGTGCTACTGGTACTACCCGGCATCACTGAGGTACGGGAACCTCTGGCCTCTGCGGCTCAACTGGCTTATGCTCGGTAACGTTCTCGATGTGAATCTGTCCAGGTAGAGGGGCTACCCCTTGTTGATCTCCAACTGATCCCTGCTCTACTGGATTCTCTCCCATGCCGTCTCCTCCAATAGTCAAGAACGATGTGGCCCTAAAAGAAAGGATACAAGGTATTAAAAGATAGGACGGGAAGGAATTGAGGATGATAATCAAGTTAGCAATAAAGGTGGGAGAAAGAGAAGACGAATCAGGAAATCAAGGGGAACATGTTTTGATTGAGACTCCTATAATCACAACACCCCACAAGTCTAAAAAACAGACCTGTATGGGCCACCAATAAAACCTTGTCACATCTCGGTACCGAAATACTGAGGGTAACTAGGCAAACTATAGCATATGAGGTATCTAAACGTTATACGACGATCGTGGCTGTCAAAAGACAAGGGGTGCATGCTACATTCAAGTCTCCTATGGTCTCATAGAGCATCTATGTCTCAATCAATCAAAACAAGAAGCAGTAATTAATGATTATATAAGACAAAGCAGTAAGGCGTCCCCGACGCTTCATCAAAATAAATTATGAGCCCAGCTATACAAAATAATAAGCTAGTGCCGAGAGTCATAGGTACATAACCGTAGTCAGCTGCAGTCTGATTTAATTATAATTATATAAAAGAAAACTAATGTCTAGAACAGCCGGCTAAACAGGTGCCGGTAGCTAAATGCCAAGTACAAAATATAAGATATCAGAGCGGTGAAGAAGAAACCCACTCATAGTCCCTGACGCCCATACTCCTGGTGTGTGTCACTCCCACTTTTCACAAATAGGGGTAAACTGGTCATTTTGTATTTTTGGGAATTTTAGAAATTTTTATTTAATTATAATGTTATTTGGGGATTTTTAGAGTCGGGTTCGAATTTCAGCTCATTCCGACTTGTTTCAGAGACCTGGGGTAGCTTAGACATTGATCGGGACCCAAACTTAAGTTAGACATGGCCCATAGAATCCCACAAATTAGTCTGGTACCTTTAGACAATTCCCCCGTGACTTAATCGGTCAATTTATAGATTTTAACTTGGTTTTTCCGACCCCAAAAAATTGCTTAAGTCAATTTTGACCTAAAGAAGGCTTGGAGGGCATTTTGGACATTTGCCAAATGCCCCCAAACCCCTACTATGGCCGGCCACCATGGGGAGGACCCTCCCTCTACATTTACTTCTTCTCCACTCTCAAGTTCTTCCCCCTTTTGAGTTTTTTCCAAAACCTAGACCTAATTTTGAGATTTCATCTTTCAATCTTCCCCTTTTCCCCAAATTTCTTCCATAGATCCTCTCTACACCATAAAGGGAGGGTGCTACCAAAGTTTGGAAGAAAAGTGCAAGGTAGAAGTGTCCTTTCTCCAAGGATCTTCGTGTCGGAGACAGTTTCGTTAGGAATCATTCCTAATAGGTAATTATCTACTCTCTAAATCGATTTCCCATGAATTTTACTTGGTTTTGGAACCCATAGGAATTACCCATGGTTGTGTCCCTTTGTGTAGAGATTAAAGGCCTATGGGAGACTCCTAGGAGAACTAGGATTAGGGTTGTGTCCACGTATCCTTGTGTTGGTGTGTCTATATATATAAATATATATGAATACATGTGTGTGTGTGTGTCCATATATCTATATAAGTATCCATATGTGTGTGTGTCCATATGTATCTATATATATATATGTGAGTGTGTCTATGTATATGTGTATATGTATCTATATATATGTTTGTTTGTCCATATATATGTATATATATATATATATATATATATATATATATATATATATATATATATATATATATATATATATATATATATATATATATATATTTTTATATATATATATATTATATATATATATATATATATATATATATATATATATATATATATATATATATATATATATATATGTGTGTGTGTGTGTGTGTGTGTGTGTGTGTGTGTGTGTGTGTGTGTGTGTGTGTGTGTGTGTGTGTGTGTGTATATTATATGTATATAGATATGAATGTGTGTGTGAGTGTCTCTCTCTCTCTCTCTATATATATATATATATATATATATATATATATATATATATATATATATATATATATGAGGAAAATGTACCTAAGGTCGACCTCATTTTCCTCACTTTACAACATTTTTTTCTTGATTTTTTTATGGAATTCATCTACACCTTATTGATTGGCAACATACCAAATTTTAAGTGATTATAATATTGTTTAGCCCCCTATCTATCCCTTGCAAAATCAACGGTGTAGCAGCAAAGTTTTAGACCGTCGATTTTGCAAGGGATAAATAGGGGGCTAAACAATATTATAATCACTTGAAATTTGGTATGTTGCCAATCAATAAGGTGTAGATGAATCCCATAAAAAAATTCAAAAAAAAATGTTGTAAAGTGAGGAAAATGAGGTCGACCTTAGGTAACTTACCTAAGGTCGACCTTAGGTACATTTTCCTCTATATTATATATATATATATATATATATATATATATATATATATATATATATATATATATATATATATATATATATATATGTGTGTGGTGTGTGTGTGTGTGTGTGTGTGTGTGTGTCTATATATATAAAGATATGTATGTATGTGAGGAGAGAATTAGAGAGAATTAAGAGATTAGAGAAGAGATTATAGAGGGTGAGAATGAGAGAAAATTAAAAGATTAGAGGAGTGATAGAGGGGAAATAGAAGAGAATAGAGAGGGAGAAAGAAGAGCCACAACAGCAGCTAGGGAGAGTTTGGGGCTGCTGTCCCCCCCAATCAGCAGGGTAAACAGCCGCAGCAGCTGCATAGAGCAGCAACAACAACTGCATTAACAGCTGCAATAGCAGCAGCAAAAGCAGCCCAAAACCCCCCTTTGACCCCCCATTTAACCCCATATATATACCCCTATATATATACACATATATACTCCTATATATAACCATATATATCCTCCTAAAAATAGTCCTATGTGAGTGGATATGTAGAGTGAGATTTTGAGTGAGTGTGGGTGGATTGGAATTTAGTTAGAGGGTGAATGAAATGGGTGATTTTGAGTTCCAAGTGTCGAAACATGTCCAAATTTGAATGAGACTTAGCTAATGTAAAATAGAGTTTGTGGGTAGGCTCCTAAGTTAAAATCGGGATTTCGTTTGGGATTAGGAGAATGGTATCACATGATATCATTGAGTATCTTACGATACTCAAGATAATGGGTAAATCAACAACATGGACCGTAAGATGGACTGAATGTCCACTTTACCTAGGAAGCTTGGAAGGTAATAATAGTATATGCTAGTATCCTACTATCCTAGAAAGCCGGGAGTGAAACTCCTAAGGAAAAGCTAATTGGCCTTAGTGTTAGAGTGGAAAGGGTAAACGGGATAAGTAGAGGTAATACCCATTTCACAACATATGGGTTTAATACCTTAAGATATAACTAAAATTAGGATATTATGGTTGGTAATAGTTAGGAATAGTGGACTTGGACTAGTTTTGACCTTGGTTGACAACGGTTGACTATTTTGACCAAAAGTCAACCAAAAGTCAACAGTAGCCTAAAATTGACTAGAACTTGACCAAATTTGACCAGTTGACCCAAAGTCAACTATTAGTCAATGTTAGTCAAGTTTGACATATAGTTGACCTAGAGTTGACCTAGGGTTGACCAGAGTTGACCAGTTGACCAAAAGTCAACTGTAAGTCAACTGTTGACTTAAATCAACCTAGTTTAATTTTGTTTAACTTGTAACGACCTAGTTCAACTTTGTTAGGCCTAATTGATTTAGATTGACCCTAGACAATCTAGTTTGACCTTGTTTGACCTAGTTTGACTTAGTTTGACATGTCTTGACCTAGTTTGACTCAGTATGATTTAATTTTACTTCCAAACCATTATATTGATACAATATTCCATCTATAGGTCCTCTAGGCACTGTTCTTGGACTTAGTCGACTTATCCATCACATTACAGGCGAGTACATTCTCTGATAACTTTTCAATTTACGATGATTGTTATAATTCATGTAATTAGTGTAGATATGCTTATTCTCGACACATTGGTCACACGGATTGGTATTCATGGATCTCGACATGAGATGTTATTCCTCGTTATCTTGGTATGTATTATGCAAGCCCCCTTGTAGTTCTTGTGTAGTATATGGACACCGATTCTCGAGAAGACTTGCTCCCTTCTTGCAGAATCCCGTGTCGTAACGTGTCTTGCTTGGATCCACTCTATCAGTCGGGGACGAGGAGTATTAGTGTAGATATGTGGTCAAATTCTATTGTGTACCCATTGTGCACCTATTGATTGTGAGTGTTGATCATACACCCCAAGTATGCTTAGCCAGGCCTGTTACTATTGTGCAAGTTCCTAAGCCGGCCACATATTGTAGCTAGTACTCACACACCTAGATAGATGATTCTAGATTCTTGTACATGCCATGGTCAGTTTTACTTGCCTTGTTCTAGCTCTAGATTTACATCTTACCTTGCCATGATACTCACATGTATATTCCATGTTTTTCTTGTATATACTCTCTATTTATAGTCTTATAGCTTTTGTCATATCTTGTGAACTGTTGTTAGTTGATTGTACTCGTTCCATCCTGACTGGATATGTTGACAAAATATTACAGATGACGGTGAGGAGGATTGTTGTATCTACTACGGTCCGGTTGACGTAGTGGGCTTAGACTTGGAGACCTTGGTTCAGCAGGGCTTAGCTCCGTCCGACGAGCCTCTAGCTTAGTTTAGTTAGAGTAGATATTTTGGACTGGACCTTGTCTCCAGCTTGCTACTTATGTTATGATATATTATATTTTGGGATTGTATAACCGTATTACTTTGTGACTCTCTTCTCGTTGTTGAGCTAGATATTGCACTTTTGGTTTTTATCTATCTAGTTTTCGTGCCATGATTCTTCCTTCTAGATTGTGATTGAGTTTATCATTATTTCATACTATATACCTCCGTGCGGAGATGACAGGTTATTATATACTGTTTGTTAGCTAGCAGACCTACAGCATTCTATGCCCTTTTTACGGTGTAGGCTGGGCGTTGTTACACACTTGTGCCCCTATCTAGGGTACGGATCGTGACACATTTTTAGTGGTGGCCCATACAGGTCGCAAGTCGCAATTAGTGCGATGTCGTAGTGGCGCTCGACATAGAGTGATGTTACGAGCCTGCGGTACGTATCTAGGATAGGCTATAGGCTAAGTTACTCAATCACAAAATAGGAAAACTTTCACTTGCTGAACTTTTAACTGTCCTTTTGATATTGATTCTTGCATTCTAACTGTCATCCTTGATATAATATTTCATGTGCCATATTGATTTCCTTTTTTATTCTATCTTCAGGATGGTGCAGACCAGATCCCAGCATCCTGAGTCCGCGGATATGGAGAGGTCTGCTATGACTCGCGGACCAGATCCAGACACTCCTGTCGCAGTCGGGGTGTTGGCAGCAGCTCTTGGGGGCGCTCCTCCGCCAGTTTCGAGGGCTGACCTCGGGGTTGCTACGACTATTCCAGCCGCAGTACCAATGGTTGATATGGGCACTCTTTCTCCTTTTATACACCGGATTCCTCCGCCAGTTGCAGACGTACTTCCACCTCTACCTCCTCTGCCTACCGACATGGGGCAGATGCTTACTTTTCTCCAGCAGATGCTGGAGACTCAGAGAGCCCAGGCTGAGGCTCAGTAGTGGCAGACAGATGCGATGCGTCAGGGCATGAAGGATGTCTATCAGTTGGCCCTTGCATTCGTGGAGCAGAGGGCTCCACATCATGGGACACATCCGAGGTACGAAGATATTCAAGACTTTAAGAAGCTCGGGTCCTGTGACTTTAGCGGGACCGATGGTGTGGTCTATGCTGATGATTGGCTTGAGGATATCGAGCGGCAGATGAGATGACCTGAAGGTCGAGGCGGTGGGTTTGCAGTTGCTAGACATTGCACGCACCTGGTTCAGAAACGAGCCAGCCCTTTCTGGAGATCTGCAGCAGGACAGATCCAGGATCTACAGCAGGACAGTTTATTTATGGAGGAATACGCCGCTGAGTTCGGCCGTCTGAGCTGATACGCGAAGTACATGGTTCGTGACGCAGAGATCAGGGTGAGCCATTTCAGGGAGGGGTGACCTGGGATATCAAGATCCTCATTCCCTCCTTTTATGAGACTTATACCCAGATCTATGCGAAGGCCCGCAAGGTAGAGCGAGAGTGGGGATTGAAGCCCAAGAGGGATCGTGATCTTTTCTTGGGGGCTACTAGCAGCGCGGGGGCTGCTAAGCACCCTCAGCTTCAGCATCGTTCTTTCCAGCATCACCAGCCGTAGGTTCAGGCCAGAGCACCGGTTCAGCAGGTGCAGCACACTCAGCCGAGGCATACACAGCATGGGGCTCCTTGCCACTTCTGTAAGAAGCCTGGTCAGGTCTGGAAGGTTTGTCGGAAGAGGCTGGGAGTGTGTCTCTTTTGCGGCGGCGCAGGCCATCAGTTGAGGTAGTGTCCAGTGAACCCTCGTGTTACTGGTACAGCCAGAGGGCGCCAGCGAGAGTACCTGCAGTGCAGCCGAGGGGTCCACTTCCGACCCAGCAGCAGCGGTTTGTACAGCACCACCAACAGCGGGGTGTTTAGGGCAGGGCTTTTTCTCTTGCAGCCGAGGAGAACGAGCCAGTCGCAGTTGTTGTTGCAGGTTCGGTTCTTCTTGATTCTTTTTCCTGCCTTAGCATTGTTTGATTCAAGTACTATGCACAGTTTTGTGTCAGTTTCTTTTGCACTTAGACACAACATTATTGTTGAATATCTGGGTAGGACTTGCAAGATTGTGACCGAGGGAGGTATTATCCTGGTTAATAATATTTGCAAGGGGCGGAGTGTCACTCTGGGAGGCCAGGATTTGAGCACGTACTTGCTCGTAATGCCACTTTCGAGCTACGATGTGGTACTCAATATGGACTGGTTGAGCAGGCACCATGCTAGCATAGATTGTAGAGCAGACAGAGTGTTGTTTAGTCCGCCAGGAGAGCCAAAGTTTCAGTTTGTTAGAGGAGCAGCGAAGTCGAGAGATAGATTCTGTGGAGCCTTGTTGGCGGGACAGGAGTTGCCGTATCTATTTATTGCAGATTTCTTGGATGTCTTTCCCGAGGAATTGTCGGGGATGCCGCCGGACAGAGATGTTGAGTTCACGATAGACTTGATGTCGAGCACTGAGCCTATTTTTCAGCATGTCTATCAGGTCAACAACAGCGAGTTGGCGGAGCTGAAGAAGCAAGTCGACGAGCTGCAGGAAAATGGCTTTATTAGATCCAGTTCTTCATCTTGGGGCGTGCCAGTCCTGTTTGTCTCGAAGAAGGACGGTACGATACGGATGTGTATCGACTACCGAGCGCTCAACAACCTTACTATTAAGAACATGTAGCTTTTGTCCAGGATTGATGACTTGTTTGATCAGTTGAGCGGTGCGAGGGTGTTCTCGAAGATAGACTTACGATCGGGGTACCATCAGCTGAAGGTGAAGGGGGATGACATTCCGAAGACTGCTTTTCGTACCCGCTATAGCCAGTATGAGTTTACCGTCATGCCGTTTGGGTTGACTAATGCCCCGGCGGTATTCATGAACTTGATGAATAAGGTATTCCATCCAGACATTGACAAGTTCGTGGTGGTCTTCATTGACGACATTCTCATCTATTCGAAGTCGCCTGAGGAGCACGAGGAGCATCTGCGGGTTATGTTGGAGACTCTGAGGAGGGAGCAGCTGTATGGGAAGCTATCGAAGTACGAGTTCTTCTTGGACCGAGTGGACTTCCTAGGCCATGTTGTATCCGTGATAAGATTTCAGTAGATCAGAGCAAGATTGCGGCGGTGGAGTCTTGGTCGACACCCAGTTCAGTTGCCGAGATTCAGAGCTTTCTGGGTTTGGCAGGCTACTATAGAAAGTTCGTGCATGACTTCTCTCGAATAGCAGAGCCGATCACTAAACTCACCAGGAAGGACGTGGAGTTCGTCTGGACTGATGAGTGTCAGGCTGCTTTCGAGGAGCTGAAGAAGAGGTTGACGTCGGCTCCTATTTTGACGTTGCCATCTGGGTCCGGAGGATTCACGATCTACAGTGATGCTTCGGGGAAGGGTCTGGGTTGCGTTCTTCAGCAGCATGGGAAGGTAATTGCTTATGCATCTAGGCAGTTACGACCACATGAGAAGAACTATCTGACTCATGATTTGGAGTTGGCAGCAATCATATTTGCTTTGAAGCTATGGAAACACTATTTATACGGAGAGCGTGTGGAGATTTTCACTGACCATAAGAGCTTGAAGTAAGTGTTTACCCAGAAGGAGCTGAATATGAGGCAGAGGCAATGGTTAGAGCTGATGAAGGATTTTGATATATCCTTATAGTACCATCCGGAGAAGGCCAACGTAGTTGCGGATGCTTTGAGTAGGTATCCCGTGGCCATGTGTTTGACGATGGATCGTCACCTTCTGGCAGATCTGGAGAGCTTGGGCATAGAGGTGATAGTTTCTGGGTTTGAGGAGCAGATGTGGGGTCTTCAGGTGCAATCAGAGATGATGGATAGAGTCAGAGCGGCTCAGTTTGAGGATGAGGCTCTGAGGGTCATCAGGGAGCAGGTCCGGGACGGACTGTTGGATGGGTTCTCTATAGCGAGAGATGGGTCGTTGAGGCATGGTACCAGATTGTGCGTGCCGAACGGAGGACTTCGGAAGGAGGTTCTTCAGGAGGCGCATCACTCTCAGTACTCTATGCATCCTGGAGCCAACAAGATGTATAGAGACTTGAGACAGCATATTTGGTGGTATGGCATGAAACGTGAGGTGGCTCAGTTCGTTTCTAGATGCTTGGTGTGCTAGCAGGTGAAAGCCGAGAGGTAGAGACCAGGTGGATTGCTCCAGCCACTACCTATTCCTGAGTGGAAGTGAGAGCATATTACTATGGACTTTGTGTCTGGACTTCCGCGTTCTCCAGGAGGGAAGGATGCGATTTGGGTCATTGTTGATCGATTGACCAAATCGGCCCACTTTTTACCTTTCAAGGTGGGTTTGTCTACGGAGAGGCTGGCCGAGATGTACGTGCGGCAGATAGTCCGATTGCACGGGGTTCCAGTGAGCATATTCTGGATCGGGACAGCCAATTCACTTTCCACTTCTGGAGGAGTTTGCAGCTTAGCTTGGGCACATCGCTCAAGTTCAGTACCGCATACCACCCCCAGACAGACGGGCAGTCGGAAAGGACAATTCAGACCCTCGAGGATATGCTTCGTACCTGTATCTTGGACTTCGGAGGATCTTGGGAGGATCACCTTCACTTGGCAGAGTTTGCTTACAACAATAACTATCAAGCCAGTATAGAGATGTCACCTTTTGAGGCTCTATACTGATGGAGGTGCCGTACTCCCTTATCTTGGGATGATGTCGGCGAGAGGGTTTTGCTTGGCCCTGAGATGGTAGTGGATGCTGCAGAGAAGGTTAGGATTATCAGAGATAGACTTCGGGTGGCGCAGGACAGGCAGCGGCATTAGACCGATAGCTACCGGAGGCCGTTGGAGTTTGAGGTATAGTTTAGATTTTTCTAGTATTTGAGTCTGATTGTGATTGTTTTAGATCAAGCCTTAAGTCTTGTGTTTTTGTTCTAGGTTGGTGATCTTGTGTTTCTGCAGATTTCTCCGACGCGTGGCACGATTCATTTTGGTGGAGGCGGGAAGCTTAGTCCATGATACTTCGGACATTTCCGTATCTTGGACAGGGTTGGTGCAGTGGCTTACCGACTGGAGTTACCGCCCGCACTAGAGGGAGTGCACAACGTGTTCCATGTGTCGCAGCTGAGACAGTACGTAGCAGATCCCAATCATGTTTTGGACCACTCCGAGATCGAAGTGGGACCGACTCTCATCTATCCAGAGAAGCCGGTTGAGATCTTGGACCGAAGAGAGAAGGTGCTCCGGAACCAGTTCAATCCCTTGGTTCGTATTGCATGGAGGCACCAATCTCCAGGTGAGTCTACCTGGGAGAGAGAGGACGACATGCGGGAGCTATTTCCCAATCTCTTCAAGCATTGAGGTAAATTTTTTTCTTTTCTTCCATTGTTCCTTTATGTTGCTGTGATAGTTTTGCCTTCAATTTCGAGGACGAAATTTTTTTTTAAGGAGGGTAGACTTGTCACTTTCACTTTTCACAATTAGGGGTAAAATGGTCATTTTTGTATTTTTTGGAATTTTAGAAATTTTTATTTAATTATAATGTTACTTGGGGATTTTTAGAGTCGGGTTCGAATTTCAGCTCATTTCGACTTGTATCGGAGACCCGGGGTAGCTTAGACTCTGATTGGGACCCAAACTTAAGTTAGACATGGCCCATAAAATCCCACAAATTAGTCTGGTATCTTTAGACAATTCCCCCGTGACTTAATCGGTTAATTCGCAGATTTTAACTTGGTTTTTTTGACCCCGAAAAATTGCTTAAGTCAATTTTGACCAAAAGGAGGCTTGGAGGGCATTTTGGACATTTGCCAAATGCCCCCAAACCCCCTACTATGGCCGGCCACCATGAGGAGGACCCTCTCTCTTCATTTACTTCTTCTCCACTCTCAAGTTCTTCCCCCTTTTGAGTTTTTCCCAAAACCTAGACCTAATTTTAAGATTTCATCTCTCAATCTTCCTTTTTTCCCCAAATTTCTTCCATAGATCCTCTCTACACCATCAAGGGAGGGTGCTACCAAAGTTTGGGAGAAAAGTGCAAGGTGGAAGTGTCCTTTCTCTAAGGATCTTCGTGTCGGAGACAGTTTCGTTAGGAATCACTCCTAATAGGTAATTATCTACTCTCTAAATCGATTTCCCATGAATTTTACTTGGTTTTGGAACCCATAGGAATTACCCATGATTGTGTCCATTTGTGTAGAGAATAGAGGCCTATGGGAGACTCTTAGGAGAACTAGGATTAGGGTTGTGTCCATATATCCTTGTGTTGGTGTGTCTATATATATAAATATATATATGAATACATGTGTGTGTCCATATATCTATATAAGTATCCATATGTGTGTGTGTCCATATATATATATATATATATATATATATATATATATATATATATATATATATATATATATGTATATATATGGACACACAAACATATATATAGATACATATACACATATACATAGACACACACATATATATATATATGTGTGTGTGTGTGTGTGTGTGTGTGTGTGTGTGTGTGTGTGTGTGTGTGTGTGTGTGAGGAGAGAATTAGAGAGAACTAAGAGATTAGAGAAGAGATTATAGAGGGTGAGAATGAGAGGAAATTAAGAGATTAGAGGGGGAGTTATAGAGGGAAAATAGAGGAGAATAGAGAGGGAGAAGGAAGAGCCACAACAGCAGCTAGGGGGGAGTTTGGGGCTGCTGTACCCCCCCAATCAGCAGGGTAAACAGCAGCAGCTGCTGCATTAACAACAGCAATAGCAGCAGCAAAAGCAGCCCAAAAACCCCCTTTGACCCCCCATTTAACCCCATATATATACCCCTATATATATATATACTTCTATATATAACCATATATATCCCCCTAAAAATAGTCCTATGTGAGTGGATATATAGAGTAAGATTTTGAGTGAGTGTGGGTGGATTGGAATTTAGTTAGAGGGTGAGTGAAAGGGTGATTTTGAGTTCCGAGTGTCGAAACATGTCTAAATTTGAATGAGACTTAGCTAATGTAAAATAGAGTTTTTGGGTAGGCTCCTAAGTTAAAATTGGGGTTTCGTTTGGGATTAAGAGAATGGTATTACATGATATCATTGAGTAACTTACGATACTCAAGATAATGGATAAATCAACAACATGGACCGTAAGATGGACTGCATGTCCACTTTACCTAGGAAGCTTGGTAGGTAATGATAGTATAGGCTAGTATCCTACTACTTAGGAAGCTAGGAGTGAAACTCCTACGGAAAAGCTACTTGGCCTTAGTGTTAGAGTGGGAAGGATAAACGGGATAAGTAGAGGTAATACCCATTTCACAACATATGGATTTAATACCTTAAGATATAACTAAAATTAGGATATTATGGTTGGTAATGGTTAGGAATAGTGGACTTGGACTAGTTTTGACCTTGGTTGACCACGGTTGACTATTTTGACCAAAAGTCAACCGTAGCCTAAAATTGACTAGAACTTGACCAAACTTGACCAGTTGACCCCAAGTCAACTATTAGTCAACGTTAGTCAAGTTTGACCTAAAGTTGACCTAGAGTTGACCTAGGGTTGATCAGAGTTTATCAGTTAACCAAAAGTTAACTGTAAGTCAACTGTTGACTTAAATCAACCTAGTTTAATTTTGTTTGACTTGCAATGACCTAGTTCGACTTTGTTAGGTATAATATGAATTAGATTGACCCTATACAATCTAGTTTGACCTAGTTTGACCTAGTTTGACTTAGTTTGACGTGTCTTGACCTAGTTTGACTCAGTATGACTTAATTTTACTTCCAAACCATTTTATTGATACAATATTCCATCTATAGGTCCTCGAGGCACTGTTCTTGGACTCAGTCGACTTATCCATCATATTATAAGCAAGTATATTCTCTGATAACTTTTCCAATTTACGAAGATTGTTATAATTCATGTAATTAGTGTAGATGTGCTTGTTCTCGACACATTGGTCACACGGATTGGTATTCATGGATCTCAATATGAGATATTATTCCTCGTTATCTTGGTATATATTGTGCAAGTCCCCTTGTAGTTCTTGTGCAGTACGTGGACACCAATTCTCGAGGAGACTTGCTCCCTTCTCGCAGAATCCCGTGTCGTATCGTGTCTTGCTTGGATCCACTCTACCAGTCGGGGACGGAGAGTATTAGTGTAGATATGTGGTCAAATCCTATTGTGCACCCATTGTGCACCTATTGATTGTGAGTGTTGATCATACATCCCACGTATGATTATCCAGTCCTGTTACTATTGTGCAAGTTCCCAAGCCGACCACATATTGTAGCTAGTACTCACACACCTAGATAGATGATTCTTGATTCTTGTACATGCCATGATCAGTTTTACTTGCCTTGTTCTAGCTCTAGATTTACAGCTTACCTTGTCATGATACTCACATGTACATTCTATGATTTTCTTGTATATACTCTCTATTTACAGTCTTATAGCTTTTGTCATATCTTGTGAACTGTTGTTAGTTGATTGTACTCGTTCCATCCTGACTGGATATGTTGACAAAATATTATAGATGACGATGAGGAAGATTGTTGTACCTACTACGGTCCGGTTGATGTAGTGGGCTTAGACTTGGAGACCTTGGTTCATGAGGGCTTAGCTCCGCCTGACAAGCCTCTAGCTTAGTTTAGTTAGAGTAGATATTTTGGACTGGACCTTGTCTCCAGCTTGCTACTTATGTTATGATATATTATATTTTGGGATTGTATAACCATATTACTTTGTGACTCTCTTCTCGTTGTTGAGCTGGATATTGTACTTGTGGTTTTTATCTATCTAGTTTTCGTGCCATGATTTTTCCTTCTAGATTGTGATTGAGTTTATCAGTATTTCATACTACATACTTCCGTACGGAGAAGACAGGTTATTATATACTATTTGTTAGCTAGCAGACCTACATCGTTCCACGTCATTTTTACGGTGTAGGCTGGGAGTTGTTACGCACTTGTGCCCATACCTAGGGTGCGGGTCGTGGCACATTTTTAGTGGTGGCCCATGTAGGTCGCAAGTCGTAATTAGTATGATGTTATAGTGGCGCTCGACTTAGAGTACTGTTATGAGCCTGCGGTACGTATCTAGGATAGGCTATAGGCTAAGTTACTTAATCACAAAATAGAAAAACTTCTACTTGCTGATCTTTTAACTGTCCTTTTGATATTGATTCTTGCATTTTAACTGTCCTCCTTGATATAATATTTCATGTGCCATATTGATTTCCTTCTTTTATTCTATCTTCAAGATGGTGTAGACCAGATCCCAGCATCCTGAGTCCGTGGATAAAGAGAGGTCTGCTATGACTCGCGGACCTGATCCAGACACTCCTGTCGCAGTCGAGGTGTTGGCAGCAGCTCTTGGGGGCGCTCCTCTGCCAGTTTCGAGGGCTGACCCCGGGGTTTCTACGACTATTTCGGCCGTAGTACCAGTGGTTGATATGGGCACTCTTCCTCCTCCTACACAGCAGATTCCTCTGCCAGTTGCAGACGTACTTCCACCTCCACCTCCTCTGCCTACCGATTTGGGGCATATGCTTACTTTTCTCCAGCAGATGCTGGAGACTCAGAGAGCCCAGGCTGAGGCTCAGCAGAAGCAGACATACGCGATGCGTAAGGGCATGGAGGATGCCCATCAGTTGGCTCTTGCAGTCGTGGAGCAGAGGGCTCCACATCATAGGGTGCGTCCGAGGTACGAAGATATTTAGGACTTCAAGAAGCTCGGATCCCGTGACTTTAGCGGGACCGAGGGTGTGGTCTATGCTGATGATTGGCTCGAGGATATCGAGCGGCAGATGAGGGCCTCCCGCCTCGCAGACGACCTGAAGGTCGAGGCTGTGGGTTTGCAGTTGCTAGACATTGCACACACCTGGTTCAGGAACGAGTCAGCCCTTGCTGGGGAGGGCCATACTTGGGCCGAGTTCAAGCTTCTCTTCAATGAGAAGTTCTTCTCTTCTACAGACCAGATCGATCTGGTACGGTAGTTCCAGGATCTGCAGCAAGGCAGTTTATCTGTGGAGGAGTACGCCGCTGAGTTCGGCCGTCTGAGCCAATACGTGGAGTACATGGTTCGTGACCCGGAGATTAGGGCGAGCCGTTTCAGAAAGGGGCTGACCTGGGATATTAAGATCCTCATTCCCTCCTTTTATGAGACTTATACCCAGATCTATGCGGAGGCCCGCAAGGTAGAGCGGGAATGGGGCTTGAACCCCAAGAGGGATCGTGATCTTTTCTCGGGGGCTACTAGCAGCCCGGGGGCTGCTAAGCGTCCTCAGCTTCACCATCGTTCTTTCCAGCATCACCAGCCGCAGGTTCAGGCTAAAGCACCGGTTCAGCAGGTGCAGCACACTCAGCCGAGGCAGGCACAACATGGGGCTCCTTGCCACTTCTGCAAGAAGTCTGGTCACGTCTGGAAGGTTTACCGGAAGAGGCTGGAAGTGTGTCTTTTTGCGGCGGCGTAGGCCATCAGTTGAGGGAGTGTCCAGTGAACCCTCGTGTTACTAGTACAGCTCAGAGGGCACCAGCGAGAGTACCTACAGTGTTGCCGAGGGGTCCACTTCCAACCCAGCAGCAGCGGTTTGTACAACACCACCAGCACCGGGGTGTTCAGGACAGGGCTTTTGCTCTTGCAGCCGAGGAGATCGAGCCAGTCGCATATGTTGTTGCAGGTTCGGTTCTTCTTGATTCTTTTCCTGCCTTAGCATTGTTTGATTCAGGTGCTACGTACAGTTTTGTGTCAGTTTCTTTTGCACTTAGGCACAACATTATGGCTGAATATCTGGGTAGGACTTACAAGATTATGACCAGAGGAGGTATTCTCCTAGTTAATAATATTTGCAAGGGGCGGAGTATCACTCTGGGAGGCCGGGATTTGAGCACGTACTTGCTCGTAATGCCACTTTCGAGCTACGATGTTGTACTCGGTATGGACTGGTTGAGCAGGCACCATGCTAGCATAGATTGTAGAGCAGGCAAAGTGTTGTTTAGTCCGCTAGGAGAGCCAGAGTTTCAGTTTGTCAGAGGAGCAGCGAAGTCGGAAGATGGCTTCTGTGGAGCCTTGTTGGCGGGGCAGGAGTTGTCGCATCCATTTATTGCAGATTTCTTGGATGTATTTTCCGAAGAATTATCGGGGATACCGCCGGAGAGAGATGTTGAGTTCATGATAGACTTGATGCCGGGCACTGAGCCTATTTCTCAGCATGTCTATCGGGTCAACAACAGCGAGTTGGCGGAGCTGAAGATGCAAGTCGACGAGCTGCAGAACAAGGGCTTTATCAGATCCAGTTCTTCGTCTTTGGGCACGCCAGTCCTGTTTGTCCCGAAGAAGGACGGTTCGATACGGATGTGTATCAACTACCGAGCGCTCAACAACCTCACTGTCAAGAACATATATCCTTTGCCCAGGACTGATGACTTGTTTGATCAGTTGAGCAGCTTATAATCGGCCAATCAATCCTACGGCTTTCTATGATTTGTCTATATTATTCCAGTAATGCAATATATAGGAATCATCAGATCGTATCGCATCCAAGTAGGGTTACCCAATCCATTATATATATATATACACACGTAGCACCTTGATTATGTACCGGTCCCCCGTAAAGCTACCGTGCTAAAACATATAACACATAGCGCGTAGGATTCGAATATTGTTATCCACTATAGGTGGATGAAACCGTATTCGTGGCGGCCAACCTGACACGTCAGTACAGGACCTAGGGTAGCTGGTGACGTACGATCTCGAGATTCTGTTCTCTCCCAATGCTTCAACCGATTTAAGTTGCTTAGATTAACCCTATGTTGATCTTGGAATTATACGTCGTGATCACATGGTCATCCTCCTATATGTCGTATCATAGTATGTGTACCCTAAGTATGAATACACATCGGCTCAAGAAGTCCCAAATTTAGTTTCATGCTTAGTGTAATGCATCAAACAACAATCAACATACCACGACACTATTACTGACCAATTACCATGACTGTGTTGGAAGGTAAACATGTATTGACATATAACATAAATGATCACTTAGCACGCAGAATCAAACCTCAGTGCACTCATTAAATAGCACCGTAGTGGATACTAATATTGTATCTCAATACATACTTAAAAAATGTACCAACACGTATACAGGTAACCAAGTCATGAACATGGTCAAGTCAGAAAGTCATATGGACCCCTCGTGACATAAAAGACACATAAGATACGCAAGTCTCAGATATTCATGGCATACTAAGGTCAGGACAAGAAGTCAAGGTCAAAGGTGCACAAGGTTCAAGGTTAAAGTTGCACAAGGTATGCAAGGTACAAGGCACACAAGGTACAAGGTGCAAGGTGTAAGGTGCACGAGGTACAAGGTGCACATGGTGCGCCAGGTGCAATGTGCACGGGCCAAAAGGTGCGCGAGATGGAAGGTGCACAACCAAAAGGTGCGCGAGGGGTAAGGTGCACAAGGTGCACGAGGTGTAAGGTGCACGAGGTGGAAGGTGTCAGCCCTTTGACTAAATTTTTTCGATTTTATTAAATTGAAATCCATTTTTATTTGCCTCATATATATTGTTATTGTCTTATATATATATATATATATATATATATATATATATATATATATATTTATATATATATATATATATATATATATATATATATATATATATATATATATGTTGGACCAATGATTATATCGTGTTTTTGAATATGGCTAATCAGTTAAGTTTAACATAATGATGTCACTAATATTCATATACTCACTATCATGTTGTTACTTAAACTTTACATTGTCCTAAATTATATTGCTATGCTTGTATCGTAATGCAACATATTTTGATGGCCGGACATGTATTTGTAGACATGCAGTAAGCATGATCAAACTAGGACATAGGCAATGAAGAATTAATGATGGACCAAAGACGGCGTCATACAAAGAGATTTCTCCGAACCGCCTAGCGACCTATCCGGGGCCTCGCATCGGGGGCTCCGCTGCCCGGTCAGCGGACAGGGGTCAAGGGGGCAGCGCCCCCCGTCGGGGGTTCGGAGGCGAAGCCTCCGAAAGGTATTCAGATTTCTAGATCTATTTATCTTTGGACGACTGCTGTCAAGAAAAAAGATGTCTTCAGATCTACTCAAATATCAGAAGAAAGGCGTCATCAAAGGGATTTTGGTTTTTCTTTTGTTCCAAGTCTGTAATCTTTATTTTATTGAGTCTAGGAGAATGTGTATGTTGAGTCGCATTGAGTCATCTCAACCCCTAGACATATCTCTCCAAGCTCTACCATACAAATAGACTAATTCCTGAACCAAGCCCAAGCTCCACAAAGCCCAAAATATAAAGGCCATTTGAATATTCTGCCACCAAGGAGGCAGCGTTCGGGCCGAACTCTGCCCTCACACAGAGTTCGGGCCGAACTCTGCCCCCACACAGAGTTCGGGCCGAACTCTGTCCCCTGATTTCCAGCACCCTGATTTTTAGGGCTTGCTTGCTGCAAGTTGTCCAACGTTCAAATTTGAATTCTTGGGGCAGAATTCGGGCCGAATTCTGCCTCCCCAGAGTAGTATAAATAGAGCTTGAATTCTTTTATTTTAAATCATCTCTTACCTTCAAATATTCAAGCTTTCTAAGCTCTACTACTCCAAGCCTCATTCTTTCATATCTGCTAAGCCACAACTCTCCTTAGCCTAAGGTGCACAGTACGATATCAGCTAAAAGTTGTGTGCAAGAGTGAAAGAAAAGTTACTTGGACAATTCCAAGTTTCGCCACCTGCGAATCTGTAAGAATTTGGCGTGCTCTTCTGAGTAAAGGCACGTGATTGTACACTATTTCACAAATAGTGGATTTTAATCCTGAGCTAGAGTTCTTAGGCCAGGACTAGTCCTCCACGAGGAAAACCAGGTTAAAACTGCTATATTTGCGTATGCTCTACTGATCTTTATTTACTTCCGTATTTCTCTCTGATTTATTTACTATCTTAATAGTTATTTTGTGGAGGTGATATAGAGTTAATTTTTATTTTGTGATTATCGACACAAACTCTATTCACCCCCCTCTAGAGTTGCCTACACATTATTTCAATTGGTATCAGAGCAAGGTCTCTATTGTTAGGCTTAACATCCTTAGAGTAGATCCTTGTCTATTTGTATATGGCATCGTATTCCTCCTCCTCCGATAAAGAGGGTTTTATTTCTAGTAGCATAGACAATCATATTTCTTCTAAATGCAAGAAATACTTTAAGTGAAAAGCCATGGCTAACCAATCCTTAAAGTTTGCTAAGGCTTTTTATTCTACAAATGAAGAACTTTCAGAAAAGGTTATTCATTTAGAAGAATCCAATGAGTTTTTTGAGAAATAAAAACAATGATTTATTATATAGACTTGACTCTCAAAACTCATCTTGTGTTTCTTTAAAGAGTTTGAATGATTCTTTAACTTTGAAAATCAAATCTCTTTCCTCGTCAATAGAAGATCTTAAGAAGCAAGCACATGAGCTAAATCATTTGCATGATTCTTCTATTGACTCTTTAAAGAAACAAAATAATGATTTTATTTCTAGAATTGCTTTATTTGAAAAAGAGAATTATGCTTTAAATGCTAAATTTGATTCTCTTACTTGTTTGCATAATGATTTGCTATTAGAACATGATATTCTTAAGACCAAATCCATGCATGCTCACTCTAGAGATATTTATCATTCTAGTATGTCACATGTTTAGAATCATGCTCATTCCGATACATGTGCACACACTAGTATTAGGTGTTTCTATTGCTCTCGTATTGGACACATGAGTGTAACTTGTCCTATTCGTAGGAGTTTTTCTACTAATGCTAGAGTAAATAGTATATGGGTCCCTAAATCTAACAAATGTGGATCCAAGTTTATCTGGATACCAAAGTCTTCGCCTAATGTTGTAGGTGGAGCTACTTATATCGGAATATAGTACCGAGGAGCGTGTTGGTGGTTGCAAAGCTCAAAGGTCATCTAACAAGCAATTGCACCAATACAAGTGTGGACACTAGAGCCACTTTGGTAACATGCTAAATGATTCTCTTTAAATGGTTTATATTTGTAGAATCTAGCATGTTTCTCTTGATGTCTTGCTACTAGCTTACATTGATATCCTTTAGTTGCTTATTATATAAATCAATATGACATATAATACTAGCATGCTTAGTTTTTTTTCTTTTATCTAGCATGACTAGTTACTTAGCTTAAATGATTAGTTCACACTATGTAGTTTGTCGCTCATTTTCTATTAGTGTGACACATTTAAGTATGCATGCTCGCTATTCTTTGTCTTTATAAAGCATGTATATCACTCTAGTTCATAGGAGCTTGATTCTTGAATTTTGTTTTAAAGTTTGACTCTCCATTTTTAAAGTTTTGAGATAGTTACTTCTTGCCGATTTGTATTTAATATGTCATATTTATCTTAATTGCTATTTGTGAATATATGTGTTTCGCACAAGCTACTTATAATTTGATAAGTATATACTTATACTTCTTGTTAATCTTGTGCTTGCATAATATCTTCATTATCAATTCTCATATTTTATTTTGATTATCATCTTGAGAATCAATTGCCTTTGCCTAACAAAGTTTATTTATACATGACTATACTTATCTCCATTTCTATGTAGATCATGTATTTATTATATTGACATCTATTCTTGTATAAATATCTTTATGTGGACATATGAGATGAGCTCAAGTTTTCTATTATTTTGAAGAGTATTTATTCATACTTGTGCTTACCTTATAATTTAGCTATTGATTCTTTTGACCAAATTTGTGTTATCTCTACCTGAATCAATTAGCTTATTCCTTAAAGTCTTCTTTTGATGATATCTTATTGGCTTTTATTTGTTGACTTTATGGATACATACCTTTTAATTGATGTTTGATCTTTTCATATATGCCTATTTGTGATATATATGAATATATTAATGATTCCCAACTTCTGATATTTATTTATTTTACTTCTTCAAGTTAGGATGTTGAGAGAAAATGTTTATTAGTGTCTTGTTCATGACTTTTATGGAAGTTCTTTTAAGAATTGCTTGGTTTTGTGCTTTACCTTACTTATTGAAATCTTCATACTTATTTTGAGTATGAATCTTCTATATATTTATTTTCATAAAGTGTATTATGAAAATCTTTGTTTTGAAAATATTCTTAGCAAATTTTGATGGTCAATCTTTGATTATTATTTGGATATTTACCTTTCTTATACTTAGGGTTTTTGGATTTTGATGTTGTTTGATGATACTGCGTATATTCTTTTAAATCTAAGTTCTTAAAAGTAAAGAACATTTTGGGAATAAGTCGAAAGGGTCCTTTTGTCATACAGGTGTAAATAGCCTGAAGCGACACGGTGCACTAGTCTTCGGACTACCGCTAGCTGGGAACCGGCCCCTACAGCTAACCCAAAGTGATCAACACTTTATAGACTTAAGATTTATTAAGGTCTACTTGCAACCATTATCTAGTTCTGGATCCACCCCTAAGTTCCAGAATACTTCATCATATCTAGCCTTATATTTGAGCTATAAATATTTTATTATTATTGCCCAATGATGTTTTGTAGCACATGAGAATACATGTAATTGATATATCATACTTCTCATGTCTTTAGCTACTATGGGTTGAACTTTTACGTTGAGATTTTCCATTTCTAAAGAAAACACTTTCATAATGGTTATAATTTTGCATTCTCTAGATCAATTTATTATTTCATTATCTTGGGTTAATCTCAATATTTGACAAAAAGATTTGCTCTATTGTGTTTTCATGAACATCTCTTTTGTCCTTTACTTGATGAGAGTCTAATTCATTTACTTGCTATCTTATACTCTCATCCTTACTTAACAAAGAGTATATAAATCATTTTGATCATTCAAAATGTATTGCCCTTATTGTGAACTCTATGCTTAAGCATGTATCTTTAGTGTTAATGACTTAGGATTTAATGAGCACATTTATCCTGTTAATGCCCTACCTCATTAATCTTAATTAGTTATGTAGCTTGCTTATTTATGATGTATTGATTAAGCTACATAATTTTTGTTCACTTTCACTCATCAAGCTATCTTCTTGAATTTCAATCTATATGTGATATGCTAGTTTACAAAAACAAGATTTATGAATTTTCTTGATGAGATTTGTATTCTATTTTAGATACATATGTTTGGTCTCTAAAATTAGTTTGACAAATTTTTTATTTAATCTTGTTTCCATTAAGGTTTGTGATTCATCGCTTTAACTTCCTTCCATACTAGTCATTGGAAAGCATCTCTTAAATTTTTCTCTTCTTTTGAGTCATGATTTTATTATATTATCATTTCTTTGGAATAAATTTGCAATTATTTAAATAAGATTGACTCTTTTCTATATTTTCCATTGGTTTGTTTATATGGTTTTTAGATGGGATTTATGACGGATCATAATTATTTATTGGTTTACTTTATGAATGATCCTAATGATTGAGTAGTCCTATATTATCTAATTATGTGGTTATCAAGTTAATTTATTACTCTATTTTGACTACTCATGGATTATCACATATGCTCTTTGCTATTTGAACTTCATTGGTTCCTTATTTAGTATTAGTAAGGTTGGATTATTACCCGTTGATGGGTACATAAGTGGTATAACATACATAGTCCATGCAAAGCAATAAATTGATTGATCATTTCTTAATTAGATAATCATGGACATGATATTTGAGTTTTTTTTTTTTTTTTTTGAGCTATATTTTGACTTTCATCATGATTGATTTAATTGACTTTCTTCCTTTCATGATGACATTTTTCTCAAAAGGTAACATGCATTGATCTATCATATTTCAATATGATATTCTTCTATAAAGGTTAGTGTATGTCATCTTTTGATTACATGTGCTAAATTGAAATATTCTTTTGATTTCTCATCTTTAGTAATTATTAGTGGATATATCTTCTTGACTAAAGATGATATTTTTCGTTCTATGATATTTTTATAGCCTTATATCATTTTTTTATGTCATAAGTTATCATTTTATAGACGTTTTTATAGCATTGAGCAAGGGGGAGAAATCAATAGTTGATTTACCCCTAGATCTTGAAGTTATCATTTTTTGCTATAAGTGCTTTGGAACTAGATACGCATATTTTAAGGGGGAGTAAATAAATTGGTTCAATTCATTTATACCCTTTAATATGTCGTATACGTAGTTTATCATTGAACATATTTTTTCATTATTAGGATACTGATATTTTATGAAAGGTTTATGAGAGTATATGCAATTGTTTTCATCATATTATCTCTCTTTTATATGGGTCATCTCGTTAATATTTACTTTCGTATTTTATCGTGATGACTATTGTGCTTTCTTTGATTTGGCTTTCTTTGTATGTTTAATTTGGCTTTCCTTGTTGAGAACTTACCCAAAATTTATGATTTTATCTATATTGGTTATAGTTTGAGGGGGAGCATTTACGTCGACTGAATTTCTTTCTCAAACATTTTTCTCCTTTACCTTCATGTTTATCTAAAGGGTATTCATATAGCATGATAAGGTAATTGAGTTCAAATGCATGAATTTTTGATAAGCAAATAAATTTACAAATAATGAGATCATTTTATATCAATTGCTCTATTTTTCATTGATCATTCCTTTATTTTGTTTCACTATTTATCTGTGGACAATTGTGACTATCATAGTTTCATTGATCAATGTTTCAAGTTTGTATATTTAAATTGATATCAAGTTTGTCTATTTCAATATCTCAATTGGTATATTTCTTCTTCGATATCTATTATTTACAATTATCTAATCCCCATGGTTTTTTATTGTAATTTTTCTCTTCCAAAACTAGAGCAATATTTCATATCATACTATGTTTTTGGATGTCTTTCTTGGATTTCATGTTGGTAAACTATCTATTGATTGTTTTTAAATTCTTTTAGTTTTACCAACTATTTGTGTTTTGACAAGCTATTTTCTATTTGGCACTCTACATTGGGTATGTAGTTTCTATACTTGTCTTTACACACTTCTCCCATTGTTCTTCATTTAGTATATCTTGATCATGATTGTCTATGCCTTCCTCCTTTACTTATGCTTGAGTTCGTTTTATCTCATATTACGGAGGAGCTTATTTTTTTATCATACCAAAGGGGGAGAAATAAGTTTAAGTTAGCACACAATATGTGTTTATTAGTGATACATGCATCTATCGTATCTGTCTTAAACTTAACCGATTTGCCATAATCAAAAAGGGGGAGATTGTTGGCCCAATGATTACATCGTGTTTTTTAATATGGCTAATCAGTTAAGTTTAACATAATGATGTCACTAATATTCATATACTCACTATCGTGTTGCTACTTAAACTTAACATTGTCCTATATTATATTGTTATGCTTGTATAGTACTGCAACATATTTTGATGGCCTAACATCTATTTGTTTATATGCAGTAAGCATGATCAAACATAATCAAACCAGGACATAGGCAATGAAGAATTAATAATGGACCAAAGACGACGTTATACAAAGAGATTTCTTCGAACCGCCTAGCGACCTATCCGGGGCCTCGCATCGGGGCCTCCGCTGCTTGGTCAGCGGACAGGGGTCGAGGGGGCATTGCTCCCCGTCAGGGGTTCGGGGGCGAAGCCCCCAAAAGGTATTCATATTTTCAGATCTATTTATCTTTGGATGACTGTTGTCAAGGAAAAAGACGTCTTCAGATCTACTCAAATATCAGAAGAAAGGCGTCATCAAAGGGCTTTTGGTTTTCCTTTTGTTCCAAGTCTGTAATCTTTATTTTATTGAGTCTAGGAGAATGTGTACGTTGAGTCATCTCAACCCCTAGACATATCTCTCCAAGCTCTACCATACAAACCGACCAATTCCTGAACCAAGCCCAAGCTCCACAAAGCCCAAAAGCACAAAGGCCATTTGAACATTCTGCCACCAAAGAGGCAGAGTTCGGGCTGAACTCTGCCACCACACAAAGTTCGGGCCAAACTCTGTCCCCTGATTTCTAGTACCCTGATTTTTAGGGCCTGCTTGCTACAAGCTGTCCAACATTCAAATTTGAATTCTTGGGGCAGAATTCGGGCCGAATTCTACCTCCCCAGAGTAGTATAAATAGAGCTTGAATTCTTTCATTTCAAATCATCTCTTACCTTCAAATATTCAAGCTTTCTAAGCTCTACTACTCCAAGCCTCATTCTTCCATATCTCCTAAGCCACAAATCTCCTTAGCCCAAGGTGCTCAGTGCAATATCAGCTAGAAGTTGTGTGCAAGAGTGAAAGAAAAGTTACTTAGACAATTCCAAGTTTCGCCACCTGCGAATCTGTAAGAAATTGGCGTGCTCTTCTGAGTAAAGGCACGTGGTTGTACACTATTTCACAAATAGTGGATTTCAATCCAGAGGTAGAGTTCTCAGGCCTGGACTAGTCTTCCACGAGGGAAACCAGGTTAAAACTGCTGTGTTTGCATATGCTCTACTGATCTTTATTTACTTTCGCATTTCTCTCTGATTTATTTACTATATTAGTAGTTATTTTGTGGAGGTGATATAGAGTTAATTTTTATTTGGTGATTATCGACACAAACTCTATTCACCCCCCTCTAGAGTTGCCTACACATTATATATATATATATATATATATATATATATATATATATATATATATATATATATATATATATATATAAAAATATATATATATAATATATATATATAAAATATATATATATATATATATTTTATATATATATATTATATATTTTTTTTTATATATATATTATATATATATATATATATATATATATATATATATATATATATATATATATATATATATATATATATATATATATATATATATTTTTATTTTTTTTTATTTATATATATATATATATATATATATATATATATTAAGTGTAGTTGTTATGATATATTGTTATGATTTATATATTGTTATGATTTATAGACTTACTACACTTAATATATATATATATATATATATATATATATATATATATATATATATATATATATATATATATATATATATATATATATATATATATATATAGTGTTATGATTTATAGACTTACTACACTTAAAATACCAAAGGGGGTTCAAATAAATAATAGTGTAATGACAGGGGCCTTAATGCAAAAGGTCATTATTCATATATTCTCTTTTCCACCGAAACCTCAACTGTTATATATGATGAATTCAATTTGAATTCAAACAACAGATCCATTCAAATCCATCCATCCTATCCCCTTATCACCAGTTTATCAATTGGATGTATATATATGATTAGCAGTCAAACCATCGGATCTCGACAACACCATAATGCAAATATCCTCATTCAAATCTTGATCTCGATCTCTTCAAATCTTTGAGGAGATCAAATCGAATCTTTTCGATTTTCCTTCAGGAGGTCGAACAGGAGTACATATACGGGGGCTTGTTGCCGACCCCAAACTGTAGGAACGAAATCGTAAAGCAGAATACTCTAGAGGGGGAGAATAGAGTTGGCAGCGGAATAATGCCAATTAAAAATGTTAGCAGCAAGATCACTGAATAATAATCACAACTAAATAATATAAAGGCAGAGATAAGAAAGCAAACGCAAAGACAGTGAAGTATACTGGTTTCCCTCTGTTGAGGACTAATCCAGTCGGTAGAACTCTTGCTACCAGTTGAATCCACTATTGGCAAAATCGCAAGTTTTCTTACGAAGTCCTTGCAACTTCTACAATGCGAGCTTTGATACGTAGAACTCGTCCAACTTCAATTGTGAAGAGGTATTCTTCTATCAAGCCTTCTGATTACAATCACTCTGAAACTTCTATACCGCACCGCACTGGCAAATCGACTAGAGGATTGTAATTGGCTTGGGATCTGAAATTTGAAGCTCAAGAAAACTCTTTGGAAGACTGAAAGCTTTAGATAGAGAGAAGATTGAAAGTGAATGAGTGAGTTAAAATGATCGAAATCCTTTTCTATTTATAGGAGTTCCAAAGACAGAATTCTGGCAGAATTCGGGCAGAATTCGGGCAGAACTCGATGAGGAAATCTCGGTCAAATCTGCAACTGCAGGAGGACCAAGTTCCAAAGAATTCAAAAATCAAAACGGCCACTAACCAAACTCTGCCGAACTCTGGCCGAGTTCTGTCAGGGTTAGGTTAGGTTTTTAAAAATAGTTTTTAGGGATTTTTGAAAACCTTTTTGAAGTATGAATGTTTTTCAAAACGAAGGATATTTAAAAAATATTTTGAAATCATTTTGGAATAGCCTATTTGCCAGTTAGACTCGGTGTACAATGTATTCCTAGACTCAATAAAATGAAAAATATATTGCTTAAAGAAATACAGACTCGAACAGGCAAACATTGCTTCGGTCTTGAACTGAGTAGATAGTTGTTCTTGATCATGTCCAAGAGTCCGAGATATCCTGACTAGCTTCATATATCCAGACAGAGTTTGATCAATTATTAAAATCAGTTTGACCATATGACCAATGGGCCAACAATCTCCCCCGTTTTGATAATTGACAAACTATGAATGATATAACATTTAAGCTTGGAATAAAATCAAAAATTGTTCATGTCCTGCATTTTCTCAAAAGAATGTTAGATCTTTATTTTTCTTCCACGTTGTCACTTAGCAAAATAATTGCAAAAGAGAAAAACTCCCCCGCAATCAATGCATAAGTAACAAACAGTGAAGAAACACAAAAAAATAATCATGATAAATGATAGAAATAGTAAGAAAAAAATAGAATGACATCATAGGCATGTATTTGTCTCAGGCAGTTTATAACAAAGAATTATTTCACCGGCAGTTCATAATATTAAAGCAGATAAAGATGCTATAAATAAGTAAATAAACTGATGTGAAACATAAACTACGCATCTCAAAAAGATAAAAAGATGTCCAAAAAAATATCCAACACAAGTCCTCAAAAGAAATACTGATAATAAAGTCTAAAGATAGAAACTTGAAATGTCGGATCATTTCCAAGTATACAGTAGATAACATCTAAGTCTCAAAAATCAACTAACATATCACAACTCCTCCTCCTCATCATCATCATCAGCATGACCGGCATGTCCAGAAGGACCAGCTGCAGAGGTACCAGCTCCAGAAGGGTGAGGAGGAGCTCCAATGTAAAACTCACCGACATAGTCTCGATGAGCACGGTCAGAATGATACCAATCATATGAGTTACCGGGCTGAAAGTAGGCATGAACAGCCTCATCCTCACAGCGGTAACCAGAGAAGGCTGGATCTCTAGGAATAGAACCGGCTGAATGTCTAGTCTGGGCGAATCGGAGATCAGCGAGAGAATTTGCTATCGCCTGATAACGTGTGCCATCGCGGAACTCACGTTCGTGAGCCATATCCGTCAACGAGACGTGCAAATTCGAAAGGTGCTGGTGTATGCCCTCAAAGGTCATGACATACTGCTGAGGAGGTGGAGGAGGTGGAGCAGTAGCAGGAGCAGTAGGAGGAGTAGCAGTAGTCATACTACGACGAGATAATTTTAGAAACTTGGGCTCAGGGTCTTGAGTACAAGTTGACAAATCAATATCGAAACGCTGGAAGATACGTGGGAGAATCATCGCATAAGAGAGATTTCTATCTCTTGCATGACAATGTACCATCATCTGGATAATGATCTTAGGTGCAGAAAATGGAATCCCCTTAAGAATGTGATACGTAGCAGATAATTCAAGAGATGTCACATCATCCTTTGAAGTAGACTTTGGAAGGAGAGTGGAGTAGATGATACGGTGCAATTCATAATTAAACAAGTTCAAATTGTTTGCCTTGAACTTTCCAGAGCGAACTCGATCAGGTGCACAGAGTTTCACTTTGAAACTAGTAAGTGTCGTGCCGTCGAGGAAATCAAATTCAGTGATATCAACAAGCGGTTCACCTTCGTTAGGAATACCAAGGATTTTTGCTAAGAGGACATCATTGAAATTGATATCTAGTCCGCCAACACGAGTACTTACGTCAAACGTGTTTAATATAATATTGCAGTAGAACAGTCTAATGGCATTAGTTGCTACTGGGAAACAAACTTTAACAAAATATTATAACCCTAATGCCTCAAAATAAGGGCGGTGTTCTGAAAACACAGTCCACTAGATAGGAGCGCCTGTGCATATGGATCTCATGAAGACGTCTCCATACTACAGTAGGGCTTGATCTAGGGTTTGAAAGTAAAACCCGTCGAACGTGCCATCGCTCGATTGGACTGGCAAAAAGAGGGAATCCGTTGGTGGATTTGAAGATGAACCTTCCTCACTAGGATTGGTTGTCTTCTTCCACTTGAAGGGGTTAAATCTCTTAGGTGCCATTGTGCAATAAAGTAAAATGTACGAAATTGAAAGGAGGATAAATATGAAGTTATACCTTCCGAGATTCGAATATGTTGTAGAGAACAACGAACTTCGCACGAATCCAAAGTTTGGAATGATTTTACCACGTGGATTAGAAGAGAAGGAGTGGTAAAGAACTAGGGTTTAGGGCTTTTCGCGCGGCTGCTGTGCTGTGATGGTAGATTTTTGGAAGCAATGAAGAAGAAAGGCTCTCGGGTTCTGGTTATATAACCTGATACCTTCAACCGAACTCGGACCGAATTCGGTCCGAAGTCTGGCCGAATTCGCCTAGGGTTGGTTTGGACTACTTTCTTTTTCATTGGCTCATTTCAAAGATTTAATTCAAAGATTAGTAATTTTGACATTCAATTAATATAATTAATGTTATTTTATAAATTAAATTTCGTTACACAGCGATTGTTTAATATTAGTTGTAGGAGTACTGTCCCAGCTGGCGGAGGTTCACCGGGGAACTCTTAAATACCGCTTCGCTTCAACCGTAGTTATGGTGACAGACAGACTCTTTATTGGCTTGTCTCTAACACAGTTTTTGCATATTGAGATAAAATCATAAAATAAAATCAATTAACATTATTGACGTCCAAAATTCCTAATTCTCGACGTAAATAATTGAATCGATCTTCTGCTAGAGGTTTTGTGAAAATATCAGCCAATTGATTCTCAGTATCTATGTACACAAGGACAATATCTCCATTTTGATGATGATCTCTAAGAAAATGATGTCGAATCTCGATATGCTTAGTACGAGAATGACATACTGGATTCTTAGTCAAATTAATAGTGCTCGTGGGCATCCACAACAACGGAGGCCTGACGATATATGGCTACGAACTGAGCCTGCGTAGGGCAGAATGAGGCGTCCGTGTAGCAAACTCAGTGCACGGTCGTCGTACGACGGATCGGGGAATCGGCACCATTCGTCCACGGGTATAAGCGACATGCCGACCACGCGGTCCGTCGTGCGGCGCTGCTGAGGGCGACGAGAAGACGTCCGCCATACACGATCGCATGCTCGATCGTAAGGGTGTCGGCGATCGTCGCCAATATGCACATCGTGTGCATAGAACGGGCGGCTGGGCGGAATCGGTAGTCGCAGGCGACAAGAAATTAGTGGCCGTCGTACGGGCGGTCACCCTTAGTCGTCGAGGGCGTCTCTTCGGCGTCGTGGGCAAAGCGAGGTATTGAGTAACTGCCGTCGAAAGATGGTGTGCTGCTGAGCGGAGCTTTGGAGCGCACGGAGTGCGCGGGGTGCTTGTGCACGGCGATGATGACAAGGCCAACGGACTTCATCCGCACTCCAAAAGTCGTTCCATACGACAGGCCAAGAATCGTGTGCGTGGGACACACGATTATACTGAGCCCGCACGCGTTGGAAAAAAAAGAAAAAAAATAGTGCTCGTGTTATCACAGAAAATAGGAATGTGAGTTTAAAATAAATCATAGTCTTCTAAGGTTTGTTTCATCCACAAAATCTGAGCACAACAACGTCCTGCGCCGATGTACTCAGCCTTTGTTGTTGATTGGGCTATAGAATTTTGCTTTTTACTAAACCATGAGACTAAAGCCTTGCCTAAGAAATGACATGTACCGCTGGTACTTTTTCTATCAACTTTGCATCCAGCAAAATCTGCATCCGAGTAACCAATAAGGTCAAAGGACTTAGTTTTGGGATACCATAAGCCAACAGAAGAAATGCCCTTAAGGTATCGAAAGATACGCTTAACTGCGCACAAATGTGATTCCTTTGGATTAGCTTGAAAACGTGCACACAGGTAAACACTAATCATAATATCTGGACGACTAGCAGTTAAATTAAGTAAACTATCGATCATACCTCGATACTTACGTGTGTCGACCGGCTTGCCTTGTTCATCAATATCAAGCTTTGTTGAAGTTGCCATCGGAGTACCAATAGGTTTGACATTGTCCAGATCAAACTTCTTTAGCAAATCTTTTGTGTACTTGGCTTGATTTATGAATGTTCCATTGTCAGTTTGTTTGATTTGCAGTCCGAGAAAGAATTTCAGCTCTCCCATCATGCTCATCTAAAACTCATTCTGCATACTCTTAGAAATTTTTTGACACAGAGATTCATCAGTAGATCCAAATATAATATCATCAACATAGACTTGTATTAAGAGAAGCTTGCCATTAAAAGACTTAATAAAAAGTGTAGTGTCAACCTTGCCTTTTGAAAAACCGTTGTCAAGTAGGATAGAGCTTAGACGATCATACCAAGCACTAGGGGCTTGTTTTAAACCGTACAAAGCTTTCTTCAACTTGAAAACATGATCAGGGTTTTTAAAATCTGTGAAACCCGGAGGTTGTACTACAAAAACTTCTTCTTTTATAAAACCATTTAAAAATGCACTCTTGACATCAATTTGAAATAATTTACAATTATGAAAACATGCAAATGCACATAACATACGAATGGATTCTAATCTCGCAATTGGGGCATAAGTCTCATCGTAGTCGATACCTTCTTCCTGATTGTATCCTTGAGCTACGAGTCGAGCCTTATTACGAGTCACTAAATCATTCTCGTTCAGTTTATTTCGGAATACCCAATGGGTGCCAATGACCGGATGATCAATAGGCTTGGGAACAAATTCCCAAACTTGATTCCGTTCAAATTGGTTTAATTCCTCTTGCATAGCATCTATCCAAAAACTATCACTATATGCTTCATCAATAGTTTTGGGTTCTAGCTGTGAAATGAATGCAACACTAGAAATAATATCTCTACTGGATGTACGAGTACTTACACCTTTGGTAATATCTCCAATTACCAAATCCTTTGGATGATCAGCCGTAAATTTCAATCTTTTCGACAGACTCTGAAGGTAGCTGGTTCCTAGATCTTCTCTAGGAGGATCAGCTAGTGCCGAGCTTGGTTGAGAATCAGCTGTTGTTGAGCTTGGTGCAGTTAGATCTTCGTCATTGTCATCGGTAGTCATTTGATTCAGTTCATCAAAAGTGACGTTGATTGACTCTTCGATGATCATAGTTCGTTTGTTAAAGACTATGTATCCTTTGCTCTTGGCCGCATAACCTAAAAATATACCTTCATCGACCTTTTCGTCAAACTTTCCCAAATTGTCTTTTGTATTAAGAATAAAGCATTTACAACCAAATATTCTAAAATATGAAACTGATGGAATTCTATCAAACCATAACTCAAATGGAGTCTTCTTCGATTTGGGTCGAATTAGAACTCTATTGAGAATAACCAAGCTGTATTGACAGCTTCAGCCCAGAAATATTTGGGTAGACTAAACTGGTTTAACATACTCTGGCCATTTCAGATAGAGTTCTGTTCTTACGTTCCACAACTCCATTTTGTTGTGGAGTCCTAGGGCAGGAGAGCTCGTATACAAAACCGTATGTGTCACAAAATTGCTCAAAACTCTGCATTCTTGAATTCGCCACCATGATCGCTTCTAATACGAGTGATCATGTAACCTTTTTCATTTTGTACTTTCTTGCAAAAGTCAACAAATTTGGATAATGCATCATTCTTGCGTGTCAAGAAGTATACCCACGTGTATCTAGAGAAATCATCTACAATTACAAAAGCATAAAGCTTACCTCCGAGGCTAGCAACTCTGCTAGGACCAAATAAGTCCATATGTAGCAATTGTAGAGGTCTAGTAGTACATACTGCGTTTACTGACTTGAATGTGGATCTGGTAGCTTTGTTCTTTTCACATTGGCTGCATACCGAATCCTTCTTGAATGTTATGTCCGGTAAACCACGTACTAGCTTCTTCGTGGATAATCTTGAGATTGTGTCCATATTTGCGTGACCGAGTCTCATATGCCATAGATGACTCTCATCACTTTTAGCCATTAAGCATCTACCTGAAATGTTAGTTTCTTTCAACAAATAGAAAACATATATGTTGTCTTCCCTGATACCTTCAAAGATAGTACTACCAGTTGAGCTATCAACTATAGTACATTTGTCTTTACCAAAGTTGATGCCATAACCATGATCAGCTAGATGACTTACACTGAGTAGATTATGTTTCAACTCAGTAACCCGACAGACATCCTTAATCACAGGATAGGGGGACTTACCAACATCACCGATACCAATGATATACCCTTTCAAGTTATTACCGAAGAAAACATAACCTTCCTTCTTCTTCTTCTTCGACAGTATTGCAAATAATGTAGCATCACCGGTCATATGCCGTGAACAATCGCTGTCGAGAATCCATTTGCTTTTAGCATGTGAAAGGTGTTCCACCTACAAAATAGTTTGCAGATGAAACTTTTGGTACCCATTTCTTGTAGGGTCCTGAAATGTTAGCTTTTGGTATCCATGCATAAATATTTAAATCAACAAGCTTTCTGATTCTACATGCAGAAGAAATATGACCAATGTGACCACAATAATGATATTGTGCATGTTTAGTGTTGAAAGCTGAGTGATGTGCACGGTTGGTAGGTTTAGGCTTTCTGGTATAGAAGAAAGCATACTATAATCCTGTTTGGGCTTAACCTTTTGGGGTAAAGGTTTGATAGGGTTAGGTCTGACAGTGTTTGGTTTGGGAATGTTTCGATTATTCGGTAAGTGACACATGTTAGGGTAGGAAGCAGCAGTCTCAGGCTGTTTTCCTAACCTAATTTCTAATCTTTTGGAAGTGTCGTACAACTTAGTATAATCAGAAGTGAGTGTTTCCATTCTGATTTGTGCACTTTGAAGACTTTTCTTCTCTTTAGAAAGTTCTTCTTTCAGTTGGTCAATAACCTTGTCTTTCTCTTCAGATGACTTGGTAGTCTCGTGTAATAAGAGCTTAATAGAGGAAAGCTCACCAGACTCACTAACATTATTTCTAACCTCAGCTAGTAGGTCGGTAAGTCTTTCTATTTCACCTTTGTACTCTTTGAGTACCTTCTTAGAGGTCTGATATTTGCTACCTAGTTTTCTGTAATCACTTATCAGTTCACTGAAGGCATTTCCTAATTGCTCAAAGGTGAAGTCATCATATATATCAACTACAGGTTCAGAGAGTACCTGATCGGATGCCATAAAGCATACATTTGCAGCATCTTCTGATTGTTCATCTGCTGAGTCGCTGGCTTTACTTTCATGCCATATGCTGGTGTTGGCATATCTCCGAGATGTTGATCTCTTCAGGTTCCTTTTTTCATACCTGTTGCTCTTCTTGCTTGATGATGAGTTTGTAGGACAATCCTTCTTCATATGTCCCTACTTCTTGCAGTCGTAGCAGACAACATCATCTTGATACCAGTTGTTGCTGGTATTGTTTTCTTTGGCTTTCTTTTTATATCTCATGAATCTTTTGAATTTCCTTGCTAGGAGTGCTTGATCTTCAGCATCAGACTCACTGCTGTCTGAATCACCTTCAGCAGCTTTTCTGTGCTGAGCCTTGAAAGCTATTGTCTTCTCCTTTGGTGCAGGCTCTTCAAAATCTTGAAGCTCCAGTTCATGAGTGAGTAGCTTACCCATGAGTACTTCGAGGGACATAGTTGTGAGGTCGTTCCCTTCAATGATCGCAGTAGCCTTTGGAATCCAGTTCTTGGTAAGTGCTCGCAGGAGTTTGCGAATCTTTTCATGGTTACTGTAATCTTTGCCTAGGGAGGACAAAGGATTTACAATATCCAAGAATCTTTCAAACATCTGAGTAACTGTTTCGTTGGGCTTCATCTTGAACACCTCATACTCTTGAGTAAGTCTGCTGACTTTTGATTCTTTGACTTGAGTCGTGCCTTCATGTGTGACTTTAAGAAGCTTCCACAGTTCATTAGCAGTTGTGCAGATAGATACCCTGTTAAATTCAGTTCTGTCTAAAGCACAAAATAAAGCGTTAATAGCACGTGCGTCACGACTGGCATTTTTTTTCTTTCTCTGTATATCTGTTATGGGTTTTTTAACTAAAACTCCATCAACATTTATACGAGGTGGCTTTTGATAGCCATCAATAACAATAGACCATAAATCAAAGTCAAGTGATTTCAAGAAGAAACTCATCCGTGTTTTCCAATAGGTATAATTTGTACCATCAAACAGTGGAGGTCTATTTGTGGCCTGGCTTTCACTTATGAATTTTACAGTTGCCATGCGTTGTGCTGTGATCTATATAACAATTAATTAAATAAATAAAATAATTGCAATGTTATCTTGCTTTACCTGTAACACCCGCTCTGATACCAATTGTAGGAACGAAATCGTAAAGCAGAATACTCTAGAGGGGGGTGAATAGAGTTGGCAGCAGAATAATGCTAATTAAAAATGTTAGCAGTAAGATCACAGAATAATAATCACAACTAAATAATGTAAAGGCAGAGATAAGAAAGCAAACGCAAAGACAGCGATGTATACTGGTTTTCCTCTGTTGAGGACTAATCCAATCGGTAGAACTCTTGCTACCAGTTGAATCCACTATTGGCAAAATCGTAAGTTTTCTTACGAAGTCCTTGCAACTTCTACAATGCGAGCTTTGATACGAATAACTCTTCCAACTTCAATTGTGAAGAGATATTCTTCTATCAAGCCTTCTGATTATAATCACTCTGAAACTTCTAGACCGTACCGCACTGGCAAATCGACTAGAGGATTGTAATTGGCTTGGGATCTGAAATTTGAAGCTCGAGAAAACTCTTTGGAAGACTGAAAGCTTTAGATAGAGAGAAGATTGAAAGTGAATGAGTGAGTTAAAATGATCGAAATCCTTCTCTATTTATAGGAGTTCCAAAGACAGAATTCTGGCAGAACTCGATGAGAAAATCTCGGTCAAATCTGCAACTGCAGGAGGACCAAGTTCTAAAGAATTCAAAAATCAAGACGGCCACTAACCGAACTCTGGCCGAGTTCTGTCAGGGTTAGGTTAGGTTTTAAAAAATAGTTTTTAGGGATTTTTGAAAACCATTTTGAAGTATGAATGTTTTTCAAAACTAAGGATATTTAAAAAACATTTTGAAATCATTTTGGAATAGCCTATTTTCCAGTACGACTCGGTGTACAACGTATTCCTAGACTCAATAAAATAAAAAATATATTGCTTAAAGAAATATAGACTCGAATAGGCAAACATTGCTTCGATCTTGAACTGAGTAGATAGCTGTTCTTGATCATGTCCAAGAGTCCGAGATATCCTGACTAGCTTCATATATCCAGATAGAGTTTGATCAATTATTAAAATCAGTTTGACCATATGACCAATGGGCCAACACAAACCTCTCTTCAAACCCTAATCTCAAATACTTGTCAGCCGAAGAGCTATCAGGAGACTTGGGAACAGTTGGATTCTCAGCCAACAACTAGCAGGTAAATTCATTCCCTTCTAATTCCTGTCATTGATCCATAGTAAAGTACAACCTAGGTGTATGATCCAATATTGGGAAATTATTGGTGTATGCCATCGATTAGGATAGATCTTGCTTAAACCATCAAAAGTACAGAGCATAGGCCATAAATAATTGAAGGATTGAGGCCATAAGATATAGCAGTAACTGGTATGGGGAATTTATATGTTGTGTATAGAAAGTCAGATGTGTACAATGGATGCAAGGATTAGACCAATAGGTTATCCATGTTCCAGTGTCTAGAGAAAGCAATCCTTGCAAATTCTAAGACCTAGTGCAGGAGACTATTTGTAGACCCAGTGGTTGGTGATTGTCAACACCTCTGTAGTCAAAGAAGTCTATGAGTAACAAGATGTTTTAGGACTTCACCTTGTCTTGGAGATGACCCTGTGTTATACAGGTACATTACCCCGTGGTCATCTGGAGCCAAGTTAATAGGAAACCTTATTATATCCTCACCTACTCTTGTACAGGTCCTAATGCCTGGTACTACACTCTACCACATAAAGTGCTAAAGCTATAAACCTATACCAGTGCACACGTTCCCAGGTGATATCAGCAACTGACACTCTAAGAGAAAACCCTGGGATTCATAGGAACAAGCATAGGAAGATTCTTGTATCAGTTGATACCAAATTTAGGAGTACTCCTAGTAACTAGTGGGCAAAGGCATGGTTTTCTTTATGGGCATAAGTTCATATAGTAGGTGACTTAGGTCCTACATTTAGTCTGGAGAAAGGAGTAACTCGAAGCCACCTGGTGGCATCAACTATTGTCCACCCTGACCACATAGACTTTAAAGTGTGATGTAGAATATACAGGCTATATGGTTGGTTTTAGTTTAACTAAATTAACATATGCAAGTATCAGTCCTTAATGTTTGAAGGATGTTGACTTGCTTAGGGTAGCAGCTACCTAAGCATAGTGAGGATGTTTCATAAATGTCATGTTGAACTAGGAAGCCAGTCCTCAGCCCAGTTGATGCAGACTGAGTGGTGTCCCTCATAGGCACAGGAAGTCCAGCAAGTGACAAGGGTGGGGACTGATGTATCAGTAGTTAGGTAGGTTACTGAACCATTGAGTAAACTAGGATACCAAGACATGAAAAACTGAGTACCAAGAATGTGTAGGATACTGATTTTTGCCAAGGAGATCCAGGGTGTCTGAACACAACAGTTAGCCTATAACTAAGTCTAGGTACCACCTTACCTTGTTGTATCAGAAACTACAGGTAATAAAGGCATAGCAGTAAATGGTAGGTTGGCCTGGGTTGGCAAAATCTTGCAGGACATGTAACAGTAGTGTACCGGTCTAGCATGAACTCTCAAGTTCAGATGGAACTTGTGTTCAGTCCTATGGCTCCTGTCCCAGATAAACATTTCAGCCCTGTTCTATACAAGGAACTTCAGACCAGAAAGTGATTTAGGTATATCAGTTCAATAAGAACTGATTTGAATATATCAGTTTCACTAAGAAGTGATTGGGTATCAGGGGGTATCTTCCCAGTTTGTACTATCAAAATAGGGTATTAGCAAGCAGTAGGGATCACCATATCTCCAGAGTACATCCTAGGATTTTGAGTGCCTATAGTATCAGAACTTCCTTAGGTATCAGTTGTAAACCTTAACCTATCTCTCATTGTACCTACAGTAGGTAGCGTACCAGGACTGCAGGAAGTAGGTTTTAGTAAAGGAGACCCCATAAACCATCCAACCTTGTCCAAAACCCCTCTTCTCAGTCTATAAATCTGGGCTTGACGTTCAGTAATATGGGTGTCCTGATTAGAGTCAGGTCTGTATCCTAATTTGCCCTGCATTCATGTCCATATTAACTGTAATCTTAGGGTGAACCAGTATAGCAGAGGACTTAGACAGGTGTGTACATATAGGGGCAATTGGTGATGTGTACCACTGGTCACATATGGGAGTCGAGTACATTCTCTATCCTCTATTCCATAATTCAGTAGAAGTATGATGCTGCAGGGGATTATGCTATTCTTAAACAATAGTAGAGGGTTTGTGGGCATCAAGTACTAAGTGAGACTCAAGTAGACTTGGTATTAGTTCTTACACAGGTCAGTTCACATGGAGTACTAGTTCAAAAGTGGTTGGTTATCAAGTATTAGGATAAGATGGAAATTGATTCATGGGAGTAGAACAGGCATGTGTAATGGCTTGGGATAACCTGTCCCAATAAATGTGGGTATATGAGGTCCCAAATAGTTAACTGGCACGACAGAATGAGATACTTGGATAAGTATCCTACTAGTGGGTAGAAGGATGTGGTTGTTGTGGTAAGAACCTAAAGATTAATAACATAAAGATAAATTGATAGTGTTCTCAAACTCATTTATTAACCCATTATATATGCTTCAAATAGTTTCATTGGATTTGACTCAGTACTCACAGCTCAGGACCTAAGGCAAGTATACTTTGCCTTTTTACACAGCTTTATTTACATGCACTGCCTTTTTATTATTATCCAGTTTTCTCATATTATTGACATGTATCTTTCATATTCTGCTTGTATATTTGTGTCATTGCAATATAGACCGTGTTCATAGTTAGTTATATCTTATTGGATGTATTTATTTGAGCCTTGATCGAGTCGTATCGTAGGTCGAGAAGTCGTGAACTAAACTTCTTTACCTCCGTGTCTTGAAATCTTGAAGCTAACCTGCGAGTCCACATTAGGGGCAAGAGTTAGTAGTTATCTGTGTCTTAAGCTAACCTGCGAGTCCATACTAGGGACGAGGGTTAGTAGTTTATGGTTCACACCTGCGAGTCCACACTAGGGACGAGGGTGATGCTAGCCTGTGAGTTCACACTAGGAACGAGGGTTAGTAGTATATGGTTCACACCTGCGAGTCCACACTAGGGACGAGGGTGATGCTAGCCTGCGAGTCCACACTAGGGACGAAGGTTAGTAGTATATGGTTCACACCTGCGAGTCCACACTAGGGGCGAGGGTGGTGCTAACCTGCGAGTCCACACTAGGGACGAGGGTTAGTAGTTATTCAAACCTGCGAGTCCATACTAGGGACAAGGGTTTGAGTATTCGATTTGGTTACACGTTGACATCTTGACATGAGTTCTCTCGACCTCGTTTAGCAGTTCATTTATGTGTAGTCAGTATACAGATTCGTGTTTTATTCATTGCTCAGTTTTACTTATTAATTCTGTATTTTTCTTCATGCATAATAAACTGTTAGAAAGGCTTATTTTTATGTATCTTGCTAGTCCTCTGAGGACCTGATGATCTCTTCAGGTTTAATCGAGTTTGAGTCAAGAGCAGTTGAGCAGGTTGAGTCAGCACCAGACCGCGGAGCTTTGCAGTTGAAGTTGCCTTGATTAGCAGGTTATATTCAGTTAGTATATTTCAGGTATTCATTTCTCTTTCCGTCTATTGGTAGTGGATTTGTGTCCACCGGATGAGACATTGAATCTTGGATATATTAAGTTATATTATTCAGTTTCTTGGGTATTTCATTGATCTTGGTTGATTCGATTATTCTGTGGATGAGATATAGTTTACCATGAGATTCTAGATTATCGTGTCTTGTGTATATTAGACAGCGTACTACTGCCGACACTGTGGCATAGGCTAGGTTTGGACATGTTTCGTATCCGAAAAGAGGTGCGGGTCGTGACAAGTTTTTTTGGTGGCCCATACAGGTCTACGTTAATCACTTCGATTACGTCACTGTACCGTCGTGAGCCTGCGAATAGGATTAGACACTTAGGATCTCATCCACATGTCTTGACTCATTATTGGCCTCTAGTCCTTGATTTCATTGAATCCTTCATTTGCATCCTGTTTGAAAATCTCTTCAACGGATAAAGTGTTTTCTGTTGGCACATTTTATTTTGATATATTAACAGCATCTTCGTAGTTTAGTTTTCTGTGTCTTTAGATTCATATCTTCTCAGAAGCTCTACTACATAAAGTCTATCCTTTCAAGTGCTACCATCCATTGCATTGAAGACTGAAGCAGATATCGGTGCTCCTTGCATAGACGGCTTTCTACACTGCTTAAAAGATTTCGAGTCTGTACAAGGTCTAGGTATATCTGTAAACACTTAAGGTTGGATGACAAACTAAAAGCTTTAAGTCAAAAATCAATATATTATAGAATGGCATACCGGCGGTATGCTCCGGCATACCGGCAGTATGCTCCGGATTACCGGCGGTATACCGTTTTTATCGTCCACAAACTTTCTGTGAAAAATTGTCGGCATACCGGTAGTATACCATTTTGTGGACCACAAAACGTTCTGTGACAAACGTCGAAATACCGACGGTATGCTCCGGCATACCGGCGGTATACCATTTTGTTTGCCTCAAAAACGTTCTGTGATAAACGTCGAAATACCGACAGTATACTCCGGTATACTGGCGGTATACCGTTTTGTGAGCCATAAAACCTTCTGTGACAAACTTCGGCATACCGACGGTATACCATTTTGTTTATTACAAAAAGGTTCTGTGACACACAACGGTATATCGACGACATACCGTGGCATATCGACGGTATACCGGCTTACGAAATTTGATTTTTGAATGTCATAGACTGCATTAAAGGTAGCATTAAATGCTCCCAACGGATATTAATATGACCGTTACTGTTCGACCAGTATACCGACGGTATGCCACTGCATACCGACGGTATGCCGGTCTGGCTATATTCAGGAGCATTGAATGCCACCTACTCTTGGTTTCTCTATAAATGAAAGCCTTCTCTCTCTTGAAGCTTTCACCAACTCTTGCTATAAATTTTCCAAACAACCAAGAGCTCCACCATTAATATTCTACCAAGCTTTTAATTGTCATCCTCTCCCAAAGTGCTAGAGTATTTAAGAGTTATAATTTTCGATCTTCACGTGTTAGAAGATCAACAAGTTCTCTCCTCATTTGTTTGAAGTTGGCGAGCCTTCGTAAGAAAACTCGTGTGTTGAAGTTGGCGAGTCTTCGGATCCAAACTCATGTTGAAGTTGGCGAGTTCTTCGGATCCAAACTCGTGTGTACTATTTTGATTAAATAGTGGATTTAAGCTGGAGAGAGTTCCGGGACTGGATTGCCTCAAGCGAGGATACCAGGATATATTTTGTGTTTGATCTTCTTACTCTTTCCTTTTATTTGTCATATATTGCTTCTTGTGCTCTAGTTATTTTTTATTTCCCTATTCACCCCCCCACCTCTAGGGTTCTACAATTGGTATCAGAACTTTGTTCTCTTGATTTGGATTTACACCCTTTGAGTGATCCATGGCCACTAACCCTAGTATCAACACCTTCCACAATAAGGGACACTCCACAAATAGGCCTTCCCTATTTGATGGAACCAACTATAACTACTGGAAGATTAGGATGAGCATTTATCTGAAGTCCATAGATTTCGATTTATGGGATTGTGTGATAAATGGTCTTCCTACTCCTTCCAGAGTTATTGAGGATATTGTATCTGACACCCTTAGGGACACACTTACTGAAAACACCAAGAAGCTTGCTAGTCGAGATGCCAAGGCTATGAACGCTCTTTATTGTGCTCTAGATAGTAGTAAATTCAACAGAATCTCTACTTGCAAGACTTCCAATGAGATTTGGAAGTTACTTGAAGTCACACACGAGGGTACTTCACAAGTGAAGGAATCCAAGATTAGTAGACTCACGCAAGAATATGAGTCCTTTAAGATGAAGCATAATGAATCTATTACTTGCATGTTTACTCGTTTTGGTGATATTATTAATCCTCTCTCTTCTCTTGGTAAGGAATATCCTGCTCATGAAAAGATCAGAAAAATTCTTAAAGGATTGACCAAAGTTTGGAGTCCTAAAGATACCGCAATCATTGAGGGGAACGACCTGACAGTCATGAGCCTTGAGACCCTCATAGGTAAGCTAATGACTCATAAACTCGATATGAAGGATCAAGAGGAATCCTCCATACAAGAGAAGGAGAAGGAGAAGACCAAAGAGAAGGAGAAGTCTCTTGCTCTCAAAGTTACAAAGTCCTACTCCAAGGATAGCTCCGACGACAATGAGTCGGACGACGATGAAGAAATAGCTCTCACAGCTAAGCACTTCCGGAAGTTCCTCAAATTTAACAAAGCCAACCACTTCAGACGGGACAATAAGAAAGATCCGGTGTGTTATCAATGCAGAAGACCCGGACACATCAAGAGGGACTGTCCGATGATAAGAAAAGACTCAAGCAAGTACGAGAAGCTTAGCAAGGGAAGCTCATCCTCCAGAAAATTTGCCAACACAAGCATTTGGTGTGAGAGTGACGCAAGCGACTCCGACAACGACAAAGAGTGCAAACACAATGCCAACGTTTGTCTCATGGCGACCGATGAGGTACTTGATGATCTCTCCATAAATACTCTTACTTATGATGACTTGGAGAAAGCTATCCTTGATTTGTATGAAGAGCACAAAGGTGTTAGGAATAAATACAAGAAATCTCTAAAAGAGGTTGATGCTCTTCAACTTGAAGTAGAAAGACTCTCAAGCATCATTATTGATGTAAAGGAAAAATCTCATGCTTCTGACACGGATGAGATAGAGTCTTTGTGACTCAAGTTTCAAGAATCCCTTGTCACCATCAAGAAAAAGGATGATGAGATTCAATCCATGAGAAGAGCTTATGAATTTGCTATGCATAAGGTTCAAGATGCTAATAGGAGAGAATATGATACTTCTATTAAGTATAATGATCTTCTTGTACAGAGTAAGAAACTAGGTAATAAGAACACTACTCACATGCATACTCCAAGACACTTCTACACTCATCACAATGCTAGGCATACTTCTTACATGAACACTACACACAAATCCTTTTCTAACACAAAAAAGGACCATTTGTTAAGAAAAACACTTTACATCATGTTTTTTATTATCATCATCATAATACTAATGTAAGAAATCCTCGCACTAGAGATTCACTTATGCATGATTCTCACACATCTTCTTCTAAATCCTCTATGATTTACAACTACTGTGGCTTGCTTGGACATACGACCAATTATTGTCATACAAGGAAACTAGTTGATAAGAAAGTTTTTAAGTGGGTTCCTAAGACTAACACTCAAGGACCCATACGATCATGGGTACCAAAATGTTCATCTTCAACTTATGTTGTAGGTGAAGAGTCCTTCTCATGCTAGAAGCAAGTGGATTCTCGATAGCGGTTGTTCACGACACATGACCGGGGATGCTTCATTATTTACAACGCTATCGATGAAGAAGGAAGGACACGTCTCCTTTGGTAACAATCTTAAAGGTCATATTATAGGAAATGGTAATATCGGTTCCCCTCCTTATCCTTGTATTAAGAATGTGTGTCTCGTTACTAATCTTAAACACAATCTTCTTAGTATTAGTCATATTATCGATAATGGTTATGATATCAAGTTTGTTAAGCTCAAATGTTTCATTACCGATAGTTTCTGTTGTTTATGAAGGCATTAGAGAAAACAATATCTATGTTTTATATCTTGTCGAAGACACTAACAATGACAGGTGCTTAGTTGCTAAGAACGATGAGAGTTAGCTTTGGCACATGAGGCTTGGACATGCCAACATGGATACTATTTCTCGTCTTGCTACCAAGAAGCTCGTAAAAGGACTCCCAAGTATCCCGTTCAAAAATGATATGGTGTGTGAAGAATGCGAGAAGAGTAAGTTGACCAAGTCATCCTTCAAATCCATCAACTCTGTAAGTACCTCTAGACCTCTTCAACTTATTCATATGGATATTTTTGGTCCTAGTAGAGTTACTAGTCTTGGAGGCAAGCTTTATGCTTTTGTTTTGGTTGATAATTTTTCGAGATTTACTTGGGTTATTTTTCTTGCTTGCAAAAGTGATACTTTTTGTGAATTTGTTGCTTTTTTTAAACGTGTTCAAAATGAGAAAGGTTTTTCTATTAACAAGATTAGGAGTGATCATGGAGGAGAATTTGACAATGTCGGTTTCAAAAGTTTTTGTGAAAAGAATGGTTTTGGACATCATTTTGCTTGTCCACGAACTCCTCAACAAAATGATGTTGTAGAGAGAAAGAATAAAACCCTTGGCGACATGGCCCGGGTTATGTTAAACCAATATAAGCTCCTCCAATATTTTTGGGCGTTAGCCGTTAATACGGCATGTCATGTTATAAATAGGGTCTTGGTTAGACCTATTTCTAAGAAGACTCATTATGAGCTTTGGTTTGCAAAATTCCCTCTATCGAATATTTTAAAGTTTTTGGTTGTAATTGTTTTATTTTGAATACCAAGGATAACCTAGGAAAGTTTAAAGAAAAAGCCTATGAAGGAATATTCCTTGGATACTCAACACATAGTAAAGGTTTTCGTGTTTTTAATAAAAGAAGTCTTGTTGTCGAAGAGTCAATTAATGTCTCTTTTAATGAACTTAACTCTTCTACATTCTCTTCTTCTTCCGATGATGTTGATGTCATCTCGTTTGGGTTGGAGAACTCCTCTATTGGAGATCGTCCCTCTTCATCTAACAGTGAAGTTGTGACTCCTCCAACAAAAGAGTCTCCACCTCTCGAGCCTCCTCAAAAGGATCTCCCAAAAGAATGGAGATTTGTCACCAACCATCCTAAGGAACTTATTATTGGGGATCCTTCCTCCAGTGTTAGTACTAGATCCTCAACTCGTGATATTTGTGCGAACGTGGCTTTTATCTCTCAAATAGAGCCTAAAAATGTTAATGATGCTTTTGTTGATAAATTTTGGATGATAGCGATGCAAGAAGAGCTAAATCAATTTGAGCGAAACAAGGTTTGGAAACTTGTCCCAAAACCTAGCAATCACCCCATTATTGGAACTAAATGGGTGTTTCAAAATAAACTTAATGATGGTGGGTTAGTGACTCGTAACAAAGCCCGATTGGTTGCTCAAGGCTATAACCAAGAGGAAGGCATTGACTACGACGAAATCTATGCTCCGGTTGCTCGTCTTGAATCCATTCGCATGCTTTGTGCCTTTGCTTGCTTTAATGATTTTAAACTCATTCAAATGGATGTTAAGAGTGCTTTTCTAAATGGTATTATTAAAGAGGAAGTTTATGTAAAACAACCTCCTGGCTTTGAAGATTTTTAATTTCCTAATCACGTGTTCGAACTACACAAAGCCCTCTATGGCCTCAAACAAGCTCCTCGTGCTTGGTATGAGCGCCTTAGCTCCTTTTTTGTTTCACATAATTTTTATAAGGGCAAAGTCGACACAACAGTTTTTATCAAATCTCATATTGGCACTCTTTTATTGGTTCAAATTTACGTCGATGATATTATTTTTGGTTCTACTAACAATACACTTTGTGTAAAATTTGCTAAAGTTATGCAGGAAGAATTTGAAATGAGCATGATGGGTGCTATCATTCTTTTTGGGCTTACAAATCAAACAAGGACCCAAAGGGACCTTCATCAATCAAGCAAAATATACAAAGGATCTCCTCAAGCATTTCGAACTTGACTCATCCAAATCAATGAGGACTCCTATGGCAACAACTACAAAGCTTGACAATGATGAAGATGGCACATCGATTGACATTCGTAAGTATCGAGGTATGATTGGTAGTTTACTTTATCTTACTGCTAGCCATCCTGATATCATATTTAATGTATGTCTTTGTGCACGTTATCTAGCAAATCCAAAGGAGTCGCACTTATGTACCGTAAAACGTAATTTTTGATATCTCAAAGGCACCGTGAATATGGGCCTTTGGTATCCGAAATCTTCATCCTTTGAGCTTCATGGCTTCTCAGATGCAGATTTTGCCGGATGCAAGATTGACCAAAAAAGTACTAGCTGCACATGTCAATTCCTTGGAAAATCCTTGGTATCGTGGTTCAGTAAGAAATAAAATTCTGTTGCTCTTTCAACCACCGAGATCGAGTATATTACGGCCGGTTGCTATTGTACATAAATTCTTTGGATGTCACAAACACTTATAGATTATGGCATTTCTCATACTTGTACCCCTATTAAATGTGATAACACTAGCTCGATCAATCTCACGAAAAACTCGATTTGTCACTCACGTACGAAGCACATTGAAATTAGACACCATTTTCTTCGTGTCCATCAACAAAAGGGGGATATCCGTCTTGAACTTATTGACACTACTTATCAGTTAGCCGATATTTTAACCAAACTGCTCCTGGAAGATCGCTTCGTTTTTCTTTGTCAAGAATTAGACATTTTAAATTTTGACTCATAGTTCTTCTCGACCGGCACACCGACGGTATACTGCGGTATACCGACGACATGCCAATTTTGGTTCAGAATTAGGTTCTGTGTCAAAAATCGGTATACCGTAGGCATACGTCGGTATACCGGTGCGCGGCGGACTGCTGTGTCATTACCAGCGCGGGCGCACCTCTCTTCCCTTCTCTCCTTATTCCTTATTCTCCTTATTAATACCCATCACATCAAATCACTTCCCTCTTTATTACCCACCTCCTTCTCTCATCTTTCCCATATCATAACTTACCATTACATTAACTACCCATCCCTTCCACTTCCCCATAACTCCTACTTTATCTCCAACATTTCCAACCCACCCTTCTCCTTCCCAACTCCATAACCGTTCCCCTTCCCTCATTCTACTTTAAAACCCTATTTTTATTCTTCTTCTTCCTACACTTCTCACAAAACCCTACTTCCTTCTCCACCTATCTTCTTCTCCCAATGGCTGTCCCCAAGTGTGCTTGCTCCTCCTCCGTCGCTTCGAATCCCTTCACCCCGGTGGCTCTCCCCCATGGCTACGACCAGCGGGTGTTCACGTCCTCCTTGGCTGTCGATTCATGGTTCCAACACTTTGTGCACCATAATGAATTCAAAGGAAGCACCGTTAACTGGAATCTCTTTCTCGGCCATCGTTCTCTCTTCGACGAGGCCGGTCTTTCTTCCATCCTTCGGCGTCAAGTGCCCGTCTACCCCGCCGCCGTGCGTCTTTTCTACTGTAACATGATCCCTGATGTCGAAAATGGCGCCATTGAGACAATGGTTAATGAATGCCATTTCCGCCTGACGGCTCGTGACATCGCCAGCATCCTCGGCGTCCCGAACAGAGGCGAGGCTCTCCCGGCCCGTGCTGCTCTTCACTCTTCGACTTCGGTCTTTTTTGACAAATTCTGCGCTATTATTTGCAAAGGCCCTAACCCACCTGCTATCCCTGCTCTTTCCTCTTAACTGGAGCCATTTTACTACGAGCTCCATATGATTGTGTGCCACATACTCTATCCTAAGGGCGGGAACTATGATGCCATCACCGGTGATGCATTGGCATGTATGTACTACCTGTATTCCCAGAAGTCTTGGTCCTTCCCCAAGACTCTTCTCTATTCCTTCTTCGGCGTCCTGTCCGCGGGGAAGCAGAATCTGTACTATGGCTCGTTCATCACTCTGATCTTGGAGGCCAAGCAAGTCGATCTCTCCCTCTGCTACTCGGACGGTGCACCTTCATTCCTTGCTATTTTCCGCTCCCTCGGTGGTGCCTCCACATGTTGTGCCTGCTCCTCCCAAGAGTCGTCGGCTTCTGCTCCTGTTACACCCGCCTCTACTTCTCCTGCCTTGGGCCGCTACATGCCGCTGACACAGCAGCATTTCGACATGCGGATGGCTCAGGCCGGGGAGCAGATGCGCACACACACTCGTGGCTTGGGCACCCTCATCCAATCTCGCTTCCATGTCCAGGCATACTTTCTTCAGTGCACCCTTCAGGAACGGGATGCTTTTATGGATCTGAACCTTCAGGATCCATTATACCAAGCACCCCGCTTCTCCGATCCCAATGCCTATGGGTTTATGTACACAGACGGCATTGACCCCTTTGGCGCTTTCCACCAGGATCATGAGGGTGGGGATGATCCGACTGATGAGTAGGGGTTGCTTCCTCGGGTTGATGATTTCGAATATTTGGTTGTCTTCTTTTATTGTGTGGTTGTCTTTTTTTTAGTCTTTTGCTGTCCTTCGGGGACCAGTGTCTGGTTGGTTCCAGTAGTTTGTAGTCCTATGGGGACTTTATATTGGTCTTTTTTATTGTCTTGCTAAACTCTCGTCGAGGAGAGTTTCTACTATGTCTTATGTGGTATGGGTGTCCTGCATGTATCAATGTTTCAACCTTTATCTATATAACATGCGTTTATCTATGTTACTATGTTTCTCATTCATGCTAAATTCTTTTATTCCCATCTTTGACTAAGTGACAAAGGGGGAGAAAACATATTGAGGGGGAGTTGTCTACCTACGGGGGAGTTACTCCCTGAAGATGCTATCTCTCTATTTTGTCAATTATCAAAATAGGGGAGATTGTTGGCACATTTTATTTTGAAATATTAACAGCATCTTCGTAGTTTAGTTTTCTGTGTCTTCAGATTCATATCTTCTCAGAAGCTCTACTACATAAAGTCTATCCTTTCAAGTGCTACCATCCATTGCATTGAAGACTGAAGCAGATATCGGCGCTCCTTGCATAGATGGTTTCCTACACTGCTTAAAAGATTTCGAGTCTGTACAAGGTCTAGGTATATCTGTAAACGCATAAGGTTGGATGACAAACTAAAAGCTTGAAGTCAAAAATCAATATCTTATAGAACGACATACCGGCGGTATGCTCCGGCATACCGGCGGTATACCGTTTTGTGGACCACAAAACATTCTGTGACAAACGTCGGAATACCGACGGTATGCTCCGACATACCGGCGGTATACTGTTTTGTTTGCCTAAAAAACATTCTGTGATAAACGTCGGAATACCGACAGTATACTCCGGTATACCGGCGGTATACTGTTTTGTGAGCCATAAAACCTTTTGTGACAAACTTGCCGGTATACCGTTTTGTGAGCCATAAAACCTTTTGTGACAAACTTCGGCATACCGACGGTATGCTCCGGCATACCAACGGTATACCGTTTTATTTATTACAAAAAGGTTCTGTGACACACAACGGTATACCGACGGCATACCGCGACATACCGATGGTATACCGGCTTACGAAATTTGATTTTTGAATGTCATAGACTGCATTAATGGCAGCATTAAATGCTCCCAACGGATATTAATATGACCGTTACTGTTCGATCGGTATACCGACGTAGGGGTGAGCATATAACGGTTGAAAATCGAAAACCGAATCGAACCGAACCGAAATATGACAAACGGTTCAGTTTTTCGGTTTTTGGTTCGGTTTACGGTTTAAAATTTTGAAAATTTAAAATAACGGTTCAGTTTTCGGTTCTTAATCCGAAAAACCGAACCAAACCGAAAATCGATTTAGATTTAGTAATTTATCAAACTACCCACAATATACATATACTAGTGTTTATTAATCCCTAACTAAGCGCACTCTCTTCTCATATTCTATGTCGGTGCTTCTTTGAGCACTCTCTCTATCTACCCTCAATCTATATATACTAATATCTTTCACTCTATGTAATATAACAATTCATAAATACAATAATGTTATATATTTTTTAATTTTTTTATTTAAATATGCTCATTTTGCTAAAAACTTGAAGGCCATGCACATTGGTCCATGAAATCGAACCGACCAAAAACCGAACCGAATTAATTCGGATCGGTTTTGTTCGGTTTTTATAAAAACGGTTCGGTTTTTGGTTTTGAGAAATACGGTTTACGGTTATTTCGGTTTTCCCATATTCGGTTCGGTTTGAACCGAACCGAAATGATGCTCACCCCTATACCGATGGTATGCCGCTGCATACCGATGGTATGCCGGTCTGGCTGTATTCAGGAGCATTAAATGCCACATACTCTTGGTTTCTCTATAAATGAAAGCCATCTCTCTCTTGAAGCTTTCACCAACTCTTGCCATAAATTTCCAAACAACCAAGAGCTCCACCATTAATACTCTACCAAGCTTTTAATTGTCATCCTCTCCCAAAGTGCTAGAGTATTTAAGAGTTGTAATTTTCTATCTTCATGTGTTAGAAGATCAACAAGTTCTCTTCTCATTTGTTGAAGTTGGCGAGCCTTCGTAAGAAAACTCGTGTGTTGAAGTTGGCGAGTCTTCGGATACAAACTCGTATTGAAGTTGGCGAGTTCTTCGGATCCAAACTCGTGTGTACTATTTTGATTAAATAGTGGATTTAAGCCGGAGAGAGTTCTGGGACTGAATTGCCTTAAGCGAGGATACCAGGATACATCTTGTGTTTGATCTTTTTACTCTTTCCTTTTATTTGTCATATATTGCTTCTTGTGCTCTAGTTATTTTTTATTTCCCTATTCATCCCCCTCTAGGGTTCTACATTTTCTTTGTTTCAATTAAGATGAACTCTCAAGACAGGAACAACACCGCAGGGAGCAGCTGGCAAAAATTTCTAGTAGACACTGGCAGTAGTATAGATAGACTTATATTTAAAATTTAGGAGAAATTGAATTTCTTTTATAGCGATTTGTTCTAGAACATTCATTCTAGTAGATCAGCTCCTTAAATTTCGAGGACGAAATTTGTTTAAGGGGGGTTGAGTTGTCAGCCCCTTGACCAAAAATTTTCGATTTTATTAAATTGAAATCCATTTTTATTTGCCTCATATATATTGTTATTGTCTTATATATATATATATATATATATATATATATATATATATATATATATATATATATATATATATATATATATATATATAAGATTTATAGACTTATTACACTTAAAATACCAAAGGGGGTTCAAATAAATAATAGTGTAATGACAGGGGCCTTAATGCAAAAGGTCATTATTCACATATTCTTTTTTCCACCGAAACCTCAACTGTTATATATGATGAATTCAATTTGAATTCAAACAACAGATCCATTCAAATCCTTCCATCCTATCCCCTCATCACCAGTTTATCAATTGGATATATATATATATATATATATATATATATATATATATATGATTACTAGTCAACCCATCGGATCTCGACAACCCCATAATGCAAATATCCTCATTCAAATCTTGATCTCGATCTCTTCAAATCTTTGAGGAGATCAAATCGAATCTTTTCGATTTTTCTTCAGGAGGTCGAACAGGAGTACATATACGGGGGCTTGTAGCCGACCCCAAACCTCTCTTTAAACCCTAATCTCAAATACTTCTCAGCCGAAGAGCTATCAGGAGACTTGGGAACAGTTGGATTCTCAGCCAATAACTAGCAGGTAAATTCATTCCCTTCTAATTCTTGTCATCGATCCATAGTAAAGTACAACCTAGGTGTATGATCCAATATTGGAAAATTATTGGTGTATGCCATCGATTAGAATAGATCTTGCTTAAACCATCAAAAGTACAGAGCATAGGCCACAAATAATTGAAGGGTTGAGGCCATAGGATATAGTAGTAACTGGTATGGGGAATGTATATGTTGTGTATAGGAAGTCAGATGTGTACAATGGATGCAAGGATTAGACCAATAGGTTATCCATGTTCCAGTGTCGAGAGAAAGCAACCCTTGCAAATTCTAAGACCTAGTGCATGAGACTATTTGTAGACTTAGTGGTTGGTGATTGTCAACACCTCTATAGTCAAAGAAGTCTATGAGTACCAAGATGTTTTAGGACTTTACCTTGTCTTGGAGCTGACCCTGTGTTAGACAGGTACATTACCCCTGGTCATTTGGAGCCAAGTTAATAGGAAACCTTATTATACCCTCACCTACTCTTGTACAGGTCCTGATGCCTGGTACTACACTCTACAACATAAAGTGATAAAGCTATAAACCTATACCAGTGTACACGTTCCCAGGAGATATCAACAACTGACACTCTAAGAGAAAACCCTGGGATTCATAGGAACAAGCACAGGGAGATTCTTGTATCAGTTGATACCAAATTTAGGAGTACTCCTAGTAACTAGTGGGCAAAGGCATGGTTTTCTTTATGGGCATAAGTTCATATAGTAGGTGACTTAGGTCCTACATTTAGTCTGGAGAAAGGAGTAACTCGAAGCCACCTGGTGGCATCAACTATTGTCCACCCTGACCACATAGACTTTGAAGTGTGATATAGAAGATACAGGCTATATGGTTGGTTTCAGTTTAACTAAATTAACATATGCAGGTATCAGTCATTAATGTTTGAAGGATGTTGACTTGCTTAGGGTAGCAGCTACCTAAGCATAGTGAGGATGTTTCATAAATATCATGTTGAACTAGGAAGCCAGTCCTCATGCCAGTTAATGCAGACTGAGTAGTGTCCCTCATAGGCACAGGAAGTCCAGCAAGTGACAAGGGTGGGGACTGATGTATCAGTAGTTAGGTAGGTTACTGAACCATTGAGTAAACCAGGATACCAAGACATGAAAAACTGAGTACCAAGAATGTGTAGGATACTGATTTTTGCCAAGGAGATCCAGGGTGTATGAACACAACAGTTAGCCTATAACTAAGTCTAGGTACCACCTTACCTTGTTGTATCAGAACCTACAGGTAATAAAGGCATAGTAGTAGATGGTAGGTTGGCCTGGGTAGGCAAAATCCTGCAGGACATGTAACAGTAGTTTACCAGTCTAGCATGAACTCTCGAGTTCAGATGGAACTCGTGTTCAGTCCTATGGCTCCTGTCCCAGATAAACATTTCAGCCCTGTTCTATACAAGGAACTTCAGACCAGAAAGTGATTTAGGTATATCAGTTCAATAAGAACTGATTTGAATATATCAGTTTCACTAAGAAGTGATTGGGTATCAGGGGGTATCTTCCCAGTTTGTACTATCAAAACAGGGTATTAGCAAGCAGTAGGGATCACCATATCTCCAGAGTACATCCTAGGATTTTGAGTGCTTATAGTATCAGAACTTCCTTAGGTATCAGTTGTAAACCTTAACCTATCTCTCATTGTACCTACAGTAGGTAGCGTACCAGGACTGCAGGAAATAGGTTGTAATAAAGGAGACCCCATAAACCATCCAACCTTGCCCAAAACCCCTCTTCTCAGTCTATAAATCTGGGCTTGGCGTTCAGTAATATGGGTGTCCTGATTAGAGTCAGGTCTGTATCCTAATTTGCCCTGCATTCATGTCCATATTGACTGTAATCTCAGGGTGAACCAGTATAGCAGAGGACTTAGACAGGTGTGTACATATAGGGGCAATTGGTGATGTGTACCACTGGTCACATATGGGACTCAAGTACATTGTCCATTCTCTATTCCATAATTCAGTAGTAGTATGATGCTGCAGGGGATTATGCTATTCTTAAACAACAGTAGAGGGTTTGTGGGCATCAAGTACTAAGTGAGACTCAAGTAGACTTGGTATCAGTTCTTACACAGGTCAATTCACATGGAGTACTAGTTCTGAAGTGGTTGGTTATCAAGTATTAGGATAAAATGGAAATTGATTCATGGGAGTAGAATAGGCATGTGTAATGGCTTGGGATAACCTGTCCCAATGAATGTGGGTATATGAGGTCCCAAATAGATAACTGGCACGAAAGAATGAGATACTTGGATAAGTATCCTACTAGTGGGTAGAAGGATGTGGATGTTGTGGTAAGAACCTAAATATTAATAACATAAAGATAAATTGATAATGTTCTCAAACTCATTTATTAACCCATTATATATGTTTAAAATAGGTTCATTGGATTTGACTCAGTGCTCTGTACTCGCAGCTCAGGACCTAAGGCAAGTATACCTTTCCTTTTTACACAGCTTTATTTACATGTACTGCATTTTTATTATTATCCAGTTTTTCTCATATTATTGACATATATCTTTCATATTCTGCTTGTATATTTGTGTCATTGCTATATAGACAGTGTTCATTTATGTGTAGTCAGTGTACAAATTCGTATTTTATTCATTGCTCAGTTTTACTTGTTTATTCTGTATTTTTCTTCATGCATAATAAACTGTTAGAAAGGCTCATTTTTATGTATCTTGCTAGTCCTCTGAGGACCTGATGTATTTTCATGTTTAGTCGAGTTTGAGTCAGGAGCAGTTGAGCAAGTTGAGTCAGCACCAGACCGCGGAGGTTTGCAGTTGAGGTTGCCTTGATTAGCAGGTTGTATTTGGTTAGTGTATTTCATGTATTCATTTCTCTTTCTGTCTATTGGTAGTAGATTTATGTCCACCGGGCGAGACATTGAATCTTAGATATATTCAGTTATATTATTCAGTTTCTTGGGTATTTTATTGATCTTGGTCGATTCGATTATTCTGTGGATGAGATATATTTTACCCTGAGATTCTAGATTGCCGTGTCTTGTGTATATTAGAGAGCGTACTACCGTCGACACTGCAGTGTATGCTGGGCTTGGACACATTTCATATCCAAAAAGCGGGTACGGATCGTGACAAAAGATATGCGGACAAAAAGGTGTGCAAGGTGCAAAGTACGTGGATGAAAGGGTGCGCGAGGTGCAAGGTACGCAACCAAAAGGTGCACGAGGTGCAAGGTACACGGATCAAAAGGTGAGCGAGGTGCAAGGTGCACGGACCAAAAGGTGCGTGAGGTGCATGAGGTGCGCAAGGTGCAAGGTGCACGAACCAAAAGGTGCGCAAGGTGCAAGGTGCGCAACCAAAAGGTGTGCAAGGTGCAAGATGCACGGACCAAAAGGTGTGCAAGGTACGCAAGGTGCAAGGTGCGCAACCAAAATGTGTGTAAGGTGCAAGATGCGCAACCGAAAGGTACGCAAGGTGGAAGGTGCTTAACCAGAAGGTGCGCAAGGTACAAGGTACGCAAGGTGCAAGGTGCGAGATACGCGAGGTGTGCAAGGTACAAGGTGTGAACCAAAAGGTGCACAAGGTGCAAGGTGCGCAACCAAAAAGGTGCGCAAGGTGCAAGGTGCGCGAGGTGCAAGGTGTCGGCCTAACCAGCAAGCTTTTGGCCATGGAGTTTTAGAAACTTCAAATGTCTATAACTTGGGCTATAGGACTCGAAATTGGGCAAAATGAAGGTCTAAACTGAATGAAATTGAATTCTTTACAACATGGAACACATAGTTTTCAAAAATAAGAAAATTTGATAGATCAAAACCACATAAATCATAAAACCCTAGTTTTAGAAACTTAGATTGACACAAAACTAGCTTTTAAAATAAAAAACTCCAGGAACTAAATTTATAGAGAATGAAGAGATAAACAAGCTAGACTAATATTAAAAAAATATTAAGAAATAAAAAATGCAAGTGGTCTCTCATTTGTGCAAGATGTACTTGCCTAAATGTTGCTTTAAGGAAAAAATAAAAAGTGAATGACGAGAGAGAGTGAGGAAGAGAATATATATAGTAGGGTTGGGTTGGCTCCATTAAACACAAATCTCTAACATGACCTAACCATATGACTAATGACATGTTAAATGGTGCATGATACAACTAATTAAATTAATTAAATAAAATCCAAACACAACACGGTTCAGATATCTTATCATCGAAGCAGTGAGCCACGCCTACAACCAGACAAGGACAAGGGGTGGCATACTAATCCGCGATGTGATACTGTTCTATGCCATGGCCATTTACAAATACATGATACATATAATCAAGATACAGGTGCCAAATGCCACATACAGAAAAATAAAATTTTTACGTATTTTGGGAACGAGGAATGACAGAATATATAGACTATTATATATCAAATCGAAGGTAATTCGAAGAGCTACGAGATAGAAAAGGTTTGGAGAAGTTTTACCAATTGGTTAGGTGAGCACACCCAATTCTTTGCACATAATTTATGGACAACACACTGTTCTGGACACATCGTCATGCGGCAGAGGTTTGAGGGGTCAAAACTCCATGAAAAATTATATAAAAATATGAAAATAAAATCTAAGAGATAGAGGAAGATTTTTTCTAAAGGGCTCGAGGCTCGTACTTATTGTTTTCGTGGCGCAAAATGCTGTTGAAGTCAGCACTATCTAGTAGTCATATTCTGAAATCATATTCAGTCCAACGAGTTTGTGAGGAAGTTTTGGGATATTAAATGAATGGAATTAGAGAAAAATGACCCATAGGACTGTAGGGGTTGAGGGAGGATGGTTGTGGCAAAGTTTTAGAGAAAATGGGGGTAGTGGGAAGGTGGTTTGGCAACTAAAAGTGGTGGTCATCATTTAATTCCAAAAATACACATATGCTAATGTTGTATGTTGTCCACACACTTGTGCACCACATGGGTCTAGTAAAGGTTGATTAGGGTATTCTATATCTTGTGCAAGTGTGGACCAAGTTTAGGCTTGATCGGAGTTGGTTTGATTGGGTTTGAGTGACATACATTAGTAACTAGCACCACTCTTAATATGCTAAAATTAAATTAGCTAAAATACACCAAGCCAAGTCCAAAACTTTGGTATTATCTATGAATTATTAACCTTAAAAATAATACCATATATGTTGGCCCAATGATAGTATCATATTTTTTAATATGGTTAATCAATTATGTTTAGCATTTTATCACTAATGCTCATGCTATCACTATAGTATAATACTTAAACTTAGCATAGTCCTAATGTGTATTAACTTGATCATACTTTCTACTATTGCTTTGTTCCTATAACATGTATTTTCATAAAATCAATAAGCAAGATCAATATGGACATATGAAATAAAGAAATCATGGGGGGCCAAAGACGACGATATCCCACAAGATTTCTCTGAACCACCCGACGACATCTCCGGAGCCACGCATTCGGGGGTTCCGCTGCCCGATCAGCAAACGGGGGTCGAGGGGACAGCGCCCCCCGTGTGGATTTGGTGGCAAAGCCCCCAAAAGGTATTCAGATTTCATAATCTGGATATCTTTGGACAATTGTCGTCAAGAAAGAAGTCATCATCTATCAAGTGAAGAAGCCAAGCCATGCCATCATCATTTCAAGACTCTTAAGAAGCCTGCACCTGTTCAAGTATATCTGGACTCTGTAATGAGTATTAGAAATATTTGTAAACGCAAAAAATGGATGACAAAATCGAAAGCTAGGGTAGAAATTAGTCCAGGATCATTTTTGGATGGATATCGGCATACTGACGGTACACCGGTTAGTACCGACGGTATACTAATTTTATATAAAACCTGCTCTCGGCCTAATGAACCAGCATACCGACGGTACACCGGTTCGTATCGCCGGTATACCGTTTCAGTAACGTTGAAAATCTAACGGTCAAATTTTGAGCATTTAACGAGCCCAACTGCTATATTTCTAGTCGTTGCATTCCAGATCGGTATATCGACGGTATACCGGTTCATACCGATGGTTTACCGGTCGCTGCCTTAAAAGTTACCTTTGAGCTCTTTTCAATGCTTTGGTTATAAATAGCCTTGAACCCCTTCATTCAAGGTTGATGCTTTGAGCCTAAAAATTTCTAAACCACCAAAGTCTATCCACAAACAACTCTACAAAGCTTTCATTTGTCATCCACAAATTATGTTAGAGTTATTAAGTTGAAAAAGAGAGATCTTCATTTTGTTGTAAGAATATCAAAAACCTTCTTATGAAAAGGTTGAAATTGGGGAGTCTTTGGTTAAAAGCTCTCGATTAAAGTTCGAGAGTCTTCGAATAAAAGCTCTCGGTTTAAAGTCGGAGAGGCCTTCGAATAAAAGCACTCATGTATGAAGTTAGTGAGCCTTTGGATGAAAACTTATGTTGTACTATTTGCATAATAGTAGATTAAAGCCGGAGAGAGTTCCGGGACTGGAGTACCCCTTGGGAGGATATCAGGATACATCGAGTGTCAGTATTGTTGTTGCTTCTTCTCTAGCACTCTTAATCTTTAAATTGCCTATTAGCAATCGTTTAGTGCTTGATTAGCTAGCTTGACCCTATTCATCCCCTCTTAGGGTGCTTCCAATATATATATATATATATATATATATATATATAAACATGCAAACAAGTATATATATATATATATATATATATATATATATATATATATATATATATATATATATATATATATATATATATATATATATATATATATATATATATATATATATATATATATATATATAATATATAATATATATATATATATATATATATATATATATATATATATATATATATATATATATATAATATATATATATATTATATATATATATATATATTTATACAAATAAAAAATATATATATTTATACAAATATTATTTTACACACACACACACACAGATATATATATATATATATATATATATATATATATATATATATATATATATATATATATATATATATAACATGAAATTATGGTTTATGTACACTACCTATTAAATAGATAAATGATTTAATTCATTGAAAAATGAAGGTTATATATGAGCAATTTATAGGCATGATAAAAGTAAACTACGTTGAATTTACCCGCGACAGAGTCTCCGTCCCTGTATAAAACTTACTATGTTCTTCCCTGTAAACCAATTATCATTAGCTAAATATGTATATATGTGAATGTCACTGGCAATGTCAACCCATCTTTGACTATAGCTGGGCTAGACGGCGGTCCTTTCCACTGGGTAGCGATCCCTTTTTGAAAGTTTATGAATTACCTGTGCTGGTTAAGCCAACACTGTTATCCCCATTCCTCCTAGGTCAAATCGGTTCCTTGGCCTAGGTAACCGTTCGAGGAACTAAATTCCTACACAAGTTGTCCATGATCGTGATAAACTAAAATTAGTTACTCAATCATGGTCAATGATATTTATGAAAAAAAACTTGACATTCTCAGTATTTTACTATCACTTGAGCAATCACTAATATATTCTGCATTACCGTTGCAACATTTATTCATCGATTCAATTTTTACTTAACACAGTTATATAGCATGCCTAACATATATAAACATGTAGCAGTTTCACGATATCGCAGTTCTATAGCAGATATACATAAGTAAGCGTGCAACTGTTTTATTATGTATAATTATATGAAAATAAGCATTTCAACATTTTGTCTTTGCATCTACATCTAGCTTTTTATATTACCGATATCATTGATTGATTGGAGTACAAGAGGGTTAAGGAGAGAAGGTCAAGACATGGGGCGAGAGAAAGAGGTCTTTTATACTATGCGTTGCCTACGCGATCACCTGCAATCGCATAAGCAAAGTATCGATACTCTTCCCTTTCTTTCAGAATTTGATATAAAGTGAAAAGTTCAAAGAACGAAAGTAATAAAATCCATCAAAAACATTCTCGAAAACGCATTCATAAACCAACACAAAAGAAGCAAGTGTGGCACAAAACAACAAGGATTAAAACCATGCAGTGAAAAATTCCTCTGAGACTCGGCTGCAGAGTCCTTTATTGAAACGCTATTCTCTGAATATGGGACCTAATTCCAAAGAAATCAATCTATAACGAGAAAAAGTTCTTGATTCAATCTGTCTTGATCAATCGATACCGATAGTGTTTCTTAACTGTACTCCTCGCGAACAAGGAACGGGATACATTATCGTTGCGACATGGCCCTACAACCAAGGCGGAACTAGAAAGTTGAGCTGGGTGGGCTGGCGTGTGTTAGGGTGGGCTTGGTATAGACTGACTCACATAAAAAAAACCTTAAAAAAATATACATTAATTTTTTTTTGGGTGGGAGCCCACCCTAGCCCTATACTTAGGTACGCCCTTTACTACACCAGCAACCTTGATCAATTATTCTAACACTTCATGAAGTAAAATATAGAATGTGTATGCCTAAGGTTTAATTAGTTTAATATATCATGGGAGAGTCGCAAGCTTCCAGGAGTCAAAATAAGCCTACAATCCTTTACGGTGATAATGCATACAAATGTATGTATAGATAAAATATTAGGGTGAAATGTAATAATTAAATGTATTAATTGAGGGTTAATATTTTATTTATGTTGATGTAAGAACTAAAATATAATATTTTAAAGTAATTTTGAGGGGAGCATCATGCATATGCAAGAATCTTGAAGATGCCAAATGGAGATATGCTAATGAATATCTTTGCGCATTGTAATCATTTTTTTATGATATTATTTTCATTTGGTTTTCAAAAGTATAAGTTGAACTCATTTGAATTTCTGAATAATATCATTGTACTTTTTTCTTTCACTATGAATTTATTTTCATAAAGATAGATTTCTTCTTAGAAATTTTTTTGATGAGTCGATGATTAAGTTGTCATCACAAATCATATATTTGTGAATAACCATAAATAAGTGGATGCCCTTATCCAAATACACACAAATCCTATTATATCGTCTCTTATATATATGATTAATAAAGAAGTCTCGTAGGAGATTATTCTGCTACAATTTCTCTCTTCTACTTTCATAGCAACAAATTCTTTTTATTAGCTACATTATTCCTTAAATCACTAGCTTTATCAACAAACAAATAAAAAAATTATTAAAACTAATTTTAATCCATCTTTTGGATAAGTAATAGTAAATGTTGGGAAATATTCCTAATTATCCCTTAAAGAAATGGTATCTACAACCAAATTTAAGCTTATGTGAGTGTCACGTTCTGATTTTGTCTAATCGCTAAGTCGTCATCAAGCGTACAAGTCTAAATTGTACTTATACAAGACGAAACATGCACGAGTGATAATTTATTTTGAAATATTAGGTTAAAAAATATTACAGCATAAAGTTGAAGACACAACATAGGAAGAAAATAGCATTTTATTAATAATATGAAATAGAATACAAAATCTTGATACAATTGAAGTATCGTCTCGAGTACATTCATGAAATAACAAAATGACTAACAAGTTGTCATGAAACAATATCATTTTTACTATATCATACCCCTTTATATACATTGAAATCAAAATGTCTCCAGAAGAAATAGTTTCAAAATACTTCAGGAAATATGAAGAGTTTTAAGTCGCCTTCCGAGACTTCTACAAAATTTGTGCACCCGTGTCGTTTCTGACACGTGGGGTGGAGGGTCAGTACATTGTGAAATACACTGGTGAGAGGAACTAAGCCACTCGCCTAAATAATCAACAATGCTTCTTAGGTGAAGCATACAATTTATTAAGTGATCTTGCTATTTAGAACTAGGATTGATTGACATTTCATAATCAATAGAATAAAGTGAAAGCAAGAAACATGTTATATCACTTATACATAAAAATTTTTATCACAACTGAATTTTCCTTCCTTGCATATGCATGGATTTAATATTTATCGTCATTGCATAAGACACTCATTAGCATGTAATCTGTCTATATGAGGTTATTGGTGAATCTAACACCATAAAGGACTATTACGTGGTATTGCGATGCATCCTTCTGTTGGAATTATTCAATAATTAAGGGGCCACACATGTAAAATTAATTGTGTTTGGGCTATCTAAATAATTAAGCCAAATTAAAGTGGTCTATTTGAAAATTGGCTTAAGGGTATAATTGTCATAGAATTAATGTGTAGATACCGGAGATAATTCCAATTTGATGAGGGGCCAAATTAGAAATAACAAAACATATAAATATATGTATTCATTAGGGTTATGCTCCACAACTTATACGGTCACCAAAAGTGAGGTTTTCTCTTTTTTTTTCTACATCCCCATCAACAGAAAGAGAGGGACAAAGGATCCGGATTCTTCTTTGTCATTAAGGGTCGTAGCAAGTTGGAAGATCGAACCCAATAAAGAGACATTCGCTTCAAGATCCATCAAGTCTAGCAATGGATTCATGTACGCTTCCGTAATTTAATTTATGTTCTTCATCTCATGAATCGACAGGGTACAATAAATTCTAACAAGTGGTATCAGAGCCTCTCTGTCTGATTTATGAGATCGAAGTTTCAGAATTAATTTTTTGTTGATTTTCAAAAATCCTAGATTGTTTCATCTAATTTAATTTATGGTTCTGATTGTTTGATCAAAGTTTACATGATCCAACGGTTTAAAATATAATATTTTACTTGTTTTCGGCCTTTCCGTATTGAAATATGGATGTTTCGGATTTTTTTTTCTTTCGTCTGACATTCTATTAATGGCGTCAGTTTTTGGTATTGTCCCAAAAAAAAATTCTTTTGAATGGATGTTTTGGTTAATTCGGCTAGGATTTAGGCAAGCCATATGTGGTAGTATTAGTGGATACATTAGTATAAAGTTCAAGGCCCCCATAGACGCAATTGAAGGTATAAATTGATAAAGATTGCAACTTTCTGACGAATCGAACACTCATTCGTATGGTTATTGTTAATGATCCATTAGTATTAATGGTTTGAAATGGGTGTACTCATTTTAGAACGCTGCAACTATTTGGATTGAGAAAAGCATTGTTTTGTTCCTTTACGATAATGTTGCACGGATACGGATAATAAAACAAATCGGTCACTGAACTTTTTTGTGTGTTTTATCGTAGTTTTGAAGCGTCGGTGTCGTGTCCGATTCGTGTAAAAACCAATTATATTAGATCCAAGAACTTGTCACAACTACTCTATCAACTTGTCACACACGTCTGGGCTCTAAAGAATTATACATGTCATTGATGTATATCTTCAATAGAATCTGATAATATAATTTTTTTTATTATATTTTTCTTCTAAGTTCAGATTCTGGTGTTGTATTCGGTAAAATTTTATATTATGGATTGGTGGATTTCTTTGTTTGAATGCTAATAATTACAAACAAATCATTTGATTATGTTGATTTCTACCGGTAATCTTTTTTTGTAAATTTTTCTCTAGCTTTGGATACTAAGAATTCGGTATTTTGGTAATGGCAAGTTTCGGAAATAAAGAAATCATTAATGCAGAAAGTCCTAATTAAGCATCAGTATGGTTTAAAGCTTTTCTTGGCACTAAGTTCAGAATAATATCAGTTGAGTCCTTATTACAACTTCTTTTCTGGATGGAAATATTTGTGACATGTAAAATTCAAACTATTTCGACTTTTGGTATATTAGCAGTTTTTCAATGATCTAAATTATTGGAATAAGGATAGCAAAATTTTGCAATGGTAGTAACTATCATACAAACTATTGGTCTTTTTTATTGCAAATATGATAGTTATCATGATTATTTTTATTTGAGTTATAATGTTCCAATATGCATGTACATAAAGTTTTGGACATGATTCGGTTTTGTAAAATTTAGTCAACATTCAAATTTTTGGTACCTTTTGTGACTAGCAATAGTTGTCTAATATTCTAAGTAGATACATTGAAACAAGATGTCGCCAAAGTGACCTCTCTTGCGTAGATAGTCTATGAAGGATGTTGGATGTTTGTGTGTGTATATTCATGCGGTATTAGTCAGCCCAAAGGAAGGTTAACACTTAGCCGAATTGCACACATACTTGTTGTGATAAATGTGTGACAATTGTAAGGTTTACATGTGAATAATATCCCGATCCAAAGATAGGCTTATTATTTGACATGACTTATTGTCAACTTTTGATCATTACACCAAGTAGTGTACCACTTGCAGTTAATATCACTGTCCAAAGACTTGATATTAATGATGTACTAGGTGTCTTGAGATGGGGTTCACCTTTATTTGAATTTGTTTGACTATATTTTACTCTTTGGTTATTAATTAGAGCATGTTTGTTTATTTATTTTTGTTCTCTTTATAATTAATGTTGCTACAATATCTGCCAATAAGATTTTAATTTTCATGTTTAATGGGATAAACTTTAAGGACAAAAAAAGAAAGAAAATGAATATAGTAGCTGCTAAGGGGTCCAGCTCAAAAGAAACAATAATATAAAACAAAGGGTTGTTCTTCTGTGATATGGCAGGACCCATAAGGAAGAAATGTACAAAGTACCACGCATGGCGTAAAAGAAAATTATATTTCTAAAATTGGTCTGATATGAGGTTAATTTAGATTTAGTACCTAGAAACACATGGTGGTTAGATTCTGGTGCTACTACCCATATTAGTGTTTATAGACAAGGTTGTCTGAGCTACCGAAAGCCAATTGATGGTGAAAGATACATCTATGTGGGTGACGGCAAATCGGTAGAAATGGAAGCAATAGTAAATTTTAGGTTATTATTAGAAACCGATTATTATTTGGATTTGATAGACACTTTTATTGTACCGTCTTTTAGACGAAATTTAGTTTCAATTTCCTTAATGGACAAATCTGCTAATCATTGTTCATTTGGAAATAATAAGTTTAGTCTATCTTTAAATCCAAATATTATTGGTAACGGTTCCTTTAAGGTTTATGATTGCGTATATTCAGTTAAAACTATTGCAGCTTAAATAAAACCTTGTAAATGGAGTCATGTGGTACTAAACACAAAATTAATAATAATAAAAATTTAGCCTCATTATGATATAAGCGATTAGGTCATATCTCTAGAAATAGAGTTGAACGACTTATGTCTGATAAAATTTGGATTTCATTGACTTTATAGACTTCAATATCTGTATTGAATGTGTAAAGGGAAGAAAGACCAAAGTTAAATTATAAGCAACTACTTCATTGACTATGCTGACAAATTGAGGGGTTAATAATTATACGGTCCCACACTAAGATTTTTTTTTGAGACGAGTATAATATTTTTTGAGAATGTTGAGTTTGGAGGAGAAATAAAGTCAGGATTATTGTCTTTGAGAAGAAACTGTCACCCCCAGTTTCCAGAAATAGGGGTATTTTTGTAATTTTCCACTTTAAAAAATTAATTTGGAATTATTTAATTATTATTTGTATTATTTTGGGGTTATTTGAATCGGGTTCGAATTTCAACTCTTTCCGACTTATTTTGACTTATTTCGGGGACCCGGGGTATTTTGACCTTAGCGGGCCCACACACTAGTTAGCCATGGCCCACATGTTAGATATTTTGGTTAGAGACTAGACTATTATTTTAGTTAATATTTAGTTATAGATTAGTGGTTTCGGTTTGACTAAACTACCCCCGGCTTGACCCTTTCATATTTATTAGCTATTTAAACCTTTGGAGGGCAAACTTGTAATTATCCAAATAGGACAAAACCCACATGCCATGGCCGGCCAAGAGAGCAGCCCCCCCCCCTTTTCTTCTTCATTAAGTCACAACATCTCTCTCTCTCTCTCTCTTTCAAAACCATTTTCTTCCAAGTTCTCTCTCTCTCTCCAAGAACCCACTCTAGGTATGATTTTAATTCTTCATTTATTACTCCAATTTATTTAATGTCTTCACAATAGTTAGGGAGGATGAGATTCTCTACCATTTGCCCATAAATTTTGTAGGATTTTCTAGAAATTTAGGTTGAGGTTTAATTAGGGGTTAATATATATATATGTATGTATATATATATGGAGGATTATTTATGTGTATATATATTATGTGGTGTGGTGTTGTGTTGGTGATTTGAGGAAGGAGAATAGGAAGGAGAATGGGAAGGAGAATGAGGAAGGAGAATGAGGAAGGAGAATAGGAAGGAGAATGAGGAAGGAGAATAGGAAGGAGAATGGGAAGGAGAATGAGGAAGGAGAATAGGAAGGAGAATGAGGAAGGAGAATGGGAAGAAGAATGAGGAAGGAGAATGAGAAAGGAGAATAGGAAGGAGAATGAGGAAGGAGAATAGGAAGGAGAATGGGAAGGAGAATGAGGAAGGAGAATGAGGAAGGAGAATGGGAAGGAGAATGAGGAAGGAGAATGAGGAAGGAGAATAGGAAGGAGAATGAGGAAGGAGAATAGGAAGGAGAATGGGAAGGAGAATGAGGAAGAAGAATGAGGAAGGAGAATAGGAAGGAGAATGAGGAAGGAGAATAGGAAGGAGAATGGGAAGGAGAATGAGGAAGGAGAATAGGAAGGAGAATGAGGAAGGAGAATGAGGAAGGAGAATAGGAAGGAGAATGAGGAAGGAGAATGAGGAAGGAGAATAGGAAGGAGAATGAGGAAGGAGAATGGGAAGGAGAATGAGGAAGGAGAATGAGGAAGGAGAATAGGAAGGAGAATGAGGAAGGAGAATAGGAAGGAGAATGAGGAAGGAGAATAGGAAGGAGAATAGGAAGGAGAATGAGGAAGGAGAATAGGAAGGAGAATGAGGAAGGAGAATAGGAAGGAGAATGGGAAGGAGAATGAGGAAGGAGAATGAGGAAGGAGAATAGGAAGGAGAATGAAGAGGAGAATGGGAAGGAGAATGAGAATGAGAAGGAGGAGAATGAGAAGGAGAATAAGGAGGAGAATGAGAATAGAGAGGAGAATAAGCCACAGGAGCAGCAATAGCACTAGCAGGAGCAGCAGTAGCATGAGGAGGAGAATAAGGAGGAGAATGCGAAGGAGAATGAGAAGGGTAAATGTAGGAAATTGGGTATTGATGAGATATTGAGTTTGACTTCTAAGATGGGATTAGAAATAAGTTGTCTTGGTAGGTAATGACTATATGAGGGTAGTTTAGGCTAGTCTTGACCTCCGTTGACCAAGAGTGGACTTTTTGACCAAAAGTCAACTTCAAGTCAACACTTGACTTAGAATTGACCAAAACCAAACCAGAGTTGACCAGTTGACTGAAAATCAACTATTAGTCAACATTTGACTTGTTTGACCTAGGGTTGACTCAGTGTTGACCAGAGTTGACTTTTTGACCAAAAGTCAACTGTAAGTCAAACCTTGACCCAAATTGACCTAGTTTGACTTGGATTGACTTCCTGTGACCGTGTTCGACCTTGGTTGTCCTAGTGTGACCTAGTTTAGTTTGGTGTAACTTAGTTTGACCTAGTTTTGACTTAGAATTTGCATATCATGATTAGATTAGCTTTTCTTCATTATTAAACCATGTTTTTACTTGTAGTATCTCATCTTTAGGTCTGTGATTACTCTGAGCGTCTGTTCACCTTATCAGCTCAGGACCACAGGCGAGTACATTCACTGATAGTTTTCATTGTCTTGATATCTACTATATCCGATTCAGTTGTAGTGTCTTACTTGATTCTCGACACGATAGTTCACGGACTAGTATACGTCGGATTCCTGTCATGAGATGTCATTCCTGGATTTCTTGGGATACTGGTACTTGCTTGGTCTTGATTCTTGTACTTGTATTGACGCCAATTCCTGAAGAGGACTTGCTCCCCTCTTAGGGAATCCCGCGTCATGACGTGCTATGTCCGGATCCGTATACTATTCGGGGATGGGAGAATTATTAGGGGTTATGTGATCAAAGCCCCTCTTGTGCAATCTTGTGATACTGGCGCCACCCTCACCTCACGTAGGGTGTAGCAGATACCCCCTTCCGATTATCCAGGTTGGCCGGCATGCTATCCGTTACGCGGATTGCCGAGCCAAGTGGATAACGGTTCCCTTATTTTCCTAGCCGATCACATTTCGCCCTAATAATTCAAATCACTTTTTATTTATTTGTTGTCATATCTTACATTCCAGTTCACCTTTACATACTGTACTTCTGTCACGCCCCGCTCCCGTAGGAGCGATCGTCCTCGCTAAGGCGTGATGCCGCACGAGCCTAGATTGCGCTCGTGCAAGGCGGGTTCCATAACGGCCGATTTCAGCGACTGCGACGGGGTCGTCGCACAGAAGTCCCGTGCAGAGACATTGATTTATTGCAGCGAAATAAGAACCAAACACAAGTTTCTCAAAAGATGATCTTTATTGATATTGAAACAAAGATTACAATGGGGGCGCAAGGCCAATATTACAATCGCTCAAGCTCACTCTTCTCACATTTTATAAGTTCACTCAGCTCTCTCTCATCTCTCAATTACAAGTCTTGATCCAGCGGAAGCTTCGGAAGGCGATGTCCATACATTATATCCTGTATAAGTCTTCAGTCCATGCGGCCGCACGCTTCGAATCGCCAAGGAACTCCTGTGCCTCGACGCATCCAAGCGGGCTCCGCGCCACGAGCTTCTACCTGTGCCTGCACATGAACACTATGTGGGTGTCAGTACCACTGTACTGGTGGAGTGAGCTTCTCGCCCACCCATACAAAACCTACACGTTCATTTACTTTGTGCAGCTTAAATCCCTTTTCGATTGTCTTTCTACTTTTGCCTTAGGTTCTGTTTTAAGACCGGCGCCTTGGCGCAACTTGTGTGTCAAAGCCATCCCGTGCTTGCAATGTCAATGTTACTCATATTTTTGCCTCTAGACCACTTCTCGTGCCACAACGTTAACCTATCAGGTCGTGCTTGCCTTTCGGCCAGAATCAGAGACGCAACTACGCGGTAGTACCCAATTTCCTTACGACCGTGCTATAACTCCTTTGTGTCGTGCCTCGCAACTCAGTACGACTCAACCATATTGCCGCCTCGCGGCCCCTTTGTTACTTTGATCGCCAACTGACCCAATTAAGACTTGTGGGTTATGTGTCACTCGACTGACCTTGCCTTGCGGCAGTTTCCCGACTTAAACTCCAAACAACTCAACCAATCCAGAGGCATACACGCGGTTAGCCGCTATCTGCCGACATCTATATGAACTTGGTCACTGGCTCCCAGAGCCATAGTGGACTACTCTTTCTTTTTATTAGACGGGCGTCCCTTTCAGCGCAAGGTAGCTAGCCCCGCTGCAAGTCCCCGCCTAACCCGTGCAAAGCACAGTATTTTTCGTTTCCATATGCCCACAACGGTCCCGTGGCCTCGGGTTGTCCGTGCGGAGAAAACTCTCACCTTGTCGACAAATTGTTTGTTCCATATGCCCGCAGCGGTCCCGAGGCCTCGGGTTGCCGTGCGGAGAAACTCCCGCTTTGTGGACAAGTTATCCAATGACCATGCAAGACTCGACGCAAACTGACGTCTCACACCATCATGCTACCTCTTGTGTTACCATTTATTTCAGGGCCAAGTTCAATATTTCTTTCTTATGAGACCGCCTCGCCGACATGTAGCCGCGAGGCCTCGCCGACATATAGCCGCGAGCATACTTCTTTCTTGCCCTACCATTTTACTCAACTCAAGAACAATTATTCACAACACTTTCCAAACTCAATGAATCAACCGTGGCCCGTGCCTTAAAAACTCTAGGACCGTGCCATCGTGTCTCAAACCAACTTCCAACATACGCGACGCTATCGCCCAAGTCATACTTCATATGACGGGCCTTGGGGTCGTGGGACTATTTAACTTGACAACCGCAGAAAGAGCGGGACAGCACTAGAAATATCTTAGGTCGATCGACGTAACATTGTCTAACTTACTCAAGCCTCCCACTTAACGAGCAAAGGCTATGCCAAGCCTTGCGTTATGGAAACGTGCATAATTTGTCGAACATTTACGCGGGCGACGCCTATGACTTAGGCTATTTCATCACTTTTGTGTCGAAGACCAACTTTCCTTCTCCCAAGTCACAGGACGAAGGACCGAGTGTCATTTCAAAGCACGTCGTGCACCAACTCTAAGCCGACCGTGGGACGTTTTCCATGTTCTAACTCATTTTGACCCGTCGGGATTATTCCCTCAGCTATGTGGATGCGTAGCTTTTATTATCAAGCCTAACTTGTGCAAGTTGAAAACACGATTTATTATGTGAAGGCAAAGATGAGGAGGGTTCACCGAAACTACCCCACCTGAGCGATGTCTTCAAACGGCCGTTGCAAGGCCAAGTCCGAATGCCGTCGGCGTTCGATTCCTCCGATTGACTGAGCGGGACGGGGCACTACAACATACACCACTCAGAACAAGTCTCGTCCTCGAGACTTACTGAGTACTTACTTATGGACTTATCACCTTACTCAACATTCAAGAACTCTCGCACACACTACGCCTATGCGTTTCCTTAATCCGAGCCACGCTCGCACTATCCTCAATCCTTTCTTCAAAACTCACGATCTCAAAACCCTCGACACCTTTCCGTTTCCTCAAGTCTCACTTGATTCAACATATCACTTAGTATGGATCGTGCACATATCTTAGGCGTCCCCAAAATACATGCATTTCAACCAAGCCTCGTGATAGAGAATCCACCATCACCACCCGAGTCAGATCGTGCACATATTCGGGCGCCCATGATATACGTGCATGTCAACTGAAACTCACGAGTGGTGCCTCCGTAACTCCTATCGCTTTGCGCCGGGACGTCTGCCTAATCGCTAGGCTATGTCTTTTGGCTAAGGTCATTCGTCAGTATTGGAATCATAGTTCCCAAACAACAATATCAACACTGACCCCCATCCTAAGGTCAAACCAAGTTGATAGTACGGGATTTTCTACCCAAGCTCGCATCACTCCGATTTCTAAACATCGAGCATCGATTTCCTACGCACATCCCAACATTCGTCCGCCTATCAATCCTTCCAAGTCAAGTACGTTACTACGTAATTCGCCGCTAAACCATAATCCATATTTTACATTTCCGAAGTCGTCTATTCCAATTCACGAAACCGATCACAAGGTCGTCTAGTTTAACAACGTGTTACGCCCCGATCTCACGCGAGTAAGATTATCCGCGGTGGGCATGAATCACCATGCACGCTCCGCGAGATAGTCATTCTCATCGGGACGTGACTCTTGTTTTGTGTCTAGACTAATTCATTCTCGATGCGCGGATTGGACCTACTCAATCCTCCAGTTCATTTCAATTATCAATCACAAGTCAAAACATCCTCGAATCTTCCTTCGCATCAAACCGACAAGTCGAGACAATCAAAGTTGCCGCGTCCTGATCTTCCGAGTCCGATTGTTCCCGCGACATGAATCACCATGTCAACGCTCACGCGGAACGATTGCCCCAAATCCGACGCAACGCATGTGCGAGGCTAGAGTTGCACTCGCGCAAGACAAGATTGTCGACGTTGTGGTTATCCGCGTAACCATCAAAACATAATCATTTTCATTCAACATTCATCTCGATCAAAATCCTAAGCATTGCATCCAACCGAACCATAACACTCGCACGATCGTCCTTTGCCGAGTCAGAGTACCCCCGAGTTATCGCATATCGATCTTTGATACGCCTCAATACCATCGACGATATACGTAACCTGACGATCTTCCTTTGCAACCAATTTCGAGTCGTGCGAATGATGTTATCGTCCAACTGGATAGTCTCCTCGACATTCATAACACCAATTCCGATCATTTTCCTTCGAATCATTTACGATATCAATTTCCTCCAACCAATTTCACGTATTCTTCATCCGTCCATCTTAAGTCATCGACCAACTTTATTTTCCTCAATTCGCATTGTTCGACATCCCTGAGCCTATCGCATACACCACTCAGGAATGAAGTCATTCAACCAATCCTCAACTTATTATTTGATTCAAAATCGACTTCATCGAATCCCGTTCGAACCATTCCTCAAAACCCAAGCACGCTTATCTATATCGCACCGACGATATCGTCGCTCGATAGCACCCCTATCGATACTCATCTTACTTTACTCAATCAAGTTCAACTCATTCTAGCTCGACGCTATTCAATTCCCGTACTCGACGTTTCTAAGGTCGACGCAACTTTGGTGTATATGCCCAGCCCGACTTAGCCAACCGTGCTTACGTAAACCATCTTTTTGTTTTCTTATCAAAAACTGTTCAGCTATGTTTTGCAAAATAGATAGACTTATTGTATGGACATCCCATGGGTCATTTGAGAGAGAGCGCACCAACGATATCAACTTTGCGGAAGCAACAGAGTTTGCGGAAACAAAGAGTTAAAGAATTCAATCGGTTATCCAAGGACGTAAAGCCGAGCTCTGATACCATTATGTCACGCCCCGCTCCCGTAGGAGCGATCGTCCTCGCTAAGGCGTGATGCCGCACGAGCCTAGATTGCGCTCGTGCAAGGCGGGTTCCATAACGGCCGATTTCAGCGACTGCGACGGGGTCGTCGCACAGAAGTCCCGTGCAGAGACATTGATTTATTGCAGCGAAATAAGAACCAAACACAAGTTTCTCAAAAGATGATCTTTATTGATATTGAAACAAAGATTACAATGGGGGCGCAAGGCCAATATTACAATCGCTCAAGCTCACTCTTCTCACATTTTATAAGTTCACTCAGCTCTCTCTCATCTCTCAATTACAAGTCTTGATCCAGCGGAAGCTTCGGAAGGCGATGTCCATACATTATATCCTGTATAAGTCTTCAGTCCATGCGGCCGCACGCTTCGAATCGCCAAGGAACTCCTGTGCCTCGACGCATCCAAGCGGGCTCCGCGCCACGAGCTTCTACCTGTGCCTGCACATGAACACTATGTGGGTGTCAGTACCACTGTACTGGTGGAGTGAGCTTCTCGCCCACCCATACAAAACCTACACGTTCATTTACTTTGTGCAGCTTAAATCCCTTTTCGATTGTCTTTCTACTCTTGCCTTAGGTTCTGTTTTAAGACCGGCGCCTTGGCGCAACTTGTGTGTCAAAGCCATCCCGTGCTTGCAATGTCAATGTTACTCATATTTTTGCCTCTAGACCACTTCTCGTGCCACAACGTTAACCTATCAGGTCGTGCTTGCCTTTCGGCCAGAATCAGAGACGCAACTACGCGGTAGTACCCAATTTCCTTACGACCGTGCTATAACTCCTTTGTGTCGTGCCTCGCAACTCAGTACGACTCAACCATATTGCCGCCTCGCGGCCCCTTTGTTACTTTGATCGCCAACTGACCCAATTAAGACTTGTGGGTTATGTGTCACTCGACTGACCTTGCCTTGCGGCAGTTTCCCGACTTAAACTCCAAACAACTCAACCAATCCAGAGGCATACACGCGGTTAGCCGCTATCTGCCGACATCTATATGAACTTGGTCACTGGCTCCCAGAGCCATAGTGGACTACTCTTTCTTTTTATTAGACGGGCGTCCCTTTCAGCGCAAGGTAGCTAGCCCCGCTGCAAGTCCCCGCCTAACCCGTGCAAAGCACAGTATTTTTCGTTTCTATATGCCCGCAACGGTCCCGTGGCCTCGGGTTGTCCGTGCGGAGAAAACTCTCACCTTGTCGACAAATTGTTTGTTCCATATGCCCGCAGCGGTCCCGAGGCCTCGGGTTGCCGTGCGGAGAAACTCCCGCTTTGTGGACAAGTTATCCAATGACCATGCAAGACTCGACGCAAACTGACGTCTCACACCATCATGCTACCTCTTGTGTTACCATTTATTTCAGGGCCAAGTTCAATATTTCTTTCTTATGAGACCGCCTCGCCGACATGTAGCCGCGAGGCCTCGCCGACATATAGCCGCGAGCATACTTCTTTCTTGCCCTACCATTTTACTCAACTTAAGAACAATTATTCACAACACTTTCCAAACTCAATGAATCAACCGTGGCCCGTGCCTTAAAAACTCTAGGACCGTGCCATCGTGTCTCAAACCGACTTCCAACATACGCGACGCTATCGCCCAAGTCATACTTCATATGACGGGCCTTGGGGTCGTGGGACTATTTAACTTGACAACCGCAGAAAGAGCGGGACAGCACTAGAAATATCTTAGGTCGATCGACGTAACATTGTCTAACTTACTCAAGCCTCCCACTTAACGAGCAAAGGCTATGCCAAGCCTTGCGTTATGGAAACGTGCATAATTTGTCGAACATTTACGCGGGCGACGCCTATGACTTAGGCTATTTCATCACTTTTGTGTCGAAGACCAACTTTCCTTCTCCCAAGTCACAGGACGAAGGACCGAGTGTCATTTCAAAGCACGTCGTGCACCAACTCTAAGCCGACCGTGGGACGTTTTCCATGTTCTAACTCATTTTGACCCGTCGGGATTATTCCCTCAGCTATGTGGATGCGTAGCTTTTATTATCAAGCCTAACTTGTGCAAGTTGAAAACACGATTTATTATGTGAAGGCAAAGATGAGGAGGGTTCACCGAAACTACCCCACCTGAGCGATGTCTTCAAACGGCCGTTGCAAGGCCAAGTCCGAATGCCGTCGGCGTTCGATTCCTCCGATTGACTGAGCGGGACGGGGCACTACAACTTCCACCATGTTATGATTCATTTCTCACATGCTCTACCTGCCTTTATACTGTACCATGATTTGAGACTAAGTCCTGTTTGAAAGAAGGGTTACAACCCCGGTCCTTGTTTGGTTTAAGGGTTGTAACTCGGCTTTCGAATGGTTCCCAAGTCGCATATATCTTTGTCTTGTATTTCATTATGCTGTCTCTTATAGTATTTGTCAATTCACATGGAACTGCTGTTGGTGTTTGTACTTGCTCATTTTCCTGACAGGATATCGTTGACAAATTTTACAGATGATTTAGAGGCAGATTGCCCGACTTATTTTGGGGTCGAGTCAGATGGAGTAGACCCGGACTGTGGCTTGTTGGTAGAGCCACTAGACTTTGCTCACCCTGAGTAGTGTAGTTTAGTTAGATTTGCCTGGCCTGCGAGCCAGCTAGTACTTTTCAGACTATAGATTTTTATACTATATTTCTGTGACTCTGTGGTGTTGTGTATAGCTTTGGGCTTGTGTAGATCTTGAACTTATTTCCTGCTTACATCTATCATATTTCCTTTCCATGCTATCTACCTTAGTTTTACATTTGTGATTGAGACTGTATTGCTATGTCACCTCCATTCGGAGTGTATATACTGTACAGGTACCTTTATCTGTTTAGTTGTAGTATTTCTAGATGACCTAGACAGCGTTCTACCGCCGATGCTGCGGCGTAGGCTGGACGTACCCACTTCTCGTGCCCCTAATCAGGGTGCGGGTCGTGACAGAAACCAATTACGATTCCTACTATAACTTTTGACAATGTGCAGGATTCTATACCTGTCATGATCAAGAAGTGAATTTGGAACCTCAATAAGACAATGTTGGATTACCTTTATAAGTTGTTGTTGAGATACCTTAACAACGACAACGTAGCGGTACCCCATTTAAGATAAGGTAATTATTCCTAAGGAACAAACTCAACAACCTCAAGAACCGATAATATTAAGATAGTCCATCAGAGAAAGGAGAAATATAATTTTGGATAATATTTGTCATATTTCTCTAGGAACGTGAGGAAGACTGTGGATACTGGAAAATGATCTAATCAACTTCCGTTAGGCCATGGAAAGTTCCAGTTCTCAAAGTGGATTGATACAATAAATAAGGAGTATAAGTCCATGCAAGACAATAAAGTTTAAGAACTTGTTCCAATACCAAAAGTTATGAAGTCTATTGGTTGCAAATGGACATTTAGAACCAAGAAGGATTTGAAGGGTCATGTGGAGAGGTAAAAAGTACGTCTTATAGCTAGTGACTTTACTCAAAATTTTGGGATTGATTTTAAAGAGTTTTTTTCTTCGGTATCTTTGAAAAACTCCTTTATAACAATAATAGCACATGTTGCACACTTTGATCTTGAATTACATTAAATGGATGTCAAAACGATATTTTTCAATGGTAACATTGATGAAACAGTTTATATGGTGCAACCAGAAAACTTTGTGTCGAAAGATCCAAATAATATGGTTTGCAAATTGACAAAATATATTTATGAACTCAAGCAAGCTTCTCATCAAAGGTATCACAAGTTCAGTGGGAGTAAGAATAATTTTTTGGTTTTGTATATTGATTAAAGTATTCAATGCAAACAAGGTGACACCTCTCGTTAAAGGAGACAAATTCGGTCTCAATCAAGTGCCCTAAGGTTAGCCTTAAAATTAAGAAAATACAATAGATTTTTCCTTCATGGTCAGTTGTAGGGAGTCTAATGTATGCTCAAGTATGTACGCGTCAGGATATTGCGTACATATTAGGATGTTAGGCAGATATTTAAGCAAATATGGATGGATCATTAGGTAGCAGCCAAACTACTTAAGTAATTAATACAGAACAAAGAATTATATGCTCTTTGTAGGAGATCGGATAATTTTGGAGATCATAAGGTATTTCGACTCCGATTTTGCTGGATGCCAACACAGCAGGAGATCCACATCATGTTATGCTGACTAACAAAGATATATTTTGGATGAGTGTCAAACATGCACTTATAATTTCTTCCACCAAGGCAGCAAGGTTTATAATATGATTTGGGGCATCTATTCAGGGAATATGGTTGTAAAATTTTGTCACAAGACTGCGCCTATAGTACAGTGTTGAAAGACCACATAAATCATGATGTGACAATAAATCAGCAGTCCTATATTCTAATAACAACAGAAACTTGTATAAGGCAAGGATATTGACATAAAGTTTCTAGTTGTGAAAGAAAGAATTCAGAATGGTTAAAGTGTCCATATAGCACATTAGGACAAACTCCATGTTAGCGGATCCGTTCACAAAAGTATTATCACCCAAGGTCTTTCATGAGCATGCTGCTCATATGGGTGTTAATTAAGAATATGGAAATATAGTGGGAGTTTGTATTTTATGTATTCGGGTGCTATTTGGTTTTGGACACATTTGTGTATTAAAGTATTTTGGATATTTATCTGATCAGATATATTAAAATTTAGTTCATTCTGTTTTTATTATGTTAAAGTATTGATCTTATTAACGTTAAGGAGGACCAATTGGAAATAGACATGTATTGATCACATTGCGTGTAATTTCCATTTTACGCATCCATGATTGATCTATGTCGTTTAGCTATATTGGTATATGTGACCATTGATGGTTTAGTTACGCTATATGTGACGAATGCCGCTTTGATCCTATGTTGATATGGTTAATGGACGAGATTGTCCGGATATACCCTAAGGATTTGTCACGACCCGTACCCTAGAGTAAGGGCACGAGACGTGGGTACGTCCAGCCTACGCCGCAGAGTCGACGGTAGAACGCTGTCCTAGGTCACAACATCTAGCAATGTAATATCTAAACAGTTTATATTCCCCGAATGGGGTAATCATATTAATAGTAACTCTATATGTCGTTTAGCTATATTGGTATATGTGACCATTGATGGTTTAGTTACGCTATATGTGACGAATGCCGCTTTGATCCTATGTTGATATGGTTAATGGACGAGATTGTCCGGATATACCCTAAGGATTAATATAGCAATTTATGAGCTCGCTAAGGTTAACACAATTATAAGGTTACATATGTGGCCCAGTGGAAAATTGTTAGAATTATTCAATAATTAAGGGGCCACACATGTAAAATTAATTGTGTTTGGGCTATCTAAATAATTAAGCCAAATTAAAGTGGTCTATTTGAAAATTGTCTTAAGGGTATAATTGTTATGGAATTAATGTGTAGATACCGGAGATAATTCTAATTTGATGAGGGGCCAAATTTGAAATATCAAAACATATAAATATATGTATTCATTAGGGTTATGGTCCCCAACTTATACGACCACAAAAAGAGAGGTCTTCTCTTTTTCTCTTCTGCATCTCCATCAACAGAAAGAGAGGGACAAAGGATTCGGATTCTTCTTTGTCATTAAGGGTCGTAACAAGTTGGAAGATCGAAACCAATAAAGAGACGTTCACTTCAAGATCTATCAAGTCTAGCAATGGATTCAGGTACGCTTTCGCAATTTAATTTATGTTCTTTATCTCATGAATCGACAGGGTACAATAAATTGTCACTACCACATTTCTAGTTTGAGGGTATTTTTGTCATTTTGAATTTATTTGAATTTAATATATATTTATTGGAATGGTGTGATTTTAATATTATTTAATTAGTTGCCATGTGTTGTGATTAGCCCTAACCTAGATTGGACCTAACCTAGATTAGTCATAGCTAGTTTTAGTTAGCCATGGTTAGTATTAGTTAGTTATGATTAATTTTGGTTAAGTAATGATTAGTTAGAGCTAACTAGGTTGCAACTTAGACTAGTGTGTAAACCTAGATTTTAGACCCTTGATTTGACAAGATGATAGGAGAGCCCTTGATCTATTTCCCAAAACCCTAACCCTAGAAGTATGGGTCGGCCTAGGGATCCACACCCACCCACTATTTAATGCCTCTCAAATTTTCTTGCCTCTTTTGTTCATTCCTTCATTTTTTCAAGAGCAAGGTTTGTTCTTCCTTCAAACTTTTCTATTTTGATCAATAATCCTCCATTTTCATTCAAATCTCTTGTATTCTAACCTAATTTTTGTTCTCCTACTGTTGGTGGAGGTTGTTTGCAAAAAAAATGGTGACTCTGCTGAACCTCAAATTTGGTATCTATTGGGCTTTGAGCTAGCTATGAAGGATCTCCATTATTGAGCTTTCTTGAGGAGGAGCACCACATAGGTAACTTCCTATTCAACCATTAGATTTTTGATTTCTTGGCATATTTGTATAGCCCTAGGCATCCTCTAACTGTAGGAATAGGTTTCGTGTGGTGTCGTGTCCTTTACGTGTCTGTATCGGACACGTATCAGCCTAGGTTTAGTAGTGTTCGACGAAATGCCACAGTAGGAATTTTGACTTTGTTTTCGAATGTATTTGAATAGGAAATTAGGTTTTCGTATGGCTTATCACCTTCTTCTTGACTGAACACGGATCGAGTCCAGTTCGTGTCGTGATTGGACTCGTAGACACGCCCCGTACGCGTGCGGTCGGCTGTCCTGCTACTCGCGTGTCCGTGCGACTGTTCTAGGGCACGTAGACACGTATCCTTAGACACAGTGCTTAGGGCAATGTCTGACATGACACTCCGAAAGTCTCGTGTCCAATGGACTTGTATCGAGAGTGCTAGGACTCGTGCACTGGTCGCACAGTCTGTGTCAGTCGTGTGTATTATGATTCGTGTGGTTCTGGACACGCTCGTGTCCTATTTTTGGATACGATACTTTATGGATAACACGAGCACATGTTCGACACTAAATACCAACCATTAACCTAGCATATAAATTGTTATTTCTATGATTGAAATGGGAAATCCCCATTTTCTGATACTGTTAAGTATCAGTAAAATTACACACTATTTTCTTCCATTTCGATTACTTTTAAATGTTAATATCATGTGATATAAATTGGTTTAGATGCTGTTACAATTAGATATCATGATAGGGTTTGTGTTAGCATGAATGAGTGTTCGAATTACATTGGAGTTTGGCTTTTGATTTCCAGTTTTTTCCAAACCAAGTCCATGTACTGCATTCTTTTATCCTGTTAAGTTCAATTCATATTAACTCGCTGTTTTTCCTTTTGATTTTAATTAGATATTATTATCATGTAATCTTATGTGGTTTAGCTGATGTTGTATATTGATAACATGTAAGGGTTATGTTGGAATAGAGTTTAGTTTCATATTACATTCGAATGGGCAGTGGTTGGGATCTCATTAACTAATACACTGTTTTAGAATCTGAATTTCCTGAGTTTAAACCATTATAATTTCACTATTTTGATTAAATCTGGAAATTGGGAATTTGTATCAGTTTTACTCTCATAAACTGTCACTTGTTGAACCTGAGATTTGCACATGTACAAACACACACAAGAATCTGGATTTCCTGAGAACAATGCCATTTTTACTTAACTAGATATTTATGTTACATATCCTAAGATTTATGGAACAGGGACACTGATACACACTGGAATCTGGGTTCATCCTAAACCTGAGAATGGTTTGTTCCTTTACACTCAAATGTTTAACTGTTACACATACAGGTACACTAATATCTGTTTTCCTAAATCTGAATGCTCTTGCAACTGTTGGCACACTGTGATACTGGTAGTCCCCATTTATTCCTGCATACTGTTATCTATTCTTGCACAGGCACACACACACACAAGCGCTATTTTGCCCTCAATGTACACTGAAATTAACTGTTCATGGAATGAACCTGAGATTTACCATTATGCATCCACTCAGACACTGGGTTGGACTGGCACACTGATTGTTCCTATCACACACATTTGTATACACTGTGCACTCACTAAATTTCAAAACTAAAATTAACTGGGATTAACCTATTGCCTACATTCACTCATTCACACACATTGTTGTGCCCCTAACTGTCATGCCTAAAACCTGAGATTATATACACATTCACATGCATCCTAGCTACACACACACAATTATGACAGAACACTCACACCCTAATCCCACATTTATACTAGTATGGTATACACATTGCTATGTACACAAGCCTATGACACACACACATTCACATGCGCTTTTCCTCTATCCCTATATATATATATATATATATATATATATATATATATATATATATATATATATATATATATATATATATATATATATATATATTATCCCTCTATATATATATATATATATATATATATATATATATATATATATATATATATATATATATATTATATAGCTAAAAAAAAAAATATATATATATATATATATATATATATATTATATAGCTAAATGTGAATGTGATAAAATAGAGATTTTCTATTGATATATATATATATATATATATATATATATATATATATATATATATATATATATATATATATATATATATATATATATATACACACATATACACACACATATATATATATATATATATATATATATATATATATATATATATATATATATATATATATATATATATATATATATATATATACACATATACACATATATATATATATATATATATATATATATATATATATATATATATATATATATATATATATATATATATATATATATATATATATGGATTGTATGTGTATTGCCTATAATAGCCTATGGCATATAACCTAGGTACATATTCTATGGTATCCTTGTGTGGTATTGTGTATATGGAATATACATATGTGTAGAGTCATATAGACTTGTGTATGGTGTATACTTGCTAGGGTAGACTGGTTAGGCCTAGTGAGACTTGATTGGGTCTAGGTTGACCTAGTTGACCTAACATTGACTATTTAGTTGACTGAAGTTGACCAGGGTTGACTTTGGTTTAGGAGTGACCTAATATCATGTAGATTGCATCATAGTAGCTTACTTTATTAGTTGGACATGTAGTGACTTGTACTGTTCTGATTAGGAGCCAAACACCACTCCTCAGACAGTATTTCATTCAGACGTTCAGGATATCAGGCTAGTACATTCTATGACCGTTTTATACTTGCTAGGAGTATTTTTTTTCTCTAGATTATTTTACTTGATGCTGACACGATGGAAACACGGATTAGTACTATATGGATCTTTTCATACGATGTTATCCCCCTCGGGAGCATCAGATACATCATGTCATGTGTGTTTAACGTTCATCATGTATTCTTGTGCTTTTACCGTTCATATGTACTCTCGTGATTCATGTACTCTCATGATCACGGAGCCCCCGTGTTTATATTCATGTGCACCTACTTATGGGCCCCCATGTGAATTCATGTTCAATAACATAACTTGAACGGATCCTTGTGTATTGATTGGGGTACGGGGGAGTATAAATAGTCATGTGAACAATTTCCAAAGTAGTGTAGCCATGTGCAAACTCTCATATTTATTATCAAACAATTCACATGTCTAGCTTGTACTCTAAATCACTAGTTCACTGTAGCTCCTTATTTATAGTAGATATTTCATTACAGTCTCCTCTTTTACTTTATGTATATTCTTCAGTATTTCATGTATCTTACTCTATTGCCTGTATTTTATTCCTGTCATGATATGAACTGCGTGAGATATACTGTGCTCGCTCCAGTCCTGACTGGACCTGTTAAAATATTACAGATGACTTCGAGGAGCTGTGTCCTACCTATTACGGAGCAGGCTTAGATGACACACTTGAGCTGGACCCTCATGAGGTCCCAGCACTTCCAGATGACACTACCCCTATAGACTAGGCTAGTTAGCTAGGCTAGTTATATTTATCTTCATGTTATGTCAGATACACTTGTATATATTAGAGTTTGTGCTCTGGATTGTGGAGATGTTTATCTTAGATTTTCAGCTATCTCCCTATCTTGTATTTATCATCTGTGGATTCTGTGTTTCATCTATTCTATCGTATCGTACTTTCTTCCTTAGTTGTGATTGAGTTGTACTTATTTATGTCACCTCTATTCTGAGTGTATAAACTGTACAAGTACCTTATAATTGTTAGAGGTATGTGACCTAGGACAGCATTCTACCACTGATACTGTGGCGTAGGCTGGACGTACCCACGTCTCGTGCCCTTCCACTGGGTGCGGGTCGTGACACATTTTTAGTGGTGGCCCATGCAGGTCGAGTTTGTGTAGTGGTATTCGAACTAGAGTATCACTACATCCTACAGTAGGATAGGATATATTTGAAGGTACTCTATCACATTAGGAAAAACTCTTAATCAGATTCCTGTTACCTAAAAAAAATGCTGCATTATTGTCTTTCCTTGAAAATAAACCATCCTCCCTTGATGTTATCGCTTCATTCTTAGTGATTGTCCTCTCGTTTGATCTGTCTTCATGATGGTTATGGAGACGCGATCTCATCATCTCGATCGGAAAAACACTACTGAGGGGTCTACCACTCCTCGTCCTGATCAGCAGGGCTCCGAAACTGCAGCTCCTGTTATGCCAGCTCAGGCTGGGATATCTGCAGCTTATGGGAGTGCACCTCTTCCTACTCCAAGACTTTCCCCAGTCATCCCGAACGTTCTTCAGCAGCAGTCGCCATCAAGACCAGAGGACGTGGCGCGGTTGTTCTCCTTCTTCCAGCAGATAGTGGAGACTCAGCGGCAACAGTTGTTCAAGAGAGGACATGACATTCATGGAGTTAGTAGCAGTAGAGGTCAGGCTAAAAGGCCTTACGTACAGATTCAGCATCAGTATCAGCAGTACCTTCAGGGTCAGGGATGTACATATTTCCACCAGGCATCCAGACAGCAACAGGACGCTAGGTGCAACGTCTGCAAGAAGGCAAGCCATGGGTGGAACGACTGCAGGATGAGGCTTGGCAGGTGTTCACTTTATGGTTCAGCGGAGCATCAGTGTAGGGAGTGTCCCGAGAGCCAGACAGCAATGACTCAGGTAGTAGCAGGAGCTAGGGCTCCGATAGAGCAGCCGCAGGGACCACTGTTACAGATGCAACATACCCTTAGACAGAAGCATGTTACCAGTTACCCTTTCTGTAGGAAACCAGGGCACGATTGGAGTAAATGCCGAATAAGGTTGGGCAAGTGCCTACTTTACGGAGCATCATATCACCAGTTAAGAGAGTATCACAAGTTTCCTGGACGGACAGCTCAGGGAGCAGGAGCGACGGCTCCGGTGAGCTAACAGGAGAGACTACCCTTTCAGACTCAGCAGCAGAGATTCGCACAGCATTAGGCTGAAGGAGGCCAGCAGGGGCGAGCTTACGTTGTGGCAGCTGAGAATGCACAGGTAGTGGGAGAGCTTATCGCAGGTTCTATTCATCTCAATTTTGTTTCTTGCCATATTTTAACCATCTCGAAATTCAGTTCCAATGGATCTTGCTTATCGTTCTTGTTCGTAGAAAAATCTGATTCTTGGTATTCATTTTGATTTAATTTATTTTTTTCTGCCAAGATAGATCATATGGGCTAGGTCACCTCAGTTATGGGATCTAGGATCTTCAATGGTCATGCTAGCTGGCATAGTGAGGACATATAGTCAGATTTTGGACGTATTTTTCGGGTGTGGGGATTTAAGGTTTTCGCTGTCAAGCATGCGACAATGCAAAAATTTTAAATACCATGATTCTAGAGGTATATACCTTAGTCAAGGACTCTGTGATTATCGTATCCTTGCTCACTAGCATGACGAAGACTCTGAGTAACATAATTTTGGACAGACGCATATGATTATCAGATTATATCTTGAGAAGGTTTTTAAACATATCATCTCTATTATACACTTCTGTTGTTATAAAATTGTATTCTATCATCAAATAACTTAGGAGTAGGGATATTTTAGTTTTGTAGAACTTATTTATATGTAGTTCTTTCATAGTGTAATGATATGACGACTTGTAGGGTGTCTGTACCCTAGAGATGATAGTTAGCATTGGTATTAGAATAATAACCCATCGTAGATGATTTCCCTGACCAACCAATTTTCATATAGGATGTTAGTATGTCTTACAGCCTTGATGATTTATTATTTTTCCCTTGCCCTTTTCAGTAAGGCACCAATGACCTTCGTGTCCTACTCGGACACGCCATCTTGTGCTTCATCATTATCACACGACTTTCCTGACACATTAGACTCGGGTACACAATTCACACTTCACTCTCTTGTAATTGACACTTTATTCCCTAGCTACTTAGGCATATAACCTACAAATTTGATCATGTCCTACATATAGATGAACTACTGCACTACCTTAGTATCCTGTATACCTGAAGTGTCCACACAAATTGGCACTGCACCTTAGCACAGGCCCTGCACTTCATATAACATTCCTTGCATATACTTGATTCACATGCACTCATTCATTCATGTACTTCACATACTTTCACCATTGCATATCCTATAGTATATCATAATAACCATTGCATGTCTTGCCCTTTTGTTTTGGTTAATTGCTGTTTGTGCTAGTAAACCTCTATGTTAGGCTAATGCTATGCATTGTGTATATATTATAGGGATATATGTGATAAGTAATTGGGTTAAGGGATTCTGCATATATTATATAGATTAGGCATATGAGACGGTTAGTCTATATGTATGCATAGATGATACACTTGGAATACTGTGGGTTCTATGGGTTACATTAGAGATATATGGGTATTAGAGGGTAAGATATATGGGGTTATGTGAGGTATTTTAGAGTACGTGTTATGGTTAAGGGTTAGAAGTTATGAGTCTAGTTTAATGTGGAGTATACATGTGTATGTTTGAACTTAGGATTTAGTTGGTCTTGATATTTTTAACACTATAGACTATTTAGGTCTAAACCCTAGATTAGCCATTGACCCAATATTCCAAGTTGACTTAGTTGACCAGTTTTGACCAAGTACTTGGATGTTGACAAATTGATTAGTTGTTGACCGGTAGTTGACCATTGACTATGTTTGACTTAGTTGATTAGAGATAGGATTAGAAGTAGGTTTTTATTTGTTTGATCATGTTTGATTATTTAGTAACATGAGACTTTGTTTGTTTTTAGGTCGGAGACATGGTTTTTCTGCAAATATCTCCGACTCGTGGTACCATACATTTTAGTGGAGGTGGGAAGCTTAGCCCACGCTTTATCGGACCTTTCGTGATCAGCGGGAGAGTCGGTGACGTGGCATACAGGCTAGACTTGCCACCTGCACTAGTGGATGTCCACAACGTATTCTACGTATCACAGTTGAGACGGTACGTGGCTGACCTTAGCCATGTACTCGATCACTCGGAGATTGAGGTGGGACCTACTCTCAGTTATCTAGAGCAGCCAGTGGAGATTCTGGATCGCCGAGAGAAGGTACTGAGAAACCAGGTGATACCCTTGGTTCGTGTCGCATGGAGGCATCATTCTCGAGGAGAGTCTACCTGGGAGCGGGAGGATAAGATGCGCGAGCGATACCCTTAACTTTTTGGACCTTGAGGTATGATTGTCTATCCTTCTTATCTGTTTAGTTTCGTCTTTCAATTTCAAGGACGAAATTTTTTAAGGAGGGTAGATTTGTCACTACCATATTTCTAGTTCGAGGGTATTTTTGTCATTTTGAATTTATTCGAATTTAATATATATTTATTGGAATGGTGTAATTTTAATATTATTTAATTAGTTGTCATGTATTGTGATTAGCCCTAACCTAGATTGGACCTAACCTTGATTAGTCATAGCTAGTCTTTGTTAGCCATGGTTAGTTTTAGTTAGTTATGATTAATTTTGGTTAAGTCATGATTAGTTAGAGCTAACTAGGTTGCAACTTAGACTAGTGTGTAAACCTAGATTTTAGCCCCTTGATTTGACTAGATGATAGGAGAGCCCTTGATCTATTTCCCAAAACCCTAACCCTGGAAGTATTGGCCGATCTAGGGATCCATGCCCACCCCCTATTTAATGCCTCTCAAATTTTCTTGCCTCTTTTGTTCATTCCTCCATTTTTTTCAAGAGCAAAGTTTATTCTTCCTTCAAACTTTTCTATTTTGATCAATACTCCTCCATTTTCATTCAAATCTCTTGCATTGTAACCTAATTTCTGTTCTCCTACTGTTGGTGGAGGTGAACCTCATATTTGGTATGGGCTTTGAGCTAGCTAGGAAGGATCTCCATTATTGAGCTTTCTTGAGGAGGAGCACCACATAGGTAACTTCCTATTCAACCATTAGATTTTCGATTTCTTGACATATTTTCATAGACCTAGGTGTCCTCTAACTGTAGGAATAGGTTTCGTGTGGTGTCGTGTCCTTTACGTGTCCGTATCGGACACGTATCAGCCTAGGTTTAGTAGTATTCGACGAAATGCCACAGTGGGCATTTCGACTTTGTTTTCGATTGTATTTGAATAGGAAATTAGGTTTTCGTGTAGCTTATCACCTTCTTCTTGACTGAACACGGATCGAGTCCAGTTCGTGTCGTGATTGGACTCATGGATACGCCCCGCGCGCGCAGTCGGCTGTCCTGCTACTCGCGTGTCCGTACGGCTATTCTAGGGTGCGTGGACACGTGTCCTTGGACACAGAGCTTGGGGCAATGTCTGACACGACACTTCCAAAGTCTCGTGTCCAATGGACTTGTATCGAGAGTGCTAGGACTCGTGCACTGGTCACACGGTCTGTGTCAGTCGTGTGTATTGTGATTCGTGTGGTTCTGGACACGCTCGTGTCCTGTTTTTGGACACGATACTATATGGATAACACGAGCACATGTTCGACACTAAATACCAACCATTAACCTAGCATATAAATTGTTATTTCTATGATTGAAATAGGAAATCCCCATTTTCTGATACTGTTAAGTATCAGTAAAATTACACACTATTTTCTTCCATTTCGATTACTTTTAAATGTTAATATCATGTGATATAAATTGGTTTAGATGCTGTTACAATTATATATCATGATAGGTGTAACTCTACTTCCTGATTTTTAAAATAAATAATTTGATTTCTAAAAATTATACAATTGATATTATTAGCTTTAAATAATAAATTAGTTTTAATTTATAAATTTGGTAATTTAGTGTTGGAGGGAATTAATTTTGGACCACTTTTCAAATTTGAAAAGTTGTTGTAACAACTTTGGGTCCACCATGTGAACTCTTAACTAATTTTTAATCAATTCATGAATTAATGAAAAGGGGGGGTTTTCTACAAAATTTACTTAGTAGAAGGACCTATACAAAAAGGGATTATAGCGGGAGGGCTTTTCTGCAAAGTTGCCATTTCCTTCTTTAAAAATCAATTGGTGAAGAGAGAGAGAGAGAGAGAGCTCAGCTCATTTTCACCAAACTATTCCTCCCTATCCGAGAGTTCTTCCCCCAAATCTCTACACTCTCTTGACCTAGCCACCTCCTCGCTGACGGAAGAGAAGCGATGGCGGTGGCGACCGACGGTCTTCCAACCTCCGACCACGATGATGAGTCTGACCACAGTGGCAACGTTCTTCCGACGACGTGTCGAGGTTTTCCCGGCGATAGCAAGGCAACCCCAGGCGACAACCGACAATTTTTCTGTGCGCGTTCGAGTCGTTCTCCCGACAACGGAGCTCTAAGACGAGCCGACGATAACGATGGCGAATGACGAGACAAGTTCCAACGGCGACGGCGACGGGGGATCAAGTCCTGACAGCGGCTAGACAATTTTCCTGTGTCACGAGTACTACTACTCCGACGAATTCTCCTTTCAGCAACTTCGTCTTCTCCGGTGAATCGACAAACTCCTTCAATTCCTGGTGAGTTTTCCATCGAGCTTTCACATTGAGATAAACTCGATCAACTTGATCCTTGGTCCTTCTCTCTTTTAAGTCTAGAATAGAGTTTTGTGGAATTCTTGATTGATTGGTGTTCCGGTTTCTTCCTGGTTCGGATTTGAGCAGGGAATCGTTTCGGTAAATTATAGTGTACCTTGAAATAAGGATCGATCGAAGGACGGTAGACCGATTCTAGTTAATGCTGATCGATTGGAATACAAATCCTGGGTAAGTATTTTGGCCCCAAATCCTTTTGCAGATTTTTATGAGTTGAGTATCAATTGGTCTGATGTACTGTTCTCTTTCATGATCTGGACCTGTTCGCTCAATTGTCGCAGTGGAACTCTTGAATGCTATTGAGTTCGAAGATTGTGTCCGACTCGTGGACGTATTCTTGATTCCACTGTTTCCCTTTCCTTTCGCTATTATGCTATCACCCTATGAAATTATTGAATCTTTACTTCTATTCTTTGAGTATGGATGTGTTGGTCAGGATCGGTCGGTTGTGACCTGGATTGTGTTGGCGTATATCCGGATGCTAGTCAGTGGTGTGGGTTGTGTCGGCCGTAGCAGGATCGGTTGTGTGTGTGTGACCTGGTGTCTGTGTCAGGTTCGTGTTAGCATTGTTCGTGTAGGAGTACGGGTGCGAGTTCGAGTACAGCTTAGAAGGGGCTGGACCAGTTCAGTAACTAGTGCTGTGGAGATTTGGACTCGAGACTTAGTTTGCGGTTTGCAATAGCGATGTATCGATCCTTTTGTCTCTGCAGCTGCGAAATTCAACTGCTATACAGTAGCTTGACCTTGCAATATAGTTGTGTCATTTCCATTTGAATTCTTCAATTGTATTTTCTTCTGGCCAAACTATTATGTATAACTGAGTTGTATATTCTCTCATTGATTTTGTATTTCCCTTTCAAATTTTCGAATTGCAACTGGGGAGGACCTTGAGTCCGATTGACTTGCTGTTAGAATTGAACTGTGGAGTTTAGTTTTTACTTGCCAAAATTTTGTTCCTATTTATATTTATGGAGGACTGGGGAAAGCATGTAGCAGTATTTGAGAGAGAGGAGCTGGGCTTGTTTGAGTATTAGCTAAGTTTTATGAGTATTATTTTTCAATTGCTAATACAATGTTCACAGGCCAGGTTACTCTAATGTTGTCCTTAGAGTTTGAGATGCTTGAGTAAAGGAATAGAGGTTACTAGGCATGTGATTGCTTTTCCTTAATAGTGTATACTTTTGAAGTTTTGGCTCAAATTAGTACTTGTATAGTCATCTCCCTATGTGAATTTTAGAGTTAGCGATGTTTTGGGTGTCTATAGAGATGCTAGATGCTGGGTTAAGTTTAATACTTGCCGGCCTTTGTCAGCTGGGTTTGGTCGAGTAGGAACCTAACTCCTTGTGAATCATTATATTTGGTTTAACTAATATCTACTTTGATATGTTAGGACAAGTAGCATTTTTCTAAGTATTATTTGGATAATAGGGTTATTTCTCAAATAATGAATCTAGTTCTAATTTGCATTTATAACCTAATCTTATTTTGTTAAAACCCTTTTATATCTAGTATATTGTATAAGTTAAATAGTTATATATTTATGTATATATAATTGGATCTTTGGTATCCCTAGATAAATAGATAGTTAGCAATATCTAGCCAATGATAAATTGTCCCTAACCAATTTGTACCTAACTTCAGATGGACTTAGAGATTACTATCTCCCTATTCCCGATCTTCCCGGAGCAAAGGCAAGTAATTTTCTACGGTTTTGTACATTTACATTCCTGTACCCTTTCTTGTGACACGTCATGGCACGATATTCATGTACTCCTGTATTCCTGTACCCTTGCTCTTGTACTTATTAGTGTCGGGTGGGGAAATACACTAGCCATGTGACCAATCCCGGTTACTATATATTCCTGTACCTAGCTTAGGCCTCGCACTGTGCACGCGGGTCCTAAGTCGTACCATATTCATGTACTCCTGTGCATGCTCCTGTACTCACCCCAGCCGGTCACATGGACTAGATATATTTAGATAATGTGCACTTGTCATGTCTGGTACTTCAGGATTATAGTTTCATTCATGTACTTTACATGTTCCTGTACTTTACATTCTTGTACTATAGATCCTGTACTCATTTCCTGTATTACTTTCTTGTATTTTCCTATTCATTCTTGTATATCTTTTCATGTACCCCTGTACACATTTCATATCATGTTCTTGTTTCATTACCTAGAACTGTACTTTGCTCTGGTCCTGAATAGGATATATTACAGGTATGCTTGCAGGACATTGTTCTACTCTATGGGCCAGAGCCCAGGATTTAGCTGAGCAGGATGAGGCTTAGCTTGAGGCTTCAGGTTTAGATTACTTAGCTTTACTTTGAGATATTGACTTTAAGAGTTTCATAGCACTTTTCATTCCTGTTGATTCTGGTACATTATGATATCTGGATTTGTGGATTATGGTGATCATTCTGGGATACGTTTTTAGATGCTGTGATTCTATACTTTCATGTTTATCTGGTTAGTTTTCCCTAGCTTGGTACAGCTTACTTCGTCGTGTCTAACGACGAAGGCTGGGCGTGTCCGACTCATGTTCGATTATTCGGGAGTGGGTCGTGATATATTTTTAGTGGTGGCCCATACAGGTCTATCCTAATGGTACCTAGGTCTTAGCGTACTATTGGAGGACTTGATTACACTAGGAAAACTTGATCACAACATAGGAAAATTGGAAAATAAGTGTATATCAGGTATATTGATATTCTATAAACACTTGTTGTATTTAGGTCTAGCTTATTTTAACAGTTTTCTGTTTTTTCAGATAGTTCAAAAGCACGCGACACCGGAACAGTTGATCCGCCTATACTTGAGGTTCCGAGCTTCCACCCCGCAGGTCATCCTTACTATCCCCATGGGTAGTACGCAGTTGACGGAGACGTTCCAAGAGTTCCTTGACACCCAGAGGGAGCAGGCCATCATTTTTTCAAGCCAGATTTTTGGATACACTCTCCGAACCATGAAGGACTTCTGATTTTCTGACTCTCAGACCATGGATTTCTCCGACACCGAGCGCATATCTTGTACTGAGAAGCAGATCGAGAACTTGGAACCGCCACTGAAGATCATCCAAGTCTCGAGGAACTCGACTTCTCTGAAGATTGAAGTCATCAACCGAGAGATCCAGCTTGTAGCACATACAACCAGATGGGAAACTGAAGCCATGAGAGACATGAAGACTTATGACGGAGTTAGCAGCTATTATGGATCCGCAAAACGTCCCAACACTCAGACTATGCTTCTTTAGTCACGTCATCAGCTGCATCATCAGGGGCAGATTCAGGTCCACATTTACTTAATAAAGGATTGCCAGCAAGTCGCATCATCGGGAGTAGGTCTCAGCAGCCAGCACACCAGCAGACATATATTTCTATCAGAGGCTCTGTGCTTCAGCCCAGCGGGAGATCCAGACTCAGATTCAGATGACGACCACTTACAATTTCTACCGTCGTCAGGACATCACCACGAAGAATGCTACAAAAGACGGAGACTATGCTTGTACTGCGGATCGCCTACTCACCAAGTCAAAGATTGTCCGGAGACCGTTGATCGCACTGCCCGAGAACAAGCACGAGGAGCATCGGACTACACAAAGGGACACACCTTTTCAGAATCAGCAAACACATGGAGCACTACCGTAAGTACCAGCCTACGACAGGATAATTGAAAAAAAAATTTAAGTGATTCCGGAGGAATACTGAAGACAGACTGAAGACAGAAGATTTCTTTCGCATGGTTGGAAAAACCATGTATCTTGATTAGCAATCCAGTCTTTACTTAAATTTTTTCTAACACCTAGATCATTTCTTGAAACTTCTCGTTTTCTTGTTTGAAATCCTGATTGATATTCGAAACTTATTTCTAGATATTATTTTCTATTCGGTAAACTTGTTCCAGATCCACAATTCGATACTTGTTGGAATACACTATTCGATACCCTGTTTCATAATTCATTATTTATGGCTTTTTTTTTGCTTCTATTTGAAAATTTCCTATTTGAACCATGTGTTATTTGATATTTTATTTCTATCCGAAATTTCATTTTGAAACCTGCCCCCAATCGAAACATTGTTTGAACCTTCACTCCTATCTTGACACTTGCTTGAGATTCAGCCCCTATTCGAGACATCGTTTGAAGATCTTATTTTCTATTATGAAATTGTGGCTCATTTCCTATGTGATTTTGTTTACTAATTGAGACTGGTTTCTATTCAAGAAATTATTTCTGTTCACAACCTTGTTCGACCTTGTTTCCTATTGAAATTCTATTTGTTTCATAATCAGGGTTCGATACCTGTTTCTTGTTCGCTATTTGATACCCTGATTTCTAAATCATTGTTCGTAACCTTGCTTCCTGTTCGAGATTATGTTCAAGATTTCACTTTTTATTCGCGGCTTTGTTGATATCGATTTCCTATCTAAGATTTGTTTCATGTTGAACTCTTGTTCGAGACTTCATTGTCGTTCGAGATTTTGTTATATATTATGTACAAAGTTTTTGGTCCTTATTTCGAGACTTTGCCTTCCATCTGATACATTGCTTCTATGCAACCTTCGCGGTTTCGTTATTCGGGATTACGTTCCTTATACGGAATCTCGTTACCATTCCGGATATCAGTTGAAATTTTGTTATAATTTGAAACTTCGCTCCCCGTCTGAAATTTTAAATCTCCCTGGTTGTCCTTTTGTACTCAGTACCCTTGATTTGATTCTGTATTGCTTCATAGTACCTAATAAACCCTTGTATTCTAACAGACAGGTAACCTCACCATTTTCGTGACTTGGACTATTAAAACTTATTTGGATTCCTTGAAATTCTCCTATAGATGAAGTTCAAAGGCTACTCGATAACCTACTATGGCGTGACAGTTGCGCGCTGCAGCCATTATCTGGATTATGGAGACTGAAGGTTCACTGCAGCCAGTAGCGCACTGGCGAGGCAGGAACTCTAAGTTGAAGTGATTTCAGACTTTCATAGGTTTTCAAGTATTGTCGAGATTTTGCTACATTCTTCATATCTTAATCTCTTGGGTTGCTTCATCAATGATTATTGAAAAATGGATAAGGTTGACAGAATATTCGGTGACATATTGTTATTTGAGTCACGGAGCCGAAAGTCCACTGCAGTCAGTTATATACTGGCGGGGTAGGGATTCTAGGCAAAGTAATTTCAAATAGCTATATGTTCCCGGACACCATGGAAACTATATCCATTTTTATATGATTATTGCACGTTCATCCTAATTTGATACTAATGTCTCCTGAGTATTTCGTACGTTCCTCAAATCAACCCTTGCTAATTACCTTCTAGTACTGTATCGTTAGATCATTGATTTCCTCAAATTATACATTGCCAGATTTTGATTCCATACTTCGTTTGTGTCTTGTCTAAATTTTGATCTTAAATCATGTCTGTCTGACCATGATTTTCCTATCATGTGCTAGCCACTTGTGTTAAAACTATCATTTTTTTATCATACTTAATAGTTGTGTCTTCATGATTTTGCTCCTCTGAGTTGTAATTAAAATTCCTTCCACTTCGTGACTATTTGATCCTCGATCTTTGTCAAAGCGTGATATCCCAAACTTCTTGTGTATACTTGGACTCAAGGCTTAGAGCGTCATGGATCGACAAAAGCACTAGGCGAACAACAACAGATGGTCACCGGAGTTAGCAGTTAGAAGCAGAGTGTTCCTGAAGAATCTTGTCGACCAGAGGCACCATTCGTTTTGGCAAAGGCGGAAGGTTCAGTCCGAGATTCAGCGGGCCTTTTGACGTGATGACGCGTATTGGTGATGTGGCATATTGACTAGCGCTTCCAGCTAGCTTGGAGGGAGTGCACGACGTTTTCCACGTGTCCCAGCTTCGACGCTACACTCTAGATCCGAGTCATGTGGTGGACTATTCAGAACTAGAGGTGGGTCCGAGATTGACTTACGAAGAGCAGCCAGTGGAGATCCTTGGTCGGAAGGAGAAGCGCTTACGGAACCAGGCTAATTCTCTTGTTCGTGTCATGTGGAGACACCACTCTCCGGGAGAGTCCACATGGGAGCGCGAGGACGAGATACGGGAGAGCTATCCCACTCTGTTTGATTGATTTGATTGTACTCTGTTTTTATGGAATTCTATTTTCAATAAATGACTAGTGTTTGGACCTTTGTGATTTGCTGAGATTTGTTTTTCGTCCTTTGAATTTCGAGGAAGAAATTTTTTAAGAGAGGGAGATTTGTAACTCTACTTCCTGATTTTTAAAATAAATAATTTGATTTCTAAAAATTATACAATTGATATTATTAGCTTTAAATAATAAATTAGTTTTAATTTATAAATTTGGTAATTTAGTGTTGGAGGGAATTAATTTTGGACCACTTTTCAAATTTGAAAAGTTGTTGTAACAACTTTGGGTCCACCATGTGAATTCTTAACTGATTTTTAATCAATTCCTGAATTAATGAAAAGGGGGAGGGTTTTTCTACAAAATTTACTTAGTAGAAGGACCTATACAAAAAGGGATTATAGCGGGAGGGCTTTTCTGCAAAGTTGCCATTTTCTTCTTTAAAAATCAATTGGTGAAGAGAGAGAGAGCTCAGCTCATTTTCACCAAACTATTCCTCTCCATCCGAGAGTTCTTCCCCCAAATCTCTACACTCTCTCGACCTAGCCACCTCCTCGCTGACGGAAGAGAAGCGATGGCGGTGGCGACCGACGGTCTTCCAACCTCCGACCACGACGATGAGTCTGACCACAGCGGCAACGTTCTCCCGACGACGTGTCGAGCTTTTCCCAGCGATAGCAAGGCAACCCCAGGCGACGACCGACAATTTTTCTGTGTGCGTTCAAGTCGTTCTCCCGACGACGGAGCTCTAAGACGAGCCAACGATAGCGATGGCGAATAACGAGACAAGTTCCAACGGCGACGGCGACGGGGGATCAAGTCCTGACAGCGGCTAGACAATTTTCTTTTGTCACGAGTACTACTACTCCGACGAATTCTCCTTTCAGCAACCTCGTCATCTCCGGTGAATCGACAAACTCCTTCAATTCCTGGTGAGTTTTCCATCAAGCTTTCACATTGAGATAAACTCGATCAACTTGATCCTTGGTCCTTCTCTCTTTTAAGTCTAGAATAGAGTTTTGTGGAATTCTTGATTGATTGGTGTTCCGGTTTCTTCCTGGTTCAAATTTGAGCAGGGAATCATTTTGATAAATTATAGTGTACCTTGAAATAAGGATCGATCGAAGGACGGTAGACCGATTCTAGTTACTGCTGATCGATTGGAATACAAATCCTGGGTAAATATTTTGGACCCAAATCCTTTTACAGATTTTTATGAGTTGAGTATCAATTGGTCTGATGCACTGTTCTCTTTCATGATCTGGACCTGTTCGCTCAATTGTCGCAGTGGAACTCTTGAATGCTATTGAGTCCGAAGATTGTGTCCGACTCGTGGACGTATTCTTGATTCCACTGTTTCCCTTTCCTTCAGGTATTATGCTATCATCCTATGAAATTATTGAATCTTTACTTCTATTCTTTGAGTATGGATGTGTTGGTCAGGATCGGTCGGTTGTGGCCTGGATTGTGTTGGCATATATCCGGATGCTAGTCAGTGGTGTGGGTTGTGTCGGCCGTAGCAGGATCGGTTGTGTGTGTGTGACCTGGTGTCCGTGTCAGGTTCGTGTTGGCATTGTTCGTGTAGGAGTACGGGTGCGAGTTCGAGTACAGCTTAGAAGGGGCTGGACCAGTTCAGTAGCTGGTGTTGTGGAGATTTGGACTCGAGACTTAGCTTGCGGTTTGCAATAGCGATGTGTCGATCCTTTGGTCTCTGCAGCTGCAGAATTCAACTGCTATACAGTAGCTTGACCTTGCAATATAGTTGTGTCATTTCCATTTGGATTCTTCAATTGTATTTTCTTCTGGCCAAACTATTATGTATAACTGAGTTGTATATTCTCTCATTGATTTTGTATTTCCCTTTCAAATTTTCGAATTGCAACTGGGGAGGACCTTGAGTCCGATTGACTTGCTGTTAGAATTGAACTGTGGAGTGTAGTTTTTACTTGCCAAACTTTTGTTCCTATTTATATTTATGGAGGACTGGGGAAAGCATGTAGCAGTATTTGAGAGAGAGGAGCTGGGCTTGTTTGAGTATTAGCTAAGTTTTATGAGTATTATTTTTCAATTGCTAATACAATGTTCACAGGCCAGGTTACTCTAATGTTGTCCTTAGAGTTTGAGATGCTTGAGTAAAGGAATAGAGGTTACTAGGCATGTGATTGCTTTTCCTTAATAGTGTATACTTTTGAAGTTTTGGCTCAAATTAGTACTTGTATAGTCATCTCCCTATGTGAATTTTAGAGTTAGCGATGTTTTGGGTGTCTATAGAGATGCTAGATGCTGGGTTAAGTTTAATACTTGCCGGCCTTTGTCAGCTGGGTTTGGTCGAGTAGGAACCTAACTCCTTGTGAATCATTATATTTGGTTTAACTAATATCTACTTTGATATGTTAGGACAAGTAGCATTTTTCTAAGTATTATTTGGATAATAGGGTTATTTCTCAAATAATGAATCTAGTTCTAATTTGCATTTATAACCTAATCTTATTTTGTTAAAACCCTTTTATATCTAGTATATTGTATAAGTTAAATAGTTATATATTTATGTATATATAATTGGATCTTTGGTATCCCTAGATAAATAGATAGTTAGCAATATCTAGCCAATGATAAATTGTCCCTAACCAATTTGTACCTAACTTCAGATGGACTTAGAGATTACTATCTCCCTATTCCCGATCTTCCCGGAGCAAAGGCAAGTAATTTTCTACGG
>JANAVB010021600.1:16268707-16533707 GCA_029216955.1 Iris pallida | reverse complement strand
TATATATATATATATATATATATATATATATATATATATATATATATATATATGAAAAATTCTATAATACATTCGCCCATTTTGGATGCATCGATACATCCAAAATCTGGACCGTTGGATGTTAATCCAACGGTTCAGATTAAATTCTGATGAAATAATGCAGGAGACATCATTTAATGCTACTTTTGACTTTTGACCTCATGTTAACTTGCTATAGCAGGTCATTCTTCAATGCAATTTTTTAATGAACACCATAAATTAACTCATATATACTTTCTCTTTCGTCCAGGTAATTTAATATTTTATGCAACTACGTATATAAAACAATAATTGTATGTCGGCCGGAAAGGAAGGACACAGTGTGTCTAGGTCTATAGGCTATGTAGACGACGACACCACCGCCGCTGACGATCTAGATGGTGACACCGACGATGAAATGGTACATTTAGGACGGAGAATGGTACATTTAGGAAGCCGATAAAAGCTCGTTCTCTCAAATCTCTTCTTTGTGTAAATTAAATCCAAGGAGGACACAATCCCTAAGGACACAAAGTGTCCAGGTCTGTAGGCAATCTAGACGATACTACCGCTGTTAGCAATCTAGATGAGGACACCGGCGACGAATGGTACAATTAGGACGGAGAATGGTACATTTAGGAAGCCGATAAAAGCTCGTTCTTTCAAATCTCTTCTTTGTGTAAATTAAATCCAAGGAGGACACAATCCCTAAGGACACAGTGTGTCTGTAGGCGATGTAGACGACACCACCGCTGCTGGCAATCTAGATGAGGACACCGACGACGAATGGTACATTTAGGACGGAGAATGGTATATTTAGGACGGAGAATGGTACATTTAGGAAGCCGACAAAAGCTCGTTCTCTCAAATCTTTTATTTATGTAAATTAAATCCAAGGCGGACACAATCTCTAATTTTAGTTATTGCTTAGCAGAGTCTGCTTAGTTGTTGTAAAATTATGGTGTTGCTTCTGTGACACTTTCATCTTTAATCTCATGTTTTTTATGAATATGTGTTATGTTTGATTTTGATTTAGTAATCTTTCCGTAATTAGTTTTTTTTTTGTTTCATCTAACAATTTAATATTTTTGTTATAAAGCTACAGGTCATGGTGGTGGTGGTGGAAGGAGAAACGGAGATGAAGAAGGAAAGAAGAAGAACTTCCGGTTCGCGACGGACTTCGTCGAGTTCCTCAATCAAGCGGAATTAAACCTCTTATAGAGTTCCTTAATTGAAGTTGATCATGATAACCTTTTGTATTTTTCAAACGGTTAGTAGAATCTTCCTCGAGCCCTCCTCAATCAAACGGCTAGTAGATTGTTTGCTAATCTCGAAATTTATTTGTCTTTCCATCTTCCTCACTTTTGTACTTCTCTCTTGCTATATATACAATAGTTTTCTTGTTTCATAGTACTATTATTCATTCTGAAATACATAGAATAGTTTTCTGAAATACAATAGTTTTCTTATTCTCAAGATGTCTACTCGTGTGGTGGGAAATGTAGAAGACGTAGAAGATTGGTTGTCAGCTCCAAATGAAACCTTTATTCCGCGTATGTTGCGCAAGATTGAAGAACATCTGTCGACGATTTCAGCTGAAGTTGTAAAGATCAATTCTAAGGTTTATTCATTAGAAATTGAACAAATAAATTTATCTCGGCGTTTTGAGAAGGTTGAAGAATCTCGAGCTTTGAAGAAGGCATCTTCATCTGGAGCATTTAATAATGTGAAGGTGGTTTCCGTTGAATCTTCTTCCGATGAGGAGGACGTGGAGCTACAGTCTAGTAGTAAAGCATTGGACCGAATTCTCGCATTGTCCCCTACAGAAGAAACTGACTTTAGCAGTTCTTCTAAAAGAATGCGTAAAAATTTAGATCCGGTCACACCATCGAAAAGTTTAACAAGGGGTTCAACCTCGAAGCCTAGCAATTGTACTAGTGGTTCTTCGAGTTATTACAACTATATTTTTGCCGATGATAGACCTGACGAGTAAGTAATATGAGTTTTGATTTAATTCCAACAGTTTTTTTCTCCTAATTTGTTCGTTTCTTTTCTTAGAAAAATAATATCATCTTGCAACAAAATCTATGTGTCTCGGTTTGAGATGAAGACCTTAGCTTCTTTAACGAGAATTAAAAATGGGGTATGTATAGAGAGTATATTTCTTCTTAGATGCCATCTATGTTTACTTCGATTCCATCGCTTACATTTTTAATGATTTATTCAGATTGTAGGCATTGTCTCTGCTCTTCTCACCGCGGAGGAACGGAAAAGAACCTCCAATAAAGCTAATGTATGATTTTTACCAATAAAGATATCGGTGAGTGAGCATTTTATTCTTCAATGCATATGCATTAACAATTTTCTTGTTTTTTTGTCCTTCATAATGTATTAGTTGATGTGTATGTAGAAAGAAACTTACCTCCATCCGACAAAAAGCTTCATGAAATATGGAAGAAGTACAAATATTTTCAGGATTACATGGGATCTTTAAGCACTTGTAACGAGGTATTAATGTATTTCTGTTTAAATATTAATCCTAATTTTCTGAAAATTTACTAATTTGTTTTACCTAATTAATCCTGATTCAGATATACATACCCATTCTTCTGGACGGATACTATACTCTTGCAAGAGTTCTGGTTAAAAAAAGGACTATTGAAATTTGGGACTCACTTGCATCTAAAGATGATCTGATTCAAAACAAAACAGCCATAAAAGAAATAGTAAGCTCATATTCATCAATTTTTATGAATTGGGAACAAGATATGCGGTATATTAATACATATTGTATTCTGGTAATTGTAGCTTTTAAATTTGGATCTCTTTCTCGAAGAAGAGATTTTGAAGTTGAGAGATGCTAGGTTCAGCTTTTCTACTTCTGCAATAAAACATCCTTCTTATGTTCCCCGCCAAGGTAATTCTGTTTATTGTGGGATTTTTGTAATTGCATTCATGAAAGACCGATGTAGTCTAGACTACCGTTCTCTCAATGTAAGTCTGAAAATATGTCGTTAAAAACTTACACTTTTTAGAGCAATATTTTTGATGTTATGTTTGTTATATGCAGTTTGATGCGGGAATGGAAAGACGCAAAGCTGCTGAATGGATTACAACTTCAGAGCACAATGAAGTATTAAAAGGAGTCCAATCTGAAATGATTGAATACGGAAGACGATAATTTTTTTCTTCTTCTTTTATATCTAATGTATGGAAACCCATAATGTATTATGTTCATTTGTTTTGTTGAGTTGTAATAACATTTTTGCCAAACGGCTTCGATTCTTTTTGATTAAGCAGAACCATTTTTGCCCTTCAAATTAATATAATTAAGCAGAAATGAGTCTTTTGCCCTTCCATCGAATGACATTTTTGCCCTTCTAATTAATTCAAAACACACCCGAACCCTTTTATTACAAAAAAAACGTTTCGATTCTTCCTCTTCTTCCATACTCTACTCTGTACTCAAACCTAGGTCATTCTCCTCCAAAATCTTCAAACCTTCCTCTCTATTCGCAATCTTCACACCATGTCGGCATCAGCGGCAGAATCATCACCGGCAGCATCACCAATTAGAGAAGATGCACCAGTTACAGAAAATCTAAAAGCGATAGACGGAGAACAACCGAAACCCTATTCTAAGAAAGTTGCACAAAAAAAAGAAAAAAGTTGCTAAACAAAAAGAAGTGCAAGAAAAAGTGCAAACAGAAGGTATAACTTTGATTTTGTGTTGCAAATTCTGTATAAATTACAAGGAAAATGACATTCTCCGTCATAAAACGCATTTGAATGTTAAATTATATTCGCCATTTAATTTGGAACGGAGAATGGCATTCTCCGTCTAACTTGAAACGGAGAATAACATTTCCAGTGTTAGAACACATTAGAATGTTCATTCTTCTTTTTATTTTAAACGGAGAATGACACTCTCCGTGTCATTTGAAACGGAGAATGACATTCTCCATGTTAGTTTACACGGAGAATGTCATTCCCAGTGTTAAAACCCATAAGAATGGCCATTCTCCAACCTATTTTTTTTGTTTTTTTGTTTCGTAGAAAAAAAATCTGTCAGGAATAAGGATTCAATACTTTTTCGTTCTACCTTCAAGCCAATGCTAAATCTTATGGAGGAGGTCAATCAAGATGTTGGTCGTTTACCTGAGCAAGTTATTGGTTCCTTGAAGAATACCGGTTTCTGGAATTTTGTCGAGATTTTCTACCAAAATAGAGTCCACGTCTCCGAAGTGGCCAAGGTAATAGAAGGGCTTGAGAATTTAATTGTAAGTTACACAGAAGAAGAAGATGGCATCAGGTGCTTTGAATTGAGTACCACTGTTAAAATCGCGCTAAGCGTCGACGATATGGCAGTCATATTCGGTCTACCGCTGAATGAAAAAAGCGATGATGATGTTTTTTACAGAAGATTGATAAAGGAAAAATAACAACAGCCCACACCACCAGCATCATTGAGCCTATGTAGAGATCACTTCACAAGATTGCTGGCTAATACTAAGGGCAAACACTCAGAAGTCACGGATAAGGAAGTGAGAGACCAGTTCTTTGAATTGTTACGATGGCTTCGTGGCGGAGATAACGCTGTTAATCCAGATGATTTGGCAAAGCTAATAGTCTTCTACTTGTGCCAAACAGTATTCTTCACAAAGTCTGGCGGTTCAAATTTATCGTACAGATTCTTGGCCTTGGTAGACAGTGTGGACGTCATCAACAGTATATGCTGGCCAAGGTTAATCCTGGCATATGTAATCGATAGCATAAAGAGGAGTAGAAGCAAAACTGAACAGGGGGATTACTCAATGGCTTTCCACAAATTGGAAGGTTGCACAATATACTTCCTCTATTGGTTTGCAGAACATAGTAAATTTATGGAAAGGAAGTTCGCCCCAATTCCTGATTACCCAAGATTTTTCACATGGAATGGGTACGAAATCTCAAACTTCTTCAAGGCCGAATATCACAACAAAATGAGATCGAAGATGATATTAGAAGATCTGGTTATACCTGTTGGGGAAGAAGAAGGGCACAAAGAAGATGAGCCACCTATAGAAGAATTTGAAAAAGAGGGAGAGGAAGAACACCAAGAAGCAGGTAGGGATAATTTTGATGAACAACGGATACCACAGCATCATGAAATGGGCGCTGTGATGGACGACTCAGCAAAGGAATTGGAGGATTTGAGAAGACATCATTCTGATATTCTTGCGCAGAATGAAGAACTCAAAGAAAAGTTAAAAGAGATGGAGGAACAAGGAGCACAGTTACGTGCAGCCAACCTTGAGAATGTCATACTCAAAGAAAAGCTGAAAGAGCTCGAGACAGAAGAAGCACAACAACGTGAAGTCAACGTTGTGATGGAGGGCTCTGTGCATAAACTAGAGGATTTGAGAAGACATCATTCTGATATTCTTGCGCAGAATGAAGAACTCAAAGAAAAGTTAAAAGATATGGAGGCACAAGGAGCGCAGTTACGTGCAGCCAACCTTGAGGATGCCATGCTCAAAGAAAAGCTAAAAGAGCTTGAGGCAAAAGAAGCGCAACAACGTGCAGTCAACGTTGTGAAGGAGGACTCTGTGCATGAACTGGAGGATTTGAGAAAGCAGAATTCTGTTCTTATTGCAGATGTACATGCAGAAGGTAAAATCTTTTCTATTTCAAATTTCTAATTTGTAATCTTCCAGGAGAATGGCTATTCTCCGTAGATTATAACACGGAGAATGGCCATTCTCCGTGTTATTTGAAACGGATAATTGCTCAATACAAAAAAAGTGTCTTTCTGGGACGCCAAAAATCCGTCTTAAAATGGCCCAAATCAGTCCTAAATCGTAATTTGGGACGAATTTTAGGATAGAATGTAACAGTGCTATTAGGGTGGCGTGGCAAAAAGTTTTAGGACGAAAAATACCGTCCTAATTTGGTTTTAGGGTCGAAAAATCTAACCGTACCAAAAGTGTTTGAATTATTATATGTTTATGACGGTTTACTAAACTGTCCCAAATTACTAAACTGTCCCAAAATAACAGAGTTTGTGACGAATAACATCCGTCCTAGAAAAATTTGCCAGCGTCACAATATATGTCGTTTATATCTAGGACAATTACATAACCGTCCCAAAAGTAATACTTATGAAATTATTGTTTGCATTTCCAGCTATAAACATACAATGTAAATAAACATATAACATAATTCATATGATCATGACCGTTGTCGAGCTTGTTCTCAGGCATATCTCCAGGACTCAGAGCTCCCATACAAAAAAAGCTTAACAAAATCAAGAATTATTTACTATCATTTACAAAATATAAAAACATAGTGCATTAAGTAGAAGACAACAAATTCCATATTTAACTATAATGTTCATTGGTAAACAACAGAAGAGCTTAACATTAAGCATCCTTTACCATCATTTACAAAATAAATCCAAACCACAATACATCACCCACACCATCACTTACAAAATGAACCCATCATCACTACCATTACATACAAAATTATGAACACAAAACATTAAGCACTACACCATATTTTTGAATCATCTATTTAACATTCACAAAATTAACCCAAAATTTTTTCTATCACAAGAGTCGTCACCCATCATTTAAGTAAATCCAGAATACTTTTGAAGGACCTGCAAATGAAATTAAGACATGTCAATATATTAGCAAGGACCTGCTAACTGTACAAACAACCAGAAAAGAAGTATCATGATCATTTGAAGATTCCTACAAATAAGCTAAAACAGTAACAAAGCCATTACTATCCAACCATACTCCAACCTCAGTGTCCAAAACTTCATGAACAAAATACATGCTAAATAATATTTTTCATATATAGCAAGAAAGCAAACCGAACAAGAAGAGAGAGCTCGCACCTGCAATAGTACCTTCACCATCAATATGTCTCCCTCCCCTAGGAGCACCTCCAGTACCATGCAATCATGAACCAATAGAGACATGTCAATATTTATTGTCTAGTAGGTAAAATATCATGTTAAATACCAGGAAGGAATGATCCAAGGAAAAATGTTAATGTAGTTGTCATCAACTATAACAAAATAATGCACAACTATAAAGATGTACCACCATTATTTTGCATTATGCTCTAGCCATACAGTTGACTTGTGTCTATGACTAAATATGTGTGGTTGAGTACAAGGACAAAATATTGGAGGTATCATCCTTAAAAAATACACATAATGAATATAAAGTGGCAGATGGATCAAATATCCAGCAATAAAAACAACAACAATAGTAGTCTCATCCTCAATACACAACTAAACCTGTTATAGGTTGAAGGTATCACAGTTCTAGTTAGATGTATCAAAAGAATCCTTCACTATAATTTACAAATCTAGAGAGGAACAATAGTAGAAACCTCTCGTGGCAAAAGGAGTCACTTAGCAGTCAACCTCAAGAGAGTATTTTTTTCCCCTTCAATTGGCTTTATATAATAGAGTAACCAATACAAAATAGCTATAAAATTCCTTCATGTATGCCATTAATGTTTTTACAAGAGTGATTATGCATTCTAATTTTGACTAGGTCAGTGTACCTAAAGTAAATGCACATCATGACATATATACTGGAAAACTTCAGATACATAATATAGCTGGATATGATGCTTTTCAAATAATCTCACTTCATTATGAAAGTGGAAACCTAAAGCATAATTCATCTTTGTAAGGATAAACACTAGATAAATACATTTAGGAAATACCTAATTGATGTAGCAGATATATATATACTTTTATTATTTAAATGTTAAAATTAAAACTGAGATTATATTAGGAACTCATAAACATGATATATGAAACCAAACCTTTTCTCCAAGTTTGGTTGTGACATGAGCTATTTATCGTCGACATCAAAACTAACACATGGTATATCAGAAAGCAGAATTTCAAGTAGCTAATATTGAAGTTAATTTGAATCACTGTAGTAGTCTTTTTTCCATAAGGTAAGGAGGATCCATGCCACGTTACTTGGCAAGCAAAAAACTTAGTTTTTTGCAATGAATATGTCATGTTACTTGGTAAGGAGGCTCCATGCCCCTAAAAAATTGTCAATAAATCCAATAAATAATAAAGTTTAGCTTTACGATAAATGAGTTACCATTAACCTTAACCTACATTAATTAAACCACAAACACTGGGAATGGAATGCTTGTTTGACAAAATAAAATCCACTGAAAAAACCCTATACAAAATGACTTAATTATATGATGTTGATAATTCTAATACTCCACTTATAGGGTTTTAAATTTTAACATCTAACTTGCATCTTTATATTCCAATAGTTGGATGGTACTATATGGACAAAAGTTTCATGTGAGCCAAAATCTAAATGTTAGGATATTAAGATATATCATCTAACTTGCACCTTCATACTTTATATAAAAGATCACATTAGAGAAGCCATGCACTCGACGAAAATATTTTATTTTACTGAAATTATTTTAGATGGTGTCATAAAGATAACCAGGTTGTTAAAAACTTAAATGGATGCCAATATCAGTAAAAACCAAAAGATGGACATAAAGGCCAACAACCTATTCCCTGAAGCTAGATAAACTCAAGAACGGTTAAATCCAAAAACATAAAAACAAATTATAGGCATACAAGGATTGGGTTTGTTACTCAAGAAATACTTTCGTGTAGAAAGGATTCTATCGTGAGTATTAATGTCTATGAAAGCTCAAATCGAAAGGATCTATCATGAGTTTATATCTTTCAATCTCAAGCCAATTTACAACCATACAACATGAAATTCCCCGATGTTTGCATGAAGACTACTCGTCATAAAAATAAAATTTTCTACTAAAGAATTCTGAAGAATTGGATTATTTTATGGTTTTATGCCTTATCGGTATCGCCTAAAAATCACTGAATTTAAAAGGTTATTCATTGGTACCTGATATGAATGCTAATGCTCTAAAAACTAATAAACAAGAATCAAAAGAAAATCTTGAGTCCATAAACGTAGCAAAAGCATCATTAGGAAATCTAGAGATTCAACAAACTGCTTCATATTAGCTACTTACCACCCTAAATCCAGTAATATGTAGAGATTAATTTTAATAAAAGACTGAAGATGGAACTGACATTATTGTGACCATACCAAATCCTGTACTAAAATCCAAACAACACAATACATGAAAATGAGATAAGATCTACATAAATTGCATAATAACTCAAGCTCAAACTCAACTACATCAAACCGAACCAAAATGATGGTCCCAAGAATGGTCAAACATCACTTTTCAAATGCAACTTAATTTTCCTTAGTTGAAAACAAAGAGTTTGTGCATCTAAAGTAACAACTGAAACAAACTAGACCAATTGCATTCATTTTCTATTTTGACTTTCAACTTCTTATATACAAAAGTACCAAATTTGATACTAATCTATTCACTTCCATGTAGAAGATTGTAAAGTTCTTTTCAATATCAATATAGCTGTCTTGGTGGAACAATATATTGTATAATTATAATCTCTCGACTTTTTTGGAGCTAGTAGACCACTCTAGGAAAGGAAGTTATGGTGATGTTGTGTTCTTGACAAACCATTTGTCGTGTCAGCGGCACTGTGTCCAGTTAGACTCGTGTCGCATTCATACAACATGAAAACAACATGAAAGCATACAAAGCATGCTTGTAAAAACCAGGGCCCACGGATCATGTGGGCGAAAAATAATTAATTTAAACAAAAATATATTAATAATTTTATATCTAAAATAGAAATAGTATTTGCCTCGCCAACATGAAGCCATTGTGGTTAGTACTTTAGAATTATATACTATTGATGGTAGTCTTTTTTTCAATTATTTTTTTGTTTTTTAATATATTTTTTATTATGAATGGGGTTCCTATTTTAAAAGTTCGCTACGGGAGCTCAGAACCAGCATTGGTAAAAACCATTTCAAGTTTTACATGAGGAGCAAGCACACCCAAGCACACACTACAAACCAAGGTGTGTTGGATTAGGCGTTATAGATACATATAGGTCACACTGTATCATTTTGGGTACATATATATAGGTCGTACCATATTGGTTTGGAATGTTCAATCCAATATTGATGCTTGCCAACATTGACCCATGAGATAATATTTTCCAATCAATATAATAGTAGGCAAAAAATAATATTGTCGACACATTGGTTTGGTTAATATGTTAACAAAGTTTAATATTTAACATATCATAACATTTATCTATACATTGACACCATTATCAAAATTGTATTTCTATATATTGCAGTATTTATGCATCTTAATATTTGTACCGTTCGGAAGATTTTTTTTATTTTTTATTTCTTTCTGAGGGCTAATGTCTAACATGTAAAATAAACAGCACACCTTGCGCTACTAACGCCATACCACTATCACTATATATCAACACAACCCTTAAATAACATAGAATGGTACAAAATCACTACTGCAGCACCACATGTTAGACAAGAAAATAATCCCCAATACTTTTTTTATAGATGGAAGAACGAGATTAATCCCAGCCAAATTTTATTCAGTTAAAAGCGAGTGTAAAATACTAGCACAAGTAGCTGAATAATCATTAGCTTGTCCTCATTGTAAGGGATTGAAATTATACATGATTGAAATTATTTGAATCATTTCAATTATTATAGGTATATATTTTTTAAAAGGAGGAGGAAAAGAAATCAATATTAATAAATGATTATTAGATTAAAAGCATGGAAGCTTGTCCTGATGGCCGAGGGATGCTAAAATTACAATAAAATATGTTATAAAAACTAAGACAAAACATGTAGCCTATGTAAACAGTATTAACACTCACATTTTTTGGTAAATAATTCTACGAAAATTGGTAAATAATCCTGTATAGACAAGTGAAAGGCATATAATTAATTTTCAGCAAATTTATGCAAAAAATTGGTAAATAATTCTTATTTTGGACAAGTAATTAATTTTGAGCAAATTGTGAACAAAAAATTGGTAAATAATTTAGGACAGAATAATATGCAGCATGTGCAAACAGAAAACACTCAATTTCTAGAAAAATAACATGCATCTAAAAATTAGGGTAAAAACTAAAAAAATTTGGTAAAAAAATATTCTAAATGTTAGGAAAAGTATACCAAGAAGTAGCACTAGAGAACCTAAGGTTGAAAGAATCACCTAGTAACAAAGATCAGAGAGAAAGAGAGAGAGCAGCAGTAGCAGCACCTAGGTTGCAGCCATTTTTTTATCGGAGAGAGAGAGAGAGAGAGAGGGAAAGATCATAATGGTTTTATGATGAAATTCTGAATGGTTTTGTGATGAACGGTTTAGATTTAGGTCATTTGGTCGAACGGTCAGGATGGGGACACGTGGAGGGAAACTTTCCCCCCTAAAATTTTGGCAATTAGCCACAAAATACTTGCATTCCCGCCGAGTTATTTGGGACAAAAAATTTAATTATTTGGGACAGAAAGTTTTATTAGTCCCAAATAGAGATCCATTTTCGCAATATGTCCCAAAAAATACAGCTTTTTTGTTACAAAAAATATAGCAGTCCCTAAAACTAAACTTTTAGGACGTTTTAAACTAGTGTTTCTAATAGTGTCGTCCCAAAAAGACACTTTTTTGTAGTGGCTATTCTCTATCATTTCGATACTGGAAAGGTTATTCTCCGTGTAATTCCAAACGAAGAATGCTATTCTCTGTATTATATTACACGGAGAATGTCATTCTCCGTGTTAGATTCATATCATACATTTCATTGTTGTTTGTTTTATTTCAGTACGAACAACCGAGCAACTCAGAGAAACAAATAAAAGGCTCGTTGAGGAAAAAAGGAAGCTTCAAAATAAAGTTGAATCGTTCCATATTGAAGCCGCTGAAAAGGATAAAAAAATGGTTAATCTCGAAGCTCTGGTCGTAGCATTGCAGTGTCAGGAGATTGAAGCAGCTGCTGAACTTGCTGCTCCAAAAGAAAAGGAGGATCGGGGAGAAAGAGGTTCAGAAAATCATCAGCATCATTAGCCGTTGAAGATGTTACTCCCTTGGAAAAGAATACAGTTAGAGAGGCTAATAAAAAGCGAAAGATTAATGTCGCTCTGAAATTCGGAGAAGACGCCAAAATGGTTGAATTAAGGAGGAACCGTGTCATACTAAGGGAATGCGATAAACTCTTACTTTGGAAAGATGCGGATGAAGAGCTGAAGAAGCAATACATAGACATCGTAATTCCCAAAAAGAAGTGTCCAAAGTATGTATTATGAACCCTTTTTTCTTTTGTTTTTTCTAGACTTTTTTCATAATTATGTAATGAAAATCTATCTTTATTAATTTAATCTAAACTAAATTTATGTGCAGTGATATTGTATACTTATTTTCGCCGAAAAAGGGTCAAAATGGAGTTTCAGTCCAGCTGTCGGTAATAGACCTGCAAGACATACTCAACTATGACGACATGGAGGCTGGCATACTGAACATAATATAAGGAAGCTGAGAGAAATTCAAGACATTAAAAGAAGGTGTGTCCCGTCTAGTTCAAAGGACGTGCCATTGATCCAGAAGCAAAAGACGGCACCCCAATCACATAAGTGGTCTGCATTCATGATGGCCCACACATTGGTAAGAATTCAAACAGAAAAATCTATATTCATGTGTACACCGATGAAAAATGACAGAAACAAATTACTCATGATATTGTGTTTTGTTTTTGGGAAATAGACCATCGTTGAACGTGCCAATGAACAAGACGCAAAAGCCGACGCCCTTCAAGACATCCAAACAGATGTAGTAGACTTCGTCATTGGTTTGGAGGATGATATAGAGTTGCTATTCATCCCACTATTTAAATCATCCATCAGACACTATACTCTGCTCACATTCAACTTTATCTCCTACGACTGGACATACTACAACTGCTTGAGGCAAACCACGTACGAAAAGTGCAAGGTGGATGCAAAATTAATGAAGAATACCTTAGAGCCTATCGTAAGGAGAAAAGTTGATATGATGAGGGAGAGATGCCCGGCGAAGATGGAGTATGAGAGCAAAGTGATGAATTGTTCTCCAAATTGCCCACAACAACGGGCACCCAACTGCCTCTTGTACACGGTGTATTATATGAATATGTTGACGACTACTCCCTTCGAAATACCGGGAGGAAATGACGATAAAACTCACCAGAAGATTACAATGATGAGGTTGGTATGGGCTAAGAAGTTAATTTCAAGCAAATATGTAACACGAAACAAGCAATGACATTGTAAAACAACAATTTAATTATGTAATTGGACAAGGAACTTCTGCCATTTATAAGCTCTGCTTTTATAATAAAATTATTTTTGAATTACATTTACATTGTCAAAACCACGAAAAGTTTGACTTTTTATTTACATATGAAAGTCTGAACTACTACATAAAATCCTACAACCAAGAAAAAGTTGAATAAGACGGAGAATTCTATTCTCCGTGTCATTTGAAGTGAACCAACAGGAAAGATTCTTGCCAAGGCGGGGGATCGGTAGAGTCCAATGAATCTGCCCCTTCGGATTATATTCTCCGTTTTATTTGGAACGGAGAATGGCATTCTCTGTTTACTTGAAACGGAGAATAACTTTCCCGTTTAAATTAAATCGTTTGAGAATTCTATTCACCGTTTATTTCAGAACGGATAATAACATTCGTCTGTCGTGAAACGGAGAATAACATTTCCAGTGGTAAAACACATTAAAATGTTCATTCTTCTTTTTATTTAAACAGAGAATGACATTCTCCGTGTCTTTTGAAACGGAGAATATTATTCTCCGTTTAGTTTGAAAACGAGAATGAAGATGAGCTTGATGAGAATATGACGAGGTTGGTATGGGCTAAGAAGACTACAATGATGAGGTTGGTATGGACTAAGAATTTGCTTTCAAGAGAATATGTAACACCACCAACCTAGCGGACATTGTAAAATAATAACGTAATTATATAATGGGCAAGGAACTTCTGTCTTTTATAATGTCTACTCTACTCTGTCTTTTATAATAAAATCATTTTTGAGTTATATTTACATTGTGAAAACCATAAAAAGTTTTACTTTTATCTACATATGAAAGTCTGAACTACTACTAAAATCCTACTATCAAGAAAAAAGTTGAATATGAGCTGCGTGCGGGCATCGCAGAGCAATGGAACTCCTTGAGGCAAAGGAATTCCTTGAGGCAAATCACTTCATCGTGCATCGTCAGAGCAATGGAACTCCATAAACAAAGGAACTACGTGCATAGTCAGAGCGAATCGAAGTGCGAGCGCTTCGAAAGAGTGTGGGTTGGCAATCAACCCAAACCCTGTGGCTTTTCCAGTAACCAACAGGAAAGAGTCTTGCCAAGGTGGAGGATCGGTAGAGTGCATCTCCAGGTTGAAAAAGGATGCCTTTGCAAGGTGCTCTGCCTCAAGGAATTCCTTTTGCAAGGTCCTTTGCTCTCAAGGAAGGAATTCCTTTGCTTCTGTTCCTGTGCCTCAAGGAATTCATCTTGCTCTTGCTCTGACGATGCACGATGAAGTGATTTGCCTCAAGGAGTCATCCAAAGGTTCCTATGCTCTGACGAAACAGATAAATTCCTTTGCCTCAAGGAGTTCCATTCCCTCAAGGAGTTCCATTCCTCTGACTATGCACAATGAAGTGAATTCAGTTCATCGTGCATCATCAAAGGAATGGAACGCCTTAAGGCAAAGGAATTCCTTGAGCCAAATCACTTCATCGTGCATCATCAGAGCATAGAAACCGTTGGATGACACCTTGAGGTAAATCACTTCATCGTGCATCGTCCAAGCTAAGAAACTCACTGAGGCAAAGGAGTTACCGTGGCTCTTCCAATATTACAAAAACTGGAATGCAATCAAGGAATCAAAGGAACTCCTTGAGTGCCAAGGAATTCCTTGAGAGCAAAAGGACCTTGCAAAGGAATTCCTTGAGGCATAGCACCTTGCAAAGGCATCCTTCTTCATCCTGGAGATGCACTCTACCGATCCCCCACCTTGGCAAGACTCTTTCCATGAGGCAAAGGACCTGCAATGGAATTCACTTCATATTGCATTCTTTCGAGCAATAGAATGCCCTGAGGAAAAGGAATTCCTTGAGGCAAATCACTTCATTGTGCATCGTCGAACCAATGGAACACGTTGAACAAAGAAACTCCTTGCGGCAAAGTAACACCGTGCATAGTCCGAGCGAATCAACGTGCGGGCGCTTCGACAGAACGTGGGTTGGCAATAAATCCAAACCCAGGCACATTTCAGTCTTCTGAAGGACTTTACCACCAAAGCTTCTTCGAACGAGGAGATCGACAACCAAGAGGAAAGCGACTTGCCAAGGCGGAGGATCGGTAGAGTCCAACTCCATAAGAAAAGCTAAGTGAGACGAGAACAAACTCTCCCTACACTACTGCCATTTATAGGCAAGGAACAACTCTGACTCATGCGCCAAGTGGCAGCCACTTCGAATTCAATTAAATTAATTTACATCAATACCAATGCATCTGCCCCTTCTCAAGTAAAGCTAAGTAAGACTAGAACAAACTCTCCCAACTACTGCCATTTATATGCCATTAATACAAATGAATCTGCCCCTTCGAATTCTGCCAACTTTGAAGAGGGTTTCAATTTTAGAGAGAAACTTTGATACAGTAGGGGGTATCAAAGTTTTGATAGCCCCTATGTATGACATATGGGCCCTCTCAAAATTTATGTGTATATATATATGTTTACACGTTTTACAAAGCAGAAGGGGACCACTTGTCATACATAGGGGGTATCAAAACTTTGATACCCCCTACTGTATCAAAGTTTTTCCTCAATTTTACTTAACTTTTAAATGAGAGAAACTTTGATACAGTAGGGGGTATAAAAGTTTTGATACCCCCTATGTATGACATATAGGCCCTCTCAAACTTTATGTGTATATATATATATGTTTACACGTTTTACAAAGCATGAGGGGCCCACATGTCATACATAGGGGGTATCAAAACTTTGATACCCCCTATTGTATCAAAGTTTTTTCCTCAATTTTACTTAACTTGTAAATGAGAGAATCTTTGATACAGTAGGGGGTATCAAAGTTTTGATACGCCCTATGTATGACATGTGGGCCCTCTTAAAATTTATGTGTATATATATATATATATGTGTGTGTGTGTGTGTGTGTGTGTGTGTGTGTGTGTGTGTGTGTGTGTGTGTGTGTGTGTGTGTGTGTGTGTGTGTACACATTTTACAAAGCAGGAAGGGCCAACATGTCATACATAGGGGGTATCAAAACTTTGATACCCCCTACTGTATCAAAGTTTTTTTCCTTTTAAATGGGCCCCATACATAACTTACAAAAAAAGTATAAATGAAACAAAATTTTGTTATAGTCAAGATTTGAACCAATGGCCTCTTAAATACAAGTCTAGCAATGTAACCACGACACCACAATAGCATTCTCCGTGTTTTATTAAACGGAGAATAGCATTCTCCGTTTTGATTTACACAGAGAATAGCATTCCCAGTGTCAAAATGATTGAGGATTCTATTCGTCGTTTAATTTGGAACGGAGAACAGTATTCTTCGTTTAATTTGAAACGGAGAATAACATTCCCAGTGTTAAAAACACATTAGAATGTTCATTGTCCATTTTAATTTGAAACGGAGAATGATATTCTCCGTGTCATTTGAACGGAGAATGATATTCTCTGTGTCATTTGAAACGGAGAATTATATTCTCCGTTTTGAACTGCACGGAGAATGTCGTTCCCAGTATTAAAACGATTGAGGATTATATTCGTCGTTTAATTTGGAACGGAGAATGGCATCTTCGTTTAATTTGAAACGGAGAATAAGATTCTCAGTGTTAAAAACACAATAGAATGTTCATTCTCCATTTTTATCTAATTGTCTTCTCAAACTTTTGCATTGGAGAACATATTTTTTATCTAATTGTCTCATGTGAATGACATCTTGCTACATAGGAAGGACATTGTCGTAAGTCAACGATGTTTCATTTTATTCCATTTGCTCTTTGTCGCTATTTCGCTTTCGTACTTTACAATTAAGAAAACCGTGACCCAATTTTTTACAAACTCTACAAGTTCTAGACTTCGGGATAGGCTGACTTTCTGTAGGCTGGCTTGATTTTCCTTGAGAAGGCCTTCCTTTTGTTGCTATCGGATTTAGCTCTTTTAAAGCTTCATGCACTCTATGGACTGCATCAGCTACTATTTGTTCTTCTTCACCAATATCGGTCACTATTTCTTTCAACTCCATCAGAACAGACGACATCAACTCCGTTCCCCTCTCTTGATTTTTTATTAATTTTTTAAATAGTATGTAAACAGATTAACTTGTTCATTAATACCACCATACCTTCTGCTCTTAACAATGCCTGGGTGGATGAATCTTCTTTCTGAGCCAGGTCCGGAGAGATAACTCTCATTGTAATCCTTGAGCCAACGAGATTTTATCAAGTTCTTTGGAATATCTCCAATTTACAATCTCTTCATTGCTGAAAAAATATGCCTACAAGGAATCCCCTTGGCCTCCATCCACAAGCATTCATAATTTACGATATTGTCGGCCGGATCAAATGTAACCTTCTGGTTGACACTGTTTGGCAACATATACTTTTGGATAGTGCAAACTTCTGCCTCTCTTATGATGTGATGATGGAGAACAGTATATGCATCAGAACGTGTGATTTCCTTTCTTACCTCTATAAACACCGTTTTAGTGTAAATTACGGCAAATTTATCTTCTATTACGGCCATGCTAGTTTGATTCACGGCTGGTGTTGAGAGTTTATCAGTGACATGTTTACTCATCTGGCCGTAACGTAGGCCGCCAAACCGAAGTCACAATTTTGAAGGGCCTTCCATAGTGGCAGCTTCTCATTCAAAAATCTTTTCAGAAATGCGTTCATAGATTCACATCTATTTGTTGCAGTAGAACCGCCAAAGAAATGCCCACGCAGGAATGTGTTTGCCCATCGCTGCCTCGTTCTGTACAATGCAGTGGTCCACTCATTGTTCTCTATATTATAATCCGTTAGCATCTGCTGCCAACGGTTTTCAAATTCTTCGACTGAATACTACCTGTTTAGAAAATATGGACAGTAACTAAAGTTGTAATATTATAACAATAACATACTTCAAAGTAAAGTAGCAAGTGTGTGATGTACCTTTTAATCAGAAGACTCAATTTATTGTGAAAACCCTCTCGGTGTACATGTTTGGCAGCATTATTTAGGATATACCATGAGCACGTTCGATGAACTACGCTGGGCATTAAATCCTCAATTGCTTTATTCATGGATCTGCAACCATTCGTGAGAACTGTCACTGGTAATTTGCCATTCATACACTCTTGTAATTTTCTAGAACGCAAGAATATGTCTCTGCAGTCTCATTATGGATTATTGCAAACCCAAACACACAAGTCATTGCATGATTGTTTGTACCCACTAGAACCACCAACGGCATTTGACTTCTATTTGTTTTATATGTAGAGTCAAATGCTAGTGAATCTCCAAATAATTCGTAATCGAATCGACATGCACCGTCAGCCCAAAAGAGATGGGTCAATCTGGAATCTTCGTCTACCTTGTACGCATAGAAGAAATCTGGGTCAATGCCCTCCTTAGATTGAAAAAATGTAAGTGTTGTCGTAGCATAAACATCGTCTAGTACTCTACTATCTTGAGCTTGAGCATTGTTTAAATCCTTTTTCGTCCATCCAACCTTATCCCAGCCACCTTTCCTGTGGACAATTAAATTCCATATCGCTCCAGTCTCCAGCTGTGATTGCTTCATAATCTTAACTTCTTCCAACTCTGCGGGTGATATCTTACGATGGGATCTCAAAAAAACTGATTCATAATCATTTGTCAGGCTATGGTTGTGATGAACATAAAAAATTTTGACGGTCCACATCTTTGTAGAATCGATGTACCCAATACAGAAAATTGCTTTACAGCCACTTCTGCTTTCACTTCTAGGCTCACGAACCCTGTTAGGAGCTTCCTTGTATTTCTTGTGCCTGAATCCCGCATTCTGTAACACCCAGTTTTCTAGATGAGGGTATTTTTGAAATTTTTTAATTATAATTATTATTTAATGATATTTATTTCATTTGATGATTTTTAGTGATTTTTAGAAGAATTGATTTTGGGCCTATAGTTAACTTTGACTAGTGTTGACTAGAAGAGTAACCTAGTGACTAACCTAGGTTAAGACCCCTTGGTTAGGTTAAGTAAACTTGGTTTGACCTAATTTAGTGAAGTTTAAGTCATTGGAACTTGTTTGGAGAGATTTGGAGTTGATTTGACAAATATGGCTTATCACTTCATAAGTCATGATTAATGACTTGACTTATAGCCTATAGGCCCACACCATGAACCAAACCTAGCCCTAATCAGCCCATGGTAGCCACTAGTGATCCCTTCCCCCTATTTAATCCCCTCCTAGAATTTAGGGCTAGCCTCCATTGGGATTTGTGCAAGTTTTGGAAGAGGTGAGTCTCCATCTTTGTAAAATCATAGAAAATCCATTTCAACTCCATTTTCCTTCAAATAAATTGCATTAGGACCTAATTCTTCTGTTATTTCTGTTTGTGTAAGAATATTTCAGAGTAGGATCAATTTGTGGAAGTTTTTGAGGCTTGGAGAACCATTCCATTTGAGGCTTTTGTGAGCTTTGCACATCAATAGGTATAATCTATTCTAACCCATGAAATTCCTGTTTAATTGTATTTATAGGATGCCCTAGCCCTAACCTAACTCTAGGAATAGGAATCCCCACAAGTTGTGTCCATTTCGTGTCCTAACATGACACGTATCAGTGTCATGATTGGTGTGTTTGATGTAATGCCTCAACCAACATTTTGTTCTAATTTCTAAAATGTTTTTGAATGGAATTTTAGTCCTAGGGATTGCTTAATGATTTTTTCTTTCATTTCTTAATTTTTGTGTCGTGTCGTGTCCACACGGGGACACGAACACGCGGGGACTGAACACTTGCTGTGTCCTGCATCACGGGGTCGATAACTCCCGACACAGGACACGTGGACATGCCATTTTTGGCGAGGATGATGAGACATAGACTGACATCGTCCTCCCAAAAGATGGGATCTCGGGGTTGCATGTGCGAGGAGAAATCCTCCTCGCACTGACCGCACAGGCCGTGCGCGCGCGCTGTGCACGCTTGGGTTTTGGCCACAGACATGCACTTTTATTTCAGACACGGGGACACGGGGACACGGTGCAGGGGCATACACGTGTAGCCCTACACGTGGCGAACACGTGGGCACGATCACGAGTCGTGTCGTGCCCTGTGTCGTGTCCTAGAGTGACACGTACGCGTGCACGACGCTGCGTGCTGTGTAGTGTCTGTGAGTAATTCCAGACGTGGACACGCCGTATCCGGCTCTAGGGTGACACAAAGGGATTCCTAGGGGCATGTGCACGTGTGGGGGATTGTTTACCAACCACTAATTTAAATTATTACCATGATTTTGATTTTCGAATTGCATTTCCCATTTTGAACTGATACATGTTTCAGTTGTGATTTCTGATATGTTAATTCCATTTTTTAAACTGATTTTCCTATTTAAATGCCATGATTATTCACCTATACATATGTATTAGTTAATGCTAGGGTGGTTACATGTGATATTAGGTTTGGATTGATTGTGGAATGGATTTCGAGTATGGGTGGACTAATACCCAGCCATTGTTTAGTTTTCTGAAACTAGAGTGCATTAAGTAATTTGAAAAGTTAAATTCCAAATAGATTTCCAACATGTGTATTAGTAAATGCTGGGTAGGATTATCATGTAAGATTAGGTTTTTCATTTGAGAATGGGATTTTGGACTGTTTGATGAAAACTCGGAGTATAGTCCATACGGGATGGTTATGCGGCACAACATAGTCTGCGTATCGCGCACCTCGACCTTTTGGTGCAGACGAGTCGCAACCAATATTAAGTACCGCTTGGTCGGGAACGGGGATACACTTAGAGTGTATATCGATAGAAGCGCTATTGGACTAACGCTTAGGCGTACACGGAAGATTGTTTTGGATTTTGAGGAATAGTGAGAACGACTTAGTACGTCGATGCGACGCGAACGATTACGCTAGAGATTTGTCGAACGAATCCGAAACATATCTTAGCGAATAATACGAACGTGATTTGGTCTAGATTGGATGACTCGAATCCCGAGTGGTGTATGGTCCGTCTTGGAAATCATTCGAGCGAAAGATTAGGATTGCACGAGTATGAAACACGAAAATGATTGTGTAGGTGAAATTGAATTGAAGGGAATCGATACGGATCGTATACGAAAAGTTAGCACGACAGGTAGATAGCGTGCATGAAAAGTTGAAATTTGAAGTTACGCAAACGGCTCTGAGGATTGAAATCGATGTTGCTCGATGGTTTGAGTTAGCACAGAATGATACGAATTGAGGAAATATGTTAGTCGATGACTTAAGATATACAGATAAAAGATACGTGATTTCTGATTTGAACAAATTGATATTGTGAACGATTCGAGGAGATTATCCAGTCGGACGATAGCATCATTCGCACGACTCAAAATTCGTTGCAAAAGAAGATCGTCAGGTTACGCCTATCGTCGATGGTATTGAGGCGTATCAAAGATCGATATGCGATAACTCGGGGGCACTCTAATTCGAGGAATGACGATCGTGCAAGTGTTATTGTTCGGTTGGATGCTATACTTAGGATCTTGATTGAGACGAATGTTGGATGAAAGTGATCGTGTCTTGATGGTTACGCGGATAACCACAGCGTCGACAGTCTTGTCTTGTGCGAGTGCAACTTTAGCCTCGCACATGCGCTGCGTCGGATTTGGGGCGATCGTTCCGCGTGAGCGCTGACATGGTGATTCATGTCACAGGAATGATCGAACTCAGAAAATCAAGATGCGACAACTTCGATTGTCTCGACTTGTCGGTTTGATGCAAAGGCAAATTCGAGGATGTTAGGACTTACAATTATATTCGAATAAAACTTGAGGATTGTGTAGGTCCAATCCGTGCATCGAGGATGAACTAGTCTTGACACAAACAAGAGTTATGTCCCGATGAGAATGATTATCTCGCGGGAGCGTGCATGGTGATTCATGCCCACCGGGGGTAATCGGACTCGCGTGAGATCGGAGCGTGGCATACTGTTAAGTCAGACGACCTTGTGATCGATTACGTGAATTGGAATAGATGATTTTGGAAGTATGAAATGTGAATTATGGTTTTGCGATGAATCGTGTCATAGCGTGCTTGAGTTGAGAATGAACGATAGGCGAACTAATGTTGAACGTGTTCGAAGATATAAACTATACGAAATGGCTTGATAAACGAGAAATACGTTCTTGTCAAGCATCGGTTGAAATGTAAGTTATCGTAGGATGGTTTTACTAAATGACTCGTACCCCATACGATGAATATTGGGATGTGCATAGGAAATCGATGCTCGATGTTTAGAAATCAGACTGATGCAAGCTTGGGTAGAAAACCCCGTACCAACGATTTGGTTTGACCTTAGGATGGGGTCAGTGTTGATATCGTTATTTGGAAACTATGATTCCAGTATTGACGAAAAGACATAGCCTAGCGGTTAGACAGACGTTCGAGCGCGAAACGATAGGTGTTACGGATGCACCACTGCGACTCTCGGCTGACATGCACGTATATCAGGGACGCCCGAATATGTACACGATCCGACTCGAGTGGTGATGGCGGATTCTCTATCACGAGGCTTGGCTGACATGCATATATTTTGGGGACGCCTGGAATATGTGCACGATCCAACTAAGTGATACGTTGAATCAAGTGAGAGTTGAGAAACGAGAAAGTGTCGAGAATTTTGAAATCGTGAGTTTTGAAGAAATGTTGATGGTAATGCGATCATTGATTTGAAACGAGTTCAAATATTGGTTGATCGATTGGTGTGCCTTACGAATAAGTTAGCGATAGCACGAGCGTGGCTCAAAATCGAAGAAACGCGTAGGCGGTGTGTGTACGATTAAGTCTTGGCATAGAAATGGTAGGACGGCTTGCCTTCAGGAAAGTCTCGAGGACGAGACTTGTTATGAGTGGTGTATGTTGTAGTGCCCCATCCCGCAAAAGTCAATCGGAGGAATCAAAACGTCGACGACGTTCGGACTTGGCCTTACAACGTCGACTCAAAGACATCGCTCAGGTGGGGTAGTTTCGGTGAACTTGCCTCATCTCTGCCTTCACTTAATAATTTGTGTGGTTTCAACTTGCGCAAGTAGGCTAATACAAAAGCTACGAACGCACATAGCTAAGGGAATAATCCCGACCCGTCGGAATGTCTTAGAACATAGAAAATGGTCCCACGGTCTCAATAGAAGTCGGCTCAGCGTGCTTTAAAATGACACTCGGTCCTTCGTCCCGTGGCTTGGGAGAAAGAAAGTTGGTATTCGACGCAAACGATGAGTTAGCCTAAGTCATAGGCGTCGCCCGCGTAAATGCTCGATAAAGCATGCACGTTTCCACTGCACAAGGCTTGGCATAGCCTTGGCTCGTCCCTCGGGTTAAGTTGTAGGCTTGAGTAAGTTAGGCAAAGTTATGTCGATCGACCTAAGTCATTCCAAGTGCCGTTCCGCTCGTTCTGCGGTTGTAAAGTCAAATAGTCCCACGATCTCAAGGGCCGTCATATAACGTATGACTTGGGTGATAGCGTCGCATAAAACGGAAGTCAGTTAAAGGCACGAGCCACGGTTGGCACGATGTAAAGTTAGCCATGGTCCATGGCACTTAAGGAATACGTTTTGTTCAAGTTAAGTTGGAAGGCTACGTAGTAGTCGTTCCCTCGAGTTCAAACAAGTTCGAGGCGGTCCCTCGGTTGGGAGTCTCGCGTTCCTTTCCACGTTAAGTATTCGAGGCGGTCCCTCGGTTGGGAGTCTCGCGTTCCTATCCACGTTAAGTATTCGAGGCGGTCCCTCGGTTGGGAGTCTCGCATTCCTATCCACGTTAAGTATTCGAGGCGATCCCTCGGTTGGGAGTCTCGCATTCCTATCTACGTTAGGAAGTTTGAGGCGGTCCCTCGGTTGGGAGTCTCGCGGTCCCGAGGCACGTTATGCCAAGTGTGATTCAGAGCACGAGTTGCTAAGTATAGTTCTAGTCGTACCAACAAGTAGGCCATGCATTTACGTGAGTTTAGATGTCTCGTAGGTGCGTGGTCATTGGACACCTTGTCGACAAGGATTTCTGCCTAGACTGGTTATACGCCAGGGCACCGGGCCCAGTCGTCCTAGGAGGTAGACGTTATAGCAACGCATGCTTTTATTGTGTGGGTAGTCGGGGGCTTTCAACGGGGCTCGCTACCTGCGCTGAAGGACCCGCCGCCTATCCGAGCTATGTCCGCGATGGCTTGTCATGCCAGTGGCCTTTCATATAGATAATTGGCGTGCTAAGCAGCGAATCCGCATGCACAGTATCGGTCATAACAAAGGAAGTGTAAGCACGGTATGCGTTGAACAGTGGAAGTGTGCTCGGTTGCACCCAAAGTGTTATAAAGCCTACGATTCGGCTATACGTAAAGACACGTGCTTCGGCACGAGATACGGCATCGTGATTGAGTTCTCAACACCGTTTCCACAAGTTGGGTTATACGTTTCGCGTTAAGTCGAGAAGGGCCGTAAGGCGAGTTTGGATAGGTCAGGTTACGCTGCGAAGTACGGCATCGATGTTTGAGACACGAGCAAGTATTCGACACGACCTAGTCGTTTCGTCCAAGAGTATGGTACGAAAGATAAGTATGAGTCGGTACGTTGACAATGCAAGCACGAGAAAGGTCTAGAGGCAAAGTATGGGTACGTTATTAGTGCAAGGCACGGAGATGGTCTAAAGATACTAAATATGTCGAGCGTCGGTCCTAAAATCGATCCTAAGGCAAGACTAGAAAGACAATCAAAAAAGGGGTTTGTATTGCACAAAGTAAATAAAATGTGTTAGTTTTGTATGGGTGGACGAGAAGCTCAGTTGAGTACTGACACCCACACAGTGTTTATGTGCAGGCACAGGTAGAAGCTCGTGGCACGGGGCTCGCTTGGATGCGTCGAGGCACGGAGTTCCTTGGCGATTCGAAGCGTGCGGCCATACGAAGACCAGACTTATACGGGACATAATGTATGGACATCGCCTTCCGAAGCTTCCGCTGGATTCAAGTATTGTATCGAGAGATGAGAGAGAGCAGAGTAACTTGTAAAGTGAGACGAGTGAATTTGAGTGATTGTAATCTTGGCCTTATGCCCCAATGTAACCGTTGTTTCGATATCAATAAAAGTGCTTCTTTTGAACAACTTGGGTTCGTACTAAATTTTTGCTGCGTGTTCAATGTCTCTGCTTGGGACTTCTGTGCGACGACCCCGTCGCAGCCGCTGTAATCGGCCGTTATGGAACCCGCCTTGCACGAGCGCAATCTAGGCTCGGGCGGCATCACGCCTTAGCGAGGACGATCGCTCCTACGGGAGCGGGGCGAGACAGTTAATTTGGTTTGGGATGTTGAATGTCATATACAAGCTACTGTCATATCCTGTCATAACTGCCATTCCTATTACCTAACTGTCATGTACCTGAGATATACACAGCCCATTACTCTAAATTGTCATTTTTGAGACCCTTGCCACACAAAAACCTGTGAATGATCCCTAGACACTGTGACACTAACTGTCATTTGCTCACACAATCCTGAGAACATGACACTGAGCTCACATCTACACACTCAGGAACTGTCAAGAAATTGCCTTGACACTTTTTACTCAATTCTGAGAACTGAGAGTTTTTGCACACTAATTTGAACTATGCACTACCGACATGCCTTGCATTGATTTCCTATTTAAGCCCAGGGTTCCATTTGGCTTGCCCTATTTTGGCTTGGCCTGGCTTTTCATTTGTAGGGCAGTAGAGGGCAGCAGCTGAGGCTTGGCCTTGCAGCAGCAGGCCATAGCAGCAGTAGGAGCAGTGGCCAGTAGCAGGGCCTACATCCATTGACATTAGTTTGGACAAAGGGTGAACTGTCATATTGAGTTCCTAAAAACTGATGTGGTGTTCACTGTTTCCTATTTATTCCTTAATTCCCTGTCACAGATCACACAGCACTATAACTGAGTTTACATGCTAGCTAACCTATAAACTGACCTAAGATTGGAATCCTGGAAATGGGTTCCTGTGAATGGATGTCACATGAGCTATTTCTAATGTAATCCTAGCACACACATGGTTTACACTGGTTGCTAATTCTATAACTAAGACACTGATTTTCCTGTTAGTCACACACAACATCCCCTTCACATTGGTCCACTGTCATATGATAACCTATGACACACACATTGTTCCCTGTCATGTGGACACCCTTCACTACACACAACTACATTGACATTACCTATGTGACACTAAGCTATCACATACACTCTAGGTTCACTCCCCCTCATTTACACTCTACCTTAAACTTTCTACACACACACACACTCATCACACACCATTGTTCACAAACTTTTTTGTACCACACTGCCACTTTAACACCATGTCACACACACATGTATTCCTCTCCCTATTAACCCATGCATATATATACATATATATATCTATATATGTGAGTTATTTTATCATGTAGCTATGGGTATATGTGTGCTATTTAAATTACATTAGATGTAGTTGATATATGATATATGTGAGAGTATGTGAAATATGTGGAATGGACTATTGGGTGCTTAGCCTCTAACCTATGGCTCATAACCTAGGTTTATGGCATGGATGCCCAATTAAGGTGTGTGGTTGACTTGTATAGCCTAGTTGGCTTGTAATTGTGCTGGATTGCTAGTATAGACTTGGGATAGGCCTAGTGAGACTCGACTAGACTAGGATTGACCTAGTTTGACATAGACAGTTGACCAGGGTTGACTTAGAGTTGACTTTGACCTAGATTGGCCTAGAAATCATGTAGATTGCATTGCATCTTTCAATTCTCTTGTATTTTACATATCATGACCCATACTATTCTGTTTAGGACATTGTGACTCTGGTGCAGACATCTGATATTTCATTACTCTTTTCAGAGTAACAGGCGAGTACATTCTCTGATAGTTCTTCCATTTACTTGTCAATTACTGTACTTCAGTTTTAGATAGTTTTATGTGATTCTTACAACACGTATGGATATTCTGGATTCATGTATGCGACACACATACCATCTGTCTGGCCTCTATTTTTTGGAACCACTACTGGCATCACCTTCTGGAATCACTACTGGAACCACCTACTGGAATCACCCTGGAATCTTTTGCTGGTATCATTATGTTTGGCTGGACTCATCCCGATTTCTCGTATCGTTTTCTGGATTCACTTGTACTTGCTGGGCGGGGAAATATTGGAACAGGCATGTGAACATACCCAAATACTGGAACCACTCCCTTAAAATTATACTGGAATGATAGCCATCTCACACCCGGCCAAGTGTGCGATGTGCCGTATTACCTACAGCCGTTCACATGTCGATCCCGATATTTTAAAACACACTGCTAGAGTATAGGCTGGACTCATCCTGGAATCATTGATCACTATAACTGGAATCGTCCCTTACTGGATTTATCTTGTATTAGATTCATCCTATACTGGACTTACACTGGAGTTACACTGGTCTACATTTTCTGTCTGGACTTTATATCATATTACCCTGGTTCAGCTAGTTCTATTTTTACAGTCTTCATTGCTATGATTCTTCTCTTGTTTAGTATTTACTTTCCTTACACTTTATCTCTCTTTCTTACCATCACCTGAATATAAACTGCCATATTTCATCAATAAAACTGTTTATAACTGCTTTATAGTTCTCTGTCATTTAATTAGGATTTCTTGATGAGTTATACTCGTTCCTGTCCTGACTGGACCTTGTAGACCTTTAAAAATGAAAGTCACGCTGAGTTGATCAGAATCAGTTCAAAAGTCACGCTCAGTTGATCCAGACAATATGAACCAAGTCACGCTGAAGACAGCTCATCATTTGTCAGAGAGTAATTATGACTGACAGCACGACAGTCGAAGAATGTCTTTTCATATGCCACGTATGCACAGAACTCGAGAGATCACCGCCGTCTATTGCGTGATTTTCGAAATCTTCTTCAGCAAGACTCAACCTGCGTCGAGTTGGCGTACCAAAAGGGTTTCTTGTCATTTAATGCGACTGACAAAGCAATCACTATCAGAGATTTTGTGTCAGTCGAGGCACGCCAAATCAAGACAGCTGGCAGTCTTATCTCAAGTCTGCGTGTATTTGTGATCTTCATCTCAAGTTTGCGTGGATTCTGAAGTTTTCTTCCTCAAGTTTACGTAGATTCTGAAGTTTTCTTCTTCGAGTCTGATCCTGAAGCTTCCTGCCCCAAGTTTGCGTGGATTTTGAAGCTTTCTACACCGAGTTTGCGTGGACTTTGTCTTCAACAAGTCTGCGTGAACTTCATCAAATTGGAGTACGTGGCAGCCATGCCACTGATCTCTCGCCTGCGTGTCCTGTAACTTGCACACGACCCATGCATGATTGCCATGTGTCCAACAGTTACAGGCCACGTCCAGTAACTGCTCACAACCTTGCGAATGTTAAATCCTGCGTGATTTTTAACTAGGCACAGGCTGTGAAGACAGTTATCTTTTCAGTTATTATTTTTGACTCTATAAATAGAGTTCTTTTTTTTTATTCATGGTACAGAGACATTGATATCTACTGTCAAAATTTTGAGAGCTTTTCTTCTTCGTATAGTCCAAGTGATAAAGCGATCGTCTTCTAGATCGGATTTCTACAGTTGTAATTTTCCCAGAAACATAACAAATAAAGAGAATTTCTTTATGGAAAACAAATTAGCGACTCTGCTGGGGAAAACCATCTCCTCTTCTGAGATGGCAATAACTCAATGCGATACTTCGTCAGTCGGCTCGACGAAGAAGGTGATGACGATCAAGTTCGATCAACTCGCCTACGAAGAAATGCAACGGGCTAAGGGTGGTAAGCCCACTTCAGCCTCCATCACTACTGCCAAGTCGAAGGGATACTCCGTCTATGTCCCTAAGAATCATTTGGCAGTCAATGGTGAAGTTTCTGCCACAGTGTCTACTCCTAACACTGGCAAAAACTCTACTGCAAGCACGCACACTCTTGTGCACTCGAAGATGACAGTAATTGAAAGTCACGCTGACAGTACTGGCTCATTAGCCAAATCTGTTCCAACGTGCAAATTCAACTCTAAAAGTCACGCTGACAGTACTGGCTCCTTAGCCAAATCTGTTCCAGATAAATTCAACTCTAAAAGTCACGCTGACAGTACTGGCTCCTTAGCCAAATCTGTTCCAGTGTGCAATCACAAAGTCAACAATCACGCTGACAGTACTGGCTTCTTAGCCAAATCTGTTCCAGCGTGTAATTCTAAAATCAAAAGTCACGCTAACAGCTCTGGTTCTTTAACCAAGTCTGTTTTAGCGTGTATTTTATCAGAGAAGAATAGCTCCTTAGTTATCTCTTCTTCTTTACCGAGTTCTACTAGAACTGGGGGTGGTCTTCCACACAAAGTCCCTTCGAAAAGGAATAACTCTTTAGTTGTTTCTTCTGCTCCTGTAGTTTTTACTTCAGGAACAGCTTTGACTGACAATCTTGTTAGTCAAAGGAAAGGAGATAGTCCTTTGACTATTCTTCCTTCTGGACATTCTATGTCTCAAAATCTGAATGAGTCTAAGAAGAAACATTCCTCAATGTCTTCTTCTATGACTTCTTCAAATTGGGCACAGAATCTGTCCATTAAAGAGGGTCTGTTACCAACTCCTAATCAAAGGGGTGGTTCAACTCTTCCTTCTCTGCAAATATCCAGATCAATGGAAGGGAAACTCCATGTTTCTAAAATTAATGTGCTACCTTCCACTGATTTAAGAACAAGACTTAGTACTTCTAGTGCTAAAAATCCACACCAATTGGATATGAAGATAAAAGATCCAGATGCAGAGTATGCAAGAAACTATGTGGCTTATATTAATCTCTCTATATAATCAAGAGCCATCAAGACCCAAGAATAGGAAATATACTCCTCAATCTTCACAAACAGATTTACGAGAACATCTTCAACAGAAGAGAAGGAGTAATTCTATGACAAAAGATCATGCTGAGTGTGATTTCTATCCAAGAGTCATAATTCAGTGCAGATGTCAATCAATGGTTCAAAACCATGGTGATCATGAATGTGACTTCCAGCCAAGAGTCACAATGCAATGCAGATGTCAAACAAACGACAATCTGTCTTCAATCGAATTCAGTGGGAACCTATGCCTGATGAAGATGATCCTTTGTTTGCTTCTGTCAATATGACCTCTCGGGATACTGGGGGTAGAACTAATAGTCCAGATGGAGTATACAGAAACACCAGAGCAAGAGCCCTAACCTCTAGTCAAAGAAATTTGATCTCCTAAATTGATTCTGAATTTCTAGGAGAATCTAATTTCCCACCTCTTCCTACTGGGGGTAGTTCTCCTCTAACTGACTTTGATGCACAAAGTAGTGAGTCGGAACAAATAATATCCACAAATTCATCAATAATCCCTCTACCAATCACTGATGTCATGATCGATAATACCTGTGGATTTGAACGAATGTCATTCATGGATGGGTATTCTGGGTACAATCAGATTAAAATGTTTTCAGATGATGAGAAGCACACTTCTTTCAGAACGCCGATTGGTACATACTGTTATACAGTTATGCCATTCGGTCTCAAGAATGCAGGAGCAACTTATCAACGAGCTATGAGAACTATATTCCGTGAACATTTGCGGAAAACAGTAAAATGTTACGTTGATGATATTGCAGTCAAAAGTCGTCAAAAGGAGGATCATATCCAAGATTTGAAGACTATTTTTGATCTAATGCGTAAACACCAATTAAAGATGAACCCTACTAAGTCATTCTTAGGCATCTCTAGTGGTAAATTTCTCGGCTTCGTCATTACCTCTAAAGGTATACACGTGGATCCCGAGAAGATCAAAGCCATCCAAGAGATGCGTCCTCCACGCACCTTAAAAGAGCTACGAGGATTTCAAGGAAGAATCGCTTATATTAGGAGATTCATCTCTAATGTGTCAGGACGCTGCAGACCATTCAACAAACTTATGAAGAAAGGTGTCTTTTTTGTTTGGAATGATGAATGTCAGAAAGCATTCGATGATATAAAGCAATATCTGATGAGCCCCCCAGTATTGGTACCTCCTGTCTCAGGAATACAGTTCCTCCTCTATACTCGAGCAATGAGTCATTCATTGGGTGCATTGCTTGCTCAGAAGAATCAAAATGGTCATGAACAAGCCATTTATTATCTTAGTCGCACTATGACCGGAGCTGAACCTCGATATACACCGGTCGAAAAAGAATGTCTAGCCTTGATGTTTGCTGTCCAAAAGACACGTTATTATATCATTGGCCAGACTATTCATGTCATCTCCAGAATCAATCCTATACGGATCATGATGAAGAAACCCAGTGTTTTGAATTCTCGACTGGCTAATTGGAGAATCCTACTTGCTCAGTATGACATGCACTATATTCCTCATAAATCAGTCAAAGGACAAGCTCTAGCTGATTTCCTGGCTGCTCACTCAATTCCAGAAAATTCAAAACTCTATGACGAAATCCCAGATGAAGTCATAGATTCAAATCAAATTGCTGAAGAAAATCCTACTTGGCGTCTATTCTTTGATGGAGCTTCAAGGATTGGTCCTAATGGTGATATTGTCGCTAGAGTTGGAATTGTTCTTGTATCGCCAGAAGGTCTTGCTATCCAACGAGCTTATTCTCTTGATCAACCATGTTCAAACAATGTAGCTGAGTACAATGCACTACTTATCGGTCTTCAACTCGCTAAATATCTGAATATTCAATATTTGGAGGCGTATGGAGACTCTAAACTCATTGTAAATCAGATCAGGGGTACTTATGAAGTTCGCCATCAAGATTTGGTTCCTTATCATAGATCAGCTATATCTATGGCTTCTTCGTTTGAAGAATTCTTCATTGAACATGTTAGGCGAGCATACAATACAGAAGCTGATGCTCTAGCTAATCTTGCAGCAGTGTTGGCTATTCCAATCAGACGGCAACAAATGATCGTTGTCGCAATCGAGAATTATTTCATCTTGAAAATAACTTGACTTTAGGACTTCCAGCTGACATTGAAGAATCAGCATTTCATGATGTCAATACAACAAGAGGGTTTGGATTTAGTCGTAAATCAATGTCATCTTTATCTGATTCCAGCATGGAATTTATCTTCAGTAACTCAACCGAAAATCAAAATACAGATAAAGATTAGAGACTTCCTTTCTTTGATTTCGTATTATATGATATCCTTCCAGATGATCCGAGTGAGGTAGCATCTATCAGACGACGATCACTTAGATTCTATTATAATTATACAACAAAGACCTTATATCGTCGAGCTTATGATGGTTTACTTCTTCGATGTGTTGCTGGTGACGAAGCTCAACAAATTATCCGTGAAGCACATGATGGAATCTGTGGAGCACATCAACCTGGACCAAAACTTCAAGACCGTATTCGACGTATGGGTTATTATTGGCCTACTATGGTATCTGATGCCATCGAATATGCAAAGAAGTGTAAAGCTTGTCAAATCCATACAGATTTTATTCATCAACCCTCAGATTTTCTACATCTGACGGTAGCATCATGGCCCTTCGAAGCTTGGGGCATGGATATTATCGGTCCGATCAATCCGCCGTCATCTAAAGGCCATCGGTTTATTCTCGCAATAACCGATTACTTATCCAAATGGGCTGAAGCCATTCCTTTGACTGAAGTTAAAACGTCCAATGTCATCAGCTTTATTAAGCACCACGTCATCTACAAATTTCGTGTTCCTCGACGCATTATTCGTGATAACGGACCGCAGTTCGTTAGCCAGAAATTTACTCGATTCTGTGACAATCATCGGATCAACAATGTTGCTTCTACTGCATATAATCCGGCAGCTAACGGATTAGCAGAAGCTTTCAACAAGACTATCATCAAACTCCTAAAGAAGTTTGTCTCCACTAACAAACGTAATTGGAGTGACAAGCTCGGTGAATGTTTATGGGATTATCGCACTACAGTTCGTAATGCTACTAAATGTACACCCTTCTCTCTCGTGTATGGTTGCGAAGCTGTTCTTCCATTAGAGATTCAAATTCCTTCTTTAAGGATAGCACTCGCTAATGAACTCACTGCTGAAAATAATGATCATCTTCGACTTCAGGAATTAGAAGCTCTAGATGAAAAGCGATTATCTGCTCAACAGAATATTGAATTTTATCAAGCAAGAATCTCAAGAGATTTTAATAAGAAAGTCAGAGTTCGATCGTATCAAGAAGGAGAACTTGTTCTAATAGTCAGACGTCCTATGACTATGACTCATATGAGCAAGGGCAAATTTGACGCAAAGTGGGAAGGTCCCTATATTGTGAGCAGAGTTTTCTCAAATGGAGCTTATCAACTCTCAGAATTAGATGGTCGGAAGATCTTGATGCCTATTAATGGCAAATTCCTTAAAAAATACTATGTGTAAAAATTCATGTTTAGAAATAAAATTGTTATTTTATTTTAAATCATGAATGATGATACATGATATTAAGGAAGATCACTATCGTCCTTCTCTACATTTGGACGTGGGCCACTGCCGTCCTTCTCAAAGACATGATCAGCAAAAGAACTGAGAACTTCCTTGCTGGAACCCACAAGAAACTTACAAACGGCCATCCTCATAGTTTCTTCTTCTTCAGTCCTTCCTGGTTCAAGCAGGAAATCCAGAATGTTCCTTGGTGGCTTGGGTCCAGATGAACCTTCGCCTGCTTCCACCTTTTTCGATTGAACTGGATCAGCAGGACGTTCTTCAGTGCCTTTCTGAACTTTTGAGGCAGTCTCAGTCTTCTTGGATGCTTCTCCAAACGATATTTTATGTCGGGGAATAGAAGTATTCGTTCTTATCAGATTTCTGCTATATTTATAGGCAGAAGTTTCTCAAACAACGAAGCGTCACATTCATTCGACGGTTTACACATTCATTAATGCTTGACGGTTTTTCCGTTCATTTATTACGTTCATCCGACGGTTCATCCGTTCATTCATCCGACGGTTCGTTCGTTCATAATCTTCTATCAATTCATAAAGTGAGGATTCGTTATTTATCATGTTTTCATAACCTCTGAATCAAATTCCGAATCTACTTACTCATTTGTCATGTTTTGACCTCTGCATAAAAATCAATCTATTTTCTTTTGAGTTCCTACATATTATCACGTCCATAATACCTCTGATAATATCATATACTCTAAAACAGAAAAGAAGATTTCATTATCTATCATGTCCACAATTCATCCACAAATACAAATCATTGAGCATAGAAGAATTGTCATTTCCATTCCCATTTTATCACAAAAAAGTTTATTACATTTTCTTATACTTTCCTACAAATCATAATGAAAATCTATTACAAATCTTGAATTTTCATTCTATGTACAACTGAGATCTATTTCTTCTTGGATCTTCTCTGGCAATCTCGTTGTTTGTGGCAATTCCTGGGTGTCCAGCAGGAATCAAACTCTGGTCTTCTCTCCCAGACGAGAGGAGAACCATAGAGTAGGGCAACACGAAAACGTGTTGCTGATAATACAATTGGTGGATGGAGGTAACCTCTCAAGGAAGACAGGAATGTATCCAAACCTTGGGATACAATTCCTAGTTCTGCCGTGAAAGGAACTCTACTACCCGATTTCTCGGGGTAGAGTTGACTCAACCATCCAACTCTCGTGTATAAAGGCTCTTCCTACCATATGAGGAAGACCCTTCTATCCCACGAAGAGTTCTGAGTTGTCTGATCTGTGCGTCAAAAGCGCATGAGCTCCCTGATGTTGGTGTCAGAGGGACATTCTCCACGGCATCCACATCTCCAATGCCAGTTCTGAAGAAAATTTTCAGCCAAGTTTCTGCAGAAAACATCAAGGGGGAAAAGATCAACAGAAATCATTCAGCGTGCATTTTATCAAACAGAGACAAGCATGTATTGTTCAAATCATAAAAATCATTTGACACGCACTGGCTGGTCAAGCGTGTATTGTTCAATCAGAAATATAAAGCCTATCTTCAACAGCAAGAATAGTACGCGTACTATACTGGACTTACCTTCAAGTTTGGTACTAAAGATTGGCAAGCTCATGTTTGATACAGTATGCAGAAATCGAACATTAGAAGGCATTGCTTTCCTGTTTGAGAATGAAATCTCCTAAAAATTTCATTCTTAGAGAAGAAGAAGAAGAAGAAGAAGAAGAAGAATGGGGGATGAGTATCTGTGAAACTCAGCTACCTATTTAAAGGATGAAGTACAAGCCTATTCTTGGAAAGGATCCGCATAAATAGCGTTCGTAAACGTGGAATGAATGACACGTATGCTTTGGAAAGCAGCGCAACATTGGAAACAGTCAAAGAGTGCTAATTAATATTCTTCATTAAAAAGCACGCAGATCAAACACAGAAATTGTACTTCATTTCTTCAAAACAGGCACTGATGGCCTTACAAAAAAAAAGAGTGCAACAAAAGCATAAAAAGTCACGCTCTACTTTCCAGAGCGACTGAGCTTGTTGCCTAGTTCTTCTACGCTCTTAACTCCCAAGCGGTGCAACAGAGCCTTGAACATTCCACGCTGCTCTAAGAGGCTGCGTTCATCAGAAGGAGACGAGCCATCTAGGCCAAAATAGCTCAAGAAATTCTTGGCTAGTTGTCCGGGGTCATCTTTGAGCTCGAAGACAAAGGGCTCCGGCTCTTCACCCCCAAAATTGGGGTCACCATGGGAACAAAAGCCCAACTTACGTGCTTCTTCTGCAGCCTCTTCCTTTGATGTCATCTTGACGTGAGATGAAGATAAAAAATGATTCTTCTCTTGGTTTATATAACAGAGCTCGCCGGCGGTTCATATTCCTCCATAAATTGGATGCAATCAGTCTCGGAGAACGAAGAGTCATTATGACATTTAATAGGTTCATTCGGGTGTTTTCGAAGAACTTTGAAATCTTGTCGATTTTCGAGAAATTTAAAGTCATCTCAGTGTGACTGATTTTTATTTTATCATCTCTATTTCAAAGTATTTCGAAATAATTTATTATTTTTCGAAAACTTTGAAGGGGGTTTTGTAGACCTTTAAAAATGAAAGTCACGCTGAGTTGATCAGAATCAGTTCAAAAGTCACGCTCAGTTGATCCAGACAATATGAACCAAGTCACGCTAAAGACAGCTCATCATTTGTCAGAGAGTAATTATGACTAACAGCACGACAGTCGAAGAATGTCTCTTTATATGCCACGTATGCACAGAACTCGAGAGATCACCGCCGTCTATTGCGTGATTTTCGAAATCTTCTTCAGCAAGACTCAACCTGCGTCGAGTTGGCGTACCAAAAGGGTTTCTTGTCATTTAATGCGACTGACAAAGCAATCACTGTCAGAGATTTTGTGTCAGTCGAGGCACGCCAAATCAAGACAGCTGGCAGTCTTATCTCAAGTCTGCGTGTATTTGTGATCTTCATCTCAAGTTTGCGTGGATTCTGAAGTTTTCTTCCTCAAGTTTGCGTGGATTCTGAAGTTTTCTTCCTCGAGTCTGCGTGGATCCTGAAGCTTCCTGCCCCAAGTTTGCGTGGATTTTGAAGCTTTCTACACCGAGTTTGCGTGGACTTTATCTTCAACAAGTCTGCGTGAACTTCATCAAATTGGAGTACGTGGCAGCCATGCCACTGATCTCTCGCCTGCGTGTCCTGTAACTTGCACACGACCCATGCATGATTGCCATGTGTCCAACAGTTACAGGCCACGTCCAGTAACTGCTCACAACCTTGCGTATGTTAAATCCTGCGTGATTTTTAACTAGGCACAGGCTGTGAAGACAGTTATCTTTTCAGTTATTATTTTTGACTCTATAAATAGAGTTCTTTTTTTTATTCATGGTACAGAGACATTGATATCTACTGTCAAAATTTTGAGAGCTTTTTTTCTTCGCATAGTTCAAGGGATAAAGCGATCGTCTTCTAGATCGGATTCCTACAGTTGTAATTTTCCCAGAAACACAACAAATAAAGAGAATTTCTTTATGGAAAACAGACCTGTTGAAATTTTACAGATGATTGCCCTGAGGATACATGCCCTACATATTATGGACCCGGAGACGGGATGACTACCTTTGTCCCCGACTCTCAGGATTGATCGGGATTTAGTTTAGTAGACTAGTATCTGTTTTCATGTTGATCTTGTTATAGAAGTTTTGAGACTTGTGTAGTACTTGAGATTTGTTGAGAGTTGTTATTATTTTAGTAGTTGTTCTTTTATTCTTAGTTTAATTCTTCTGTGTTTATCTTATCGTGCTTAGACTGTGATTGAGTTCAATATCTTATACTTGTCCTCCGTTCGGAGTTGATCATGATGAGTATATTATATATTGCGTGAGTTGCTGGTTAGATAATGACCTAGGACAACGCTCTACCGCCGACACTGCGGCGTAGGCTGGGCGTCGTTACGTACTCGTACCCTCACAGTGGGTGCGGGTCATGACACGTTTTTAGTGGTGGCCCATGCAGGTCGAGAGTCGCATTAGTGCGATATCGTGGTAGTACGACGACTTAGTTGTACTGCTGCGAGCCTGTGATAGGATTGAAAGATAGGCTTAACGGAGAGGTACTGAATCACAGTTAGGAAAAAAATTCTGCTTCAGTTCATGCCATCTACATATCTTACTGATTGTCTTCTTTGAAATAAACTGTCCTCCTTTGATTTTATCGATTCCTGCTCAGTATTGACTTCCTTTTCGATCTGTCTTCAGGATGGTGGAGACACGATCACATCGCTCTGGTACAGTAGCCGCTGTAGAGGGGTCTGCCACCTCTCACCTTCAACAGCCAGCTCCTGGTACCGCAGCCCCTGTCATGCCAGCTGGGGTGGGTATCTCAGCAGCCTTCGAAGGAGCACCTCCACTAGCTGAGAGGCAGAGTCCGGTGCTTCCCGAGATCCTTCCACCGCAGCAGCCTCCACCTGCGGGGATGGTAGATGTTTCTCATCTGTTTTCCTTTGTGGAGAGGATTCTGGCGTCTCACCAGCAGCAGCAGCTGTGGCAGACTGCCGATTATCGTCAGGGGATTGATGAGGCCCACCAGTTGGTTCATACTACAGTAGAGATGGTGACAGCTCAGGGGGAGCAGCAGCAGCCTTACCGGAAGGAGAAGGACATCCAGGACTTTCAGAAGATGCATTCCAGAGAGTTCTTGGGCACTGAGGGCATCCATTATGTGGACGATTGGATCGAGCATATCGAGGAGATATTCCGACTGGCGGAGATACCAGCTCGACTTCATATCGAGGCGGCGGGCAGTCAGATGCAGGACTTAGCCCGTGCATGGTATCAGGCAGATCCCAGGGTGGGAGTTGAGGGCCAGACTTGGGCCCAGTTCAAGGAGCAGTTCTTTCCTGATGTTGCCTTGGGAGGTATAGAGGCACAGTTTGAGAGCCTGGTTCAGGGGAACCAGTCAGTAGCTGAGTATGCTGGAGAGTTTTGCCGGTTGTCTCGGTTCATTGATGACTTGACTGAGAAGACGAAGGCGAGGAAGTTCTGCCGAGGCTTGATTAGGGGAGATATTTTTGGGGGCTATGGCAGCGGAGGACGACCTGGGGTTGAAGTTGAAGAGGGGTCGGGATTTCCAGGGTGGTAGCAGCAGCGGAGGTCAGGCCAAGAGGCCTCACGTACAGATTCAGCAGGCACAGGCACCAGTGAGAGTGCAGCAGGCACAGCATCAGCATAGAGGATAGGACCGCGAGGTACCGACTTGTGCCTACTGCAGGAAGGCAGGGCATGTTTGGGAGTCTTGTAGGAGGAGGCTGAAGGTTTCACTATTTTGTGGGTGTGGTGCTCACAAAATGATAGATTATCCCGCTGCACCTCCTTATGAGGGAGCTAGGCTACCTGTAGCTCAGCACCAGAGGGGTAGAGCTTTTGCGATGGCGGTCGAGGAGACCGACGCTGCAGGTGATGGGTTAGCAGGTTTGTCCTTCTAATTCTTCCTTCCCACTTTCCTGTGTGATTTTCTTAGTACCTGCCAGGATATTGTTTGTGATTGCTAGATAGTGTAGCTACCCTGTACGAGACTATGGAATCACGACCAGTAAGATTTGTTTGCATGATTATCTCTTGACCTTGATTGTTGGGTTTGACCTAGAAGGGTGCGATCATTTTAATTTCGAGGACGAAATTTTTCTAAGGGGGGTAGGATTGTAACACCCAGTTTTCCAGATGAGGGTATTTTTGAAATTTTGTAATTATAATTATTATTTGAGGATATTTATTTCATATGATGATTTTTAGTGATTTTTAGTAGAATTGATTTTGGGCCTATAGTTGACTTTGACTAGTATTGACTAGAAGACTAACCTAGTGACTAACCTAGGTTAAGACCCCTTGGTTAGGTTAAGTAAACTTGGTTTGACCTAATTTAGTGAATTTTAAGTCATTGGAACTTGTTTGGAGAGATTTGGAGTTGATTTGACAAATATGGCTTATGACTTCATAAGTCATGATTAATGACTTGACTTATAGCCCATAGGCCCACACCATGAACCAAACCTAGCCCTAATCAGCCGATGGCAGCCACTAGTGATCCCTTCCCCCTATTTAATCCCCTCCTAGAATTTAGGGCTAGCCTCCATTGGGTTTTGTGCAAGTTTTGGAAGAGGTGAGTCTCTATCTTTCTAAAATCATAGAAAATTCATTTCAACTCTATTTTCCTTCAAATCAATTGCATTAGGACCTAATTCTTCTGTTCTTTCTGTTTGTGTAAGAATATTTCAGAGTAGGATTAATTTGTGGGAGTTTTTTAGGCTTGGAGAACCATTCCATTTGAGGCTTTTGTGAGCTTTGCACATCAATAGGTATAATCTATTCTAACCCATGAAATTCCTGTTTAATTACATTTCTAGGATGCCCTAGCCCTAACCTAACTCTAGGAATAGGAATCCCCACAAGTTGTGTCCATTTCGTGTCCTAACAGGATACGTATCAGTGTCATGATTGGTGTGTTTGATGTAATGCCTCAACCAACATTTTGTTCTAATTTCTGAAATATTTTTGAATGGAATTTTAGTCCTAGGGATTGCTTAATGATTTTTGCTTTTATTTCTTACTTTTTGTGTCGTGTCGTGTCCACACGGAAACACGAACATGCGGGGACTGAACACTTGCTGTGTCCTGCATCGCGGGGTCGATAACTCCCGACATAAGACACGTGGACACGCCATTTTTGGCGAGGATGATGAGACATAGACTGACATCATCCTCCCAAAAGATGGAAGCTTGTGTAACGCCCCAGTCCCAAAATAATTAGGACTAGGTACGTATCCATGCCAGCTGCATACATACGAAGTACACTCCAATATATGGAAACCTTGTATGTATACATAATCTGTAAAATGTAGTAGAACCATAATAACTAAATCTCATCCATAAATTAAGAATAAAAGATATCATATAATTAACTGTAATAAGTCTTTGAACAATACGTTGGGCGGAGACAAAGTCCACTACCAACAATTTTAAATAAAAGGTACAAGAAGGAAATAGATGAAATAACAAGACTAGCCAAGTGCAATCATCTTCGAAAGGATGGAGAAGATCACGGTCTCGACTAGAACACCTGCAATATCACAAAAGCACAAACACCTGGGGAGATAACCAGGTCCTCAGAGGGACGTAACAAGATACAGGAAGAACATGCCATATGAACTGAATATAAATGCACCGTAAAATAAAGATAAAGTAAAAGTGTCCAAACCATAACACGGCTCAATATCCCATCATCGAAACAATAGGCTACCCCTACAACCAAACAAGGACAAGGGGTAACTTACTATTCCACGATGTGACATTTTTCCGTGCCATGATTGGAACATAAAATTTGCTAAGGTCTCCTAACCTTTCTAGTAGTCAATTTAGAAGATATTTCGATGTATGGGCAGGTGAAGGCTGACTCCCCTAGGACAATGTAACAACTCTCAACACGCACACGTCAATACCAATACTATCAGCCGGCATAACTCGAGGCTAGCGGCCCACGTGACCCATCAGTCCACATAGCTCGAGGCTAGTGACCCACGCGACTCAACTACCGTAGTACGCAGTTACTACAGCTTTTGGATTTGGGGTAGCCCATACATTTAACTGTCTTCTCCCTCCCAAGGTCACTTAACAAAAAGGTAGTTCTCTAAGACTAGGTCCATATGCAAACAAAAAGGGCAAGAAGGAAAATAACTGAAAGCAAAATAAAGTGAACTAAAAATAAGAAGTAATGGATCCAACTGTAAACAGATAATAAATAAGCAGTAAATAAATAAATAAAGGTGCATCTAATTATGAACAGTAGATAAGGCAAGGTATCTTGCCTGATTTTGTGATGTAATATAAAACGCCGCTCCCGCGTCCACGCCTCCGGAACTCGAGGCTCCTAGATAATTAATTAACTAGATTAAGTCACTACTTATGAAACTTACTATATGACTTAATTAGTCAAAGTAGTGTGTTAAAATTATATTCAATCTCTCGTGGAACCATTTAGATCCATACAATCACACACAGGTTCCACGAGACATCGAAACACAGTTTTAGGGTTTCTAACTTTTAATTAGTCGGTTATGCCCCTACTTCAATAACATACTTAAAAATTATATAAAATCATAATAATAATATTTAAAATAATTTTCTACAGATTTATCTCTGAAATTCCAGAATTAATATTTTTAAAGACATTTACGACTGGTTGATTACTAAGTCAGCTAGTCTACCCGAAACTCGTCCGGAACATAGTTAATGACTCAAAATTGCTAAAATAACCAAAAATATATTTTAAACAGCAATAAAATAATTTATTTTATAGAATAATATCAGAGGTACAAGGGTTGAGTTATACTACAAGTTTGGGACGTTCTAGGTCAGCCGGTTACCCGAAATTAGCTAGTTTTGACCTACAATTTTTTTCGACCAGAATTGAATTGATAAATTCGTGGAAAAATACTTAAAAATCCTAATTTAAATATATTAACCTACATAAAATTCAGTTTTGGAAAATTCCTACAGAAACTTATAGTTCCTTCACAACGTGGTAAGTTTTGGCTCTACCGAAACATGAAAATAGCTATCATAATTCATAAAATTTTTATGGGTGAAAATACTACCCAAGAGGCATCAAAATACTATTTCTACAGAATTAATACCATAATTTTTACAGATTTATGAGATGGGTTTGAGAAGGAAAAGTTGGGATTTCTTACCAAGGTCCTTGCTTTGTGAAGGCTTATTCTTGTCAAAGCTCCCTCCTTTGATGATGTCCTTACTCGTCAATCCTTTCTTGATGAGCTTTGAGGGGTAGACAATGGTTAGGATTGTTTGGATGGAAAAGATGGAGTTTTTAGGGTTGGTTTGGTGGAGTTTGGTTGGAAGAAGGATGAAAGTATGAGCCTTTATGGAGGAGGATGAGTTGTGTGATGGAGGGGATGATGTAGTAGAGGGGAGGGGATGCTATTTTCGAAAATAATGGTAAAGGAGCTGCTCTTGGGTGATAAATAAGAATTTTTGGTGTTAGGGTTAGGGTTTTGATAAGGGTTGATATATATATGGGCCTATGGGTTGAGTTTATATATGTAGGAGGGTGTTTCCATGCATGACATGGCCCACCAGTGTAGGGGTTTCTTTTTGGACGAAAATTACATAAAAACAATCTTTGGTTGGTCATATGTGGGTCCACATGGATTGGTTTGGTTATTTGGTGAGTTGGCTAATTGATTGGATTGATTATTTAAAAAGGTATTTCCTAATATAGAACTAATTAATTCTATCTATAGAATTTCAATCCAAATCTGAATTTAAATCCAATAATATGTAATTATTAGTATTTATTAACACCCAACATGCCTACATAGGTTTGGGTTTGGCTTGGAAAAGGTTTGGGAATGTTTGGTGCAACCGGATCTCCTAAAAAGTCATAAAGGCTTTCTTAACTAATTAATTAAATAAAATTATAACTTGTGCCATAATTTGAATGGTTAACATGCAAGAGATTACAATATGACCATGACATTCCTAACATAGCTAGTATGCTAGTTAAAGCTCCCGGCTACGCTAGACATGCCATACTTTCTAATCGTCTTGCATATTCAAACTCAACCATGACTATAGTTCTTTTATATAATATAAATAAGATAAAAATAAATTAGAATTAAATAAAATCATTTTTTTTAATATTCCTTTAAATTATGAGGGATTTTACATCCTACCCAACTTACAAGAATTTCGTCCTCGAAATTAAAAATAAGTAGGGATTGAAAAGGTCACATGGGTATATCGATGAGGAATCATCAAATCACAACGTTCAACAAAACATGAATTAGAAAATCATGATTTAGATAAATACAAAATAATTATGGATATGGCTAATTAATGAAAGAATAAAAATGATCAAGGGTTTTAAGTAGTTCAAGATAAAACACGAGTTTAAAGAATAGAAAAGAATAGAGTAGATTAAGGAAAAAAAATAATAATTTAGAGACTTAAGAGAGATGGTTCCTTGAGAATAGTTGTATATTGGTCGTCCAGGTCGTGGGCATGATTAAAAGAACGATTTGAATCATCCTCAAGTATTAAGAATGATTAGAAGGTCGCGATAGTAGGTATGGAATCGACGAGTAGTTCAAAACGAGGATATAGTCACCTTGGTTGGTCCATGGCTAACTATCTTGGCAATAAATGGTGGGACAACTAAAGGCAATACTTTGAGTCTATATATCAAGTACAGTGTCTGGTCTTTCTAAAGTTAGTAAAGTCCACAAAAAATAGTTCAAAGACGATGTTATTCAGTACGAAATACGATGTTCATAGGCGAGAGAAATAATTCAAATAAGAGTTGTCAATGCTGTCGCGGATGAGACTCTAAGGCAAGTTTACTATGTCTTCATCCACGTAGAATAATATGTGCTAAGCGAACCAAAGTGCAATAGGTTGATCAGACCATCATGCACCGGTTCTGATTAGACAATATGTTAGTGGGTGCACCCAATAAAATATGTCATGATCAAGCTTGATAATGAAATAAGCTTGTAAAACTGAAGCTACATTAGCAGCATGGGATAGTCAATATATGAGCAAGGAAGGTACTGATGAAGAAATTTAAAATAGTCCAAGATCTTTTAAAATCAAGGCTCGCCCCAAGTGTGGGCCTATACAGTTGTCCTAGTGTTTCTTCATTTGTGGCTTGGTAAACTAGATAAGGTAGGGTCCTCTGAATTTAGTCTAAGTGAACTTACCAATGTGGTTCACGAGAAAAAATGTTTGTTTAGGTGATGAGGTATTCTACCCAACTTACAAGAGTTAAACTAATAGTATCATGGGACAATGGGTCAAGCAATCAAGATAAAGTACAAATTTAAGCATTTAAGAGATTTAGTAGAACACCATCCTATCGGGTCGAAAGAATTGAGTCGAGGTTGAATCCCTATCCGTGGTCGAAAAATATATTGGTATCATGGTAAGGATTATAGTTTGGCCATTTTGACCATAAGATCATATCAAGAAATAGAGTACAAGGAGATGGGTTTTGGTGGGACATGATATGTCTAAATGAAGGTGGGCTTGTCTAGGTTTTACATATAAAATTTGTTGGAAAGAAAAGTCTAGTGTTGTGCTCCAAACATCCAAGTCACGGTAAGAAAAACCAAAAGATCTAAAATAGAAAGTGGGAGTTCACGAGGGGATAATGCACAAAATAAAGAAGATCAAGTTAAAGCATGAAATGAAATTAATTAAAGAATTCAGTAAAATAATTTAGGAACACAATTCCGGAGAGAAGATAGTCTTCTAGATGAATACAGTTAAGGAATCATTAGATCATTATTCAAATTGCAAATGGGTTAGAAGGTCGCAATAAAAAGATCTAGAATTGAAGGAAAGTCAACTAAGCCGAGATAGAAATACAGTCACATAGCTGGGTAGATAACTAACAACACTTGTGTATATACTACTATCATGGTTATAAGTGACATGATAATTAGTGTGGAATACTTCTAACTCATTAGGGCTACCTTTGTGGCCTACCATTAATATTTTAACTCGAGTTTCCTCCAAAAGTTTCAAAAATAAACTTTCAAAAATATACCACCAAAATTTGTATTTTCTCCAAGTCGTTCAAATTCATCATAAAAATTTAAATCACTTTCTTAAATCTCAAAGCAAAATTTTATCTCGTTACTACTAACCTTTTCCAAAATTAACGTTTAAATTCAACTATTTAACTCAAGAGTTCATAATTTACGAATCCATAAAAATTTCACAATTAATCAAAAAATTTAACACTCTAATTTTTTTTTTCAAATAACTCATAATAAAACTCTTAGCATATTAAAAGCAATCTCAAAAATTAAGCTCAATGCTCTCATCAATTTTAATTTCTATTCGTGCTAAGTTATTCCAACAAATTATAACTTTTAAATGGTAACTTCCTTTAATCAATCAAAATAACTTTTCATCACATCCTTCGAAATTCTTTTAAAAAAAATTAATATTAGCAATCCCTTATTAAACGAAATTTTCAAATAATCTTATCAGCCAATACCAAAAATATAATTAGATTTGTAATTCTTCAATCATAGGACACCATTTAAAATAAATCTCAAAAATTGTTTTCATAACTTTCAAATATTTTAAACCAAAATTAACCGTCATTACTTCCACTTAAAATTCAAAATTTACTAAACACGAAAATTGTAAGTTGTACAACTCAAATTTAAATAATTCCTATGACCATTTTTAAAAAAAGCTAAGATCATTTTCAAAACAAATTTATAACCGTTCAAGGTGTATAACCATACTCCAATAAATCATAAACATCAAAACTCGAAAATCAAATAAATTTTATATTTGTTCAAAGATGTGTATCTATCCCCCAAAAATTATAAATATCACAACTCGAAATGAAAATCAATTTTATACTTGTGCAAAGATGTATAACTATAATCCAATAATTCATAAATATCAAACCTCAAAAAGCCAATCAATTTCTTAAACCAAGTATGAAATTCTATAAATCCTCTGGTGTTTACTAATTAGAAATCTCAAAATTAAAACTTTTCGTGGCAATATCCTACTTCACAAATTACTAATCATTAAATCACACTAAAGCCTTTTTAACTCAATTAGAGTCTTGAATGTATTCCAATTGCCAATATGACCATTTTAGCCATGTGTGACCTATGAGCATATACTAATGTAGTCATCTTCCTAGTTGATACTAAGCACGAAAATAAGAATCGACGGTAGAAAGGAATCAAGCAAGATACAATTCAAGGAGGTCGACCGAGAGTTCGAAATGTGAAGTCAAGGGAAGAGGTCAAGCTGTATGGATGAGATTCCTATAATTCTAATCCTATGTTGCAGGTTCACATCGGTACAGTAACGTAACCAAAGTGACAAACGAGACCTGCATGGGCCACCACAAAAACATGTAACGCCCCAGTCCCAAAATAATTAGGACTAGGTACGTATCCATGCCAGCTGCATACATACGAAGTACACTCCAATATATGGAAACCTTGTATGTATACATAATCTGTAAAATGCAGTAGAACCATAATAACTAAATCTCATCCATAAATTAAGAATAAAAGATATCATATAATTAACTGTAATAAGTCTTTGAACAATACGTTGGGCGGAGACAAAGTCCACTACCAACAATTTTAAATAAAAGGTACAAGAAGGAAATAGATGAAATAACAAGACTAGCCAAGTGCAATCATCTTCGAAAGGATGGAGAAGATCACGGTCTCGACTAGAACACCTGCAATATCACAAAAGCACACACACCTGGGGAGATAACCAGGTCCTCAGAGGGACGTAACAAGATACAGGAAGAACATGCCATATGAACTGAATATAAATGCACCGTAAAATAAAGATAAAGTAAAAGTGTCCAAACCATAACACGGCTCAATATCCCATCATCGAAACAATAGGCTACCCCTACAACCAAACAAGGACAAGGGGTAACTTACTATTCCACGATGTGACATTTTTCCGTGCCATGATTGGAACATAAAATTTGCTAAGGTCTCCTAACCTTTCTAGTAGTCAATTTAGAAGATATTTCGATGTATGGGCAGGTGAAGGCTGACTCCCCTAGGACAATGTAACAACTCTCAACACGCACACGTCAATACCAATACTATCAGCCGGCATAACTCGAGGCTAGCGGCCCACGTGACCCATCAGTCCACATAGCTCGAGGCTAGTGACCCACGCGACTCAACTACCGTAGTACGCAGTTACTACAGCTTTTGGATTTGGGGTAGCCCATACATTTAACTGTCTTCTCCCTCCCAAGGTCACTTAACAAAAAGGTAGTTCTCTAAGACTAGGTCCATATGCAAACAAAAAGGGCAAGAAGGAAAATAACTGAAAGCAAAATAAAGTGAACTAAAAATAAGAAGTAATGGATCCAACTGTAAACAGATAATAAATAAGCAGTAAATAAATAAATAAAGGTGCATCTAATTATGAACAGTAGATAAGGCAAGGTATCTTGCCTGATTTTGTGATGTAATATAAAACGCCGCTCCCGCGTCCACGCCTCCGGAACTCGAGGCTCCTAGATAATTAATTAACTAGATTAAGTCACTACTTATGAAACTTACTATATGACTTAATTAGTCAAAGTAGTGTGTTAAAATTATATTCAATCTCTCGTGGAACCATTTAGATCCATACAATCACACACAGGTTCCACGAGACATCGAAACACAGTTTTAGGGTTTCTAACTTTTAATTAGTCGGTTATGCCCCTACTTCAATAACATACTTAAAAATTATATAAAATCATAATAATAATATTTAAAATAATTTTCTACAGATTTATCTCTGAAATTCCAGAATTAATATTTTTAAAGACATTTACGACTGGTTGATTACTAAGTCAGCTAGTCTACCCGAAACTCGCCCGGAACATAGTTAATGACTCAAAATTGCTAAAATAACCAAAAATATATTTTAAACAGCAATAAAATAATTTATTTTATAGAATAATATCAGAGGTACAAGGGTTGAGTTATACTACAAGTTTGGGACGTTCTAGGTCAGCCGGTTACCCGAAATTAGCTAGTTTTGACCTACAATTTTTTTCGACCAGAATTGAATTGATAAATTCGTGGAAAAATACTTAAAAATCCTAATTTAAATATATTAACCTACATAAAATTCAGTTTTGGAAAATTCCTACAGAAACTTATAGTTCCTTCACAACGTGGTAAGTTTTGGCTCTACCGAAACATGAAAATAGCTATCATAATTCATAAAATTTTTATGGGTGAAAATACTACCCAAGAGGCATCAAAATACTATTTCTACAGAATTAATACCATAATTTTTACAGATTTATGAGATGGGTTTGAGAAGGAAAAGTTGGGATTTCTTACCAAGGTCCTTGCTTTGTGAAGGCTTATTCTTGTCAAAGCTCCCTCCTTTGATGATGTCCTTACTCGTCAATCCTTTCTTGATGAGCTTTGAGGGGTAGACAATGGTTAGGATTGTTTGGATGGAAAAGATGGAGTTTTTAGGGTTGGTTTGGTGGAGTTTGGTTGGAAGAAGGATGAAAGTATGAGCCTTTATGGAGGAGGATGAGTTGTGTGATGGAGGGGATGATGTAGTAGAGGGGAGGGGATGCTATTTTCGAAAATAATGGTAAAGGAGCTGCTCTTGGGTGATAAATAAGAATTTTTGGTGTTAGGGTTAGGGTTTTGATAAGGGTTGATATATATATGGGCCTATGGGTTGAGTTTATATATGTAGGAGGGTGTTTCCATGCATGACATGGCCCACCAGTGTAGGGGTTTCTTTTTGGACGAAAATTACATAAAAACAATCTTTGGTTGGTCATATGTGGGTCCACATGGATTGGTTTGGTTATTTGGTGAGTTGGCTAATTGATTGGATTGATTATTTAAAAAGGTATTTCCTAATATAGAACTAATTAATTCTATCTATAGAATTTCAATCCAAATCTGAATTTAAATCCAATAATATGTAATTATTAGTATTTATTAACACCCAACATGCCTACATAGGTTTGGGTTTGGCTTGGAAAAGGTTTGGGAATGTTTGGTGCAACCGGATCTCCTAAAAAGTCATAAAGGCTTTCTTAACTAATTAATTAAATAAAATTATAACTTGTGCCATAATTTGAATGGTTAACATGCAAGAGATTACAATATGACCATGACATTCCTAACATAGCTAGTATGCTAGTTAAAGCTCCCGGCTACGCTAGACATGCCATACTTTCTAATCGTCTTGCATATTCAAACTCAACCATGACTATAGTTCTTTTATATAATATAAATAAGATAAAAATAAATTAGAATTAAATAAAATCATTTTTTTTAATATTCCTTTAAATTATGAGGGATTTTACAGCTTGGGGTTGCGTGTGCGAGGAGAAATCCTCCTCGCACTGGCCGCACTGGTCGTACGTGCGCGCTGTGCACGCTTGGGTTTTGGCCACAGACACGCACTTTTATTTCAGACACGGGAACACGAGGACACGGTGCAGGGGCATACACGTGTAGCCCTACACGTGGCGAACACGTAGGCACGATCACGAGTCGTGTCGTGTCCTGTGTCGTGTCCTAGAGTGACACACACGCGTGCACAACGCTGCATGCTGTGTAGTGTCTGTGAGTAATTCCAGACGTGGACACGCCGTGTCCGGCTCTAAGGTGACACGAAGGGATACTTGGGGACACGTGCACGTGTGGGGGATTGTTTACCAACCACTAATTTAGATTATTATCATGATTTTGATTTTCGAATTGCATTTCCCATTTTGAACCGATACATGTTTCAGTTGTGATTTCCGATATGTTAATTCCATTTTTTAAACCGATTTTCCTATTTAAATGCCATGATTATTCACCTATACATATGTATTAGTTAATGCTAGGGTGGTTACATGTGAGATTAGGTTTGGATTGATTGTGGAATGGATTTCGAGTATGGGTGGACTGATACCCAGCCATTGTTCAGTTTTCTGAAACTAGAGTGCATTAACTAATTTGAAAAGTTTAATTTCCAAATAGATTTCCAACATGTGTATTAGTAAATGCTGGACGGGATTATCATGTAAGATTAGGTTTTTCATTTGAGAATGGGATTTTGGACTGTTTGATGAATGTAGACTGATACACAGTCTTTGAAACTGAGAATTCACACACACTGTTTTGTATACACTGACACTCGAACTTGATTCCCTGAAAATGTGTTTATATAACCTGAGTTTGAGTGTTAATTTGGTTTGGGATGTTGAATGTCATATACAAGCTACTGTCATATCCTGTCATAACTGCCATTCCTATTACCTAACTGTCATGTACCTGAGATACACACAGCCCATTACTCTAAACTGTCATTTTTGAGACCCTTGCCACACAAAAACCTGTGAATGATTCCTAGACACTGTGACACTAACTGTCATTTGCTCACACAATCCTGAGAACATGACACTGAGCTCACATCTACACACTCAAAAACTGTCAAGAAATTGTCTTGACACTTTTCACTCAATTCTGAGAACTGAGAGTTTTTGCACACTAATTTGAACTGTGCACTACCCACATGCCTTGCATTGATTTCCTATTTAAGCCCAGGGTTCCATTTGGCTTGCCCTGTTTTGGCTTAGCCTGGCTTTTCATTTGCAGGGCAGTAGAGGGCAGCAGCTGAGGCTTGGCCTTGCAGCAGCAGGCCATAGCAGCAGTAGGAGCAGTGGCCAGTGGCAGGGCCTACATCCATTGACATTAGTTTGGACAAAGGGTGAACTGTCATATTGAGTTCCTAAAAACTGATGTGGTGTTCAATGTTTTCTATTTATTCCTTAATTCTCTGTCACAGATCACACAGCACTATAACTGAGTTTACATGCTAGCTAACCTATAAACTGACCTGAGATTGGAATCCTAGAAATGGGTTCCTGTGAATGGCTGTCACATGAGCTATTTCTAATGTAATCCTAGCACACACATGGTTTACACTGGTTGCTAATTCTATAACTAAGACACTGATTTTCCTGTTAGTCACACACAATATCCCCTTCACATTGGTCCACAGTCATGTGATAACCCATGACACACACATTGTTTCCTGTCATGTGGACACCCTTCACTACACACAACTTCATTGACATTACCTATGTGACACTAATCTATCACATACACTCTAGGTTCACTCCTCCTCATTTACACTCTACCTTAAACTTTCTACACACACTCATCACACACCACTGTTCACAAACTTCTTTGTACCACACTGCCACTTTAACACCATGTCACACACACATGTATTCCTCTCCCTATTAACCCATGCATATATATACATATATATCTATATATGTGAGTTATTTTATCATGTAGCTATGGGTATATGTGTGCTATTTAAATTAAATTAGATGTAGTTGATATATGATATATGTGAGAGTATGTAAAATATGTGGAATGGACTATTGTGTGCTTAGCCTCTAACCTATGGCTCATAACCTATGTTTATGGCATGGATGCCCAATTAAGGTGTGTGGTTGACTTGTATAGCCTAGTTGGCTTCTAATTGTGCTGGATTGCTAGTATAGACTTGGGATAGGCCTAGTGAGACTCGACTAGACTAGGATTGACCTAGTTTGACATAGACAGTTGACCAGGGTTGACTTAGAGTTGACTTTGACCTAGATTGGCCTAGAAATCATGTAGATTGCATTGCATCTTTCAATTCTCTTGTATTTTACATATCATGACCCATACTATTCTGTTTAGGACATTGTGACTCCGGTGCAGACATCTGATTTTTTATTACTCTTTTCAGAGTAACAGGCGAGTACATTCTCTGATAGTTCTTCCATTTACTTGTCAATTACTGTACTTCAGTTCTAGATAGTTTTATGTGATTCTTACAACACGTATGGATATTCTGGATTCATATATGCGACACACATACCATCTGTCTGGCCTCTATTTTTTGGAACCACTACTGGAACCACCTACTGGAATCATCCTGGAATCTTTTGCTGGTATCATTATTTTTGGCTGGACTCATCCCGATTTCTCGTATCATTTTCTGGATTCACTTGTACTTGCTGGGCGGGGAAATATTGGAATAGGCATGTGAACATACCCAAATACTGGAACCACTCCCTTGGAAATATACTGGAATGATAGCCGTCTCACACCCAGCCAGGTGTGCGATGTGCCGTATTACCTACAGCCGTTCACATGTCGATCCCGATATTTTAAAACACACTGCTAGAGTATAGGCTGGACTCACCCTGGAATCATTGATCACTATAACTGGAATCGTCCCTTACTGGATTCATCTTGTATTAGATTCATCCTGTACTGGACTTACATTGGAGTTACACTGATCTACATTTTCTGTCTGGACTTTATATCATATTACCCTGGTTCAGCTAGTTCTATTTTTACAGTCTTCATTGCTATAATTCTTCTCTTGTTTAGTATTTACTTTCCTTGCATTTTATCTTACTTTCTTACCATCACCTGAATATAAACTGCCATATTTCATCAATAAAACTGTTTATAACTGCTTTATAGTTCTCTGTCATTTAATTGGGATTTCTTGATGAGTTGTACTCGTTCCTGTCCTGACTGGACCTGTTGAAATTTTACAGATGATTGCCCTGAGGATACATGCCCTACATATTATGGACCTGGAGACGGGATGACTACCTTTGGCCCCGACTCTCAGGAGTGATCGGGATTTAGTTTAGTAGACTAGTATCTGTTTTCATGTTGATCTTGTTATAGAAGTTTTGAGACTTGTGTAGTACTTGAGATTTGTTGAGAGTTGTTATTATTTTAGTAGTTGTTCTTCTATTCTTAGTTTAATTCTTCTGTGTTTATCTTATCGTGCTTAGACTGTGATTGAGTTCAATATCTTATACTTATCCTCCGTTCGGAGTTGATCATGATGAGTACATTATATATTGCGCGAGTTGCTGGTTAGATAGTAACCTAGGACAGCGCTCTACCGCCGACACTGCGGCGTAGGCTGGGCGTCGTTACGTACTCGTACCCTCACAGTGGGTGCGGGTCGTGACACATTCGAACAACACCAACTACGGATCATCACCATCCCAGACTTGTTTTTCTTTACCTCGTTCTTTCTAATACTGAAACCATATGCTTTTGAATATATCTGTTAGAATGTCTCTACTTCTTCAATAGAGTTGAACTGTAGGCCAACAATATCTTCTTCTAAGAGATGTTTTGGATCTTTGTTAATGTTGGCGGACTGCAATATTTTTTTCATCGTCGCTGCATCGAAATCCAATGGAGATTCACTGTCGTCCCTAAGAACATAATAAAACAAAATAAATATGAGAAATAAATGTAAAAATATAATACATTTCTTAAATCCATTAGAAAGGGTGATGCGAAATAACATTTTGTCGTTTGCGTTGATGTCGTCGTCATCGTTATGATGCATTCTTCCGGTGTTTTCTTCATCTTGCTCTTTACCGTCTCCTAAGTTAACAGCTTCCAAACTTTGCTCATCATCCAGATCATCTGACACTCCTCTTGAAAGGAAGCTTTCTTTATCGACTAAATCTTCCACACGAGGATCAGTTTCTCCATGTGACGTCGACATTGAAGAAAATAGAGTGTGTTAGAAACCAGCAGAAGAAACGAAGGACAAGAAACAATACAAGAAGAAAGAGTAATGCTATTCGTACCTCCAAATTGTCCCTCTAATATATAGCCCTCCTATCTGATGTGGCATGTTAAATAATAGTGTGTGCCATCTGACATGACTGATGACATGGCAAATTTTAATCCAAAAAGTTAACTACCCAATTTTCTCCATAATAATTTAACGTTAATATCAATGTTAATTTAATGTTAATATTAATTTATGTTAATATTAATGTTAATGTTAATGTTAATATTAATATTAATATTATTGTTAATGTTAACGATAATATTAATTTTAATGTTAATGTTAATGTTAATGTTAATGTTAATGTTAACATTAACTTTAATGTTAATTTTTATTTTTAGTTTTATTTTTTTTAAAAATTTGTCACGTCAGATGCCAGATCAACATATCACATCAGCTGCCACGTAAGGATGGACAGTTTGAAAGTACAATTTGGAGGTACAAAAAGTATTATTCAGGAAGAAATAACTTCCAGTAAGGCAACAACACAACCTTTTTATCTTCATTGTACCTCCGCCACGTGGCCCTCTTTTGATGGCTTATGAAAAATCTTGACTGATTCTAGGAGCAAGCATAATTTTAAGAAAATAACTTCCAACAACACAACTTTCTCGTCTTCTGGGTACATGTATTATTAAATTGTGTAGCTAATAACGCATGAGGAAGCATGCAATAGCATTCTCCACGTGGCCCTCTTCTGTAGGATAACGCATGCAGCAGCATTTAATGTTACGCAACCCTATTGTCTTGTTATGTGTTGTGTATCCTATGTGGCATGAGACAGAAGACAATATCTTGCATAGGCGGCAAGATTATATTCATAAATGATAATAAGATTAAAAAGTTATCTCCAATGCAAAAAAGTATTGAGAAGACAATACAAAGTAATTTTTTACAACTTTCAAGACAACTTTTACTCTTCTAATGATATGGTATCAGTGTTTATTATTAAATTGTGTAGGATAACGCATGTAGCAGCATTTAATGCTACGGGATCCGTTGTGTAAAGAACACAACCTGTGAGAGAGAACCCGAGAGAGAGAGAGAGAGAAAGAGAGAGTGTGGGAGATGGAATAAAGAGAAAGGATCGAGCTCGACTAGATTTTAAACTTAAAATTCAATTTTTGGTTTTCATTACTAATAACTAGTTCGCACGTACGAGTTTAGACAAACACTAACCGAGCCCCGAGCAACGTGACATCAGCTAGCTAGGTTTCTAATACCGTGGCATTCCTGTTAATTTAAAATTTACAATATTATTGAAACTAATATTAATACTAAAATTTAAAATAGTTTTTGATTTAACATTTACTTCAAACTAGTTAAAGTTAAAATTGCATTCTTTATTATTTAAAATATAATTGGAACTACAATTAATATTAACATTCGCTTGTCCCGTAGTTTAAGTCGTATTTCACTGCTTCTTGCTTAAGTCTATGCACCCAAAGAACTTGATTGTTCAAGTCGAACGCGTGCACAGCACGTTCCCTCAATACAAGGCTTGACGTAGCCCTTGCTTGTCAAGTCGTTGCACGAACACATTAGAAAAGAGTTTTGTTGGGCTATCGAAGTATAGCAAGCACCGTCCTGTGTCACGTGCATTTGTTAAGCAGTGAAAGGGTGTGAAGGCTACTGGCAATGTCAAGCCATCACGGACTACAGCTGGGTTAGATGGAGACCCTTTTGCAGCGGGCCGAATCGGTCCCTTGGCCTAGGAATGGATTGGTTGAAGGAGCAATACACAAGAATAGACTGCCATATTAGCAGGATTTTTTTTTGGTATTCCGGGTGAGGTAGAGTTTTCATTTTCCGGTGAGGCAGAGTTTTCACCATCGACTTGATTCCAAGGACGGCACCAGTATCGGAGAGAGTCTACAGGATGGCACCTTCAAAGTTGGAAATCTTGTACAAGATGATTGAAGAACTCAGAACCAAAGGATTTATTTGTGCTAGTGGATCGCCTTGGGGAGCACCGATGCTTCTTGTGAAGAAGAAGGATGGTACGTCAAGATTATGTGTTGATTATCATATATTAATGACTTATTTGATCAGCTCAAGGGAGCGGCTGTATTCTCGAATATTGACTTGCGGTCATGAGGGTACCATCAGATCAGAGTCAGAGAGCAAGTCATCCCGAAGACATCATTCAGATCGAGGTATGGACATTGGGATTTCCTTGTTATGCCATTTGGAGCGACCAGTGTGTCAGCCGTATTCATGGACCCCATGAATCGTATCTTCATGCACTATTTGGATCAGTTCGTGATAGTGTTCATAGACGACATCTTAGTCTATATCTATAGTGCCCCGTTCCTATATCGTGCCCCGTACTCCGTCCACGGGGTGCGCGAGAAAGGAACACTGTCGCTATCGATTCGGTCGGGATCGATCGACTCGATCGAACGAGAACGGTTGAATAAAGATCTATTCTCTCGCCTGAAGTAAACTCAAGGTGAGTGGCTGACCCTTCTCTTCTCGACCCCCTTCCTAGGTAAATCGATAATGTTGTTGCGAATGAAAGGATAAATGCAAGGGCACGAACACGGGAAAAGGATTGAGTTTTCAAAGATAATGTAGGCTATGTCTTAATAACTAAAAGGAAAATATGTCTTCGTACGGTTATGGACAACTTGTCGACAAGGCGGTACTTTCCTCGAGCAGCACCCGGGGCCACGGGACCGTTTCGGCCTAGGAGGAAACAGGGTATAGTCGTACATAAGGTTTCAGCACAGGTTAAGCGGGGACTTTCAACAGAGCTAGCTACTTGCGTTGAAAGAACCCCGATTAACAAATCTATACGTCCAGGATGGCTTGTGATGCCAGTGACGTCGAAGAGGGACGAGGCGAAGGAGGTCAGCCACTCGCCTTAGACTTGCTTCAAGCGAGCGACTGGTTGGCTGCGCTGACATCGCCTACGCGATCACCTGCAACCCGTTGAATATGGGACTTGGTTCTAGAGAGGCCATTCCATAACGTGGAATGGATCTTAATTCAATCGTTCCCGTTCGATCGACCCGGCCGATTCTGACCTATCGGTCCCAACCGAATCGGTAGCGACATTGTTCCTTTCTCGCGCACCTTGTCACGACGCGCACCCGGAGTAAGGGCATGAGTACGTGACAGCATCCCAGCCTACACCACAGAAATGACGTAGAAGGCTGTCTAGGTTTACTATCTAACAACAGTTATAATATCAAAACCTGTAGAGAACGGTCAATTCCGAATGGAGGACAAGCAATGACAATATAATATACTCAATCACAAACTCTAAGAAATATAGATGATACCGAAAGATAAAGACAACAAGATATGAAATATCATCCAAAAGATCTAACACATAAATAATACAAGTCTAGAGTCAACAATCTCAATACAATACTAAAATAATATTAGAATCTATGAATCGAATCGATACAAAGGATAAGTCTCGTTTGAGCAAGTGCTGATTTTAGTTGATCTGGTGTACAAACTATGCTTTTACGCTGGACGATAAGAGGTCAATATTTTGCCTTATTCAGTAAAGTGTCCGCAAAACCAAATCGTCGCCTTGCAACGGAGTGTGGCATGGGCGCGGTAGGCCAAATCAACCGAGTAGTTCAAAGGAGGGAATTATGTATGGTATTTATGGTACACATCATTAGGATGGGTTACGACCGTCCAGTGTTGTGATAAGCTATAATATCAGTAAGTTTGGAATCCTTCGGATATTGGGCTAACAACCCGTATCGAAGCGATTATAGGCTTACATATAAGGATGCCAAAGATGCATTACGGTACGAAATACCGTGACCTTCATATAGATAGGGCCGGTGGGCTGAGATTAGCACTGGGTTCAGGCGCAAGGCCTGCCACCCTTATGCATATGTTTAAGTTTACGGTTGGTTGGTTGAGTGAAATGATATGATTTCTTATGTAAAGTTCTAACCTTGCAGGCTAGGCGAAATAGGACAGAGATGAGCACGATCACTATATTTATGTTAAGATTATGTCTAACTGTATCTGCTGCAGGGATACGGTAGTGGACAAGTTCATGATATGTTCGGCTCGAGGCGGGGCTCGACTTGGACGTGCCGAGATATGGAGTCCTTAGCGTTCAAGAGGAGCTACCGCATTGGCGTTCGGACTTGCGACATGGAGATGTTCAGCCGAAGACTACTTGTTGGCTATAAAGAGGCATAAAGTATGGAACAATGTACTCGTTTGTGAGCTAGAGAGATTATGAGCGTTGTAGCCAATTGGCATGTTAAGTTGGGCTATTCAGAGCCATTGTAACCTTCAGTTCATTATCAATAAAAGGGATTCTTGTTGTATACTACGTTTTTCTTCCGCTGCTTATGTTATCAATTTGAGCTATAAATACTATTGTGAATCTATTATCTTGCCTTGCACGAGCGCAACTCCAGGCTCGTGCGGCATCACGCCCCAGCGAGGACGATGATTCGGGTAAAAACTTGATAATGATGAAGACGGTAACTCGGTCGACAATCGTAAGTATCGAGGTATGATCGGAAAAATTTAACAGTAGCATTAATATTAAATCTACATTGGCTTTTCTGTTAATTTAAAATTTACAATATAATTGAAACTAATATTACGAAAATGCTATTTGGCTCCCAAAAAATCTGGGTGATACCATCTTCCATTATGTGGCATATGAGCTGACATGGCAAAATTTAACAATAAAATTAATATTAAAATTAACATTAATAGTAAAAAATAATTTAATATTAAATTAATATTAATTAATATTAACATTAATATTAATATTAATATTAATATTAACATTAACATTAGCATTAGCATTAACATTAATATTAATATTAATATTAATATTGTCATTAACATTAACATTAACATTAAAAAAATTAGGGTAATTAATTTTTGGGGTTAAAATTTGCCATGTCAGCTGTTATGTCATCTGCCATGTCAGATGCCACATAATGGGAGATGGCATCACCCAAATATATTGGGAGCCCAAACGACTAATTGCTAATATTAATACAGTGGCATTACCGTTATTTCCCAATAGATTCGTGCCTTGTTCGGTCACACCCCTCCACGAGCGGGTTACACCCCCGAAACGAGAGGTTAAATAGCCTTTTCCAAAGAAGAGAACCCATCCGACTAGAGAGAAACAAAGGAGGGAAGAAGAACAGTTGCAAAAGAGAGGAGCAAGAGCAAGGTCAACTGCAGCGGATGGGCCGTCATCCCTACCGAGATTCTCTCGATGATACTGGTACTATCGGGGATGCCGGCGGACGAGATAATGTGCAACGTGGCCCCAGTTTGCCGTTCGTGGTGGAAGGCGCTCAACGGTCCCTTAGACTATTGGTCTAACGTCGACTTGGTACAGTGGTACAGGAGGACCCAGCAAACCGCTGAAATTAGTTTGACCGTAAAGAAGCTCGTGGCTCGCAGTGGGGGATATCTAGGGTCCTTCTCCGCGTACAAGCTCGATGAAGCAGCCTTCTGTTTTACATGTTTAAGGCCAGTGCAAAATTTAATTTGGTCTTATTCTAATACTTTATTTTTTCTATTACAAAATTTTACGTATACTTTTGTTAATTTCTATTGATGTTTTCCCATTTTTATAATACAGTAGGAAATTTCTAAGGGTGTTGCGCATTCCGAAGTGCGACGTTAGTGATGAAACTTTTGTGAGACACTTGGAGTTTCTTCTGGTGCTGGAAGAACTCGACATTAGCTACTACCTCTATATCACGTCGACTGGAATATTTTTCGTCGGAAAGTATTGCCACCGTCTGGTCAAGCTGAGTAGGAACATGCCCCCTCCAGATTTCATGCTCAGGAACAGATTCGTGCTGGACACGCATAACGAGACGGAGGGAAAGGCCGTGGCTGATTCGATGCCGCGTCTCGAGCACCTACATATGGGATTCGGTATGTTCAATGGAGACACACTGCGATCTATCATATACAACTGCAAGGGTCTTCGCGTGCTCGACATACGTGGGTGCTTCAACGTGCACTTCGACGACGACCTCTGAAAATTTTGTTATTTAATACAGACGTTTAAACGACCCTTTGATGATGTAATCCCAGTCCCAGAGGAACCTGGATACAAGATGTATAATGATTTAGATATCATCAATCATTCCTGGGGTGAATGGTGAAAACATTAGCATGCATGCATGCATGCATTTCTTTATATTTTTTACTAGTCTACATACAAGATTTTTTTCTGAGTTCGATTCTCCATTTTGTCAAAATTTTACTTTTGTCAATAATTTTTTACATGATTAATTTTTTTATAAATAAAATGGACAGTGATATAATGACGCCTAAGATGGCTCACTTCTGAGATTTTGACATTTCTCAACACAGATTTTACCATTAATACAACATCTCAGTATAATCATATCCAAGAGATTTCGACATTTACCAACACAGATTTTACCTTATTTAAAATGAATTCTGGTGGTGTAAATTCCACTCATATTAGTGGTATCAGTACCATTCACCATAATTAATGGTGATCGATACGAAAATATTGGTTTCTTTTTCACAACCCTTTAAAATCTATTTATACAACCAAACAGCCAAACTATTCATCTTCACCAGCCTTCAAAACCAATTTAAATAGATTCAAAACAAAACTAAACAGCCAACGTATTTAAAATTCACAACCCTACAGAACAGTCTCAAATGTACCATTCTCCGTCCTAAATGTACCATTCTCCGTCCTAAATGTACCATTCTCCGTCCTATATGTACCATTCTCCGTCCTACATGTATCATTCTCCGTCCTATCTTCGTCCTATCTCCGTCCTAAATGTACCATTCTCCGTCCTATATGTACCATTCTCCGTCCTACATGTATTATTCTCCGTCCTACATTTACCATTATTCGTCCTAAATGTACCATTTGTCGTCCTAAATGTACCATTCTCCGTCCTAAATGTACCATTCTTCGTGTTAGAGGAACGGAGAATGGCTATTAACAGTCCCAAAAATTGTTTCATACTAAGTTAAAAGCATATAATAGCACCCAAAAAATGTTAACAATAGAAAAATTCTATAGAACCCAAACACCAGACTCGAACCTAGGCCTTCCATGTAAAAGCCAAACAGCACAACCTACTAAGCTTGGAATAAGACATCAATAATGCTAAGTCTACTACCAAATGCTTACAACACTCTTACAACCATCACCCATTGCTGACATGTGGGCCATGGCCCACATGTCAGCAATGGGTGAAGGTTGTAAGAGTGTTGTAAGCATTTGGTTGTAACTGTAGCATTATATCCCCAACTTCCAATAAGGAATAAGAAATTGAATATCCCCAACTTCCAATAAGGAATAAGAAGAGTCGGTTAGGAACGTGTATATATATACATAGGGGTCCCCATTCATCTGAGTAGGTTGCACATTTAACATGGATCCAAAAAGATCATCTGGTTGGGAACCATTGCCAGAGTCTTCTTCCAGTCGTCGCCGAGCCTCTCCGCATGGAGCACCCTCTGCGCCGCATCCGACCCATGACTGGCTGGCAACGGCTGCGGACCTCCTGACCTCCTGCGGGTTGTTACTGGAGGTTATCGCTCGACCTCTTCATCCGGCGCCCAACTTTGACATGTTGTCGATCACTCCGGGGGAACGGGATTCTCTGGAAAAGAGGGAAGCATTTCGCCGCCTGTGCCATAGGGCGGGTGTGCGCACCCTGCAGGACTTTGCGAAGATCCTCCGCGAGGCCAGTGAGGGGTAGACCTCTTATTTTCTTTTTTTTTCATTTTTACAGTTTTTTGTCCTCCTCTTGTATACTTCGCCGGAGAATGTTCCGACGACGAAGCTGGGATTTAATAAAATATAATATTTTGTTAACTCAATTTGGGTTCGACTACAATCAAACTTTTACAACCTTCTTACAACTTACACCCATTTGCTAACTATAGCATTGCTCTTTATCTATTTTTCAATTAACAAATCTTGTTACGTCAAATCCATATATCAGCGACGATATCCCCATCAATGACTTGTTACGTCATAGATTTGATTATGCTGCCAGCGTCAATCTTGCCGTCAAATCCATCTTAAATATGATTACAAAGTAAAATAGATGACAACTTTGAGTGTTTCAATTATACTCTTTTCAAGTACATAGTCTTGTTACCAAGTCGTCAAACGTTCAAAAATTTAATCAAATATTCAAAAAATGGAAATATTGAGATTAAACTTCACATTCTTAAATATGTTGTCTAATTTTTTTAATTAAACATGTTTCCACCACATTTTTTCTGCCAAATTTTTTAATAATTTATAGGGAACACGTGGATATATACTAGTAATAATAGTAATAAATTTAATTTTGGAAAGTAGTTTTTAAAATTATGGTCTCAAAATCTCAAAGGTTTATGTAGTGATTTCACATGGATATATACTAGTAATAATAGTAATAAATTTAATTTTGGAAAGTAGTTTTTTAAATTTAATAGTAATAAATTTGGTCGTCTTATACTAGTAATAATAGTAATAAATTTAATTTAAGACTCAAAACTATTCTAATTTTTTCTACTTCCCAAGGCCATATAAGACGGTCGAATTTTCCCTCTTCTTCTCTCAAACCCCCTTCCTTCTCCCAAACCCTCTTCTAATCAAAATGCCGTCGAAGAAACAACGACCGTCGCCGAAGGGGAAGAATCCACAAAGGGATGTGATACAGGCCCGAAGGGCAGAACTTGTAAGGGCGGCAAAAATCAAGATTATGGTCGCTAGGGCAGACGCCGAAAAGGGCAGCGGCGGAAGCAGCGGCGGCGGCAGCGACGATGAAAGCGGAGGCGGCAGCTAAGCCACCTGTAAAAAAGCCTAAAAAGACTCATTGCTCGACAAAGACCGGAAAATATATCTTCGATACAGAGTCGTCGGAAGACTCAACTTATGAATATCGAAGGCGTACTCAAACGAAGGCTAAGGTGGCAACGGATACAGAGTCATCAGCGTACTATGAGGATTTTAAATCCTCATCAGAAGAGGAAAATGAAGAGGAAGATCAATTATCAAATAAGTTCCAGGCTGGAGAAGAGGTAAAAAAATTTAAAGACTCTAAATCTAAGAAGATTTACATTAAATACTTCAAGAAAAAGGTTGTTATGCCTGAAAGATCAATTAAGATGGATGATGTCGAAGACGAAGCTTTCCAGGATATATTGAAATTCTATCAATTGGAGAAACTGAACAAATCCTGTCTTAAGAAAATCTCCCAAACAATAGTAAGAGAATTTTACTCAAATCTTTCGGCTGAAATTAAAGAAAAAGAAGAGGATCAACAACTGGTGTTTCTGAGAGGGAAACTGATTAGGGTAAATGCTGTTGTCATCAACGAATTTAATGGATTTGATCCAGTTCCTGAGTTTGATATGAAAGATATTGATAATGTTTCCATGACGGATGCAATTCATGAGATTACAGGTGTATCAATGGGTGCCAAGACCCCTCAAAATGTATATAAAGATCAATTAAAAACTTTGTATAAATTGTTGCATACCTACGTATCTCAAACACTCAATCCTACTGGACATGAGTTTTCCATCCATCCCGAGAGAGTAAAATTTCTTTATTATATGGGAAAGAAAAAAAGGATGGATATAGGTTCCTACATGTTCAGTAGAATGATGCATCTCGTGGGAAAACCAACCGCAAGGACAGCTCTCCCTTTCGGAGGATTTGTATGCTCGATGGCTAATAAACATTTTGTCCCAAGCTTAGCAGGGGATGTTTATATTAAAAATAAAGGTCCCATGAGAAAACTAACCTTCACTCGAATGTTTGAAAAACGGGAAGCAGCTGCAAGCAAACCATCAACATCTGGAAACCATCAACTTATGGAATCAAAAACACTAAGGACAGGGTTGATGATCTATACAATTTTGTTGCTGCAAACTTTGAGAATGTCTTCAAAGAGATGAAACCTATATCCGACAACCAGAAATTGATTCTGGATAAGATTAACCAGATAGAGGTTGAATTTGCTGACCAAGAATAAGATTTTCTTTTCCTCGTGAAGAAGGTGAATGGGGCTAGCCCAAACTCTTATGTAAAAATACATGCTGTGCACATTGACACTTTAATGCTAGCCATCACTTTGATACTTCTATTTATGTTTCTGGATGTTATTTCTACATGTACAGTTAGTCCATATTGACTATAATTTTTCTTAATCCGTCTCTCAAGGTGTAGATGAAGGATATTTTGAGAAAGAAGAAGAAAAAGAAAAAAAAAACAAGAAGAAGAAGATGGAGATGGCTATGAAGATTCATCTTTTGAGTTTTGAATCTTTTATTTCAATTTGGAAGTAATAATTGACTTGTAATATGGTTCTGAATATTTGTTGGTCATGGCGGTCAAACTAAATTTTGTGTTTGAAATATTGTAAGACTAAACTTTTTGCTTGTACTAAGTGCATAGTTCGTAATTTATTTGGAATATGGTCTTGAATTTAGAGTAGATTTGATATTTATTTGGATTATTGTATTGTGAATTATGCAGGTTCTATGTTGAATTACTAACGTGGATTGGACAGATTACTGTAACGTGAATTATGTAGTTTATTGGACTTGGAATGAAGTATACTTAATTTGATTATAATTTTTTGGTTGAAGCGTTTATTTGATTGGCAGTTGGCCTTCATAGATGATATTGATATTTTGGTGTAGTCCTTTGATTTGCAGATGCCCATCACAGATTTCATGAGTCCTTGGTACATTCCTAGGGTTTACAGATGGCCTCATTACGGATGCATTCCTGGGATCACTAAAACTTTATTTGATTGTAATGTGTTTTGCTTTCTGTAAAAAATTATTACATCGATGCCATCAGTATGAATTCGATGCCAGTGCATGTTCATCCCTTGTTATTGCTGAAGCAAAATTGTAATCCTGCCTGTTCATCCCTTGTTATTACTGAAGCATAATTGTAATCCTGCCTGTTCATCCTTTGTTATTGTCATCAGTACATCGATGCCATCAGTATGAAGTCGATGCCAGTGTAATGCATAATGTAATGTAAGAAAAATTCTCTTTGATAGTAGGTTAATTATATTCAAACACTCGCAAGAAATTTTGTGCAGCTATACAGTGGAAGTCTGATAAAATGATATTCGGATTTTCTTGAACATGATTTAATATTAAATGAATATACTTTGGTAAATGATATTAAAAATAATGTAAATATTTGGTGAAAAAAATATGAGATACTTGAACATTTCTAGTCCTAAATGTACCATACTTTGTTAAAAGCACAGAGAGTGTCCATTCTCCGTTTTCAAAGAACAGAGAATGGCCATTCTCCATGTTAAAGGAACGGAGAATGGCCATTCTCCGTGTTAAAAGCAAAGAGAATGGTCATTCTCCGTCCATTCGTCGTGTTAAAAGCAAAGAGAATGGTCATTATCCGTGTTAAAAGCAAAGAGAATGTCCATTCACCGTCCAAAAAAATATTCTCTTCGAAAATATTATCATTAGAAAAGTAAAAAATATTTCGTCCGATCAATACAGATTTTTTTTTAAATATGTGAGCAGATGATCCGCCCGACCTCAGAAGCAGGTTTCCTCAGTTCACCACCACCACCATGACATGTAGCTTTATTAACAAAATATTAAATTATTAGATAAAAAATAAGATTTCTGACAATGGCATGTATAGTAAAATTAGAGCGGCGCCGCTGGTACTTCTTCTTGTTCGAGGAGGTTTCGACGACGTCCGACGCGAACCGGACCGATTCTTCTCGGCGCAGTTGGTACTCCTCGTTGTTCTAAGAGGGCTCGACGACGTTCGACGCGATCCGGACCAATTCTTATTTCCTTCTTCATCTCCGTTTCTCTTTCCACCACCACCACCAACACCACCACCACCACGACCTGTAACCAAAAAAAATTACGAAATATTAAATTGGATGGACGAAAGAGAGAGTAAATATGAGTTAATTTAGGATGTTCATTGAAAAAATTAAACTGAAGAATGACCTGCTAAAGCAAGTTACCAACAAGTCAAAAGTCTAAATCAGCATTAAATGATGTTTCTACACTATTATTCAATCCGAACCATTGGATCAACATCCAACGGTCCAAATTTCAGATGTATCGATACACCCTTTTCCAGGGGATGTATTGTAGAATGACCATATATATATATATATATATATATATATATATATATATATATATATATATATATATATATATATATATATATATATATATATATATACTTCTTAAATAAGAAGTTTAAATCTTAAATTTTTTCACCTAAACTCTTCAACTCCTAGTCCTAAATCTTATTTTAGTTTGTATTTTGTAATGATCAAGGCTTGATTGCTACTTGTTTATGTGTGTAATATTACTTTTGTTTGAATTATTTTAAATATTATATTAGAGCCCGATGAACCTGATCAAACCCGAGCCCAACCCGATCCTCCGTACTTGGTATTGGGCTTCATATGTTGAACCCGAGGTCGGGTCGGGCTTGGGCTCGGACTAGGCTTATGATTCCTCGAATTGGGCTCGAGTTGACCTCAAACCCGACCCAACCCGTCCGAGTTGCACCCCTAAGTTTCGTTCTAAGAGACACATCTGGTTTAGTGGTTTAGAAGATTTGTTTGCTTCCTATTAATAAATTTCCATGTTAAGTACTTACCACTAATATATGTCATCGGTTCGATTTGGTTTTCAATTCAAATTGATTTTGAGAAAAAATCGAACAAGCTAAAAACTGTAATTTTAGAAACTGAAAATCGAATTGATTTTATAAAAACCAAATGAAATCAAACCAAATTAAAACGATTCGATTTTCAGTCAATTCGATTTCATACACCAGTTAACCTGATCTTCATATTTTAGCAAATTTGGTCTATTTGATAACAAAACTTAAAAAAAAAAATCTCAAATAGCAAATTGGATCGGACCTTAATATTTTAATATATTTTTATATAAGTAATTTAAGATATACATGTAATTTGGGTCGGACCTATTTAATTTCTTTCGATATATTTATGTAATTTGCTATTTTTAATTCGGCAACTGGTCACCACCAAATATGTTAGTTTAAGTTAAGGATTTAAGTACTTAGACGGTAGATACCTTATTATTTTACCTAAATGAGATTTTTAAAATCTCTAAGAAATACTTTGTGCAATTTAAATTTAACTATGCTATTTGTATGATGGCATCTCCCATTTAAATTTGGATGATGATATCTCCCATTTTGCAGTTAACATGATAAATTTTAACCCAAAATTTTAATCATAATGTTAGTATTGATATTATTATTATTATTAATTTTAATATTAATGTTAATTTTAATATTAATGTTAATGTTAATGTTAATTAATTTTAATTTTAACTTCAAGGTTAATGTTTTTTTTTTTTCCCATATCAGCTGCCATGTTAGCAGTAATGACATATGTCACATAATAGAAGATTATATCACCTAAATTTTTGGGAGACAAATAGTATTTTATTTTTTTTTTGATTTTTTTTTTAAGGGGGAGGGGCTCTCACTCCATAGAAATATTGACCACCCTACCATCCTGTTTACGCATGGTTCATATTATAAATCACAATTTGGTTGGATATTTGTCATATATAAGGTCATGGATTTCCTAAAACGTTGAAAGATCGAAAATGTCGTTATTATCAGTAGGCTTATCAACTCATTATTGTCAATAGGATTGATAATATTATTATCTTATATTGTATTTTATATTCAATTTTTTTTTTCTTCTATTTTTATCCCCTTTCTTTGGGATCATGAATTGTACAAGACGATAAGACGAGAGAATCATTAAATATCAAATTTAACAAAAGTTAGACGTAACATAAGCATACAAGTGCAAATTTTAATTTCATGCACATCAATTATGGATGGAAGTTAGATGATATAATTATTAGTGAAATACAAGACATTTATTCGAATATGTAGATGGTGTCTTAGTGTGGTATAAAATTTAAATTCAAAATGGTGAATCCGTACTAAGAATTTAGTCCAAAAGTATAAATTTACTCTTTTTGGGGGACTTCTAAATAATACGAGGATAATTAAATGACAGAAAGAACAAATTATTGTGTTTTTTTTTTGAAATCACACGCACGGATAATTAATAGATAGAAAGAACAAATTATTGTGTTTTTTTTTTTTTGAAATCACACGCACACAAACAATTGAGGGGCTCGAACCTTGCCGGCCCCTCCCGATGTCCGCTCTAATACCACTAGGCTAGAGAGCTCGAACAATTATTGTGTTATCAAAGTTAAGAAAAGTGCACAAAAAGTGGTCGACTTTCGACTTTTCACATGTTCGTCACGGACTTTCCATAATTGGAATGTAATCCCACAGTGTGGACTTTCATGCAGCAAAATTCACAGCTGTCGTTTCCGTAAATTACGGAGAACATTCACGTCACTCTACCGCAAAGGGTCAGTACTCCACCGCGAAGAGTCGGCACTTCCAAAACAAAATAAAGTTAGACGTAACATAAATATACAAATACAAATTTTAATTTCATGCACATCAAACTATTATGGATGAAAATTAAATGATATTATTATTAGTGAAATACATCACAGTTATTCGGAAGATCAGTGGATCGAACCACGAGGGCGTATTATTCTTCCATTATAATAATGGTATGAGTTGGAGACAGTGAGCTTAAAAGATATGCAATATAGCGTGCACAAAGTCATATGCATATCGCTGAACATCTAAATTGTACATATCTAGTGCAGTATGAAATTTAAATTAAAAAAAAGTGAATCTATTCCCGAAACAATAAATTGAGTTCACGAATTATAAATAACTTCATTTTTTGGGACTTTTAAATAATGCGAGGATGATTAATAAAAAAAAAAGGTTATTGTACTACCAAAGATCAGAAAGGGAACAAAAGGTCGCCGACTTCCGACTTTTAACATTCTGTCCACGGAAGTGACCCACAAAGTGGACTTTCATACAACAAAATCCACAGTTGTCATTTCCGTAAATTACGGAGGACATTCACGTCACTCCGCGGCAAAGAGTCGGTGCTTCCAAAATAAAATAATTTTTTTACTACAAAACAAAATAAGTTGCATAGGTAATATATAGGATGGGTCCCGAGTTTTTGTGTGTCCAAGACAAATAATAATAATAATAATAATAATACCCTTGTAAAAAAAATATTGCTCCTTGTAAAAAATTATATAAAAAATGAACATATCGTAGAAAAACACTTGCACTATACCTCAAACTTGTGACTCTTTACATAGAAGGAGATGCAAGTAAAAATGAACTTTGCTAAGTGAACTATTTTCTTATACTATGTGACCACTAACATTTAAAATACTACAAAATTATATATATATATATATATATATATATATATATATATATATATATATATATATATATAGAGAGAGAGAGAGAGAGAGAGAGAGTATTAAAGTTCTGCTGGGGGATTGGAGGGTCCGTGAGGGGTCCGCGCGCGCGATTTTCGATCCTATGGTCGAGAGCAAATGAACTCTCGTGGGGTTCTGCGAGCCCCGCGATATATATATATATATATATATATATATATATATATATATATATATATATATATATATATATATATATATATATATATATATATATATTGAAAGAAGGTAATTGTGGCGAACGCTCCCATCGGAAATCGATCTCCTGACCACTCGGGCTGTATGCATCTCTCTTAACCACTATGCTAAAGGTCATTTGCTTTATATTAGTTTTGGAATTTTTTTTCTTCCATATTGTTTTCTCTTTTATTTTTTATTTTTTGAGGTGTCCTTTCTCCAAGTCGAGCCGTGAACCAAAGCCACCCAGCCGTCCGAAGGAGGATTCGAACCCGAAACTTATGATCGGGCGGCCTCTCGCACTACCACTAGGCTAGTGCCTTAAGGACTATATATATATATATATATATATATATATATATATATATATATATATATATATATATATATATAGTCCTTCTACAATACATGGGATGTATCAATACCTTCCAAACAATTGCATTGAAAATGCATTAGAAATTGTGAAAGTTGTTTACTTTGACTTTGACTTTACCTATTACTATGACTTCGGCTTTAATCTGAACCATTGGATCAACATCCAATGGTTCAGATTTGTAATGTATCGATACAAATTTTTACATTGGATGTATTGAAGAATTTTTCATATATATATATATATATATATATATATATATATATATATATATATATATATATATATATATATAATTTTTTTGAAATAGGTAATTATATTTCAAATGAAAAAAATCAACAGACTATACAAGCACTCAGCCGAGGTGACTCACCTCCTCTCATTTACATCCAGCTCAATATTATGAGAAATACCCCTTGGGGATGTGAATAAATTCTCAAATACCCTCCTATTTTGCTCTCTCCACACGTGCCAGACTGTGGCAGCTAGTCTAATTCGAGCCTCTCTGAACCACCACGGTGCACCTCTCCCTCTTTGTTGTAGAATCATGTCTATAACAGACCGTATTGGTACCAAGTCAACATTAGCTCCTTGCATTTTGTTCAATTCATTCTACCTTCCATATAGCTGACACAACCGGGCATGATAGGAACAACAGGTCAATTGATTCATCTTGGCAATGACAAAATGTTAGTCCCTTGGTGAACAATCGATGGAAAACCACGAATTCAGAAACTATTGTAAAGACAATATTTCCAGCAACAACACCCTAAAGAAGGTGATGTTGTATTACGAGAATCTAAAAAGATTTCATAATTTTTCTGGAAGGCAACTGAACCGTATAACTTCTAAAGAGAAGCCACAGTATTCTCGAAGGCAACAGAGGAAGAAGAAAGCCTGCTGGGGTGAAAGATCACCGACGCTCAAAGCTATATCCGCCTTACGGACAAGCCTCCAGGAACCAGCAAGTTCGAAGAGAACTTTAAAACGCTGACCAAAATGTCGACGACTCCTCGGAATAGCAGCAGTACTTCTCTCTCTCTCTCTGGAAATTTTCTGAGTATTTTTTGTAACTTTGGAGAGAGGAGATGCTTCTGATATTATAGGCACGAGATGGGCTTTTCAAATTCTGAACGCACGCCCTGGTTTAATGCCAGATCCAGATTTTCTGGATCTGAGCCATTTCCGGATCTGAGCCCACAAGACCCGCGGACGTTACATAATTTGAACGGCCCACTCGACCCGCTCGACCCGCTCGACCCGTACGACCCGTACGTCCCGTACGCCCCGCTCGCCACGCAGGGTCGCGCAGAGGCTCGCGCACGAGCGCAACTAAAGCGCACAATGCGCCTTGCGACGAGCTGTCATGCTAAGTGCAAAGTGCCATCAAAAAGCCACATTAAGCCTCAAAAGCCCATTAGCCCAAGCCCAAGCCCGAGCCCGAGCCCGAGCCCGAGTCCGAGTCCGAGTCCGAGTCCGAGTCCGAGTCGCTAAGCCCCTTCGGGGCTTAGCTCCAATAGATTTAAATCTATTTTCATTTGGCCAAAAGTTGGTTTCTTATTCTCACCTCTATGTAAAATCCTCCAACATAGCACCCTCCATTGGGCATCAACCCATGTGCATCTCTCTATTCCTTCATAAGTAATATATAGAGATACATATTGGTGTGATTTTCCGATTTGGGACTATCTTTTAACAATAGAATGTTGTAAACACACACAACACATAGAATAAAACACCAACAATCCCCCACATATCTCTATATATATGAGTTAAGCGTTCCACATAATAACTGTCCATTATGCATTAGGATAGATGTCGCTGACGACTTGAATCTTCCCGCATGGGTTGAACAACAGTATGATACAAGAATGGACTACGCCTTGAATTCTTTACCACAGCTGTAGTTTTTCCCACTCACATAACGTAGTTATCTGTGCTTCTGGCTGCACATTAAAGGCCTTGTGCCAGCCTGGATTTCAATGTATGTATTTTAGGCGTCTACACATTTACCCTCAAGAGACGGCCTGATATCTCTTTGTCCATACACTATAGGTGAGTTCTTTATTAAAGAGACATGGCATGAAGCGTCCAACGCTTCCTTTGCGGTGTTACGCCGCTATGACATGGCCTTAAGCCGATGACCTTACCCCGAATCACCGGGAACCTCATCGTAGTGTCATACTACCCGTAGCATGAGGTCTAGCCCCTTTGTAGTGCCAAACTACCCAGCATGAAGCCTTACGCTTCTGTGCGGTGTTACGCCGCTACGACATGGCTTGCAAGGCCGAGGCATTATCCCTAGCCGGGTTTACCTTATTGTGGTGTCGTGCCACCCGTAACATGAGGAACACCTCCTCTTTGTAGTGCTGACTACATCCCTCTTTAATTCAATATACAGTATTAGGCCAACTGCCTATTTGCGGTGCTACGCCGCTATGACTTTGCTAACATAGCCGAGGATTTACCTCCTTCGAGAACCTCATGGTGGAGTCACCACCACACATAGCATGGAGTCACACTCCTTGTAGTGTTGTGCTACCATGCTTCCTGTAAAGCATAACAGACCTTCACTCAGTCTGAGAACTCATTAAGGCATTATGCCATCCTTCCTACAGGATCAATTTTTCGTAGAAAATTTATAGTAGATAACAGTGGTTCTGGGTCCGAAACCCTTCCATGTTCCGCAGAACAAGTACCCACTGTTAACTAATATTTTTCCAGTCAATAGTCCTTCCTTGAATCAAAAAATTAAATATCTGGTAGATTTCTCTTTGAACCAATAACATAAAATTTATTGATAGGATTATAATGACACAATATTAGAATGCCTTCAAACCCATCTTCCTTGCTGTGTCCTCGACCAGCTGTCGTTTGAGGCCTTTCGTGAACGGATCCGCCAGGTTCTCCTGACTCCAAACATCGATCACTGCAATGACGTCTCGTTTGATGAGATCGTTCACTGCTCTGTGCTTTAACCGCACAGTCCTCTTCTTCCCGTTAAAGAGTTTATTTGATGCTACTGCTGCTGCCGCCTGGTTGTCACAGTATATCGGGATTGCCGGTATCTGAGCTCCAACCACTGGAAGATCATACATGAGCTCCCGAAGCCACTCTGCTTCATCTGCAGCAGCATCCATTGCAAAGAATTCAGATTCCATAGAGGAGCGAGATAACATTGTCTGCTTCTTCAATTTCCACGATATAGCAGCTCAGCCCAAAGCGAATATGAATCCACCTGTAGAATACTTGCTCTCCACCTCTGAACACCAGCTAGCATCACTGAAGCCTTCCACTACTGACGGATCTCCGCTGTAGTATAGTGCAAATGTCTGAGTCTTTTTTAGATATCTCATAACATGCTTCACAGCGTTCCAGTGTTCAACGCCTGGGTTGCTAGTGAACCGATTCAGCATTCCCACCGCAAAAGCTATGTCAGGCCTTGTGGCAGTAGTAGCGTACATCAAGCTTCCGATGACGCTGGCGTACTCCAACTGCTTGACGCTTTCTCTCGAATTTGGCTCCAGCTTCTGATCACTCTGGTACGGTGTATCAATTATAGGAAGATCTTGATACCCGTATCGAGTGAGCATTTTCTCAATGTAATGAGATTGGGACAGTGCTGTTCCCGTGCCTGTCTGGATGATCTTGAGCCCCAAGATAACATCAGCATCCCCCAAGTCCTTCATATTGAACTTGGTCGAGAGAAATTTCTTTGTCTCTGTGACACAGCTTAAATCTGTACCTAGGATTAGCATGTCGTCAACGTATAGACAAACGATAACTCCTCTTCCGTCAGCAAACTTAGTATAGACACACTTGTCTGTTTCACTGACCTTGTAGCCATTTGACCTTATTACTTTGTCAAACTTCTCATGCCACATTTTGGGAGCTTGCTTCAAACCATATAGAGACTTCATCAACTTGCAGACTTTGTCTTCCGGACCTCTGACAACAAATCCTTCTGGTTGTTGTATGTAGATCTCTTTGGTTAGTTCGTCATTAAGGAATGCCGTTTTCACATCCATCTGATGTATCACTAGTTTGTATATTGCTGCTAGAGCAATTAACAATTTGATGGTTGTCATCCGAGCTACTGGAGCATAAGTATCAAAATAGTCGATCCCCTGTTTCTGAGCAAACCCTTTGGCCACTAGCCTGGCCTTGAATTTGTCGATGGTTCCATCTGCTTTCATCTTCTTCTTGAAGATCCATTTGCATCCGATGGGTCTTGCTCCTTCTGGCAGGTCAACTAACACCCATGTATTATTGGAGGTGATTGAGTCAATCTCATTGTCTATCGTCTCCTTCCAGAATACAACATCTCTGGTCTTCATCGCTTCATCATAGGTAAGCGGATCTGCTTCCACATGATAGGTGACGAAGTCATCTCCGAAGTCTTTCGGCCTCCTTACTCGCTTAGTTGACGGCTCAACGAGTTCTGGTTCAACTGGTGTCTCTTCGACGATAGCTTCTTCTTGGACTACTGGTTCTTTAAGGACTTCTGTCTGCTTTGCACTCTCATCATTCTCCGGAAGATCCGCGAGAACAATATTTTTGTGCCTTGCAAACTTGTCTTCAAAATATTCAGCATCGCGAGATTCAATGATATGATTTGATTCTATATCAAGAAATCTCCGAGCATCACTCTTCTCGGCATAACCCAAGAAGATAGCCTTAGTAGTCCTAGTCCCCAGCTTCTGAATCTTCAGATCTGGGAGCTTCACATAAGCCAGACACCCCCACACTCGAATGACATTCAAGTTAGGTCTGACTTTGAACCAGAGTTCATGAGGGGTTATGTCCGAAGTTGCATACGGTACTCTATTGAGAATGAAAGTAGCCGTTAATGCATCTTCTCCCCAGAAGCTCTTTGGAAGACCCGCAGTCAACAGCATAGAGTTCATCATCTCTGTCAACGTTCTGTTCTTCTTTTCTGCTACTCCGTTGGATTGAGGAGAGTACGGAGCCGTCGTCTCATTTATGATTCCATGTTCTTTACAGAATGATGAGAAATCATGAGACTGATACTCCCCGCCTCGATCACTCCTTAGTCTTTTGAGTTGTTGTCCAGTTTGTCGTTCAGCCTCGGCCCTGAACTCCTTGAACTTCTCGAATGCTTCATCTTTAGACTTGAGCAGGTAGACAAAAGCATACTTTGAGAAGTCGTCGATGAAAGTAATAAAATACTTCATCCCGACTTTTGTAGAGAATTGCTTGAAATCACAGATATCTGAGTGAACCAACTCCAGAAAATCTGTGCTTCGATGGACCCTGTGAAAGGGTTTCCTTGTGATCTTCGTCTGAGCACACACTTCACATTTCTCTACCTTACCCCCACACTTGGAGATAAGTCCTAGGCTAGACATTTTGTTAATTCTTTTACAATGAACATGTCCTAGCCTATTATGCCACAACTCAAAAGAATAGTTCAAAGTAGAAATAGCATTAATATCATTTTTCTGGGTTACAACAAGCTAAATTTTGTACATTCCTTCAGTCTGGAAATCTTTTCCGAAGAATGTACCCTTCTTGGACATCACCATCTGGCCAGCATTGATGTCCATCCTCAAGCCTGCGTTACAAAGCAGGCTCCCAGAGATCAGGTTCTTAGCAATTGCAGGAACATGCTTCACTCCTTGAAGCGTCAGAGTGTTCCCCGATGTGAGTTTCAGCTCCACCGTCCCGATCCCCAGTACTTCAGCTTGTGCCTGGTTTGCCATTATAACTTTCTCGGAAGTTGGCTCATATGAATCGAACCATTCCTTGTCTGAGCAGACATGACATGTCACACCAGTGTCTATCCACCAGTCTGAGTCAACCCCCATATTTAAAACCTGTGCTATCATTGCAACCAGATTAGTAACCAAAGAAACCTTACTAGGCTCACCTTTTTCTGGTTCCTTGCAGTCACTTTTGTAGTGGCCCTTCTTGCCACATTTGTAACAAGTCACATGGGACTTGGACTTCTGATTCTTGAATGAAGGACTCTTCACTTTCAGATTAGTGAAGTCCTTCTTCTTCTTATGAGGAGAAGCCGCCTGCTTCCCCTGGTACTCTCTGGTTTGGACTAGATTTGCTTTCGCCAGTTGTTTGGACAGAGAATCCATCTTCTGTTGAGAGCGCATCTCGTCCTCAACATGGATCTCTTGCAGGAGATCTTCCATACATATGTCCAGCTTCTTGCGGTGCATCCTTGCATAGAAGTTGCTCCAACCTGCAGGAAGTTTAGAGACGATTCCTCCAACGACAAACTTGTCGACAAGAGGCATCTTCTCGTCATCCAACTTTTGGCGCAGCTTCAGAAACTCCTTTACTTGGGGCAGCATAGCCTTCTCATCTTCGAAGGTCCATTTGTGGTATCTTTCAACCAAGAAGATCTTGGACCGATTCTCGTCATCTTCGTACAATTTCCTCAAGGAGTCCCAAATCTCTTTGGCAGAATTCTTCTTGGAATAGGACTCTGCCAGAGAGTCTCTAATCCATTTTGCCTGCTTGGACTTAGCAGCGGCAATAACTTCTGCGGTTCCGGTTGTTGGAACGATCGGTTCTTCCTCATTCAGCACGTGGTCAACTTCCACGAGTTGAATGTTTAAGGTTATTTTTCGTTTCCAGATTTGGAAATGTTCGCCGTCGAATTTCTCCAACTTGTTAAAGTCGGTATTGACGAGCGATGCACGTGAGTTATCCATCTTTTCGATATAGCTTTGAGATTGTTAGTCCATTGGCAAACAATCGATGGAAAACCACGAATTCAGAAACTATTGTAAAGACAATGTTTCCAGCAACAACACCCTAAAGAAGGTGATGTTGTATTACGAGAATCTAAAAAGATTTCGTAATTTTTTTCGAAGGCAACTGAACCGTATAACTTTTAAAGAGAAGCCACAGTATTCTCGAAGGCAACAGAGGAAGAAGAAAGCCTGCTGGGGTGAAAGATCACCGGCGCTCAAAGCTATATCCGCCTTACGGACAAGCCTCCAGGAACCAGCAAGTTCGAAGAGAACTTTAAAATACTGACCAAAAATGTCGACGACTCCTCGGAATAGCAGCAACACTTCTCTCTCTCTCTCTCTGGAAATTTTTTGAGTATTTTCTGTAACTTTGGAGAGAGGAGATGCTTCTGATATTATAGGCACGAGATGGGCTTTTCAAATTCTGAACGCACGAATTGCAAAGTGCCATCAAAAAGCCACATTAAGCCTCAAAAGCCCATTAGCCCAAACCCGAGTCCGAGTTCGAGTCGCTAAGCCCCTTCGGGGCTTAGCTCCAATAGATTTAAATCTATTTTCATTTGGCCAAAAGTTGGTTTCTTATTCTCACCTCTATGTAAAATCCTCCCACATGGCACCCTCCATTGGGCCTCAACCCATGTGCATCTCTCTATTTTTTTCATAAGTAATATATAGAGATACATATTGGTGTGATTTTCTGATGTGGGACTATCTTTTAACAATAGAATGTTGTGAACACACACAACACATAGAATAAAATACCAACACAAAATACACATGCTTCGCTTTGTATTAGGACCCCAAAGGCCTCTTCAGACGGTCTATAGTCATAAGCCTCTGAAGTAATAGTCTCTACATGACAAGTTGCATCTTCGAGCCAATAGAGGGTCCAATATGTCAAATTGGAGGGAGGTCTGTACAGTGCGTAGCTCCTCAGCTTTGGCATCAACATCAGTCTTTGGTCGCCGTCCGTTCCAGGACTTCAATAGCCCCTTAGTAACCTTGAGCTTCTGGTTCTGGGTTAGCACGAATTGTGGATTACCCACCAATGGGCGATGGATCGGCTCGCTCTCCGCAATGGACACCTGGATTGGCGAGTGATCGCTTGTGCTGGTCTCTAGCCCTTTAGCAATAACACGAGGGAATGTAGAGAACCAGGCGTCGTTACCCAATGCACGGTCAAGTTGACAAGCCACTCGATTCACCGTCGCTCTGTTGTGCCACGTTCATATCTGTCTGCTTTGCTCCAGTTCTATCAACCCCGCCGATTTGGTAAGATAGTTCTGAAACTCATACAGAATAGGGCCGGGGACTCGCCGGCCCCCCACCTTTTCATTAGAGTATAATATCGCATTGAAGTCCCCCATGACGAGGAGCAGAAACTTGCCAACTTCAGCAACCAAACTCAGCTCGATGAGCTCCTTCCACAGTCCCTCTCTACCCTTTCTGTCGTTGCACCCATATATTGTTCCGAATATAAGATTGAGTCCCCATTTGTTGGTCAGTTTAACTGCTAGTAGTTGCTCTGACCGAAAGATAACAACTCCATCCCAGCACCGCCTATCCCACCGTACCCAGATACGAGCCATACTACATATCAAGAGATTATGATAATGCTCCCAGTTGATAGGGGTTCTCCCATCCAGAATTGCTTCGCCTTTGATTTTAGCTTCAAGAAGAGCATGTATGGTAGCCTTCTCTCGCATTAACACTTCATTTGTCTCCTTCCATCTTCCAATGGAGCACGCGTCCCGTACGTTCCATGATATATAATATACATTTAATTATTTGGGGTGGGACCCCTTATCATTCTCGAGCCAGCGTCGCAAGGAAGACCTAGTTCATTACGTTTCGTACTTCTAGCACTAAACATGTCAGCCCCATTAGTCCTCGCAAGAGCCCTCCATGTCGGATTATCAACGCATATGGCTAGTGCTTGATTCCCTTCACCATTGCTATCCCGATCATCTTGTAGTCTGCCTGTAGCTTGGCATTTTCGACTCATCCCCGCATCCTCATGTTGTTGACCTCCGGATCTTCCACTTGATTTGGATTTGTTCCCCTTTGTAGCCACACTTCTCCTTGTCGCCATCGCTTCTTTGTTGCTCTCCCCTGATTGGAATACAACCATCTCTCTGTGTGGCGGTAGAAGTACCAAAGCATCGTCTCTGTCCTCCGTCGTAGCGGTACCACTATCGTGGGAAGGAATCTCGTCATCCTCCATAGGACTGAGGCAACCTTCTCCTAGCTGGCCGTGGGGTGTACCCCCTTGTCTAAGCTCCGAACCTGGGGGGTCACCTTCACGCCTCGTACCCGTATTTCCTAGATGGTCTCTTCCCGTACATTATACTGGTTGTGCGTCAATAGTTGTCGGTACCTCCTGACATGGGGGATCTGCCTTAGCCACCTCACACCTTTGGGACAAATGTCCAAAACATTTGCAGTGTTCGCAAGACGGGGGTACCCATTCATACTCTACTCTTCGATAGAACACCTCCCCAGTAGGGATTTCATAGACGACCTGATGTGGGAGCGTTTGTCCAGCTTTTATATCCACAAACACTCGAGCATATAATAATCGAGAGCGTGACACGGTTGCTTCGTCAGCTTTGATAGGGATACCTATCAGACCCGATAGTTTGGTAAGCATAGACGGGGTCCAGTATTGGATAGGCAGATGAGAAAACCTAATCCATATTGGAACGCTATGAAGTACCTCTCGTTCACAACGAACTCCCGCCGACCACTCTTTCAATATAATAAGTCTTCCGTCGAACGTCCATGGTCCTTCCAGTAAGACCCGGTCTAGATCTGTTGGAGTTTGGTCTTTTTTAAAGAGAATTTTAGTCCCACATCGGCTAGACCAAAGGAGTTGTATCTCTATATATTAGCTTTGCTAGTTTAGAGATGCACATGTGGTGTAGAGGTGCACATGGGTGTGCCATGTGGGGTTATTTTTCTAATGGGAAAAAGGCTAAATCAACAATAAAAGCATTCATGCTTTTTGCTCTTGGAAAATTCATTTCCATGGGAGCTAAGCCCAGTAGGGGCTTAGCGACTCGGACTCGGGCTCATGAGGCGTAATGTGGCGCTTTAGTTGCGTTCGTTGCGCGAGCCACTTGCGCTGCCAGGATGCGCGCCAGGTTGCGCACAGGTTGCGCCGGGTGCACATGTTGCGCAGTGGCGCAGGTTACGCAGGTTGCGCAGTGGCGCAGTACGCGCAGTTGGCACAGGTTGGCGCAAGTGGCTCAGTGTACGGAGTGCAAGGAGCGCAGGGTGTGCGCAGTTGACGCAACTTGAAGCAGAACGTACGTTTGCATGTTCTGGACGGTTGCTACATGTTCGGGGTGGTTTTTACCACGTCTCTAACTTTGTGACAACCGAACAGTTGCTGCAGGGCCTATATAAGGCATCCTCTCTCTCTCAAGGCTGAAGTAATATACAAGAAAGAGAAGCCACCACAGAAAGTTTACAAAGTATTTTTTAGCACAAGTAAACAGAGAAGTCAGAAGTGTTCTTTAACACAGTTCTGATCGGAATTTGCTTGCGAATTCCAGCAGCCTTCGAGAGAGAGAGGAAAGGCGCCGCACCAGCGTTGCTTTTGCACGGGAGTTTGTGTCTATCCGAGGAGTCAGAAGAGCAGGAGTGTTCCAAGTTCTCCAACGAACTTGCTGGTTCCTGGAAGCTGTTCGTGTAGGGCGAATAAAGCTTTGAGCAACGGTGATTATTCACCCCAGCAGGAGTTCTTTCATCTTTCGCCAATCACCTTCTTCGTTGCTGCCAGTATTTCTGATTGTATCTTTTTTTAGAAGTATTATGATCGATTGCTGTTGATTACAAAATCTTTTTAGATTCTCGTAATTAAGAATCACCTTCCTTGAAGTGTTGATTTAAAACATTGTTTTTATAATTGTTTCATTTTCTCAGTTTTCCATCGAAAAAGTGTGCTCCGACAATAACAATCTCAAAGCTTTATTGCTACAATAGAAAACTTTAATGCTTCACTCCTCAATACTGACTTTTGTAAGTTAGAAAAGTTTGATGGAGAGCATTATCGAGTCTGGAAGAGGAAGGTTTATCTTACTCTTCAACTCAGAGACGTTGATCACGTGCTTCTTGAAGAGGAACCTACCGTTTCAGATACTGGGTCTGCTGCCGCAATCACTGCGGCTACTAAACTTTAGGCCAAGTGGGGAAGGGAGAATAGCATTTGCAGGATGCTTATCCTGAATGCTATGGAGGATTCCCTAGCAGAATCCTACAGTAAGAAACCAATTGCCAGAGACATGGGAGTCTCTGGAGAAACTGTACGAAGAAGACAAAAACATGAGCAAGATATTTGTGGTTGAAAAATATCACAAATGGCTTTTTGAAGACGAGAAGTCCATGCTGCCGCAGGTAAAAGAATTTCTGAAGCTGCGACAGAAGTTGGAAGACGAGGCGATACCCCTCCCCGACAAGATTATTGTTGGAGGGATTGTCTCAAAGCTCTCCGCTGGGTGGAGTAAGTTCTATGTAAACATGCATAGGAAGAAGCTTGATATCAGCCTTGAAGATCTCTTGCAGGAAATCTATGTTGAGGACCAGATGCAGGCTTAACTGAAGGTGGATGCACTGTCCAAGCAATTAGCTAACGCCAATCTGGTTCATACCAAGGAACCAAGGGGAAAGCAGGCGGCTTCCCACAGCAAGAAGAAGGACCCTAATAATCTGAATGTGAAGGGGACTTCCTTCAAGCGAAAGAAGGCAAAGTCTCAGATGCCTTATTTCAAGTGTGACAAGAAGGGCCACTTCAAGAATGAATGCAAAGCAAAGACCAAGCAATCAGAGCAAGGAGAGCCTAGTAAGGTATCTATGATTACTGACATTGTTGCTATGATTGCACAGGTTGATACGGTAAGGACTGACTCTGACTGGTGGGTAGACACTGGAGCCTCCTGCTATGTATGTTCCAGTAAGGAGTGGTTCACCACCTACAAACCTACTTCTGAAGTGGTTATGATGGCGACCCAGGCACAAGCTGAAGTGCTCGGGATCGGGACGGTGGTGTTGAAGCTGACTTCGGAGAAGTCTCCGACGCTTCAAGGCGTAAAGCACGTACCTGTTATCGCCAAGAACCTGATCTCAGGAGGCCTACTCTGTAAAGCAGGCCTCAGGATGAACATCAATGATGGCCAGATGGTGATGTCTATCAAGGGAACATATTTCGGGAAAGCTTTTTATACCGAAGGAATGTTCAAAATTCAGCTTGTAAATCAGTCCAATGTAATTAATGTGATTAATAAAATCACTCCTTCTGCTTATACTCTTGAGTTGTGGCATATAGGCTAGGACATGTTCATTGTAAACGAATAAACAGAATGTCTAGTCTAGGACTTATCTCCAAATGTGGGGGTAAGGTAGAGAAATGTGAAGTTTGTGCTCAAACAAAGATCACAAGGAAACCCTTTCCTCGGGTTAATCGAAGTACAGATCTTCTGGAGTTGGTACATTCTGATATCTGTGACTTCAAACAGTTCTCTACAAAGGCCGGGATGAAGTATTTCATAACCTTCATCGATGACTTCTCAAAGTATGCGTTCGTCTACTTGTTGAAGGCTAAAGACGAAGCATTCGAGAAGTTCAAGGAGTTCAGAGCCGAAGCTGAGCGACAGACTGGACAATAACTCAAAAGAATAAGAAGTGATCGAGGTGGGGAGTGCAGGTCTCATGAATTCATATCGTTCTGCAAAGAACATGGAATTGTCAATGAGACTACGGCTCCGTACTCTCCTCAATCAAATGGAGTAGCAGAGAGGAAGAACAGAATGTTAACAGAAATGATTAACTCAATGCTGTTGACTGCGGGTCTTCCTAAGTGCTACTGGGGAGAAGCTGTATTGACGGCCACTTTTATTCTAAATAGAGTGCCTCATGCAACGTCTGACATTACTCCTCATGAACTCTGGTTTAAGGTCAGACCTAACTTGAATGTCATTCGAGTGTGGGGGTGTTTGGCGTATGTCAAGCTTCCAGATCTGAAGATTCAGAAGCTTGGGACAAGGACTACTAAGACGATCTTCTTGGGGTATGTCGAGAAGAGTCATGCTCGGAGATTTCTTGATATTAAGTCAAATCATATCACTGAATCTCGTGACACAGAATATTTTGAAAACAAATTTGCAAGGCACAAAAATATTGTTCTTGCGGATGTTCCTGAGAATAATGAGGGTACGCAGGTCTTCAATGAAGATGTGGTCCAAGAAGATGTTGTTGTTGAAACAACGGTTGAACCAGATCTCGCTGAGCCGTCAACAAAGCGAGTAAGGAGGCCGAAGGACTTCGGAAGTGACTTTGTCACCTATCATGTGGAAGCAGATCCGCTTACCTATGATGAGGCGATGAAGACCAGAGACGCAATTTTCTGGAAGGAGGCGATTGACAATGAATTTGATTCTATCACCTCAAATAACACTTGGGTGTTGGTTGATCTTCCTGAAGGAGCGAAACCCATCGGATACAAATGGAACTTCAAGAAGAAGATGAAAGCAGACGGAACTATTGACAAGTTCAAGGCTAGGTTGGTAGCCAAGGGATTTTCTCAGAAGCAGGGGATTGACTATTTTGACACGTATGCTCCAGTAGCCCGGATGACCACCATCAGAATGTTAATTGCTCTCGCAGCAATACATAAGATGGTGATACATCAGATGGATGTGAATACTCCTTTCCTAAATGGCGAGCTGACCGAAGAGATTTACATGCAACAGCTAGAGGGATTTGTCATCAGGGATCTTGAAGACAAAGTCTGCAAGTTGGTGAAATTTTTGTACAATCTTAAACAGGCTCCCAAGATGTGGCATGAGAAATTTGACAAAGTTATAAGGTCAAATGGCTACATGGTCAGCGATACGGACAAGTGTGTTTATACGAAGTTCGCTGATGGAAGAGGTGTGATCGTTTGTCTGTACGTGGACGACATACTTATCCTAGGTACGGATATTAGCTGTGTCACGGAGACAAAGAAATTCATCTCATGCAAGTTCAGTATTAAGGACTTGGGGGAAGCTGATGTGATCTTAGGGATCAAGATCATCCGGACAGACACTGGACTAGCGCTGTTACAGTCTCATTATATTGAAAAAATGATCTCTCGTTATGGGTATCGGGATCTTCAAGGGATCGATACGCCATACAGGTGTGATCTGAAGCTAACACCTAATTCAGGGGAAAGCATTAGGTAGTTGGAGTATGCAAGCGTAATCGAAAGTTTGATGTATGCTACTACTGCCACAAGGCCTGACATAGCTTTCGCCGTGGGAATGCTGAGTCGTTTCACGAGCAACCCAGGTACTGAACACTGGAAAGCTGTAAAACGGGTTATGAGATATCTCAAGAAGACTCAGACATATGTATTGTACTACAGCGGAGATCCATCGGTAGTGGAAGGCTTCAGTGATGCCAGCTGGTGCTCAGAGGTGGAGAGCGAGAGGTCCACAGGTGGATTCATTTTCACAATGGATGGAGCTGCTATATCGTGGAAGTCGAAGAAGCAGACTATGCTCTCGCGGTCATCCATGGAATCTGAGTTCTTTGCACTTGATACCGCAGCCGAGAAAGCAGAATGGCTTCGGGAGCTCATGTATAATCCTCCAGTGGTTGGGGCACAAATACCGACGATACCGATATACTGCGACAACCAGACGACTGCGGCGGTGGCATCAAATGACCTCTTCAACGGGAAAAAGAGGACTGTGCGGTTGAAGCACAGGGCAGTACACGATATTATCAAGAGAGGTGTTATTGCAGTGATTGATGTTCGGAGTCCGGAGAACCTGGCGGATCCATTCACAAAGGGCCTCAAGCACCAGCTGGTCGATGACATAGCTTGTAAAATAGGCTTGAAGGCATTCTGATATTGTATTATTGTATTCCTACCATAAAGTTTTATGCTAATAGTTCAAAGATTTATCTACTAGACATCTAGCTTTTGGTTCTAGGGAGGACCACTAATCGGAAGAATATCAGGAACGGTGGGTACATGTTCTATTGGGCATGGAGAGGTTACGGACCTATAACCACTGTTGTCTACTGTTGTTTTCTGCGGAAAACGGTTCATATAGGAAGGTTGGCTTAATTGCCTTAATGAGTTCTCAGGCAGAGTGAATGCCTGGTGTGCTTTACAGGAAGCACGGTAGAGCAGCACTACAAGGAGTGAAACTCCATGCTACAGTGGGGTGACTCCACAATTAGGTTCCTATATGCGGGGTACTGCCCAGGAATAGGATAAAGCCTCGGCTTTGCAGGCCAAGTCACAGCGGCGTAGCACCGCAAATAGGCAGTTAGCCTAATGTTGTATATTAAAATAAAAAAGGGTGTAGTCAGCACTATAAAGAGGAGGAGTTCCTCTTGTTACAGTGGAACGACACCACGATGAGGTACCCGGTTAGGGATAAAGCCTCGGCCTTGTAAGCTATGTCGTTGCGGCGTAACACCGCAAGGGAACCTAAGGCTTCATGCTGGGTAGTTTGGTACTACAAAGAGGCGGTTGCCTCATGCTACAGTAGTATGACACTACGATGAGTTTCCCGATACGGGGTAAGGCCTCGGCTTTAAGCCATGCCATCACTTGGGTGCCGTCAAACATCATCATCAGAGGCAGTGATGGAAAAATAGGAGGCGCTGGCGAAAGCTGATCTGCCAAAACGTCTGGTGCGAGCTGCTCCGTGCCGCCTGCAACGCCTGGGCCGTCTGCAACTCCAGAACCGCCTGCAACTCCTGGCTGATCTACGGTCTTCCTCGTGGCGACCATCTGCATAAAAAGAAAACTTCGTTGAATGACAAACCCTAAACCTAACAAACAATGTTTTTATAATAACAAAGTACCTGATAATCCTGATAAACCTGATATACCCTTATTTCCCGATTTTTCTATATTGTGATCAAGTTTTCCTAGTGTGATAAAGTCCCCCAATAGTATGCTAAGACCTAGGTACCATTAGGATAGACCTGCATGGGTCACCACTAAAAACATGTCACGACCCGCTCCCGAATAACCGGATACGAGTCAGACACGTCCAGCCTTTGTTGTTAGACACAACAAAGTAAGCTGTACCAATCTAGGGAAACTAACCATATAATATGAACATGAATGAAATTACAGCATCTATAAATGTGTCCCAACCAGAGTAAAGTACAACTCAGAATTATTACATTCCAACAATAAAAGAAGTCTGCTAGTCTCAATACATGGAAAATAATAGGGAAAAACTAAGAGAAGCTCTAGGCTTCTGCAGCCTCTAGGTCACAAGCAGCTCCAGCTGGCTAAGTAAGGAAAGCAGTATCCTGACCAAAGTAAGTATCGCACAGGGCCTCCAACTCACCTGCAACATATCCTATTCAGGAGCGGAGCAAGTACAATTCTAGGTAATGAACAAGACATCATGATATGAAAGTACGAGGAAATATGGAAAGTACATGAAAGAACATGTGAATAAGTACATGAAAGAACAGGGTATGTAAAGTACATGAAAGAACATGGTATGTAAGAACATGAAAGTACATGATATGTAAGCACAGGAAAGAACATGATATCATGGAATCACAGGAAATAAGTACAAGGTATATCTCCTGTATGTGTGTACAATATTTGAAATATAACTAATTATGTGGCCGGCTAGGGTAAGCACATGAAAGAACATGAAAGCACATGAATGGTACGGCTTAGGACCCGCGTGCACGATGCGGGGTCTAAGCTAAACACACCTGAGTTGTTTCTTGGTTTGTTCACATAAATAGTATATTTCCTCACCCCGGGTACAAGTAATAAGAACAAGGAACATGAGCACCAGAAAATACATGACGTATTGCAATGTGTCAATCAAGAAAGCACAGGATATATAATGAAATGCACAAGACCCTAGAGTGTACTTGCCTTGCTCCAGGAAAGTACAAGTAGGCAAAAGAGCTGGATGATCTCCTGTTAATAATGATTACAAGTTGGTTAAGTTCTAAACTATCAGTTGCTATATTAATGCTAGTTACTCTACTTACTAATGAATACTAATGTCTAATGAAGTTAACTGCACTCAAGACTTAAATAGGAAGTTTTTACCTGCTAAAAGTTAACCAGTTTTAAGAAAAGTAAACTCTAGTTTTCAATAATTAATCTACTCAATCAAAAGGGTTGTCTTTCTTGGGAAGACAGTTTTGGTTATGACTTTAACACCAGAATTAATTACTAAACTTCTTAAAATAAACATAAAGAACTCTTAACTCTGGAAACCCATTTGTAAAGTTAAACTGAGAAAAAAAAAACAAAAGAATTTATTTAAAATTAAATTGTAATTACATTGCTACTGTCCAACCTAGTAACTACTGGGCCCAAGTTCTGGCCATACTGTCCTGGCCCAACAAATCCCACAATCAGTCCAAAATACCAATGTTCCCAACTTCCTGCCATAAAGCCCAGCACAAAATAAAATCTCAAGACTGGCCCAACACTAAAATTCCTATGTCCAGCCCACACATACACAAAATATTACAAACCCAGTCGCCCGATCCAGCCCACATAATAATTACAAATAAATCAAATAGATTATTTAATAATTAAAATAACTGAACATCCAATTAGCTAGCCTAACTAAAGCCCAACTCAAGCCCAACTCATGGTTCAGCCCATCAATAGTCCAACAGCAGGTACAATACGTTCACAGGGTCATCTCCTTCGTATCCGACACGAACATCGGATACAACAGCAGGTACGACACGGTCAGGGTACAATAGCAGGTACAACACCAAAGTTCAACAGCAGGTACACGCCAAGCAATGATCAAAGTATAATCCAACCGTCCGATCCAGAGACGACACCAAGTCCAAAACCGATACAAACACCCAGAGTAGCTCGAAAAGAAAGAAACAATGGTTACCAAAAGAGTAAACAACTTCCATCATAGAAGAAAGTAAATATAATCATGCATGTAGTGTCCGACATAAGAGTGTCAGGACACGAGATCTCAGTTCTTAGAAATGAATCCAAATTCTCAGATCTACAAGTTCTGTGAATAACTTGTCTCGATTTCCCATATCTGAGTTAAAACCCATAGATCTAATCGATTCTGCACACATAATAACAGATCTCTAATGATCACAAAGAACAATGCTCAGATCTAATGATCTATCACAGATCTGCAAAGAAGCATAATAAACTTCGAGATCCAGATACAATCACCAAATCTAGCACAGATCTTCAACAAACAGAGATCAACCTACAGAATCTTATAGCAGATCTGTATATCCCAACACATATTCAAATTAACAGAATCGGTCTACAAGATCTAGCCATAAATATTGAAGAACATCATAGATCTATAAGCATGCGAACAATCTACAAAGATTTCATCACCGGTCTAAAGACCTCAAAAATCTTTCAAGATCAACACAGATTTGAAGTGATCCCGAAACTTTAGTCAATATCATCATAGATCTATGGATCTCAGAGATCTCCTCGAGATCTCATCATAGATCTTCGCAAAATGTAAAGGCAACGATCAGATCTAGATATCTGACACAGATCTACGAACAGTAGGCTAGGGTTTACCCTCAAGAAGTCGAAGCCTCGAAAGCTCGTCGGAGAAGAAAAGAAGGGTCTGAAAAGGGAAGCTCTGTCGAAGCAGCGCCTAGGCGTTGAGAGGAACTCGCCTAGTCCTTGTCGTCGTCTTCATCGCCATCGTCATCAGAAGGGTCGTCGTCGCCGTCTGGATCGAAGTCGCTGCCGTCAGGATCGAAGTCGCCGCTCCGCTCAGGTCGTCGCCGTCACCATCAAGGTCGCCGTCGCCATCAAGGTCGCCGTCGGTGGGAGTGGGGAACCCAAGGGGTCGGTGGAGGACTCGAGAGAACAGCGGAAGACTCGAGAACGTTGGGGTTCTCGAAGAGTCGGTGGAAAGGAAAGAAAATAAATGAACTTCTCTCTCTCTCTCCGAATTGGTTTAAAAAAGAAAATAATGGAATTTTTACAAAAAAAAACCCCGCAATTGGCATTTTAGCACAAACACCCTCCCCCTTTTCACTATTTACAACCCAGCCCTTTAATTAATTAGAAATTTCAAAAAAAACCTTTGCCTTTTCATAAATTACAAAAATATATAAAAATAGTTTTAGAAATTTTAAAATAAGGAAAACAAACCAAAAAGTTGTTACAACAACTTTTCAAATTTAAAAAGTTGCCAAAAATTAATTTCCTCTAAAATATTTTACCAAATTTATAAATTAAAACTAATCTATTATTTAAACTAATAATAAGTATATAATATTTGAAATTGAATTTGTATTTATTTAAGAAAACTGGGAAGTGGAGTTACAATGTACACCAGATCAACTAAAAATCAGCACTTGTTCAAATGTGACTTATCCTTTGTATCGATTCGATTCATAGGTTCCAATCGACTCAAAGCTTACCTTTGGCCAACGTAGCTCTTGTATCGATTCGCATTGATACTTCATCGTGTCAACGCGACTCTTCGAGCCAACGACTCATCATAATGCACCGTACGGAGCGGGATATTCATAATATACCACTCAAAACAAGGTTCGTCCTCGAACCGAAACCAACACTTAATCCAAGTGTCACGCTAGATCGTTTCACGATCTCGTGCTACTATCGTTGGAATCATACAACTTAGTTTGGATCATACACATATTTTAGGCGTCCCACCAATATATGCATTTCAGCCAAGCTCAGTTGTAGGATATCGGGACAAGGCTAACAGGCTCAACTTAAATCTTCAACACCAATCATTCTGTACTCGACTCAGTCAAATCTTAGCATCTATTCCCAAATACTTCTCGTATGCATTATTCAATAACATGCGATCGTCCTCCCAAACATTTTTGCGTATAACTTAACTCAAAACCGTTACTTCGATCCCATAAGTTTCTCGCCGGTCATCTAACGCTCGTATTGCATTAAGTCATTGCACATCCGATTGCAACAATTCTCTGCAACACCTATTCGCCCAACCGTTTTCTATCTCTCGTACCACTCAAGTTTTTATCTAGTTATTCATATCATTTGGCCTCAATGACATGGACTAAGTCCAACATGTCTCAATTTTCTTTGCCTACCATTTGTACTAAGTCTTGCACACAACTATCCAGATATGATTCACCTTATCACCCTCTACCCACGCATTGCATCTAGGGCTACCCCCGCTAGGTAACTTATCCAGACATCATGCTCGTGCTCTCCCGACAGAAGAGGTCAACTTGAGTCTACAATGCTCAAAGGCGACAATCTTTCCGACCAAAGGTCTCCTACGATACGTTCATCCTCGATTCTCGACCGAATACGAATCCTTTACTCATTTTGAATCAATTTCGACTAGTTCATTCCATAACATAAATCGTGCGCTTAACACACATAGCCTAACCGTTACTCAAATCGATCTACGACACAACTCTTAGGGTCAATATATTATTCGTCGCTCATGCGCATTGCAGAATCCTTGCAATCGCCTTACCGTATCACTATACTAGGCACGTTCCTCAACATCTACTCAATCATCGACTCACCAAGTCTATCTACGTATCCATTCGATCGATCATAAACATTCTAACCATATCGATCTAGTCGAAGGCTACTCGCTAACTTCCGAAACACGATACTCACTCGCTTAGACTTATCCTCAACATACACTACATTATCCTTCATCCTCGAAAAAATTTCTCATACGACTCCATTGGGTCATTCTATGGGACTTTAACATTCATTTGATTTGGCGGTCAAGTCTTCTAGGGTCATCTGCCCTGAAATTACGCTCGATAATTGAAGATCATCAATGAGGGACAGTTACAACGAACCATGCTATATCCTATCGTGAAGCCAAATCAATTCCCGACAATTATTATGAGACTTTATCCCTTCGACATAATTTACCAATCCATGATTTATCTACCCCCGTACAACTGATGCGCCGTACTACTCGAATCACTCATGTATAAATATCGACTATTTTTGCTAGTTGTATGACGTCTACTCGCCTCAAGTCCGAGTTTACCTATTCGTGATCATAGTTGACACATTATATACTCATCAAAACTATCCTCGAACAACTTTCGCATCAAACCACAAGTCAAATCCAATTTGTCATGCCTTGTAAGTTTGATCATCCCCGCTGTAAGAATCACCATACCAGCGCTCATGCGAAATGATCGCCCTAATTTGGTGTGACACATGTGCGATGCTGGAGTTATACTCGCATAAGACAAGAATGTCAATATTGTGGTTATCCTCGTAACAATCAGGCACTTTCGTTTTCATCCAAGTAACATCATTCTACTCTTAAATTTTCCGAAGCACTCCTACCGTTATCATCCCAGTTGCCATAACTTAACTTGTATCTTACTCATCCAACAACAATGTTCAATACAATTTTCGTTCATTCGATCAGAGTATCCCCGAGTTACTACATATCGTCTTTGATACGCCTCAATACCATCGTCGATATGCATAAATTGAACATCTTCCTCTCTCATAAGTTCCAATTCGTTACAATCACTGTCATCATCCGAACTCGAATACGAATCAAGTCTAGCACACATCAAGATTTATTTTGTTATACTAACTATCATAATTGTGACACAATTTCTAATTCGCATATCCATTCCCATATACCTTACTCACTCTTCCAAATCGTGCTACCGAATCATCGTGCTAACTCAGATTCGTTCACACGATTTCTTCATACCTACTCAACTCGTTTTGTACAGTTTTCGTACCGACTTAACTCAATACTGATTGAGTCAACTATTTCCTCAAGCAGCACTCCCTCGTTAGGCTCAGCCTATCGTTCGACTTATACCTAACGAATCCTCATCCAACGTATCATCCCTGGGTACGACTTCGCACATAATCATTCAACTCAATTCATCGAAGCATACTTGTATCGACTTCTATCAAGTCATTCCCACTCGAGTCTCGACACTACTCCGTCCGTTGAGGACAAACCTATCATAATCAACACATCCGTATCGATGCATTCTACTGCAAGTCACAAACGGCTAAACATAGCTATCGCTAAGTGGTATTTCATATACCACTCAGAATCGAGCCTATCTTTATCGATACAATACTTTGTTATACTGATCGCACAAGTGGTATTGCATATACCACTCGAATTCGTGTCATCACTCAACTTTACACTCCGTATAGATCCAACATCTATTTCCAATCAACTATCCCGTATGGCGATCTTTCTTGATCCCAGCTTTAGCGTTCTTCTTACTCGAGTTGGCACAACAACTGGAGCAACATGCCCTATCGTTCGCTCAAGTTTGACATTCATTCAAATCTAACCGTGCCTTAGCGATCATATCGATCACATAAGCAACATTCGCTTACTCAAGGCTCAACGCGACATTCGGCCAACAAAAACGTTCGCCTACAGCAACTCGACTTAGAGTCTGACTCGACTCGTTACTATCGCATCCGCGATCTTCCAATCTCACTCATTGTAACTCGTACAACAATTCATTCTCGATGCTTAAGGTCATTGCTCAATCTCGTCCAACATATCACTATCCATCCGTATAGCCATACAACATGTACCCTACCATGTCGACTCGTTGTACTGATGCAACGAATGATTCACGACTTGTTGCACTCCGTACAACCGACAACACATAACTCCTCGTACTTCGTACGATCAACAATACGTACATCATTGCACTTCATGCAACCAACATCACCATATTCGTCGCACTTCGTGCGACCAACATTCCATAACTCGTTGCACCTCGTGCGACCAACATTCCATAACTCGTTGCACTTCGTGCAACCAACATTCTCCGATGGCACCCAGAGATAGTGTGATAGTCACGACATACTTGTGGCAGACGTACGCACTTAATATAGACTTATTGTATGGAACATCCAGTGTAGCGTCGAGCAGATCCATGAGCCATGCGGTTGCAAAAATAACTTAGAGTCAACTAATTTTGATAGCGAAGCAACTGAGGATCAAAGAGATTCGTTCACGGTCCCGAGGATGGAACCGCTCTGATACCAACTTGTCATGCCCTGATCCGGAAAATCGCTCATCCTCGCTAGATTTTACCCGAATCATCGTCCTCACTGGGGCATAATGTCGTACGAGTCTGGAGTTACGCTCATGCAAGGCAAGATAACAGATTCATATAGTGTTTATCTCAAATTGATAACATAAGCAGCAGAAGGAAACAAAGTATAACATAAGAACCTCTTTTATTGATAATAAACTGAAGATTACAAAGGCTCTGAATAGCCCAACATATTATGCCAATTGGCTACAACGCTCATGATCTCTCTAGCTCACAAAAGATTATATTGTTCCATACATTATGCCTCTTTATAGCCAACAAGTAGTCTTCGGTCGAAAATCTATATGTCGCAAGTCCGAACACCTATGCGGTAGCTTCTCTTGAATGCCAAGGACTCCATGCCTCGACCCGATCAAGCCAAACCCCGCCCCGAGTCGGACATATCCTGAACATGCACACAAACTAGTGGAGGATTAGTACTTTCATCCTCGCTTCGCACTGATCAAGACCCGCTCGCACCCAAACCAAACACTAAGTATATTTAGTGAAACATGCATCTTAATTTGGTGATCTTTCTTTTAGCCTTAGGATCGGTTTTATGGCAATATTCAATGTATAGCAACTTATTATAAATTTGTCCGATACCGTGTTCCTGCAGCAGATACAGTTAGACATAATTTAAACATAAATATAGTGATCGTGCATATCTCCGCCCCCCTTTGCCTAGCCTGCAATGGTTAGAACTTTGCATAAGCATACATATAATTCATGCAACCAACCAATCAAAAACTTAGACATATACATAAGGGTGGCAGGCCCTGCGCCTGCACCCAGATCTAATCTCAGCCCACCGGCCCTATCTATATGAAGGTCACGGTGTTTCGCACCGTAATGGACTTGGCATCTCTTATGTGTAAGCCTATGATCGCTTTGATACGGGTTGCTAGCCCAATATTCGAAGGATCCCAAACTTACTGATATCATAACTTATTATAGCATTGGACGGTCGTAATCTGTCCTAATGATATGCACCATAAATACCATACATAATTTCCTTCTAGACCGAACGGTCCCGGTGCCCCGGTCGTAACCGTCCGAGGGAAGCCGCACCCGTGCATGGGCCTTCCTAGTCCATTGACCATGCAATAAGCGCCATAGCATACAAATCGTACATTCAAACTAATCTCACGTTCCATAAACATAAACATATCCCTCTCTTTCTTAAGTTCCTTCGGCGTTATGCCCCAACACATCCGTATTGATGTACGACGCCCAACGGCTTAGACATCTCATACTCATACTCAACGCGTTCCATTCATAAGTTATTCACATAGACAAATTCCATAGTTACTTGGTCATTTCCTAGCTTCCGTGCACGAGGGCACGCTCAGTGCCATAATCGATGTTCTAGGCCTAGTGTTCAATATTCTCGGAGTCGTGCACGTGATGCACATCTCGATATTGTCTTTCAATGTCCTACCATCACCGTCCTACTGCGACCCGTACACTTGATGCACGTCGCTTCAATTGTTCAATGTTCAATGTTCTACCTTAGTATTCGACACATACGAAGACCTTTAATCGTTCGAGCCACGCTCGCTAACATAATGGTAATTTATGCATACAATGATATATTTTATTAGATGTGAAGGAATAGGAGAGAGAGTCAAGAACCCACCCACCTTAAGCCGATACGCCTTGTCATTTTGCCGAGCTGAAGCGGCTCGATTCCATAACTTGGTTGCATAGGTAACTCCTCGGACTTAGCCATTCCTTTGAACTACTCGGTTGATTTGGCCTATCGTGCCCATGCCACTCTCCGTTGCAAGGCAATGATTTGATTTCGCGGACACTTTACTGAATAAGGCAAAATGCCGACCTCTTATCGTCTAGCGTAAAAGCATAGCCTGCACACCAGATCAACTAAAAATCGGTACTTGTTCAAATGGGACTTATCCTTTGCATCGATTCGATTCACAGGTTCCAATCGACTCAAAGCTTATCTTTGGCCAACGTAGCTCTTGCATCGATTCGCATCGATACTTCATTAGGTCAACGCAACTCTTCGAGTCAACGACTCATCATAATGCACCGTGCGGAGCAGGGCATTACAGCGGTCCCAACAACCCAAAAGTTACCGCCGTATACCATCATTTGCGGTTTTTCCCTATCTATAAGCGAGTGCTAATCGTCTTAAGGATGTGCACCTATCAAAGATTATTCATTTCCCTCCTAGGCCAAGCGGTTCCGGGGCGCTCCAGCATTTAACCGTTTGGGGGAAACACTCGTGCACGAGTTATTATCACATTTAATCTCAAGTCCATCCCATTCGACCATGCAATACCCTTATTATTCAAACAACAAAGCATAGTCTTGAGTCCAAGACTCAGACTTTATCATCTCGTATTTCTTCCGTTAACTTTCTTTGTTCTTACGTTTCGTACTTTGTTTCAATGTTTAATGGCATTATGCCTCAACTCAATGTTCCTCAACTGAATGACCCGAAGGTCCCGAACACCATTCGAGGCATCATATCATATCCGACAGTTCCGCCATATTCATGCTACAACTGTATTCTTTCGCAACGAAGCCATCTTTTATTATCTCGTGCACGTAGGCATGTTTCAACCGTATTTCCATGTTCTATGCCTTAGTATTCAATGTTCGTGGCTTGCGCGCTAGGGCGCTCGCCTATTGTCTTTCAATGTTCTAGCCTTTCTAACTCGTGCACGAAGGCACGGTATGGTTCGTGCACTAAGGCACTCGCCGAATACAGTTATCCTATGTTCTTGCGGCTTGTGCACCGAGGCGCTCGCCTTTGCGATATCCAATGTTTTATAGCGACTCGTATATTTGATGCACGTTTCATTTCAATTGTTCTAACTAGTGTTCGACATGCACAATGATTTATCTTTCGATCGGACCACGCCCGTGGTATCGATAGGTTAACTTTAGCATACAATGATACGTATTGACTTAGACATAAAGGAGTAAAAAGAAGAATCAATCCTCCCACCTTGAGTCTACACGCCTTATTGTTTCGACGAGCCAATACGGCTCGCTTTTCATAACTTCGTTGCACGGTCACTCTCCTGACTTAGCCATTCGAGACTTCGTGCTTCATTAAATTATACGTCCGATTTGGCTTACCGTGCCAACGCCTTAGCCCGTCGCAAGGCGATAATTTGCTTTCGCGGACCCCTTACTGAATAAGACAGAATGTCGACCTCTAATATTTATGCGTCAACGTATAACCTGCACAGGAAACCAACTAAAATCAATACTTACATCAATTCGGACTTGCACCTTGGTCAATTCGATTTCTTAGAATCTTCGAGCCGTCTCAACGCACTTATCCTTCGGGGAAACGCGGTGCTTCGTATCGATCCACTCGATGCATTCTTTGGGACAGGACAACTCTTCGCATCGACTTAGTTCGATGCGTTGCTCGGGACAACGTAACTCTCGTATCGATTCACATCGATACATTTTATTCGGTCAACGCGACTCGTTGAGTCAACGTCTCAGCGTAATACGCCGTACGGAGCGGGGTATTACAGAATATACCACTCAAAACAATGTTCGTCCTCGAACCAAAACCAACACTCCGACTAAGTATTTTATAGATCGTATCACGATTTCGTCCAGCCAATGTTGTTCAATTTCACACTATCTTGCAAGCTTTTTATTAACATTTCAAAGTCCTTCCTGCAGCTCGATTTGAATTTGTGTACAACTCGATTTGGATTCGTACCTATATTCAAGGCATCCCGAAGATATATGTATTTCGACCAAGTCCAGTCGTAGCAAATTGAAATAAAGCTGACAGGTAAATATCAATCCTATACTTGCCATCTCGTACTCTCTATCGGACTTATCCTTAGTAACTGTTTTTGAATTTTTATCGCATACGTATATTCGATATATACGTGATTCCTTCAATAAGGTTACCGCACGCGACGCGATTCAAATTCGTATACCTCATTTCGTAGGTTTCATCGGGACTATCAGTTCTATGCGTCGCGTCAAGCCATCGCGCATCCAATCACAACGAGTCTCCGTAACGCCTTGCGTTCGACGTCGCTACCCAACTTATTTCTGAAGTCTGGCTATGCAACTTGTCTCGATACGATTTTCTTTTTGACTTGCAAATGCATCAAAGTTCAGGACTACGCCCGCTAGGTGACTTGCCTAGACACCGTGCTTAACTTCTTTCGATGCAACTCAAATTGACATTACACAAAGGCCACTATCTATCCGAATCAAAAGTTTACATCAAGGCGGCGGTGCTCAAGACAACGATCGCCTCGACACAAAGGTCTTTACGATGCGCCTTACGTTCTATTTTCTAACGAGTAGGAATTTACTAGCCAAATTTCCAACTTATCCATCTCGCAACATCGAATGTAAGTTTCGATTCACACAAGCTCAATTGCGAGGTAAATCCGAATCTAACGACATGACTCATAAGTCATTCCCTTATCGTTCCCTCTCGTGCATAGCATGTTTCTCGCAATCGCCTACTCGCATCACCAAGTTTGTTGGTGAATTTCTCGTTCGATCGTCGACCAACATAACCATTCAAGAATTCATCCGACGAATACTCAAAATCTAACTATATCATTCTCAATTGAAAGCTGTTTCAACAATTCTCGATCGCCTAGACTCATCGTCAACATGCACCGTATTATATTTGTTATCGGTGCAATCTCATATACGATATCGCATGGGTCACCTTATGGTTTGCAATATTCAATTTGATTTAGCGGTCAAGTCTTCTAGGGTCAACTGTCCCGAAGCTACTCTCGATAATTGTGGATCATCACCGAAGGACAGTTTACTACGAACCATGCTATATCTTATTTTGGAGCCAAATCACGTATCGACGATTCTATGCGACTATCCAATTTCGGACAAAATCGTGTCTATCGGCGTAACTGATGCACAACTATCCTCCGAGTAAATTCATGCACTACCGTCGATGATTTCGCAATTCACAAAACATCTACTCGCACTGAGTTCGGGTCTATCTTATTTGCGGTCAACACATGAGATGCTATACGCTTCGAACAATCGTCGATGACTTATAGTCTCGTCTTGATTAATCACAAAGTTCATGATCAACCCGTTCGTTTCATTCTCGTATTGTTATTTACAAAACTTTGATAGCGCGAGGCGCACTCCATTTTTTATTCCCACATCGTGCTTACATTTTCTTACGTATCGATCTCGATACGCCGTATCATTTTGATAGTGTAAGGGTCAACTTTGAATCCGTTTCAACGTCGACAACTTGCCTTACATACGTCCAAGTTCACAACAAACTTTTCCATACGCATCAACTCGTTTTCTGATTCGTCGCATCCTGCTTACTTTCATCACGTAACTGAGTTACCGATTATCCAACATCGAACCCTCAAGTCATATGATCTCGTCCTCTAAGTTTTGCGTGTTTTTCAGTCGTACTCAAATGAGTTTCGCCGTAACGTAACCAACTATTTCTTAGGCACGATTACTCGCGTCAACCAACTCTTCATCGAAGTCGCACATCGTGCGATTCGATTACAATTTGCATCACCCAATATTTCTATCGAAATTGCAAGTCGTGCGATTCGATTCGCCTCGTCTAACATTTCTATCGAGATCGCAAGTCGTGCGACTCATTTGTAAGCTCGAGTTTTTCTTTTTCGTCGTTCCGATTTTTACTTCAAGGCATAGTCGTTTTGCTAGTCTCGGTCGTCCGACCGACTTATAATTCTCGTCCGACATATCGTTCATTGATACGAGTCTTGCCTTATCGTTCCAACCGATTTTTCGAAGAACACTTGCATCAACATACCGTCATACAAATTTCCAATCGAGTCTCGGTACTCTTCCGTCCGTTGCGGACAAACGTTCCATAATTCTCACAATGCGTCGATGCAATTCATCGCACAAGTGGTATACCATATACCACTCGAATTTGAGTCATTCATCGCATACGTGGTATGACAAATACCACTCGGAAATCAAGTCATTTCCTTCGTATTCTACTGACTATGAACCAACGATCTCTTCCGACTCACGATTTCTGCAGTGACCGTGCTTGATCACAACCGTAACTTTAATTAAATCAAATTCGACACAACTCGGTCATTGTTCTCGTTTGCCAACATAAGTTGGTGTGCAACCGAATGATTCGTTCTATCGATTTATGATTTCAATTCTTTTCGTTGCATCTCGTGCAACGATTTATTTCCAATCTCCTTTGCACTCCGTACAACGATTAATTTGATATGTGTTGCACCACGTGCAATAATTTTACTTCCAACATGCGTTGCGCATCATGCAACGATTTATTCCCGACTTTCAAAGTCAATGCCTAAATCCGTTCAACACATTTGGTATTGGCTTATCACTTTCATTTTAACGCAAATTCACAATTAACTCGTTGCACTTTGTGTATCATTTTATTTCTCTATCAACATGTTACATTGCAACAACATCTCAAATCGTATTTCATAATTTGTTGCACTTACAGCAACTAACATTTTTACGGTTTGTTGCATTCAATACAATATATCCTTCGCGACTTTCTTAGCAAACATCATGTAATTTCCAAAACACATGCGACAAAATTACATAATTTGTATTAGACTTATTGTATGGAACATCCAGTGCGGCATCGAGTAGAGTCAAGAGTGATTTCGATTGGTGGTGGGCAACTCATTGGAATTGAAATGAAGCTAGCGTCCTGAGAAAATTGAGCCTAGAGCTCTGATACCAATTTGTCATGCCCCGACCCGAAATCACCCGAATTATCGTCCTCGCAGGGGGCGTGATGCCGCACGAGCCTAGAATTGCGCTTGTATAAGGCAAGATGACAAGTTCTCAAATGGTTATCTTTTGATTCGATATTAACAACGAAAGGAAAACAGAGTATATGAAACAATTCTCTTTATTGATATTCGAAACTGAGATTATAAAGGTTTTCGATAGCCTAACAATATATGCCAGATTGACTACAACACTCGGGTTCTCTCTTGCCCACAAAGGATTTCACCATTTCATACGTCATGCCTTCTATATCTCGGTCGCATCAATCATGTTGCAAGTCTGAGCGTTAATGCGATCGCACACTTCAATACGCTTCGGCATTCCAAGCCTCAACGCGTTCAAGCAACGCTTCGCTGCGAGCCATCCATTCCCTGCACCCTACATGAAGCTGGTGGGGGATCAGTACGTTCGTCCTCGCATGTACTGATACAAAGATCTTTTTTCAAATCGACATTGTAGTATTTATGTTGAATCATGCAACTTAGCTTATGATCTTGTTATGTTCTCCTTAGGGTCAACATATTCGAAAGCGTAAAGCATGTTAGCATGGCAAGCATGTTATTCGAATTGAAATAGGCAAGCAAGCAAGCAATCTCGTGTTTGTTTCGTGGCACGACTTCTTACCAAGTCGACGCACTCGCCCTTGTACCGACGCAAGGTGAATGCGCCCCATTCCTTTCCTGTCATGTTATATGTGCATCTCTAAGCAGGATCTATGTGTGCGGGACACATATGTGCCTACACTTTCAACCCATCATTCCTTAGCTATATGAGGGTCTTGGGGTATCAGTGCCGGAATGGACTAAAGGAGTTTCTTACTTTCTTTTCTCTCCTTCTTTTCTCAAATTTGGTCGGGTAGCCCGGCGTTTAACGGGTGGGTTGCGGTCCCAAAAACCGAAACGTTACCGCTGCATACCATCATTTGTGGCTTTTTCCCATCTATAAGCGAGTGCTACTCGTCTTAAGGATGTGCGCCTATCAAAGATTATTTATTTCCCTCCTAGGCCGAGTAGTTCCGGGGCGCTCCGGCATTTAACCGTTTAGGGGAAACACTCGTGCACGAGTTATTATCACATTTAATCTCAAGTACATCCCATTCGACCATACAACGTCCTTGTTATTCAAACAACCAAGCATAGTCTTGAGTCCAAGACTCAGACTTTATCATCTTGTATTTCTTTCGTTAACTTTCTATGTTCTTATGTTTCATACTTCGTTTCAATGTTCAATGGCATTATGCCTCAACTCAATGTTCCTCAACCGAACAACCCGAAGGTTCCGAACACCTTTCGAGGCATCATGTCATATCCGACAGTTTCGTCACATTCATGCCACAACTGTATTCTTTCGCAACGAACACATCTTTTATTATCTCGAGCACGTAGGCACGTTTCAACCGTATTTTCATGTTCTACGCCTTAGTGTTCAATGTTCGTGGCTTGTGCGCTAGGGCGCTCGTCTATTGTCTTTCAATGTTCTAGCCTTTCTAACTCGTGCGCGAAGGCATGGTATGGTTCGTGCACTAAGGCACTCGTCGAATACAGTTATCCCATGTTCTTGCGGCTTACGCACCGAGGTGCTTACCTTTGCGATATCCAATGTTCCATAGCGACTCGTGCATTTGATGCACGTTTCATTTCAATTATTCTAACTAGTGTTCGACACGCACAATGATTTATCTTCTGATCGGACCATGCCCGTGGTGTCGTAGGTTAACTTTAGCATACAATGAAACATATTGACTTAGACATGAAGGAGTAAAAAGAAGAGTCAATCCTCCCACCTTGAGTTGATACGCCTTGTTGTTTCGACGAGCCGATGCAGCTCGATTTTCATATCTTCGTTGCACGGCCACTCTCCTGACTTAGCCATTCGAGCACTTCGTGCTTCATTGAATTATACGTCTGATTTGGCTTACCGTGCCAACGCCTTAGCCCGTCGCAAGGCGACGATTTGCTTCGCGGACCCCTTACTGAATAAGGTAGAATGTCGACCTCTAATATTTATGCGTCAACGTATAACCTGCACACGAAACCAACTAAAATCAATACTTGCATCAATTCAGACTTGTGCTTTTGTCGATTCGATTTCTTAGAATCTTCAAGCCGTCTCAACGCACTTATCCTTCGGGGCAACGTGGCGCTTCGCATCGATCCACTCGATGCATTCTTTGGGACAGGGCAACACTTCGCATCGACTTAGTTCGATGCGTTGCTCGGGACAACGTAACTATCGTATCGATTTGCATCGATACATTTTATTCGGTCAACGTGACTCGTTGAGTCAACGTCTCAGCGTAATGCACCGTACGGAGCAGGACATTACACACTCTACTACATTATCATAAAGTACGAAACCCTCCACCTCTGATGGAAACTGTCTCCAACTCACGATCAACTCCTTTGACCAAAAATTTTGAACAAAATATCTCATTCGTCTTTCTTCCTCCCTAACCCGAGCCATGGTCGCCGCCGCCGCGTCTGCCATGCCTACCCCCCGTACCTCGGCAACCCCCCCGGCAATACCCCCTGCAGCGCTGCACGTCCCATCGTGCCATGGCCGATGCTGTGGTCGCCCCCGCACCGCCTACCTCGCCGCATTGCCCCTGCAGCGCTGTGCGCCCCCCGCACCATTGTCGTCGCACCTCGTCGGACCGTCGGAGGAGCCGCAGGGCCAGAAGGGGGGTGGAAGAACTGTGGGAAGGGGTGCAAATGAGCCAAGCCATTCGCGAGCTGCTCGAAGCTCGGCTCGATAAAAGCTCGTTTGAGCTCGGTTCGTTTAGTAAGCAAAGATGAGCTCAAGTTTCACTTTCGAGCTCGTTTAATAAATGAGCCAAGCTCAAGCTAAAAAGTACTCGGCTCATTTGAGCTCGCAGGCTGGCTCGTTTATGAGCTTGCGAGATGGCTCGTTTAGGAGCTTGTTTTCATTTGTTCTTTATTGAATTCTAATTTTATATATATATTTGTGTAACAATATGGTTGTGTGCATTATATATTTATATGTCCTTAATAATTGATATTAAAAAAACTTACTTGAATTCAAATCTAACTAGCTTGAAATCGAGCTCGTTAAGCTTGAAATCAAGCTTAATGAGCTTGAAATAAAGTTGAGCGAGCTTGAAATCAAGCTTATCGAGCTTGATATTGAGCTTATCGAACTTGTTCATCAAGCTTGAATCAAGCTTGCTTATGAAGCCAAGCTCGAGCTCAAACCAACCCAAGCCCAAGCTTAATATAAACAAGCTCGAGCCCTAAATAAAAAACTTATCAAGCTCAAGCTCGAGCTCAATTAATTCTAGTCAAGCCAAGCTCAAGCTTACAAAAGCTTGGCTCGGCTTGGCTTGTTTGCAACCCTAGCCGCGGGAAAAGGAGGAGGGAGGGGGATGGGTTGGTGGCAGCCGAAGGAGGGAGGGGGTGGGGTCGGCTGCTGACCGGAGGAGGGATGGGGGTCGGTGGGGTGGGGTCAGCTGCTGGTTTGAGGAGGGGGGTCGGCGGCTGATTGGAGGAGGGAGGGGCGTCGGTGGGGTGGGGTGGGGTTGGAGTTTGGGAAGAAGAAATATGGAGGGTATTTTTATCAAAAAATGTCGGTCAAATGGGTTGACCGTCAGCTATGGATGGTTTCCGTCAAAAGTTGGGGGGGAGGGGTTCGTGCTTTATGGTAAAGCAGTGGGGTGCACCGTAAATATGGATAAATAAAGTGGGTTGCAACTTAAATGTTCTCTTTTTAATATATAGAAAATTTATCACGCAATGTCAATGTTAGATGGTATTCAGACTTCTAGAATCGATGATGTAGTATTATAAGCCTCTTTTTGAAAACAACTTTTTAATTATTTTTAGAAGTTGTTCTAAAGTTTTACTCATTGGTGTTGTGTGGATTTTCTAACCTATATTGAGAATATCTTTGATTGCTAAGAGCCTTATTTGTGAGTCGAAAAAGCTCAGAAAGTCGTTGGTGACAAAAATTATTCGATTTGAACCAATGTCAGAACGTATCAGTGCAGACAATATGTACCGTTTAGTGATAATTTCTTCCATAACATCGTATTTAGTTATTTGTTATTTTAGTGCTGACGTTATATTGTGCAATATACACACTCAATATACCGTTAAGCAATCAGAACATATTTTAGAGCCTTTCTATGTGCAGACAATATGCCGTCCAATATATATATCGCCATTGGATGTTTTATCAACACTGTCGGATCATGATCAATGGTCAAAATTGCTTCAAAATTAGGGTGACTTAAAAATATGGATTTTCTAACCATAACCATGCAATAATTAGAACAATCTTTACAACTTCCAACGAAGAGAAGAGAAACAGAGTTTTGGAGGTTGTCTTGAAGAGAAATCGGTTCATAGAGTTATACATCGATTTGTCCTCGTCATCTTGTCTTCAGTAAGCCTTTGTTCACTTTGTAATAAATTTCTTTCGCATTTGAAGAGTTGTGGGGGTCTGTGTCAGATATGCATAGAAGTTTGTAGAAGAACGGGGTTGGACTCCGATTGTGTCGAAAAAAAAAGTTTCTTTAGAATTTTATATGTAAAAGTTGTTTGTGTTTGTATTTGTGTCTGTTGTGTAAATTCTTGTATCTTGTAAATGTATTCAATTTCGGTTCTCAATATGTTTCTTCGATTCGGGACGATAGTTTTTTTCGGCTACTTCCTTGTCCGTAATCTATATAACTAACTTTGTCAAAGTCGAATGGCTCTTGTGGTATTCGAGAAGATGCATAAGACTCTGACTGGACGGCGGAAGATCAGTGGATCGAGCCACATGAATGCGTATTATTCTTTTTATTTATAATAATGGTGGGAGTTGGAAACACCGAATCCTAAAAATATGTAACACAATATGCAGAAGTCTCATGTATAAAGTCGCAAATCTAAAAAAAATATATAGGTAACTTTATATATATATATATATATATATATATATATATATATATATATATATATATATATATATATATATATAAACCATGATACATGCTGGATGGTTGAATGGAAGTGAAAATTGGTTACAACAAAGACTAAGGTACTGTTTGGGAAGGGTGAAAAAATGGGAGGAAGGAAAAAGTTGAGGGAAAAGTGAGAGGAAAATTTTAAATGATGGTGTTTGGAAAGGAGGAGAGAAAATGGGGGAGGAAAATTTGGGAGGAAAAAATATGTGGGTCCCACCAAAAAAATTTCCTCCCAAAAGTGGGAGGAAAATGGAGAGAGATGAGAGAAATTTGAGTGAATTTACTCCACCACCCCTCAAAAAGTTAATATTAAATCATCATTTGAGAATACCAAGGAGGAAATAGTAATTGTACCTCTATCCATAAACAAATAAAAAATTATTTTTAAACTTTTCCTTCCCCTACTTTTTGTCCATCCAAACAAAGGAAGAAAAAATTAACTTTACTTTCATTTTCCTCTCCTCCATTTTCCTTCCCCTCAAATTTTCCTCTCCCTCCCCACAAATGTTCCCAAACACAGTGTAATTATAATTATTGTTGCAGCCATACTGATCATGAATACGACAAAAGCCACATGAACAAACAAAATAAGCACTGAAATTAATATAAATACTGCAATAAGTACTGAAATTAATATAAATACTGAACAAACACCGATTACAAATTTGCATACGGACTCAAAACAAAGATACGAGGATTTCTAAAATTGAGTTTCTATCCTGCTTGTCATATTTGTCGTTGTACTTTAAAAAAAATTCTATCATAGTTGGTAAAATATTTATATAAAAATTGTGCTTAATTGCACTCTGCTACCCTCAACTATTCCGCTTTTTCAACTTGATACCCTAAACTTTTTTTTGTAACAAGTTGATACCTCAACTGTTATTTTTTTTTCAACTTGATGCCTAATTTTTCAAAAAATTCCAAAATGTCCTTATCCCTTCCATCTTCCCTTCTCCCCTCCCCCCTCCCCCAATCCGGCCACCCCCACCCTCCCGCTCCGCCTCCCCTCCGGCCACCCCCCTATCCCACGTCCGGCCAACCCCCCTCCCGCTTCCGGTGCCACCGTCGCGGCGGCGGCTACGGCGGTCGATGGCGGTGGGGGTAGGGGGGTTGGCCGAACACGGGAGAGGGGGGGTGGCCGGAGGGGAGGCGGAGCGGAAGGGAGGGGGTAGCCGGAGTGGGGGAGGGGGCAATTTTAAGGTTTGAGCAAGGGTATTTTCGTCCCAAATTTTTTTTGGGTATCAACTTGTTACAAAAAAAAAGTTTAGGGTATCAAGTTGAAAAAGCGAAATAGTTGAGGATAGCAAAGTGCAATTAAGCCTAAAAATTGTACCAAAAAAATACTCTCTAATGAATCTCCATACATTTCTATCATATGTGACAACAAATAAAATGATTAATTTAATGAATGGGGCTCAATATTAATCGGTAGGAGAGAGAAAAATTTCTACAAGTGTTGAAACTCTTATAAAAACTCTTCATCTTACATCACTGCCATATAGCATAGAAATTGGATAGAAATCATAGTTGGGAGAATTTTTTTTTTCTTTCTAAAATGACTTTTTACTTTAGAAATAAGGAAGATAGAAACCCCATTGGAAATGGCCTAAAAATGTGTATTGATGAATTTAAAATATGCACTGATAAATGTGCTAGTAAAAATACCCATATAAAACATAAATTTATTAGTGTATCAACATGTGCCCTTCAGTGTATCAACATGTGCCCTTAGGACACATGTTACAAAACCCTTGAATTACTAAATAGATCGTATCGATGTGATATCTAAAAATTCGTGCAACTGAGATAGTCTATGATGTGATCATACATATTGTCAAAATGAGTTCGTTTACTTTGTGGTCGACAAACTTTGTCTCGATTTGCATGTTGGAGGTCCCAATGTACAATTTTGAGATATAAATATGATTAATATTAGATCTAAATAATAAACTGAATTGAATTGAATAAATATAGTTTAGATAAGACTATAATAACCTAGCTAGAACTGAATAACTTGGTTAGTAAGCAACCTACATGCCTAGCATAGCATATCTTGATTTGTCTTTTTTTTTTTTTGCAATGTGGTCGTTCATTGTGTTCAACTTTGCAATGTTTAACCATTGTCTAATATTAGTCCTATGTTTAATTAACCAATGCCTAATATCTATACCAAATTAAAACGGTAGAACTAATAATTTCTCCCTCTTTATTCCCAAGTCAACTTTCAACTAGACATCACATTGGGAGACGACGTAATAATAAAAAAATTCACCTCACTTATCAATGCACATTTCACTTAAAATGTATATTTTATAAATGTAAAATGTGCATTGATAAATGTACTAATAAAAAGGAGAAATTTATGAAATGCCCAAAAAATGAAAAAGTTTTATGAAAAATCAACCGCAGAATAATATTCATCGCGTGCCCAGAATTAGCAAAAGAGGGTTCCGAATGACCTTTTTGCCCTTCCTTCTAATTTATTGAAAACACCCACGAAACTACTCTTAAAAAAATGTTTCGATACTTCATCTTCTTCTATACGCTGCTCACTTTCGAATCTAGATTTTCTCCTCAAAAATCTTGAAAAACTCGTCGGAAAATTTCGGAAAGACCGAGACAAACGGCAAAAGTGCTAAAACGGAGGTCCAAACATCATTTTTTTTGCGATTCTAAAATTTCGAAAGGTCGTCTAACGAAGAAGCGATTACTTTCAGTTTCCTCGAAGATACGCTCGTTTTGGGACAAACCGGACCTCGTTTCGACCTCTCAGTCAAAAGTTATGGCCCTTCAAAGTTTCGACTGACCATAAAATACAGGAGAATGGTCATTCTCCGTATTAGAACACGAAAAATGTTAATTTCGCATGAGGGTGGCCATTCTCTGTGTTAGTAACACGGAGAATGTCATTCTCACGGAGAATAGTCATTCTCCGTCTTAATTTACACGAAGAATAGTCATTCTTTGTGTTAGTAACATGGAGAATGGCATTCTCCGTCTTAATTTACACGGAGAATGGTCATTCTCCGTGTAATCTAGCACGGAGAATGGTCATTACTGTGTTAAAATGCAGGAGAATAGACATTCTCCGTATTTCTAATACGGAGAATGGCCATTCTCCGTGTTAAATAAAACGGAGAATGCCATTCTCCGTGCTAAATAAAACGGAGAATGGTCATTCTCCGTGTAATTTACCACGGAGAATGGTCATTCCAGTGTTAAAACGCAGGAGAATGGCCATTCTCCGTGTTAGAAAAACGGAGAATGCCATTCTACGTCTTAATTAAAACGGAGAATGACATTCTTCGTGTTAATTTACACGGAGAATGGTTATTCCCAGTGTTAAAACGTAGGAGAATGACCATTCTCCGTGTAATTTAGTACAGAGAATGACATTCTCCGTTTCTAAATTACACGGAGAATGGCCATTCTCCGTGCTAAATAACACGGAGAATGACATTCTCCGTGTTAAATGACACGAAGAATGGTCATTCAAATGTTAAAACACAGAAGAATGGCCATTCTCCGTGTTAGAAACACAGAGAATGCCATTCAACACGGAGAATGGCATTCTCCTTGTTAAAAATTGTAGCTCCCCTTCCCAAAAATTCTTGAAATATTTTTTATTTTATTTATTTGAATTAAATAGTGATTTTTAGAATTTTTATAAATAATTGTAGGAGCGTAAAAAGTGTTGCAATGAGAGAGTCATCTCAGTCATAAGTGACCTGCTTTACGCCTAATACAGTGGGTAATCTCTTTACGCTCAAGACAAGGCTAGACACTTTACGTCTAAGCAGACTGATTGCTTTACGCTGGGGTCTATATTGGTGATTTTACGCTAAGGTCAGAGCAGCCTCTTTTCACACCGGACAAAAGCTATCAAATCTTGCATTTAATGCAGATTTTTGACATGAAGATATCAATGATGGCATTTACCACAGAATTCAATGGAATTTGTCTTATACAAAGACCATTGTTGTCGTTTATGGAGATCGAGCTACTTTACGCTCACTAAAGGGTTTCTTTTACGCACGGAGTTTTACATGAGTTCTTACGCTCATTAAAAAAACAATGTGTGCGTGAAGTCTATTTGAGCCATTTTACGCTCAAGGTTATACAACCGCTTTACGCTGGAAACCTATGACAGAGCTAGTTTACGCTCATCTTTTTACGCCCTATTTTGTTCTGGCCAGTTCAGAACGTGGTGTGCCTACGTGGTTTTCATGTCACATATTTCGAAGAACATGTGTACGTGTATCCTATTCTTACTGAAATGATGGGACACGTGTCATCACATACAGAGGATGATTCTGATCGTGGATGGCGGTTATTGAGCGTAAAGACATATCTTGATGCTCCTTTACGCACGGAAGCCCCAGCCTATAAAAAGACTCATTTTTCTCATACAACACAGACGGAGAGACAGAAGAGAATACAGAGATCAGAGCTTCGAGATTTTGATCCTCTAGAGCATTCTTCTTCAACTTTTCTTCCAGAACAGAGTGAAGCAAAGCAGGAAAGCATTCGGCCTCGCCATCAGTGCCCAAGTGCGTCGATACCTTTCTGTTGCATTAGTTCTTCCAAGTTGTTCTACTTCAAGCAGCGATCTTCATCATCATCATATGGTCCAAGGAACAAAGTGATCATTTACAGATCAGACTTCCATAGCAATACTTTCCCAGAATCAAAAAGTTGTACTTCTTGTACTCTTTCTCGTTTTATTTTCAAAAGCCAATTCCTCCAAGGCATTTTGTTAAGTGAAACAAAAATGGCGACTCTGCTGGGGACGACCTTATCCTCTGATGAGGAGGTGATTGCTCAATATGATGATGTTTCGATCGGTTCGACCAAGAAGACTCTGGTGGTACACTTCGACCAGACTGCCTATGAAGAGATGCTCCGAACTGGGGGTGGTTCTCGCCATTCCAATGTTCAAAAGTCTCGCAAAGCACGAAAAGTTTGGATTCCCAAATCCAAAATGATTTCTGATCTCTCTGCTGCTTCTGATGACAAGGGGTTTCTTCCCACTCCTGTCGTAGGGGCTCCCGTTCATAACGAGGTAGTCCCTACTTCAAAGTTGCACTCGAAGTGTGACGATTTGTCTCCCGTTTGTAACGGTGAAGATAACCAGGTTTCACACCCACCGCGTAAAAATCAAGTTTTACGCTCAGTGGGTAAGAACCAAATTTTACGCTTAGTTCATAAGAATGAGACTCCCATTCGTAATGGGGCAGACTCTAAAGCTTGTGCTTTTGGGTGTAAGAATCAGTCTCCCGTCGGTGACGTGGTAGGCCCAAATAAATTATGCTCCTCGCGTAAAACAAAATCTCCCGTTGGTAACGTGGCAGATAACAAGATTTTACGTTCCATGTGTAAAGATAAATCTCCTGTCTATGACAGTGTAGATAGAATTCACAAAGATGCTCACATGATGAATGTGAATATATCTAAACGTGTGCAGCGTAAAGATAAAGTTGGTACAACTTCTGTTCTTCACCAACAACCTTCTCATACTGCTTTACGCAGAGTACCAAATTTACAAATCACACGCCAAGAAAATGGACTCCTGCGTGCTAAATCTCAAGATTTACGCATATAATTCCAAAAGTGCAGAAATGTACAATTTGGTTCTGCGAATGCAGCCAGTAATCTTCTTTATACACAAGGAACTAAACGTTTTTCCACCCCCAATGTAATAAAGAAGAATACTTCATCCACTCCTCCTGACTTACGCGAATTGCTAATACAAAAGCGTAAGAATAGACAATCTCCGGTGACATTCCCCCAAGAAAAACATCTGTGTGAATACCACTAGGTTGTGATCAACTGTTGTTGTTCAGCTTCAAGACGATCAGTTTTTGATCGATTGAGTTTCAATGTACCTCCACATCAAGCTGAAGACCAAGAACATGAGTCGCCATATGTGTCAGTCAACATGGCATCTCATACTAACAGAGGACGACGTCCAAGACGGAACACGTCCCAAACTCCAAGTCAACAACAGTTCAACAGGCTTCTTGATTCCTTTGAAGGAGTATATCAGAATACTCGATCAAGAAGACGAAGACAATTGCAGACTTCTGATTCAGAGGCTGGGGGTACTCAATCTTTTGAGTCTGATACCGATAGCGGGGATTCGTACTTCTATACGAACCCTTCTGTATCTTCAAGAGAGGTTGAATCCTACGCTGTTGGAGATGAGCCAGAGACATCATCTGCTAATACAGAACAACGTATCACTGCTGTTAAATAATCACTGAAGGATATGCTTAACATGGTGCAAAACATGCATCAAATAATTTTGAATCAGCAAACTGCTCAACCGACAGCAGTGACACTGGCACCAGTAGCAGCACAAACTCAAGATAGTCAAGGGGCTGAAATACCTTCGAATATTCAAGAGCCCGCTGCAAATCAAAATTCTACATCTCCGGATCTCATTCCTCCAGAAGATGCACCACCTCCAGTGGGGGTCATGGTGCATCCAACCACTACTCAGTCAAATGTGCTTCCTCAAACTAGTGAAGCAATTCAAGCAGTGTGTGAACTTAAAGCACAGTTTGAAGTCTTGAGCCACAAGGATCAGCTCCAGAGGTTAGGGATTAAGCAACCTTATTCCCCTTATTGGAATGATGTACCCTTTCCACCGAAGTTCAAGCCACAATCCATGGTTTTGTTCGATGGAAAAGCATCTCCCAGTCAATATATCAATTATTTTGATATTATGACTGTACACTTGCAGAAAAATGATGCTTTTCTCACTCGAGTGTTCATCGGGTGCCTGACGGGTTCAGCTTATGACTGGTATCGTAGCTTACCCGATAACTCTATTTTGTCTTTTGACGAATTCAAAGCAATGTTCCTCTCCCGTTTCTATGAAGGAGGTATGGACATGAACATGTCCTCCTTAATAGAAATAAAACAAAAGGAGAAAGAAGATACTCGGACGTTCATCGAACGTTTCCGACAGGCCACTCTAAAGATGCCTCCTGGTATGCCAGATTCAGCATTGATTGACACATGCAAGATGAATCTGCGACCATCCATCGCTGTCTTCACAGGTTCCCAATTCACAGATTGGGCTTCGTTTATCATAGCAGCAGTTTCTGCCGAGACCAATGGTAGGTTGGCTCGAGAACACGGGATGATTTTCGCTTCAGAAGACAAAGAGAAGAAAAATAGTCCTGGCAATAATCCTGGCAATCGTAATGTGAAGGGAAAGGATACCCTTATGGTTAATCTTTCCAAAAACAAAACGACGCCGAGTAATCGGGAATCTTCCAGGCCAAAGGAAGAATACTCCTTCGACGAAAGTGATATCCCAGGAATATTTCAATGTCTGGTAAAAAGTGGTAAACTTCATATTTCGGAGCCAAAGAGGCCCAATGAGGTGAATCTGATTGACAATCCCAAGTATTGTATCTATCACAGATATATTAATCATCCTACCAGTGCTTGCTATGTCTTGAAAAACAAGATCCAAGAGCTGATAAATGGTGGTGCCATCGCTTTAACCAATGATGACCATACGGTGACAACCAATATAGTTTCTCTTCAGTTTAGGGATTTTCCTCCACAACAAATCCCAGATGGAATTATACCGATTCCGAAGGCGACGATGAAGATTGTAAATATCCCGCCTGCCAGGGAAGAAAATACAGGATTGATGCCGCTCACATTGAAGAGTGGAGAAATCATGTGGGTACATCCTGACTTAGTGCTGGAGTTGGAAAATGAAGGTAAAACTTCAAAGTCTAAGAAAAGCAGAAGTCAAAAAGCTGATTACTTGTGGCTTCGTTCGTGAAGAACAACACCCTGATTGGATGGCCAATATTGTTCCTGTTATGAAGAAGAACGGAAAAGTCCGAGTCTGTATAGACTACCGAGATCTTAATACAGCTTGTCCAAAGGATGAATTTCCACTTCCCATTACTGATGTCATGATAGACAATACATGCGGTTTTGAACGTATGTCTTTCATGGACGGATTCTCAGGATACAATCAAATCAAGATGCATCCAGAAGATGAGAAGCATACAGCTTTTCGAACACCCCTTGGGGTTTTCTGCTATACCGTTATGCCGTTTGGTCTTAAGAACGCCGGTGCCACATATCAACGGGCTATGAGCAATATCTTTCAAGAACATCTACGAAAAATAGTTGAATGCTACGTAGATGACATTGCTGTTAAAAGTCGGTCAAAGAATGATCACATTCAAGACTTGAAGACAGTATTTGAATTGATGCGTCAGCATCAATTGAAAATGAACCCTACTAAGTCTTTTTTGGGGGTTTCCAGTGGCAAGTTTTTAGGATTTGTCATTACCTCTCAGGATATTCATGTTGATCCTGATAAGGTTAAAGCAATTCTTGAAATGCGTCCTCCTCGAAATCTGAGAGAACTCCGTGGCTTCCAGGGCCGTATCGCTTATATCAGAAGGTTTATATCTAATCTTTCTGGAAGATGTCAACCTTTCTCCTGTCTATTAAAGAAAGGAGTATCTTTCGTCTGGGATGAAGCATGTCAAAAGGCCTTCAATGACATTAAACGATATCTTACAAACCCACCTGTTCCGGTACCTCCGGTGATAGGAAGACCGTTTTTGCTGTATGTTCGAGCCTTGGATCATTCACTTGGTGCTCTTCTGGCGCAAAAAAGTGATATAGGTCATAAACAAGCAATATATTATCTGAGCAAAATGATGGTAGGAGCTGAACACAGATATACTCCTGTGGAGAAGGAATGTCTAGCTTTAGTTTTTGCCGTTCAAAAGACAAGGCATTATGTCACTGGACAGACCATTCATGTCATCTCCAGAATAAATCCCATTCGGGTATTGATGAGAAAACCGAGCATTCTTAATTCCAGGTTAGCAACCTGGGCGATGTTGTTCACTCCTTATGACATGGTCTATGTGCCTCAAAAATCAGTAAAGGGCCAAGCGTTAGCTGATTTCTTAGTTGCTCATCCTGTACCTGAAACTTTAAAGTTATATGAAGACATTCCAGACGAAGTTATGGACTGCAACATGACTTTGAAGAACGACGTATGGCAATTATATTTTGATGGAGCATCACGAGTCGGACCTAAAGGCAATATTGTCTCTGGGGTAGGAATCGTATTGGTTTCCCCTGACAAAATGGTCATATACCGCGCCTATTCTCTTAATGAGCCATGCTCTAACAATGTAGCAGAATATAATGCCCTGTTGATTGGTCTCCAAGTAGCAAAACAATTGGATATTGAATTCCTAGAAGCTTATGGGGATTCTCAATTGATCGTCAATCAAGTTAGAGGGACCTATGAAGTCAGAAATCCTGATCTCACCCCCTATCATCAAGTGGTAGTCGAGTTGGTCCTTTCATTCAAAGGATTCTTCATTGAATTTGTGCCACGTTTTCAGAATGTGGAAGCTGATGCTCTTGCCAGCTTAGCTGCAGACTTGGCTGTCCCAATCCGAAGGCAAAATGCGATTACTTTGCTAGACCGAGACTTGTTCTGTGTGAAGAGTAATCTACATATCGAACAAAGTTATGTTACAGAGGTAAGTTCCTAGCAGAAAGATTGGAGAACTCCATTCATTGATTATGCAGTCCATGGAATTCTGCCTGAAGATCCTAAAGAAGCTACGTCAATTAAGAGACGATCGTTTAGATTCTATTATGATTCATCTTTACATATGCTATATCGTCGTTCATATGACGGACTCCTGCTGCGTTGTCTCTCAGAAAGCGAAGCTAAACAAACACTACGTGAGGCTCATGATGGTGTCTGTGGTGCTCATCAACCGGGTCCAAAGTTACAAGATCGCATTCGAAGAATGGGGTATTATTGGCCCTCTATGATAACAGATGCTGTAGACTATGCCAGAAGATGCAAAGCATGCCAGATTCACGCAGACTTTATTCATCAACCTTCTGAATTTCTACATCCTACAGCAGCCTCCTGGCCTTTTGAAGCTTGGGGTATGGATATCATTGGTCCGATAAACCCTCCTTCTGTCAAAGGACATCGATTTATACTAGCTATAACCGATTACTTTTCAAAGTGGGCAGAAGCAGTTCCCCTTGTTGAAGTAAAAATGTCTAATGTGGTCAGCTTCATTAAACATCATGTCATTTATCGTTTCGGGATTCCTCGACGAATAATCCATGACAATGGACCATAATTTGCCAGTCAAGCATTTTATCGGTTCTGTGACAAGAACCGAATTCAAAATCTGGCTTCCACAGCTTACAACCCGGCTGCTAACGGTTTGGCAGAAGCCTTCAACAAAACGATCATCAAACTTCTCAAAAAGTTTGTCTCTTCTAATAAAAGAGATTGGAATGAGAAGCTTGGAGAATGTTTATGGGCATACCGAACAACAGTCCGGACTCCTACTGGTTTTACACCATTTTTACTGGTTTATGGATGTGAAGTTGTCCTTCCATTAGAAATCCAGATCCCTTCTCTTCGAATTGCTATTGCTAATGAGCTAACTACAGAGAATAATGATCGTTTACGCCTCCAAGAACTTGAGGGATTGGATGAGAGGCGTCTTCAAGCACAACAGCATATTGAGCTATATCAAGCCCGTATATTTCGAACTTTCAATCGCAAAGTCAAGGAGAGGGTATTCAAAATTGGCGAACTTGTGTTGGCTGTCCGAAGGCCAATGGTGATGACTCACAAGAGCAAAGGGAAGTTCCAAGCAAAATGGGAAGGCCCGTATGTGATTGAGTCCGTGTGTCTCTAATGGTGCTTACCGGTTGTCAAAACCTAATGGAGATCTACTCATGCTGCCGATCAATGGCAAATTTCTCAAGAAATATTATGTATAAAAAAAAGGGGACAGGACAAAAATAAAACTTCTTTTATTATTTTTGTTCAAAATAAAAGATTAAGGACGAGGGCCACTCCCTTCCTTATTGAATACATAGCCAGCCAATGCAGAGAAGGCATCGTTTCCTGAACCCATGAAAAATTGGCAGACAGCCATCCTCAATGCCTCTTCTTCAGGAGTTTTCCCAAGCTCTACTAGGAAAGCAAGAATGTCCTGGGGCGACTTGGGCGTAGAAGAGTTGTTGCTTACTTCGGTCGGACCCGTCACTATTGGCTCAGCGGGGAGCGTCTCGACGACGTCCTCAGTCTTTATGGCAACTTCATTCTCTTGCTGCGTATCCTCAGAAGACATTCTCAATTGAGGAGCGGAAATGAGAATGAAAAGATTACATAGGGTTCTCGCCTATTTATAGAAAGGGAATTACCAATGAACCGATCTTTGAAATTGAATACGACTTTTCATTCCCGAAAAGACCCGTTCGTTCATATTTCTAGGTTCATCCATTTAATGATGGAACTGAATCGTTCTTCATGTTCCCGAGAAATACGTCGATTCGTCCGTCATGTGTGCTCATGCCATCTGTCTTCTTATTCCCCAGCTACCAAGGTTTGGTTAAGCTGACTTCTTATCTCATGAGAGAGGAATTTTAAATCTTCTACCAAAAAAAAAGAAAAAAAAGAGTGGGATTCATTATTTATCATGTTTTCATAACCTCTGGATAAATACTGAATTTACCTACTTTTCTTATCTATCATTTTCCATTTTGACCTCTGCATAGAAATAAATCTATTTTTCTCTTGAGTTCCCACATACTATCACGTCCATATTACCTCTGATAGAATTGTGTACTCTAAATCAGAAAAGAAGATTTCATTATCTATCATGTCCACATTACATCCAGATAGATACAAATCATTGAGCATAGAAGAATTATCATTTCCACTCTCATATCATCATAAAAGTCTATTACATTTCTTAGACTTTTCTTTACAATGAAAATCTATTATACCTTGGATTTTCATTCTATACACCAAACAATAAACCTAATAGAGATCTATTTCCTCTTCGATCTTCTTTGGCGGGTTCGTTGTTGGTGGCAGTTCCTGACTGTCTGAGTCCCAGTCACGACCAGATCAGCAGGAATCAAACTCTGGTTTTATCTCTCAGACGAGAGGAGAACCCCAGAGTAGGGTAGCCCGAAGGCGTGTTGCTGCCAATACAATTGGTGGATTGAGGGTAACCTCTCAAGGAAGATAGGAATGTATTCCATATTGGGATACAATTCCTAGTTCTGCCGTAAAAGGAACTCTACTACCCGATCCCTCGGGGTAGAGTTGACTCCACCGTCCAACTCTCCGTGTATAAAGGCTCTTCCTACCAACGGAGGAAGACCCTTCTATCTCACGAAGAGTTCTGAGTTGTTTGATTTGCGCGTCAAAAGCGCATGAGCTCCCTGATGTTGATGTCAGAAGAACGCTCTCCACAGCGTCGAAGTCACCAATGCCAGTTCTGAAAAAGCTCTTTGGCCAAGCTTCTGCAGAAAACAAAGAAGAAGAAGCGTCATTAAATGCGTAATTGAACGCTAATTGAAGACAGATAGCAAAGGCTTTTACGCCAGTGCTCTACAAGGCTTTTTACGTCAGCATTTCACGAGGCTTTTACGCCAGCACTCTACAAAGCTTTTTACGTCAATGCTCTGCAAAGCTTTTTCTACGTCAGTACTTTATAATGGATTTTACGCCGTTTGCTTCAGCAAGGCCCTATGCTCGTAAAATAAATGTTCTTCAAATACAAAAAATTCGAAGACAGATATTTGCTTACGGTTGAACTTACCACTCAAGTCGAAGGGTTTGGCTCTAATAGCGGTTGAATCTGCGTCTAAAGACTGGGCATACAAAGCAACGCCGTCGGAAAGCTCCGCTATCATCATTTCGTGAAGGACAAATACCACAGAAAGCTATCTTCAGGAAAAATAAGTATGAGAGTATATGAAATATTCTTGACTATTTATAGAGATTGAAGACTCTGTTGGGATAAGTCCATTTTCGGGAGGAGATCCTATTTTAAAGCCCCCGTAACCACAAGACAGCGCCATGTGTTGGTTTGTTTCTCGGGAATTAACAAATCACAGAAGCAGTCAACAGAAGCACATAGATGAAATAAAAACTTCAGAGATTTTATTTATAAAGGATGGGAGCGGATCCCTACAGATAAAAGTCGTAATACATAAAATATTATTATTCTTTGGGTTGGCGAAGGGATGCACCCAGCTCACGCATATTATGAATCCCAGAGCGACGCATCAGACGAAGGAACGCTTCTGCGTCACCCGGTCCCTCGTATGCACTCGAAGGACCACCATCGATACGACTGAAGACTGCTGGGGTTAGCCCAAAGCTTTTTAGAAGATTTCGTGCTCGCTCATTCTCTATCTCGAGGTTACTCCTAGTGATAGAAGCCCCCTCTACAGTTGGTTCTTTCTTTGGCACCATGAATGTCAAGAGTAAGAAGTCTGTCCTTATTTATACAAAGTAAAATAACTCTTCACATTCCTCATTGGAAACCGCTCACTCGGGAAGATGAAGATACATTTGAAAGTTACAAAGAGGAAAATTCATTGTGACGGTTAAGTGTTGACCGACATTATTCTTCTTCTTGAATTTTATGCTGACTGTTGGATACCTCCGCTCTTACGTGGTCGACTGTTGCGTATCCCTAATTTTGCGCTCAGCAAATCTCAACTTTTATGCTTCTGTTCAAAGTGTTTCAAATTTTAGAGACATTTGAAAACTTTGAAGGGGGTCTTGTAGGAGCGTAAAAAGTGCTGCAATGAGAGAGTCATCTCAGTCATAAGTGACCTGCTTTACGCCTAATACAGCTGGTAATCTCTTTACGCTCAAGACAAGGCTAGACACTTTACGTCTAAGCAGTCTGATTGCTTTACGCTGGGGTCTATATTGGTGATTTTACGCTAAGGTCAGAGCAGCCTCTTTTCACACCGGACAAAAGCTATCAAATCTTGCATTTAATGCAGATTTTTGACATGAAGATATCAATGATGGCATTTACCACAGAATTCAATGGAATTTGTCTTATATAAAGACCATTGTTGTCGTTTATGGAGATCGAGCTACTTTACGCTCACTAAAGGGTTTCTTTTACGCACGGAGTTTTACATGAGTACTTACGCTCATTAAAAAACAATGTGTGCGTGAAGTCTATTTGAGCCATTTTACGCTCAAGGTTATACAACCGCTTTACGCTGGAAACCTATGACAGAGCTAGTTTACGCTCATCTTTTTACGCCCTATTTTGTTCTGGCCAGTTCAGAACGTGGTGTGCCTACGTGGTTTTCATGCGACATATTTCGAAGAACATGTGTACGTGTATCCTATTCTTACTGAAATGATGGGACACGTGTCAGCACATACAGAGGATGATTCTGATCGTGGATGGCGATTATTGAGCGTAAAGACATATCTTGATGCTCCATTACGCACGGAAGCCCCAGCCTATAAAAAGACTCATTTTTCTCATACAACACAGACGGAGAGACAGGAGAGAATACAAAGATCAGAGCTTCGAGATTTTGATCCTCTAGAGCATTTTTCTTCAACTTTTCTTCCAGAACAGAGTGAAGCAAAGCAGGAAAGCATTCGGCCTCGCCATCAGTGCCCAAGTGCGTCGATACCTTTCTGTTGCATTAGTTCTTCCAAGTTGTTCTACTTCAAGCAGCGATCTTCATCATCATCATATGGTCCAAGGAACAAAGTGATCATTTACAGATCAGACTTCCATAGCAATACTTTTCCAGAATCAAAAAGTTGTACTTCTTGTACTCTTTCTCGTTTTATTTTCAAAAGCCAATTCCTCCAAGACATTTTGTTAAGTGAAACAATAATTAGTTAGTTAGTTTTACGGTAGATTATTTTAGCCACGGTTGAGTTTTGAAGTACTAGACGACTAGGATTTGTGGCACGGGAGATGTAGCAGTGTGCCTTGACTAGTGTACTAGCCATGCCCGGCGAAACCTAGCCATAGGAGAGTCCTAACTAGGAAAACCAGGCCAAGTTGCGACTTAACCTTTCTAGATGTTTAATTATTTATTAATTAAGTTATTGATTTGCAGAAGACCCGGTTGTGCAAATCAGTCTAGACTGGACTCGAACCAAGTCCAAGCCCATAAAATGATGCAGTGTGACCAAAGACGTCAGTGTCGATGTATTTTGTGTGTAAGTCATATTTTACCTTAATGCCCTATTAAGTTATATATGAATAATTGTTATATATATGTATTAAGGATATTATTAGTAATTTAAGGGCAATGATAATTGTGGACATAATATTCTCCTAGTTGTCCTGATGCATGTTAGAGGTTTTTAGACTGCACGCATCTTGTAGGTACAGTTATTATAGATTTTCTCCATATTGTATTTTAGATTATTTTGGATTATGTACCACTATATACATATGTGTATATATATACATTGTTGTCATACTACTTTTTTATAGGTAAACAATTTGTATTGGTAATTCCATGTATATGTATGTATATATATATATATATATATATATATATATATATATATATATATATATATATATATATATATATATATATATATATATATATATATATATAGTTTTAGGTATGTAAATAAATAATATAGGTGTGTATGCGTATATGGATATTTATATATAAATATTATATAAATATGAATATGTGTGTATGTAAATATATAAATATATAGTATATGTGCGTATTTGTATGTACATATATAAATATGTGTATTTTTACATATATAAATATATTATAAATGGGTGTATCTTTATATATAAGTATATTATATATATATGTACGTATGTGTATGTATATACATGTATAGAAGTATATATACATGTATGTGTGCATAAATATAAATATACGTATACATGTATTTGTATATGTACATATATATATATATATATACTCATTAGTTATTAATAAAAGAAAATAGAAAAGAAATAAAAAGAAAAACAAAAACCAAACAGGCCGAGCCCAGCTTTCCCCTCAGCCAGGCTCGGCCCATCCAAACCCAGCCGAAGGCCAACTCCCCAACAGCAGAACCCCCGAGCCCTTGGTGTAAAACCCACAGGAATATCTCAGCCAAACCGAGCCGTGTATAAATACAGATACACGCATGTACATAAGAAATGTCAAGAACCCTAACGCGCGCCTACGCAACCTCCAGTGCCACCTCCACGTCCCGGCGAACCCTGCGCACGCGCACGCCGCCGAGGGCCGCCGTCGGCCGGCCGGGTTGCCGCGAACAGCGCGGGGACATCAGAAACAAGACAGCAACAGTAGCAGCAATGGAGGTACTTCTCAATCGGATTACTTCACGAATACTCCATTATTTTTGATACCGTAAATTCCTAGGGCTAGCCCACATAACCCTCTTGAATTCCTAACAAGGAGATTCGAACACAATAGCTCGATCCTCCCGCAATTATGACGCAAAGTCGACGAAAAAACTTGTCCAGAAACAGGACGATTACAGTCCAACTGCCCATATTTGAAGATCGATTACGATCGATCTAGTGTCGTTTTAGAAATTCTAATTGAACAATTATTTAGACAGCATGTAGGACAACAAGACCCTTCATATAGATTAATTTTTTGTTCACAATTTAATGAGTAATTGGATTGTAAAGTTCACCAAAAAACTGTTTTGAAAACTTGAAAATTGTTCCACACGACGTGCGTCCCGCCAAACTGGACGACGTGGTCGCGAACCAAAGGCATCGAAAGCTGCGTAACAGCTTCGTGGTCGTGTGGGCTTTGGCGGATTCAAATTGGTCGCATGTGCGCGACGAATTTGATGCGTATCCGTCGAAATTCACCGTATCATGCACTTTGTAAATTTCTCAATTACTTTTGCACGCTCGTCAGATCGAGACGAAACTTGTGCCATCAGGACCGTATTATTTTTTTGGTCCTGTGCGCCAAGTTTGGTCCGATTCTGAGACCGTTGATAAAATTACCGTTTTGCGGGCCCCACGGTCCCACTCAACGGGCGATTTTGTGCACGGCCTGCCGGAATCCAACTTTGGACATACGGTTGGGTTCGTATCGGAAAATTGGATCCGTAGACTTGTAGTTTGACGACTTTAGAGACCATTAACTCTGGCACGCTTTTCGGTGCAAAACGTGTCCAACGGCGGATATTGTTTTTGTCCAAAATTACCGTTTTGCTCCTATGTCCAGAATTGGACTTAAGGACAGGCAATCCTATCTAATTTGACTATTCTGAGACTGTTAGCATTGTTTATTTCAGCTTTCGGAGATAGTTGTGAGGACTTGGACTTTATGGCTTGACAGTTGACTGTATTTTGTTGGATCTGTGTGTAACCTCCAGGCAAGTATACCTTGCCTTTCTACACAGCTTTATTTTCATGCACTGTCTTTATTTATTATCCATTTTTCTTATAATATTGATATGTATCTTTCATATCCTGTTCGTATATTTGTATCATTGATTTGTAGACCGTGTTCACAGTTAGCCTTGTGTCTTATTGATCGTGCATTGATTGAGTCGTGCCTCCGTGTTTTGAACCTTGAAGCTAACCTGCGAGTCCATGATATGGACGAGGGTTAGTAGTTATTGGTCCACACCTGCGAGTCCACACTAGGGACGAGGGTGATGCTAATCTGCGAGTCCACACTAGGGACGAGGATTAGTAGTAGATGCTAGCCTGCGAGTCCACGATAGGGACGAGGGTTAGTGGTATAGGGTTACGCCTGCGAGTCCACACTAGGGACGAGGGTTATGCTAATCTGCAAGTCCACACTAGGGACGAGGATTAGTAGTAGATGCTAGCCTGCGAGTCCATGATAGGGACGAGGGTTAGCAGTATAGGGTACGCCTGCGAGTCCACACTAGGGACGAGGGTGATGCTAACCTGCGAGTCCACACTAGGGGCGAGGATTAGTAGTTCAAACCTGCGAGTCCACATTAGGGACGAGGGTTTGAATATTCGTTTCGGTTATCCATTGACATCTTGACATGAGTTCTCTAGTTCTTGTTCAGCAGTTCATCTATGTGTAGACAGTGTATAGTTTCATGCTTTATTCATTGCTCAGTTTAAATTGTTATTCTGTATTTTCCTCCATGCAAAATAAACTGTTAGATAGGCATGTTTTATGTATCTTGCTAGTCCTCTGAGGACCTGATGATCTCTTCAGGTTTAGCGACTGTATGGAGTTAGTTAGCAGAGCAGAATGGTAGAGGATTGCGATATATGATACAGGTATTTGCTTGTGATATTCTTTATTATCTTCTCGTGCTTTATATTCCATATCATGCTATACTCTGCTTAGTTTATAGACCCATATCATTCTTGGAGTCTAATCGAACAATATGCTAATGGACTGCAGACCATGACCCATACTTGTTCTTTCTTGATTATATGATTCATGTCGATTGAGATATAGTTTAGATTAGATATGATACCATGACCTTGATAGCTTATACGTACTCGAGTCGGGCTGGAGTGTCACCCCCATTTTTCGTTCTACGTATTTCCAGTATACGTATACGGGATCCTGATATGTATTTTATTTTCTTGCCTGGCTAGCTAATTTTAGTTTAATCTTGATTAGGTTCGTCATGGCATGTAATGGTTTAACTTGGTTTATTTTGGGATGGCTTGGTTTATTCTTTGGTTTATCATGATAAACCCACCACCATCCCCCTTTATAACCCACCTAACTTTTCTCTCTCCTCCACTTTCTTATTAACTCTTCTTCCTTCTCCATTAAACCCACCACCAACCAAGAACACCCCTTAGGCAAGTGCAACTTGCTTCCACAAGAGAGCCCATTTTTATTGTTCCATTAGCTTCTCCTCATGTTTCTAAGACACATTAGAACTTGTCATTTTCCATTTTGAGGCTTTAATTTTTGTAGATCTAAAAATTAGTTATTTTCGGATTTGGGTGGTTTTGATCTATCAAACTTCTTTATTTTTAAGTTTTGATGGTTCCATGTTGTAGAGAATTCTATTCTACCCAATTTTGACCATTGAAAAGTTGGATTTGGACTTGTTTTGACCAAGTTATGGACTTTTGAAGCTTTGGGTTCAAACCATGGAGTTCTTGCTGATTTGGAGAAGACAGTGAACAGTATGCACGAGCTTTTTAGCTTGCGCCACTGAGCTGTACGCGCTCTTTAGCGCAGCGCAGTCTGACTCATACGCTGCCTTGACAAGGAGTCGTATGGACCTCATACGCTGCCTTGATGAGGAGTCGTATGGAGTACATACGCTACCTTGAAGAGGAGTCGTATGGAGTCCATATGCTGCCTTTTGGAGACGTATGGACCTCATACGCTGACTTGGGTGACAAGGAGTCGTATAGACCTCATACGCTACCTTGATGAGGAGTCGTATGGAGTACATACGCTGCCTTTTCGAGATGTATGTCTTGCATGCGCTGACTTGAGCGCAGCCTGACTTGAGCGCAGTCTGACTCAGGCGCAACCTGATGTTTAGGCGCAACTGGACCTGATCCTACTTACCCTGGCGCAACTTGGCTAATGCCACTTGTTGGCCATAGTACCCCTTGCTCCCCTCCTTGGGCGCATTATGTCCCCATATTCCCCTTTTTATTATTTTTGCACCCATTTTATATTCTTACGCCTTTTGATGTAAACCCGACATGAACCCGATGTGATCATGACATTATTTATGAATGTTAATCGGAACAAGGCTTAGTGATGGAATTGCATGATTAGTGACCCGTCGTGGTGCACTCTTGACAAGTAATTTGATATGATAATTCTTGATGGTGGTCCGTTGTAACGCACCCTTGCCTTGGTAAGTAATCTTGATAAGCAACCCGACATGATAACCTTGATACGCTGTTGCGACGGCTAACCTGATATGCTAAGTGAATTCTTGACACCGTGGGTGATTGTATTGAATATGCTTGTATAAGCAACCAGTCTTGTCTCGCATCATGTCTAGGACATGTATCCCTGGTTACCACGGTCAGGGATTCATACCGAATCTGACTAGGTTAATGACTAGATTGATCAAGTAGAGCATATAGAGAGGTATTCCGGCTACAAGCAAATCCCGTTATCTGGGCGCCTTCCTTGACGGACTTATAGCCTGCCGACGAGTAGGGCACATTTCTAGCTCACTGTTATGTAGGGCACTACATGAAACGATTACTATGCACACTGTCATGTGTTGCATCCAAGTCACCTAACAAGGCATGATAACTCTAAGCTTGAACCTTGCGTCTGGATAACCTAGATAGTCTGCAGGGCTTGTGGCCATAGGCGTACCTCATTGCATCTTGCTAGTAACTAAGCTTGTGATAACCCTAGTTAGTTAAGTATCAAGCCGTACTCTTTGTTTGGCCGTGAATGATGGATGGAGTCCTATCTTGTCTAGTCTTGCCCAGATCCGATACATGGATATCTCCGGACATGCTTGTTTATGCTTTACTTTATCGATAATTGGTTCGAGGCTAAGTTCTGTTCAGGTGAAGGGTTACAACCCCGGTCCTTGTTTGGTTTACGGGTTGTAACTTGGGTACCGGAATAGTCCTCTAGTTATCTTATCGTTTATCATCCTGTTTTCTTTACCTCATGTCTTATGTTATTTCACCTATGATTTATGTGCTGACATGCTGGTTTTAGTTCTTAAGTGAAGCCTCCTTTGTGGCACTTGCTCTTTCTGGGGTCTGACCTAGCTGGTTTTGTATGGCCAGATTTCGGAGCAGCTACCGAGGATCTTCCAACTTTTCTGCCAGATGGTGAACACTAGAAGGAATTCCGGCAACGAGTGGGTTTTATTTTTTTCTCTCACTCCCTTGTAAAAATATTCTTTTGAGGCGTTTAGCCGTCGAGCAAGTGTTAGCTCGTTTGCAACTTTACTTACTGTCTGCCTATGGGCTGTAGCATGATTGACAAATCCTAGGGTTGATCATGTATGACTTGAACTCTTGCTAGTCTTCGCATTTTGTATGACTAGCTCCATGATCATCTGAATATATAATGTATGGGACGCCTTACCTTGTATGCTTGATGATCTACCATCTTGTTATATCTACTTGTTGCTTGAGATTGAGACACTAGGCTTGTTATTGACCTTAAGAGACTGATGGCTTGTAGTAAACCCTCATGCATCTAGACAGCCGTGACCGTATTGCGATGTGAGATTCACTTTAATGTACGTAGCTGGCTGTGTCTGTCCCCCGCTCTCCAGTATTCTGGTTCTGGAGCATGACACGGTTTAAGTGGTGGCCTATGCAGGTCTTGTAGATCAAGATGTGTGAGGGTTTTACCGGATAGATGTCACAATCAGCACTCGCCCTTGATCTCTACTCGTGCCTTCTGATCTTTCAGAATCCTTAACCTGATCACATGTTTATATCCTCGATCTATCATGGTCCTTTCTTATTGTTCCCTATGTCGTTTCCTTTAGCGTCATTGTTCCTGGTCCTACCGATCAGCAAGACGGAGCACCTCCAGTGGACCAGCAGCAACCCGGAGACCAAGTCCAGCACTCTGGAGTGGCCTCCCGAGTCATGCATTCCGGGGACCCCGAGCCCCCAGTTCAGCCAGTCCAGTCTGCAGAGCCTGACGATGGCACCTTGGTGGGTCTCATCAGGACATTGCTTGCATCTCAAGATCGTCGGAGCGATGCCCTGCACCAGGCAGTACAGGATGCCATGGGCCGTGTTGGTTATCAAGGGAACAGTACGGCTAGCAGTTTCAAGCGCCTCAACCCTCCCTTCTTCGACGGTAGTGAAGACGCTATTGCAGCTGATACGTGGCTCCAGGACATTGAGATTATCTTAGATGCAGCCAAGACTCCAGAAGAAGAGAAGGTAGCTGTGGTACGCCTACAGTTATTGGACCTAGCTCGTACCTGGTGGGCGATGATAGCAGTTGGTTTGGCAACGCCTGTCCCGTGGGTGGTATTCAGAGACAAGTTTCAAATCAAGTACTTCGATGCTGTGGATCGGCATGACTTACAGACGAAGTTCACCAATCTCAGGCAGATGCAGGACGGTCGATGGATATGCGGCCGAGTTTTCAAGACTGAGTCGGTTTGCTCCTACTTTGGTGGCAATCGAGTTTGATCGAGCGTAGCGGTTCCAGCAGGGACTCCACCTAGAGATCATTCTAGCAGTTGAGCAGTTTGAGCATCAGACCTTTGATGCTGTTTTGCGGGCAGCTAAGAGGCATGAGTATACCTCGCAGAGAATTGTAGACAGAACTGGAGGACGGAAGCGGTCCCATGGTCAGATGATCTAGTCTTCTGCCCCAGTCCCGACAGCTAGGGCCTTGACCATTGGAGCTCCGAGGAGGGCATCATCAGTTACGTCGGTTCAGCATTCGACTCTGACGTTTCCTCAGCAGCAGAAGCGGATGTAGTCTTCCACAATGGGTTGCACTCATTGTGAGAAGCCAGGGCATATAGTGTCAGAATGTCGTCAAGCACAAGGATTGTGTTTGGCTTGTGAGGTACCGGATCACATGATAGGGTCCTGCCCACAGAGAGCCGGTTCATCCTCATCGGCCCAGACTAGTCCCTCAGTGAGGGGACCAGCACCAGTGCAGCAGCAGCAGTATCAGCCTCTGAGACCATTGCCGCCTCAGGCTCAGGCATTCCAGCAGCAGCGACCGCAACAGTATGCCCAGGTCCAAGCTCAGGTTCAGAACCGCCAAAGAGGTTTCCAGCAGAGGGGACCAGCACCCAGAGGGCACGGTCAAGCGATGACTTTGACCGTAGAGGAGGAGTTGGCATCAGGTGAGGTGGTGGCAGGTACCATTCTCGTCAACTCTTTTCCTGCATCAGTATTATTTGATTCAGGTACATCACATTCATTTATGTTTGCACGATTCGCGACACGGATAGGACTGGAGCCCAAGTCATTATCAGTAAGGCTCAATATACTTACTGGTAACGGACTTGTGGGTGTAGATAGGGTGTTTTCCTCGTGTCGAATCGTAGTTAGCGGTAGAGAGTTTCCCGCTATGTTGATAGAGTTTCCGATGGCCGATTATGATGTGGTCCCAGGAATGGATTGGTTGAGGGACCAGTATGCTAGAATAGATTGCCATGTCGGCAAGATTATTTTTAGTATTCCCGGTGAGCCAGAGTTTTTTTTCTCGAGGCGGAGTAGAACCTTCTTCCCCAGCATTGCGGATGACCGTAGCAGCAGCAGTTCAGTTTCCCAGAGTTGTAGAAGAGTTTTCTGACGTATTTTCCGAAGAGCTTCCAAGTATGCCCCCAGAGAGAGAGATAGAGTTCACTATCGACTTGATTCCAGGGACGGCACCAGTGTCAGAGAGAGTCTATAGGATGGCACCATCAGAGTTGGAGGTCCTGTACAAGATGATTGAAGAACTTAGAACCAAGGGATTTATTCGTGCTAGCGGATCACCTTGGGGAGCTCCGATGCTTCTTGTGAAGAAGAAGGATGGTACGTCAAGATTATGTATTGATTATCGTACCTTGAACTCTGTAACAATTAAGAACAGATTCCTTTACCAAGGATAGATGATTTATTTGATTAGCTCAGGGGAGCGGCAGTATTCTCGAAGATTGACTTGCGGTCAGGGTACCATCAGATCAGAGTCAGAGAGCAGGACATCCCGAAGACAACATTCAGATCGAGGTATGGACATTGGGAGTTCCTTATTATGCCATTTGGAGCAACCAATGCGCCGGCTGTATTCATGGACCTCATGAATCGTATCTTCATGCCCTATTTGGACCAGTTCGTGATAGTGTTCATATACGACATCTTAGTCTATAGCGAGAACGAGGCAGAGCATGAGCAGCATCTTTGTGTAGTTCTTCAAATTCTCAGGGAGCACCAGTTGTACGCGAAGTTCAGTAAGTGCGAGTTTTGGTTGGATCGTATCTCGTACTTGGGTCATATCATCACCAGAGGTGGAGTGGAAGTTGATCCCCAGAAGATAGTGGCTATAGAGACATGGCCAATACCTAGCACCGTTGCAGAAGTTCGGAGTTTCCTCGGATTGGCCGGCTATTACCGACGTTTTGTGTCAGACTTTGCTCGAATTTCAGCGCCACTGACACAGTTGCCCCGTATGGATGTGCAGTTTGCTTGGACAGCAGAGTGTCAGAGTTCATTTGAGAAGTTGAAGCAGAGATTGATGACGGCTCCCATTCTCACGCTTCCCGACGAGACGGGAGGATTTTCAGTTTATTGCGACGCATCCGGCAAGGGATTAGGATGTGTCTTGATACAACATGGTAAGGTAGTCGCTTATGCGTCACGTCAACTTCATGACCATGAGAGGAATTACCCAACCCATGACCTGGAGTTAGCAGCCGTAGTTTTTGCATTAAAACTTTGGAGACATTATTTGTATGGAGATCGGGTAGAGATTTTCACCGACCACAAGAGTCTGAAGTATGTGTTTACCCAGAAGGATCTTAATATGCGTCAGAGGAGATGGCTAGAGCTACTTGTGGATTATGACATCAACTTGTAGTATCATCCTGGGAAGGCCAACGTAGTAGCAGATGCATTGAGCAGGAGAGCCGGAGTTTATTTTCTAACGGTGCAGCCAGAGTTGTTAGCAGATCTTCAGAAGATAGGTATTGAAATTGTTCTTCCTTCCAGTGTGACATTGATGGCCAGTATGCAAGTTCAGTCCAGTATAGTTGAGAGGATCAAGTTAGCTCAGTCCACGGACTCTAAGCTTCAGCGACTTAGGACAGAATGTGTGATAGGACAGAGACCAGAGTTATGCATTCATGAAGATGGTACACTCCGGCATGGGAGGCGTCTTTGTGTACCTAGTGGAGATATCAGACAGAAAATCATGGCAGAAGCCCACAGTTCTATTCATCCCGACGGTACGAAGATATATCGTGATATTCGGCAGCATTTTTGGTAGAATGGCATGAAGAGGGAGATAGCCTGGTTTGTCTCTCGTTGTTTAGTTTGTCAACAAGTTAAGGCCGAACATCAGAGACCAGCTGGACTTCTTCAACCTTTACCGATCCCGGAATGGAAATGGGAGCACATTACCATAGATTTTGTAACGGGATTACCTAGATCCCCAGCTGGGAGAGATGCCATCTGGGTTATAGTTGATCGTCTCACGAAGGTAGCTCATTTTCTTCCTTTCAGAATCGGTCAGTCGACGGATCAACTTGCAGAGATGTACCTCAGGCAGATAGTCAGATTGCATGGAGTACCAGTCAGTATTGTGTCCGACAGAGATTCAAGATTCACCTTGCACTTTTGGTGAAGTCTTCAAGAGAGTTTGGGGACTCGTCTCAAGTTCAGTTCAGCCTACCATCCGCAGACAGATGGTCAGTCAGAACGCACGATCCAGACTCTTGAAGACATGATGCGGTCATGTACACTCGACTTCGGTGGTTTGTGGGAAGATCACTTGCATCTCGTGGAGTTCTCATATAATAACAGTTTCCAGGCTAGTATCCAGATGGCACCTTTCGAGGCCTTGTACGGCGAAAAGTGCAGATCTTCTTTAGCTTGGGACGATATCGATGAGAGGCAAATGCTTGGACCAGAGATGGTGACGCAGACTATTGAGGTGGTCAGACAAGTTAAAGATCATCTTCGAGTTGCCCAAGATCGCCAGCGTCATTGGGCCGATTCCCATCGGCGCCCTCTTGAATTTTCTGTCGGCGACCACGTATTCCTTAGGATCTCGCCTACCCGTGGCGTCATTCGATTTGGCGTGCGGGGAAAGCTCAGCCCTAGGTATATAGGGCCGTTTGATATTCTAGAACGAGTAGGTGATGTATCCTATCGTCTCGCTCTTCCGTCGTCGTTACGTGAGGTACATGATGTCTTCCATGTATCCCAATTACGACGGTATATCCCGGATCCGAGTCACGTTCTTGATCATTCGGAATTGGTTGTTGGCACCAACCTTTCGTATGAGGAGAGACCCGTATCCATATTGGACCGGAGGGAGAAGATACTCAAGAACAAGACTATCAAGTTAGTCCGTGTTGCTTGGGGTCATCACTCTTTGGGTGAGTCAACGTGGGAGCGTGAGGATGATATCCGATCACGATATCCTGACCTGTTTGACTCGTAAGGTATAATGTCTTTCTTATACCATATGCTTAAGTTTCTTGCTTGCATGAATGATTGCTTGATTGACTGCTAGTCATATATTGCCTACAATTGATATAGCTAGCTCGACATCTCTAGTCTCTTGATTAAATTCCGAGGACGGAATTCTTTTAAGGTGGGTAGAGTTGTCACCCCCATTTTTCGTTCTACGTATTTCCAGTATACGTATACGGGATCCTGATATGTATTTTATTTTCCTGCCTGGCTAGCTAATTTCAGTTTAATCTTGATTAGGTTCGTCATGGCATGTAATAGTTTAACTTGGTTTATTTTGGGATGGCTTGGTTTATTCTTTGGTTCATCATGATAAACCCACCACCATCCCCCTTTATAACCCACCTAACTTTTCTCTCTCCTCCACTTTCTCATTAACTCTTCTTCCTTCTCCATTAAACCCACCACCAACCAAGAACACCCCTTAGGCAAGTGCAACTTGCTTCCACAAGAGAGCCCATTTTTATTGTTCCATTAGCTTCTCCTCATGTTTCTAAGACACATTAGAACTTGTCATTTTCCATTTTGAGGCTTTAATTTTTGTAGATCTAGAAATTAGTTATTTTCGGATTTTGGTGGTTTTGACCTATCAAATTTCTTTGTTTTCAAGTTTTGATGGTTCCATGTTGTAGAGAATTTTATTCTACCCAATTTTGACATTTGAAAAGTTGGATTTGGACTTGTTTTGACCAAGTTATGGATTTTTGAAGCTTTGGGTTCAAACCATGGAGTTTTTGCTGATTTGGAGAAGACAATGAGCAGTGTGCGTGAGCTTTTTAGCTTGTGCCACTGAGTTACGCGCGCTCTTTAGCGCAGCACAGTCTGACTCATACGCTGCCTTGACATGGAGTCGTATGGACCTCATACGCTGCCTTGATGAGGAGTCGTATGGAGTACACATGTTGCCTTGAAGAGGAGTCGTATGGAGTCCATACGCTGCCTTTTGGAGACGTATGGACCTCATACGCTGACTTGGGTGACAAGGAGTCGTATGGACCTCATACGCTGCCTTGATGAGGAGTCGTATGGACCTCATACGCTGCCTTGATGAGGAGTCGTATGGAGTACATACGCTGCCTTGAAGAGGAGTCGTATGGAGTCCATACGCTGCCTTTTGGAGACGTATGTCTTGCATGCGCTGACTTGAGCGCAACCTGACTTGAGCACAGCCTGACTTGAGCGCAGCCTGACTTGTGCGCAGCCTGACTTGAGCGCAGTCTGACTCAGGTGCAACATGATGTTTAGGCGCAACTGGACCTGACCCTACTTACCCTGGCGCAACTTGGCTAATGCCACTTGTTGACCATAGTACCCCTTGCTCCCCTCCTTGGGCGCATTATGTCCCCATATTCCCCTTTTTATGATTTTTGCACCCATTTTATATCCTTACGCCTTTTGATGTAAACCCGACATGAACCCGATGTGATCATGACATTATTTATAAATGTTAATCGGAACAAGGCTTAGTGATGGAATTGCATGATTAGTGACCCGCCGTGGTGCACACTTGACAAATAATTTGACATGATAATTCTTGATGGTGGTCCGTTGTGACGCACCCTTGCCTTGATAAGTAATCTTGATAAGCAACCCGACATGATAACCTTGATACGCTGTTACGACGGCTAACCTGACATGCTAAGTGAATTCTTGACACCGTGGGTGATTGTATTGAATATGCTTGTATAAGCAACCAGTTTTGTCTCGCATCATGTCTAGGACATGTATCCCTGGTTACCACGGTCAGGGATTCATACCGAATCTGACTAGGTTAATGACTAGATTGATCAAGTAGAGCATATAGAAAGGTATTCCGGCTACAAGCAAAATCCCGTTATCTGGGCGCCTTCCTTGACGGACTTGTAGCCTGCCGACGAGTAGGGCACATTTCCAGCTCACTGTTATGTGGGGCACTACATGAAATGATTACTATGCACACTGTCATGTGTTGCATCCAAGTCACCTAACAAGGCATGATAACTCTAAGCTTGAACCTTGCGTCTGGATAACCTGGATAGTTTGCAGGGCTTGTGGCCATAGGCGTACCTCATTGCATCTTGCTAGTAACTAAGCTTGTGATAACCCTAGTTAGTTAAGTATCAAGCCGTACTCTTTGCTTGGCCGTGAATGATGGATGGAGTCCTATCTTGTCTAGTCTTGTCCAGATCCGGTACATGGATATCTCCGGACATGCTTGTTTATGCTTTAATTTATCGATAATTGGTTCGAGGCTAAATTCTGTTCAGGTGGAGGGTTACAACCCCGGTCCTTTTTGGTTTACGGGTTGTAACTTGGGTACCGGAATAGCCCTCTAGTTATCTTATCATTTATCATCCTATTTTCTTTAACTCATGTCTTATGTTATTTCACCTATGATTTATGTGCTGACATGCTGGTTTTAGTTCTTAAGTGAAGCCTCCTTTGTGGCACTTGCTCTTTCTGGGGTCTGACCCAGCTGGTTTTGTATGGCCAGATTTCGGAGCAGCTACCGAGGATCTCCCAACTTTTTTACCAGATGGTGAACACTAGAAGGAATCCCGGCAACGAGTGGGTTTTATTTTGCTCTCCCACTCCCTTGTAAAAATATTCTTTTGAGGCGTTTAGCCGCTGAGCAAGTGTTAGCTCGTTTGCAACTTTACTTACTGTCTGCCTACGGGCTGTAGCATGATTGACAAATCCTAGGGTTGATCATGTATGACTTGAACTCTTGCTAGTCTTCGCATTTTGTATGACTAGCTTCATGATCATCTGAATATATAATGTATGGGACGCCTTACCTTGTATGCCTGATGATCTACCATCTTGTTATATCTACTTGTTGCTTGAGATTGAGATACTAGGCTTGTTATTGACCTTAAGAGACTGATGGCTTGTAGTAAACCCTCATGCATCTAGACAGCCGTGACCGTATTGCGATGTGAGATTCACTTTAATGTACGTAGCTGGCTGTGTCTGTCCCCCGCTCTCCAGTATTCTGGTTTTGAGACGTGACATGGAATCCGCTCGATACGTAGCTGGCTTGCTCACGAGCTCGCGTTCGAAAAGCGGGTGCGGGTCGTGACAAAAATGCAGGAGAATGACTATTCTTCGTGTGATATCGACGGAGAACAGTTGACAGAAACCTATTTTTTTGTTTTTTTGTTTTGTGGAAAGAAATTTGACATGAATAAAGATTCAAGAGTTTTCGTTCTTCTTTCAAAATGATGCTAACTCTTATGGAAAAGAAGAAGATCTTCTCTCCATAATTGATCTAATTGTCGGAGAAGAAGAAGAAGAAGATGAGCATGATCGGAGTTCGACTGAAAAAAAAAGTATGGTGAACTACGAACCATCTTTGCGATCTCTGTTGAAGATGAGAGCAATGAAATTCAGATCTCTCATGAAGAAGAAGAAGAGAATCGCAATCCAGATCTGAGTTTGTGCGGAGGGGTAGTTATGGTATTAATTTTGTAAATACAGAGCATCTAAAGAAAATCTTTGAATATTTGACGTGGAATTATATAATTCTGGACATTTCATAAAATCCATCATGCGGGTGGGTTTTTCATACAACCCAACCCCGAAATTGGGTTTCTCAGCAATTTCCAGTAATAAAAATATTCAAATGTGTCCTTAGGACATGTGTAATATATTGATAGATGTACATTTTATATGGGTACTTCTACCAACATATTTATCAATACATATTTTACTTAAAATATGTATTGATAAATATAAATATGCATAGATAAATATGCTAGTAAAAATAGTATACACATATAAAATACGTTAATCAATAAAGTAAAGTAATCCACACATCCAACCCTTTCCAACACTTACATATTGTTTGGAAATGGAGAAAATGGGAGGAAGAAAAAAGTAAAGGAAAAAATGGAAGGAAAATGAGAAGTAATGATGTTTGGGAAGGGAGGAGGGAAAATGGAGGAGAGAAATTAAAGAGGAAAAAACATGTGGGCCCCACTATAAAATTTTACTCTCAAAAGAGGAAGAAAAATGGAGAGAGAGGAGATGAATTTTGAATAATTTATCCAACTACCCCTCAAAAAGTTAAGCATAAAGTATAATTTGAAAAAACCAAGGATTGAACCGTAATTATATCTTTATTCCACCAACACACACAAATTAATTTTTTTCACTTTTACTTGCTCTACTTTTTGCTCATCCAAACAAGAGGAGGAAAAATTAATTTCACCTTGATTTTACTTTCCTTCGTTTTCCTTCGAATTTTTCTCTCCGTCTCCAAAAAGGTTGGTAGGAGGAAAAAGTGGGAGAAAGGAAAATATAGGAGGAAAAAGTGGGAGGAATGAAATATTTTCTCTTGTTTGGTATGAGGAGAAAAGTGGATCGAAGGAAAATTGGAGGGATTGGTTTTCCCTCATAACCTAACAAAATCAATCATCCCAAAAGTGGAAGAAAAAGTGGAAGAAAAAGTGCATACCCATCTTAATTTACAATTATACCCTATAAAAATTATATTATTTTTAAGTAGTTCAATGAAGTCAAATGGTAAAAAAATATTGTTAGTTGATGATATAATTGGTAAAGTCTATATTTTTTATTTTTCTTCCTTCCACTTTTTTTCCATACCAAACAAAGGAAAATATATCACTTACATTTTCTTTCCATCCTACAAACACAAATGAAGGAAATATTCTTTCCTTTCTATATGGATAGAAAATAAATCTTTTTGATTTTTCTTCCTTCCACTTTTCCATCTATCCTACCAAACACAGCCTTAGAGTATCTCCAACCCAATTGTCTTGTTATATGTTGTGATTCTTAATTTAGACAATATCATCTATAGGTGGCGAGATTATATTCACAATACACGATGAGTTTGAAAAGTCTTCTCCAATGCAAAGGTATTGATAAGACAATAAAAAGTATTTTTACAACTTCCAAGACAACTTCTCATTTTCTTCTTTTTTTCATAAATATTTTTATTCATACTTGATGATGTGGACATAAAGTCATTGTGAAGTGCATTGTTTAGTTCTAGACAACCAACTTCATATTATTCTTGCCATGTCAACTTTTTTATTTATTTAGGCTAAATTACAACTTGATACCTTCAATTATTCGACTTTTTCAACTTAATACCCTAAACTTTGATATGCATCAACTTGATACCCTCTTTCCATTTTTGTCCAAACGGTGTTAACGAAAAAATTAAATGACATAAATACCCTTCCATTTCTTACCCCTCTCTCTCCGACAGCCTCCCCCCTCTCTTTCCGGCGCCGGCCACCGGAGGGGGGGGGGGGGCACATGCCGCACGCAGCAGCCACTGTCGGCCGTGGGAGGACGGGGGGACACGAGAAGGGTGTGCAGCGCACAGCGGGGAAGGGGGGTGTGCACGGGGAGGGTGTGGGCATGCAGAGAGGGGCGCAACGGGAAAGAGGGTGCTTAGGGAGGGTGAGGGCGTGCAGTCGGAGGGGGGGAGGGCGCGACGGGAGGGGGGTTGCTCAGGGAAGGTGGTGGGCGCGTGGAGGGGGGCTGCGGAGGGGGCGCGGCATGGGGCGTGCGACGGTGGGCGCGTGGATGGGGGGCAAGGCGAGGAGGAGCGACGGTGGGGAGTGAGGTTGGCAGCGTGGGTTGGGGGATGGAGGGAGGGGAGGGGAGATGGAGAAGGAGCAGCATTACGGTGGGGAGGAAGAAGAAGAGGGTAATTTAGGAAATATTTTATTTGTATTTATATTTTTAATGAAAACATTAACGTTGGTGGGATGGAGGATATTACGTTGAAAATATTAGTTGAGAAAGGGTATTAAGTTAGTACCTATCAAAGTTGAGAATATCAAGTTGAAAAAGTCAAATAGTTGAGGATATCAAGTAACAATCTAGCCATTTATTTGAGAAAAAAAAAGTTTGTGATTGCTATATGGTGACTATTTTTTCCAAATTTATAATAGGATTGGAGATGCTCTTATAGATTATGTAAAAAGCAGAACGGACGGAGCCAGCATGGTCCGAGTCCCTCAGTTCTTGTCCAGCCGTCATCAACTACGTGTCACCCCGGCGTCCTTCTAACGCCACGTGGAACCCCCTCACATGCAGCGCACGTTTAGGAGGCAATTTTTTTCCCCTATTTCACCCAAAAGCGAGGAAAAGCTAAACCACGCATATGATAAAACAACCAGTCCCGTGACTGCGGTCACTTCAACGGTCACTTTTTTCCCGAGTGTAAATAACGTGACCCCTTATTTTGATTTTTTTAATTCCTTCCACCGCCACTTCTTCGTCTTCCTAAATACCCACCCCCCCAACCCTATATAATCGAATCAAAAAGCCCCCATTCCGCAAAAAACCCAATAAGAACTCCGAAACCCAAAACCCTAAAACTGGAGAAAGAAGTATATGATGCTTACGGGTCGGACCCTTGAACCCGCTGAGGCGATCCGACATGCCTCACACCCGCCGCCACCCGAATCCGCTCTCCCGGCTCCAGTACCCGGACCCGCTGCTCCCTGACACCTTGTCGGAGCTCCGACTAGGCTCTTCCGGGTCGCAGCAAGGGAGGATCCGAAGCCGGCATGGTGCTGACGAGGTCCGACGACCGCTGCTGCTGGAGGAGGAGGAGGAGGAGGAGGTGACGTCGGCGGCGATCGACGGCCAGGATCGGTCGACGGGGAGCTTGTTTACTAGGAGCACGTTGGGGTCGGGGTCGACGACGGCGGCGGAGGCGGAGGAGGTGGGGAGCCGTCCGACCGGGGACGGACGGCTGGGGCGGAAGGGCGGAGGAGAGGGGGAGGGGGAGAGGTGGGCCCACAAGGTGAGGGAGGGCTACTACCTGCAGATGACGCTGGCGGCGAGGGTCAGCCGGCAGGCCGCGCTGGCGGAGGACCGGGCCGGGATGATGCAGGAGAGCGAGACCGGGATCTGCGGCGTGTCGTCGGACCCCAGCACCGTGTCGTATCGCCTATGGGTATATCAAATATGCATTTTGTTGTTGTTGGTGGTGGTGGCTTTTAGTTCGATTGCTTGCCTTCGTGTTAGAGAATCGAGTGTTTGGTTGTGTTCATGAGCTCTGTTGCACGGACACGGCACCTATTTTTGGTCTGTCCTAGTGTGCTATGGACTGCCCATGGAGTGTCCAAAACGTATCTGTGGAGTGTGTGATGCGTGTTCGACATGACATGGTCTTATTTTTGGAGTGTTCGGTTTATTCGGTTTCTCAACCGAACCGAAATAGCCAAAAATGAACAAACCGAATTTCTGATAATCCAAAATCGAACCAAACATGAGTTTATAAAATTTCAAAGTTTGGCCCCAAGTTGGAGTAGTTATTAAATTACTAAAGTTGGACTTTAAAACACATCCATAGAATTATTTTTAAAATATACACAAAAATATATACATTTTTAATCATAAAATATGCATAAAATTGATTGGATATGTTGATTGGATACAAATGCGACGTAACACGATAACGACATGGTGACAGTTAACGACAATGCGAAACTGTGGCAACACATGTTTTGCTGTGTATTTTGGAATGTCTGTGGTGTTAAGTGTGTGACATGATGTGTCCGACACGATGCAACATGGATCTAACACCAGACTACTGGAACGTCCATGTTTTGTATTTTGCCAGGCTGAGTTGTGAGTTGTAGATTGGAGGTTGGTTTGACTTCATCATTTTATTTAGTTCTGTAGGCCTTCCTTTTTTTGTAGACTTCTAGTGAATTTGGAGTCATCATTGGAGTGACCCATCACCCGTTTGGTTGTAGTTTATTGGTGACTGTTTATACTTGGAGGTTAAAGATGGGATTTCCTATCTCATGTTTCACAAATAATTTAATGAAACAAAGACCAAATACAAGGAGATCTCTCTGACAAATAGAAGAAAGAAGTCAAAGACAATGATGTTTGTTTTATCATCTGACTATGATTTGCAGTCTAAAGTCTTAAATTTTTGTTCATATTCAAATGTTAGGTTTCAGAGGCTGTTTTATCTTTGAATGTTTTAGAGGCAAAATTTTCAGACTTAGCCTCAGCTTTTGTTGACAATCAAACATGTAATGCCTCTGAAGTCTGGAACTTTTCCTATTCGGACTTCATAGGTGCAAACAAACAACACCCTTACAAAGCAGAAGGAACTGAGTTAGAACATCTTACATTTTTTGTTGGGTGCTGTTTATTTGAAGGCCCATTAGTCTAGCAAGGACGTGGAGGAAATATGGCTCATTATTGAGTCTCACTCAATGTCGGCTTGTGGTATGACCCTTATCAAGATAATCAAATACTTTTTCCTTGCTAAGCCAACCATGGTAGCAGCCGAACTCGTAGACAGAATTGTTCAGTGAGACCCGTTCTTCAAGCGATCCATCATACCTCATCCTCGCGCTGCAATTTTAAATCTTCCTATGTATGACCCTTTAGATCCTTTAGCCTGGTGGGTCGAGAAAGTCGATCAACAATCTCCTGCCTGGAGGAACCACCTGGGGAATACAGGATACAGTTTTAGTTCGACCCCAGCTACTATGGTTTAATTTGATAACGGCCGCCCAATGCCTAAATCATGAGATGAATGACTAGATCCGAATCTCTAGTCATGGATCCTAAACACCCCCTATTGTCCATTCCCTGTGTCAGCATATTGTTACCCATGCTTAGATGTCAGCCACCCTCTCAGATCTACTCACCCATATCTGGCTCCAATCTGTCCGTTTTCACAGAGACTTTGCCGGAACTCCATGATCCAAACACGAAAAGAGAGAGAATATGAAAAAACTAAGAAAGGTTTAGGATGGGTCCTTCCAGCTGCTCCTTATGGCCGTTAACTGCTCCTTGGCGTGATTCCTATCTGTCATTACTTCTTTATCCTACTCTAAGCACTTTTGGTATAGGATGTCGTTAGAAATTTATTTTGCCAATATTTGCAATTAATAAATTGAATTTGGTAGAGTGCATAGTTTGTTTTGATCACTGATAATGTGTGTATATGCAGGTCAATGGTTGCTTATCATTTTATGATAAAGTAATGGACGGCTTCTTTAACATTATGGGAATGGATCCATTTCTGTGGGCAATGTGCAATGACTCGGAGGAAGGAAGAAATTTGCCTTCTTTGGCGGCTCTCAGGGAAGTTGATCCAAGCGAGTCCCCTATGGAGGTGGTTCTTGTTGATAGACTGGGTGATCCTCGCCTTCGAGTTATGGAAGACAAAGCTTTAGAGTGTTACTATGCATGTGGGATTTCACTAGAACTAGTTAAGAACCTAGGCAGGATGGTTTCTGACTTCATGGGGTATACAAATGGTTTTTCTTTATTTGTTGAAGATTAACTCGGGTCTTTTCCTATTTGTTGTTAAACTGTTATTTGTATTGAAGGGGTGCATTTGAAACCGAACAAGGGGATCTATTTAGACAGTGGAAAGCATACAGCAAACAATTGAGAAAGCGTCAAGAATGCGTAGTGATTCCTATTGGTAGCTTGTCATTTGGACTTTGCCGGCATCGTGCCATCCTTTTCAAGGTAAGTTATTATTGTCATATTGTTACTTCTAGACTCATATCTGTATTAGGATTCCTTGCTCCTTAAAATCCTGTCAATTCATCTTTTAGCTTTGCATGCTTCTTCCAAAAGATCCATCACAGCATGTTATTGGCACAGCTCTTTCATGTGGGGACGATACTGGAGTTAAATTATACAATATAGAGATCAACATACATAAACATACCTATAACTTCCATCAATTTTGTAGTAAATACTTGTACATGATTTACGTACAATTTAAAAAAATCGCTCTTAAATACCTTTTTGTCTTTGGTCACATGAGAATCATTTGGCCGCTGTAAGATAATTTTGCACCTAAACTAAAAGAAGCCTTATCCTTCTCCCTAAACTTTCCTCTCATTACATCCCTTAGAATCTGTCTCTTTTCTGTTCAGCTGATTTGTACATTTTCAGGATCTCTCTCTCTTTTATTGCCCCTCTTAAAATCCGTTTAGTAGGCATCTCATTGCTCATAAGTATATAGTAGGTTGTACCACAGGTTTATTCAAGGAACTGCAGTGCTTATGTCAAAAACATGCCAATTGTTTCCCAAGTTCTAGGTGAATTTTCAGTTTTTTACTTGACCAATTGTTACGTCCCGCTCCCAGAATACTGGAAAATACGGGGACGAATATGGCCAGCTACTCCATACAAGCTATGAAAACGTTGTACGGCTGTCTAAAGACATGTGGGTGGACTTTAACATGCAATGACGTCAATCCTAAGGTCGACATATTCTAGTATCTCAATCCATCAACAACAAGTTACAAAGTAAATCATACACGATAAGTAAAAAGGCGTCCCAAGATACAAGTCATATATGATCATGAAACTAGTGAGTACAAAATGCGACACTAGCAAGTAAAATATTACATGATCGCTATATCAGCCATGGTCTAATTTATACAATCATAACTGCTCAAAGTAGTGAACAGACAAAAAAGGGGCTAACACATTCCCTGGCTAAAACCACAAAAGTATAAAGAAGGCAACGAATGGTATGGAGAAGGAACCCACACGCAAGCTGCGGTTGCGGCCACGATTCTACGGGTGTTGGCCATTCCGCAGAAGATGCAACAAATCCTCTGGTTCCTCTGGTCGAACAAAACCAGTGGGGTCAGAACTCCAAATAACAAGTACCATAAACGAAGTCAAAGGTCAATGACCAAAACCCACAACCACAATAAATTCAAAATTGTGATAAAGTAATAAGTACAGGTCGAGATTTGTGCGGTACCAATGCACGCATCTCGAGAAATAACAAGAAATGACTGAAAATATAGCGCCACAAAAATCACTAAAGAACAAGATAGGGCGACGAGTGGTCAAAGGACATCGGAACTACTTTGGAGCAGGACTACAACCCGTAAACCAAACGAGGACCGGGGTTGCTGACCGTTACCGGGTTGCTGACCGTTACCTGAGTAGGACTTAGCACTCCAACCACACGTCGAAAACAGATCCAAGTACAACGGTAAGGACAAGTTATGCAACAGAACATGACCAAGCATTCCTACGACTTTCTACTTGTTAACTAGCTAGGGTTATCACAAGCCTTAATTACTAAAAATGTAAGTGAGGAACTTCGCTACCACCTATACTGCAGGTACCCGGATCGCCAAGGAGCGCTTGAACAAGCTATGAGTAAACAACATAACATGAGCAATAATTTAAGCATTAGCAATTAGCAGTAACATGATCAATAATTGAAAATACATAACATGCAACCACAAGAAGTGTCGCAGTACACGAGCTATGAAGGTGATGGACCCACGCCAATCGGGGTTATCCATGCCCCTTAAGCCCTGAGCGATCAGAGTTGCTGGTAGTGCGACTATCCTCCCCTTCCAATGTAGTACGTGAGATTTTACTAGTTAATTATCCTACGAGTTTTCTTCTCGATTCTCAAGTCGTGGACACAAGAGAATCGACCTAGAATGACGAACCATGAGTACGAGCTATTCATGAGTTATCACTTGCAAACTTATCGTATTTCACAACACGCGATACATAGGACAATGCTCACACTTGATATGCCAAAATGCAGTGGATTAACATAGAAAGACAATCCACAGTGTCGCATAGGATATGAACTCGTGTCAGACGTATTTGAAGGATACAATGTTCTAACATCTCACGAAATTATTACATAAATGCAAGAAATCCAAAATAGTGGAAGATTTCACAAGTCAACACAGTGAAAAACCGCATAATGGAAGACTGGCATAAAATGGGAACTGGTGCACAAATGAGAAACTATGCATATCAATTATGCACAATGTTAATTGACGTAAAATGAGAATCTAACCACGGTGGGAATTGGATGGGAACTGATGTACAAATGAGAAACTATGCACAGTGAAAATTGGCGTACAATTAAAAACTATGCACAGTGAAAACTGGTGGAACTGTTGTACAATTGAGAAACTACCCATAGTGGGAACTGATGTACAATTCGGAAATAATTCGGTCAAACAAAAGTCAAAACTGCATGAAATTGAATTCTTTACCATATGGAACAATTGATTTTTGAAGATTACAAGTTTTAATAGACCATTTCCTTGAAAACACATAAAAACTCTAGTTTAGAAACTTATCTATACCAAAATGGCCATCAAATTCAAAAATGGCAAGTACTAAACATATAGAAAATATAAAGGTGCATAATATAGACTAAAATTATTTATGAAAAATCAAAGAAGTAAAATTCATGGTTTCTCCATTTGGGCAAGATGTACTTGCCTAAGTTGGTTGAGGAAAATGAATGAAAGTGAAATGAAGGAGAGAGAAATGTGAGATCTTAATATATAGTGGGGAAAGAGATCTTGACCCTTGGATGAGCAAGTCACCAATCCAAGCCACCCAAGAAAACCAAAGGTCCAATGGTCCAAGGGTGGACCGGATCATGAATCCATTCTACATACGGGTCCTAGTACGGATTTATGGCAATTGTCAATGATTATTCTACAAGTCCAGGGCGGTCTTACATATAAAATAAATCTAATGCTCAAAACTCGAAACCAGAAATACAAATTACAAAATAGAGCTTGATTTATGAGAAAATTTTAAATACTGAAAGCACCAGAAATATGAAATCGGAGAACGAACGTGACACTAATCGTCACTACGACCTTGAGTACATATTAAGTAATTGGCATCTTCATTGCATATGAGTTCTCATAATGCTTGCTAGACCTCATGATTTTCAATGTGACCCACCTGACAATATCCTGAATCCAAGTTAAAAGATCGACCTTGTCGAGTCTTTTGGAAAATTATTGGTGGGTTAAAATGATCTTAGGCTAAAATATCCTAAGTTGTGGTGTTGATGTAACTGTAGTTGGTAGTGACCTTTTTGTTCAAAATTTTGAGAGCAATGGATGTTGTGTCCAAGGAAGATTGTCTTGGTTCGGTAAGATGAATTCTTTTAATTTTGAGTTGCTAAATGAGAGGTTCGTCTCTTTTCATTCTCGTTCCCAAGAAAAAGGAGGTTTCAATCCTTGTATAATGGGTCATTGGTTCAACGATCAATGTTTTCGTGCTCTGTCATGTGGTAGCGGACCCTCGACGTATCATGAGGTATGTCTGAAACCAACGATGACAACGATAACCAACATCTTCCTAACCGAAGGCAGGAGGATGAAGGGCTCTTTGGGACGATTTGTTGCATTGAAGTTTATCCGCGAAGATTGAATCTATACATTTGACAGTTGAGCAGAGGGTAGGCTACCAAGAACCGTCGAATAAATTGGCTCGAGATCCAGAAACGTGTGAGCAAGGTTATAAAAGGCGCTAGGCACTAATCGGGAGGGGGGGTACCTAGCGCCTATCCAGCCTTGGCGGCCGCGGTTCAAAAATAAAAAAAACCTAAAATCCTATTGAAAATTGCAAAAAAGAAGTCCACAAAACCCAAAAACATGCACAGTCAGGGGGGCCCAGGTGGGCACCTAGGCAGGCATCGGGAGGCCACCATGTGCCGCCTAGGCCGATTTTTAGAACAATGCTGGTGAGCATCGCGACCATCGAAAGCGGGCATCGGGAGGGTACCATGTGCCGCTTAGGCCGATTTTTAAAACAATGCTGGTGAGCAACGCTTGCGACCATCTCCGATGGTCATGCATCGGCATGAGATAATCGTCTACAGAGGACTCGTGTGGATTCGTCCAGCGCGGATAAGTAGGATGGTCTCGTCAAAAGGGGTTGTGAGACGATTACAGGTCTACTAATTGACGATGCTATCGCGATTGGAATAGCATCGGCAGACGTGGTCGCTATGGAGACTATGGGAGGAGCGACTTTCATGATGTTCGTGCCAGAGGTCGGTTCAACGACCACTACGCTTATCAATGTGGCAGTTGTAGAAAAGAATCCAAGAAGGAATAGACCTTCATTAATAGGGTACATAAAGGTCATGCTAACCCTAATAATTGACCATTCATCGCAAAAGAACATGTTCCAAATCTGTTAAACCATCAATGGCATAAGATTTGGGATCGTGATGATATTCGGTTGTTGGCTAATCATATGTTGTTGAATTGTTTGCGTAACCATGAATAAAGCGAATTGATAATCGTCTTTTTTCGACATAATTCAGTCCGATCTACTTCGAATTCTTTGCCATTTATTTTGTTTAAGACCTCATTGAGGAGGGTAAAATCCTACTTGATGGGAGTTGGTTAAGGATGCATGGTTCACGTTGGAAAGCACTTGGACCCGTATTCCATCGGAGGGATTTAGAAAGTGCCGAACGTCAGGGTTCGAGCTTGTAGAGTCCCTTTCTCTATGAGACTATAAATATGCAATTTCTACTGCGACGTGATGGACGGACTTGAAGTATGTCGTATGTAGCTAGGAAGGCCGTGCCAATTCGGTGTTGGCACGAGAACTACGAGCGAAACAATACGTTTCGGCTGGTGAAGAACGGGACGAAGTACATACTTCTTTGCAAAGAAGTTTTCGAACCAAATCTTTACATGAGAAGGGGAAGACTTTTCTGTCATTGCCGATCTTCAAGAAGGAAGCAGAAACAAACTTCAAGGAGACTTGTCAGGTGCATGACCTAATAACGAAGAAGAAGCATAAAGAACAGAGAGTCAACGGAGGAAGGAGAGAGTCCAATAGAGGTATGATATGTACTCGACGAGGTTCTAGGCATCCTTTCAGTGTAACTTCCTAGAGGGTTACTACTCATGCGCGACATCCAATACTGCACTAATCTTGTTCCCGAGGCTTGTTTGTCAAACTTGCTATAATATCACATGCGGGAGGACAAAATTTTTCGAGAAAAAGATGAGGAATTAATGCATCATAACTCGCAGCCAAGTTCCCTATAATATAAAGGGAATGAGTCCTCGTGAGGCAGAAGGACGACAATTGGCAGTTGATTGTAGACAACTGTGCAAATAATAAAATCACGGTTAGCTACAAGTTTTCAATCCTGCGACTGGATGACACGTTAGATGAGTTGAGTGGGGCCAAAATCTTTTCCTAGTTAATATGGTAGTCAAAGGCGCGCTTCGCAGCGAAGCGCAGTAAATTCTCCTCGCACCTCACTTGACGAGACGTCTTTCTCTATGCGCACCCAAGACGTGCCTAAGGTGCACCTTTCAGTAAGGCACAACCAAGAAAAAGCTCGCCTAAATGCTCCTTATGTTTTCTTTTTTCAAATTTTTTTGAGGCATTGAGATAGCTTTTACCTCATACAAGTGAGGAGGGAGGTAGCCCTTTCAACGGTTATTAAAGCTTTTTGTTAGTTTTGTTGATTGTCACTGTTGCTAGTTCAAATGGTTATGTTTTAACATATTTTTGTTGGTTTTAATACATTATTTGGTTTTATTTCTTACATTACTAATTTATTTATTTATGTACGTGTTTTTGTTATTTTTTATTTTTGCACCTCTTTTCGTTCGGACGTGCGTCTTAAGTGTGCCTTGCGTCTCGAACGATATAGGCTATTTGTGCCTCAAGTGTGCCTTGCACCTTTGACTACCTTGCTAGTTAGATATTCGAAAGGCTACCACCAAATACGTATCTGGTCGGAAGATTTATGGAAGATTTATGGAAGATGGTGTTTTAAGGCACGAGATGGAGTGTTCGGGCGGTTGGTCATATTATATGCTGTTCGGACTGGTCGATGCACGTAGTATGAGAGCTTCATTACTAACCATGCTCAGTTAGGAGGTGGTCGAATTGAATTACATGGAGGAGCTTTACGAAGAAGATGAAGACATTACGTACATATGGGAGAAACTTTGTCAAAAATAGGTCTTTGACGGCTTCTATATTCACAACAGGTTTTTGGTGAAGCCAGGCTTCATAATTCATCCTTGAGGAAGAAGTTGATTAGGGAGCTAAATAGGGACAATTTGGCAGAAAACATGGGATGTCAAAAGACCTTGACAACAATATTCGCAAGATATCGTTTGCCACAGATGAGACGCGATGTGGGAAGGATCGTGCAACTATGTTATGTGCACCAAAGTGACCAAACCACTAAAGAGAAGGCACAAAATACAATTCTACACACCCGATTACCGGTCCCGGAGAATACTTGGGAAGACTTGTCCATGGATTTTATTTTGGGGCAAGCGAGGACTCAACGGAACTTTGATTTGGTGTTCGTGGTAGTGGACCGGTTCTTGAAGATGGCGCCCTTCGTACCTTGCAAAAGGACAGTAGATGCGACTTACGTGGTGAAATTATTCTTTCCTTGCGGTGCATTTCCATGGAGTTTACAAGAAGGATTTGGAGCGACTACAGAAGGCTAGCATGATGATGTAGTACAAATTGCTACAATTTTTGTTTTTGTTTTAGCACTGTAAGCGCGCAAGGTTTTCAACGTTGATGGAGACATCATGTATGTTTCCGGAAGGAGTTGATATCAATTGGCAATTACGACAAGCTTTCAACTAAAAGACAGTTGGGCCATTCAAAGTGTTAACGAAAGTGAAGTTTAATTGGGCAAAATAAGCTTCTTCGATCTTTGCGGTCATTGACGACGAGGTACTTTATCTAGAAGAAGGCACAAAAAACTTAGGTCGAGTTCGCTGCAAAAGGAGGGGTCTAACACGGGCTCTTTTGGGTTCGAAACAGATGGATCAGCCCAAACCTGGAATTCCAGTTTCCTGCACCTCTGAGCTCAGGGGGAAAAACCAGAATTCCATTGAGCTGAGTCGGAATTCCGGTTTGGTCCGGTTCAACATTTGTTAGACTAGACTGGTTGAAGCTTAATTTAGGGTTGTTTTTGATGGATTTTGATGAATCTTTTAAATTAATGTGTAATTACCTTTTAGATACTTTCCCAGTTTGCTTAGATTTATTTCTTAGGGCTGAACTTGGGTTTCTTTTTCTTATAAATAGGACTACGTAGAAGAGGTGATGTTAAGTTGAATAATATCAAATTGCTCTGAATTTGAGTTGCTCTATGAGAGTTCTCTTTTGAATCTCGTTCTTGAGAATTGAGGTTCTAGTCCTTGTATCTTGGGTTGTTGGTTCAGTATCGGCGTTTACGTGCTGTGTCACTACTAAGTATATGAACTTAATATCGACTTGTTGAGATAATGTTTCAATTGCATCCTGTGTTGCTTTTGATGTTTTATGACAGGAGGCGGCAGTTGATGCTGTTGCAATTGTTAGTTGAACAAAAAATTTACTTTGATTGCTAGTGCAAATGGGAGGGGCCTAGGTAAGTTTAGGTTAATAATCTCTGACATCTATGATTGGAATCAGTTCTGCAACACTTAATATTAGATCAGAGACACTCAAGTAAGATGGATTACACATGCATTTCTGCAAGTTCAACAGTTATCAGCTAATAACTTTAGCATGCCAATAACATCTCGTGGTGCCACAACAGTTTACTTTTGTTACAACTTCTCACGGATCATTCCATTGATCTTCATTTAAGTTCTTTGTGATGCCACAATGTAATACATGTATAAATCTGAGAAGTACACTCATGACACATGTAAAATATTTAAGGAATTTTGTCTAGTTCGAAACTTGTTGCCAAGATAGTCACAACAAGGAGAGTCTTGGCACAATGTTCTTATATTTATTAAATTTGGCTCATGAGGCCAGTTATGATTGATAGGAAGAGTGAAAATGTTTATACGACCTATTCTTCTACTTCCCTTTGTTCCCATTTTCTTGATGAAATCTATTCGTGTATGCTTCTCAAAATATATATAGTCGCATGTCTAATAATTATTGATTACACAAGATCATTTGGTACATTTCCAAATATAACCTAGATTAGAAGAAGAAATAACTATCCACATAACTACCATGTTTCCAAGCAAAAGTTGATACCAATTTTCCCTTTGTGAAACAAAACTACTTTGGATTGCAAGGTAGGTTTTTTAATATATTTTTGCCTTGTCGTATTTTTCTAGGAGCCCACTATGTTTTCATATAAACTCAGGATACCTAGATAAGACTAAGCTATGTATGAGCAAAATCACAATCCGATTGATTATGTTTGATGGTTTTGGGAATCTAAATAAAGGCATCCTGTCTGAGCAGGGATGCATATGAGACATGGATTGTGATCATATGGTTGACATCACCACTCTGTATCTCAAAGGACCTAATAAGAGAAGGTCACAATCATGATGCGCCAACAAGGTAATTTAAGACTGTTTAGTGCTGAAGGTAGAGGATATATGCATGTAAAAGTGAAGTATCACAATTCACTATCTAAATTAAGCAAATATGTTTTTTTAGCTTACCCTAAGTTTTGTATGGTTAATTGGTTATATCATCTAGGATTTCCTTTTGTATTTTGGAATAAGGGTGTGTAATGCCCATATCTCGTATTACGTATTTGGAATACGTGTACGTATTTTGACCCGTATTGCATGTCTCCCTGCTTGATTTATTTTGACATTTTATTGATTGGTTTATCTTGGTTCGGTTCGGTTTGTTTGGCTTGGTTCGTTTTGTTGTGAACCCACCCCACCTACCACCACCATCCCCATTTATTAACCCCCACTCTTTTCTCTCTCCTCATTTATTCTTCTTCTTTCCCACCATTACTTCTCCACCAACGTGAGAGAGAAGTTGTAGGCAAGTGCATCTTGCTTCATGGAGGAACCCCATTTTTATTGTTCCACTGTCTTCCTCATGTGTTTCTAACCCACTTTAGTACTTGGCATTTTTCATTTTCGTGGTTAATTTCTTGTAGATCTAGCTTTGTGGTATTTTCGGTTTTCATGAGTTTTGATCTATCAAACTTGCATATTTTTGCTAGTTGATGGTTCCATGTTGTAGAGAATTCCATTTTACCTAAATTTGACCTACGGGAGTCTGGATTTGGGTTCCTATTGTTGTTTAGTGGAGCATGGAGGCCATGGTATTTTCCATGGGCATGTTCTCTGTGGGAGCCATTAATTTCACTTCTGGCCGCATGAGCATTTTTAGCTCCGAGCCACATGAGCATTAATTAATTGCATGACCCTTTTATTTTAGTTGCTTGCAAGCTTGCATGCATCTGCATGCAACTTACCTGAGCCGCATGGCTACCATTTATTTGCCTGGCCGCATAGGCCATTAGCACATTTGCTGAGCCGCATATGCATGTAAGCAATTTGCTTGGCCGCATATGCATGCATGCAACATTGCTTGGAACGTGCTCTGGCCGCATAAGCAATTGCATGGCCTATTATATGCATTAGTTTATTGCATGACTTTTATTTAATTAATGCATTAGCATTTATTATATGCTTTAGCATTAATTATATGCATTAGCCTATTTGGCCGCATGGCCTTTGGTTAATGGCAACATGGTAGTATTTAATGCTTACTAGCATTTGTTTGCTTGGCCTTAGTAGTATTTACTTGGCCTGTGCAAGCATTATCAGCCGCATAAGGCCTATTATATTCATGAGCCGCATATGGTATAATGCCATGATTTATTTAATTTGCATGCATGCAAGCATCAGCTTGCATGCTTAATATAAGAGGCCTCATGCATTTGCATGGCCTTTAGTTTAATTCATGGCCGCATGCAACTTGCATGGCTTTTAGTTTAGTTGTTGGCCGCATGCATATGGCCTGTGCAAGCAAGCTTGCATGCTTATATGTTTAGTTAGTTGCTTGTTTATATATTTAATTGGCCTTGCATGCATAATTTTAATGCATGCATTCCATTATCAGCCGCATATGGCCCTTAGGCATTTGCATGGCCACGTGGGCCATTAAGCTTTGGTGAGCCGCATAGGCCTTTAATTAATGGCTTGGCCATTTTGTTTGCTTGGAACAATTGCATACTTGCAAATAGCTTTTGCTGGCCAACTCTTTTGTTAGCCGCATGGAAATTCATGGTTGGCCGCATGGGATTTATATGTTGTCCGCATGGGATTTAATCCGTAGAGCGTCACTCGTTGGGCTTGGGAGCAAGAGTTACTATCCTGTTTTTGATGCAGATGTCAAAAGGTCACCAAAAGACATAATACAGTGAATTATTTACTTTCACCAACACCAACGGCTCAATTGGCCATGAAGCTGAAGAGGCGAATGAAGGGAAGAGTAATTCTCTTATCTAAGGGAGCCTGGTAATATTGAATGATTGATCCAAAGAACAACAGAGAAATGAGCAGTATGAGGAGTTCAATGAACCGACTTGCAACATGAATGGCCATAATATAAGAGATGAGATTGTAAGATGGAGGAGACTGCACACAAGTTTCTATATAGTGGCAAGCAATGTAGCTTCCCTTGAAAGAGTGTTGCCGCAGGTTCAGGTGGTGGGGGTTAAGATAGTGTAAAGTAGGTTCTGAGCACTGTCCTAAAAAAGGATTAGGAGGCAATTAATAGTCTGAGAATAACCACCTGTTAATCCAATAAATTAAGTAGGTGACCGTGCAATTTTGCTCGGTTGCTGCGTAATTCGTTTAGTTGCTAATCTGCGCTAGATTGAGCGAGTTACGGAATAGATTAATATATCATTGGTTTGAGCATTGTGTGGTTTGTTAATGCATATGGGTTTTGAAAAGAACCAGTGTAACTCTAATAAATCAGCTGAGATGACAATTCAGGTAGGGATTCAAGTTAAGGAGTCTGTAGATATTTAGGTGAAGAAGTTGGTGCGTTTTGCTTTGGATTAGAATGGGGAGTTTTTAGGCTTTCCAGATTGGTTCCTACAGGATGAGGGTAGTAAGATGACATGATAAAGATGGAGGTTCTTGTTTCATGAGAAGGGTTGTCACCACTGGATGCGAAAGCAACTGACCACTGGGCACTGGGTGATGACTGATGAGAGAGAGAGAGAGAGAGAGAGAGAGCTTGGAGACAAATGCAAGGCGAATCAGAGACGAGGACAATGCCTTGAATGAGAATGGTACATGCACCAACATATTTTCATCTTTATGGTGATTAATCACAACTATCGAGGGGCATGGCAGTGACACTGAGATTTGAGTACCCACTAATCAAGAGCTAGAGGATGAAGACTGTAGAGAATAATAGTTGGATGATTTTATTGATGGACTACTTCACTACTTATAGGGAGTCTAGCTCCTCTACATATAACATATTCCGATGTGGGACTAAAAGTCCCTTATTGATTCTCAACACTCCCCCTCAAGATGGGCGATAGATATTGATCATCCCCATCTTGTTACATAGCTTTGACAGACTTAATGAACTAAGACCCTTAGTCAGACAGTCTGCAGCTTGTTCTTCTGAGCGGACATGGTCAATCTTCAGTATCCCCTGTTCCAGCTTCTCCTTGATGAAGAATCGATCAATCTCGATTTGCTTCGTTCTGTCATGCTGAACTGGATTGTTAGCTATACTTATTGCAGCTTGACTATCACTCAGAAGACGCAATGGTGCTCCCTTATCCAGCTGCAACTCTGTCAGTAATGCTTTCACCCACAGCAACTCTGACACTTCCAGAGCCATTGCTCTGTATTCTGCTTCAGCTGTCGACCGTGCTACCACTGACTGTTTCTTGCTTCTCCATGAGACCAGATTTCCTCCTACAAAAACACAGTATCCCGTGGTAGACCTTCTGTCGTCTATGCAGCTCGCCTAGTCTGCATCACAGTATCCCTCAACTTCTATGCGTCCATTTTTCTTGAACCATAGCCCCTTTCCCGGCGTTCCTTTCAGATATCTCAAGATCTGAAATACTGCTTCCATATGACCCTTTCTTGGATCATGCATGTAGCGACTCACTACACTCACCGCAAATGAGATATCAGGGCGAGTGTGCCCCAGATAAATCAATCTTCCTACAAGTCGTTGATATCTTTCACGATCAACTGGCTCTCCTGCTTCTGCTTCCAACTTGCACTTCTGGTCAATTGGAGTGACTGCTGCTTTGCATCCTAGCATCCCTGTCTCCTTCAGCAGATCTAGTGCGTATTTTCTCTGTGAGAGAACAATTCCTTGCTCGCCTTCACACACCTCGATACCTAGAAAGTACCTCATCGCTCCTAAATCCTTCACCTCAAACTCCTTCGCGAGTTTTGACTTCAGCTTAGTGATCTCGACTTCATCATCACCTGTGATCACTATATCATCCACATATACAACAAGTATAGTGATGTGGCCTTTTGCATGCTGGAGGAAGACCGTATGATCTGCATTTGTTTGACGGTATCCCATGCCTGTAACAGCCTTTCTGAATCTGTCAAACGAGGCTCGAGGAGATTGCTTGAGCCCGTATAGCGACTTCTTCAGTTTACACACCTTTCCTTGCGACGTCCTTCCGTTTGATTCCGTCGCGTAGCATCCTGGCGGGAGCTCCATGTATACTTCTTCTTGCAGGTCCCCATGAAGAAAGGCATTCTTCACATCCAGCTGGTACAGCTTCCATCCATAGTTCGCTGCAATGGAGACCAGAGTTCTCACGGTGCTCATTTTTGCTACTGGGACAAACGTCTCATCATAGTCTATGCCATATGACTGTGTGAATCCTTTTGCAACCAACCTCGCCTTGTATCGCTCGACCTTTCCTTCTGGCGTCTCTTTCACCGTGTACACCCATTTGCATCCCACAGCTTTCTTTCCTTTGGGTAATGGAACCAGCTCCCATGTCTTATTTTTCTCCAGTGTCCCAAGTTCTTCCATCATTGCAGCTTTCCACCTTGGATCTTTCTTTGCTTCCTGCCAACACTTGGGCAACGAAGTAGAGTCTAACGATGCAATGAAGGCTCGATAATTCGAAGAAATGTTAGAATAAGACAAGAAGTTGGCAATGTCATGTTCGTAATCATCAAAATGAGCAGGAGCCTTACCCGCATTGATGCGAGAAGATCTCCTTAAGGGAGCAATAGGTGGTGGAGAGATCATACCATCCGAGTCGGAGAGATCCGCATCAGAATTCGAGTGATTCAGTGCGGGGGCAACATCTTCAGGAGTTGGAGCAGGAGTAGACGAGGGACTTGGTACAGTAGGTACAGGGCACGGCATAGGCACAGTACTGGACTTCTGTTGTCTCCTTCTGTAGACTTGGAGCTCCTTTTCCCTTGTCTGTTGCTCCCCCTGCGTAACATATGTATCTTCTTCTTCTTCTTCATCTATATCTGAGTCACTGTGCTCTCCCCCTTTCGTCCAATTTTCTACAACCGGACACGGAGCCGATCCGACGACCACATTTGGGCTGATTATCTCCCCCTCACATCGAACACCACCTGTGTTAGATGTGTCACCAAATGCTGAACCTTCATCCGAACCATAGTATGGTTCGAGTTCTCTAAATGTAACGTCCATGCTGACAAACATCTTCCGCTCGACTGGACTCCAACAGGCATATCCCTTCTGAGTCGCCGTGTAACCGACAAAGACACATTTAACTGCTCTAGGATCCAGTTTGCCAACGCCAGACCTATTATCTTGGACAAAGCACACACATCCAAAAACTTTTGGTGGAACAGTGTATGTAGTTGCCCCAGTAAGCATCTCCAATGGTGTCTTCCAGTCCAATACTTGAGACGACATTCTGTTGATGAGATACGAGGCCGTCAAAATAGCCTGCCCCCATAAGTGCTTCGGGACATTCATAGCCAGCATCATCGTCCGTGCGACTTCCAGCAGGTGTCTGTTCTTTCGTTCAGCCACACCATTTTGTGCCGGAGTATAAGCACATGAAGTTTGATGTAGTATTCCATGGGTGGAAAAATACTCAGCAACCTGCTTATTAGTATACTCATTTCCATTGTCAGACCGGAAACACTTAATTTTAGCGCCATACTGTGTTTCCACCCGGCGATGAAAGTCCCGAAAAGCCGCAAGGACGTCACTTTTATTCTTCAGAAGGTAGACCCATGTCACGCGGGTATAACAGTCAATGAAGGTGACGAACCATCGAAAACTGTTAATTCCGGTTGTAGGACAAGGGCCCCATACGTCCGAATGTATCATGTCAAAAGCAGCTGAACTCCTATTCCCCGAGCTTATATACGAGCTTCTGGTATGTTTTCCCAACTCACAAGCATCACAAAATAACTTCTCTTTATCAGCCCTTTGATATAAGGACGGATACATTCGACTAAGAACTTGAAAAGAGGAATGACCGACACGCTGGTGGTGGAGTAGCAATTCGGCTTCAACACTACGACATGAAGCTTCTGGTGGTGCGGCTGCTACCAAGGATGCCAATGCGTTGTCCGGTCCAGTCCTATCTAAATACCACAGCCCCTTATGCCATGTGCCAGTCCCAAGTCGTCGTCCTGTCCCCTTCTCCTGAAAAGTCACCTTAGGAATGTCAAAGGAAACAGTACAGTTAAGATCAAGTATAATGGCACTAATGGATAAAAGATTGACAGAAAAAGATGGAGCATGTAAGACATTGGTTAGAGTGATGGAAGGGGTGCATGCGACAGTGCCTGTACCCACTACAGGTCTGGATGTACCATCAGCGGTCTGAATACTCTCCGGCAATGGTAGGTGAGTATATCCCTGAAACGCATCACGGGACCCCGTGACATGGCGAGATGCCCCAGAGTCCATAATCCATCCTGACTGATGGATAGAGGCAAGAGCACGTGCAGAATCATCGGTGCTGGTTTGGGCAAAGCAAGTGAGGTGATCTCCCGAGGATGAAGACGCCCCAGGACAGTCGACCGAACCCAGCTTTGTGCCTCGCAACTTCTCAAGGAACTCCCGCTCAAGCGGGGTTATTGCAGCCAGTTGATTCTCTCCCCCTTCCTCCGCCAGATTTGCTTTGTATCCGTCCCTTCTACCGGCATATCCTCCTCTACCACCACGCCGGCCTCCACGACCCCGTCCTCGATCAGTAGACTGATTGCGCAAGGGTTTTGGACAAAATCGGATGTAATGTCCGGATTCACCACAATTGTGACAAACACCACCCATAGAAGGAGGTTGATTGAAGGCAGCAAGGGCAGCCTTTTCAACCGCGGCTGGCTCCCCCGGGAGGAGCCCTTGTTGGGCATCAACTTCAGTCGAGCTTCTTCCTGTGTCATGACAGCTATAGCTTCTTCCAAGGTCGGGAGCGTGGGTTGGGAAAGGAGGATATTCCGTCGCTGCTCAAATACAGGGTGTAGTCCCTTCAGGAATTTCATCATACGCTGTCGGGAAATATAAGCTAGGAACGTCTGAAAGTACTTTGCGAAGGTTGGTTCGACTTGTGCATCTTCCATCCCAAGAGGATCATAATGATCCAGATCAGACCAATACTTCTTCAACAGGGCCGCGTACTCAGAGATGGTACGGTCGTCTTGGGCCACCCTATCGAGTTCATCTTGCAGTTGAAAGACTCGCATAGGGTTGCCGGAGCCGGAGTACATATCTTTGAGAGTCTGCCAGATATCAGCAGCAGCCTCCATAGCCTCGACATTGCCCGACACCTGGTCGGTTAAAGAGGCAGTCAACCACCCAGCCACGACGTTGTTGACAATCTCCCACACAGCAAACTCCTTGGTGGAGTGATCGGCTGGCGCCTTGGCTTGGCCAGTGACATAGCCAACCAAGCCACGTCCCTTCAGTGTCCGCATCGCCTGCCGCGACCACTTCAAGTAGTTGGAAGTTCCTTCCAACTTCGTCTCCAGTTTTTCCAGCTTCCCCATTTTGTAAGGCGACGGATCCACATCAGTATGGATCACACGTGGGGTTACCTCGGTTAATCTCTTGGATAAGATATCAACCAAGGCCTTCATCTCATGGGCCGTCAGTTTGCCACTGATCGAATCCATGGCGTCTTCAACTGTGAACTCAATTCGTCGTCTTCTTCGTCGTCGTCGGAGTCTGCAACTGACCCAACGTCGTCATCTTCGTCGTCGTCGTCGTCTTCGTCGTCGATGTCGTCTTCTTCAACGCCAGAGACTTTACTAATGCGCTACTAACTTGGCCAGCACCGGCGCGCGCATGTAAAGTGAACACGTCAGGATACCAGAGAAGACATGATCAGTCTCTGCAAAGATCCCGATATGAAGAAGGAATAACAAATAAAGCATTTGTTAGTTCCAAACGGCGTAAGCTCGGAACAGAGTTGGTGCAAATAAAGATTTGATAGCCGTCTCTATTCGAAATACGCCATTTTTTTTTTTTTGGCTAAAAGCTAGGGTTAGGGTTTGATGGGGCTGCGAGGTCTAGGGTTAGGGTTTCCATGGCAAAAAACAAGGGTTAGGGTTAGGGTTAGGGTTTGATGGGGTCGGGGGGGGGGCTGCGGTGGTCGGGCGGCGGGGGGGGGGGGGTCGGGAGGGGGGGGGGGGGCTGCTGTGGTCGAACGGCGGGGGGGGGGGGGGGGGGTCGGGAGGGGCTGCTGTGGTCGGGCGGTGGGGGGGGGGGGGGTCGGGAGGGGGGGTCGGCTGTGGGCGGCGGGTGGGGGTGGGGTCGGGAGGGGGGGGATTTTTTTTTTTTTTTTTTTTTTTTTTTTTTTTTTTTTTTTGTGGAGAGAGAGAGTTATGGCTCTGATACCATGTAGAGAATAATAGTTGGATGATTTTATTGATGGACTACTTCACTACTTATAGGGAGTCTAGCTCCTCTACATATAACATATTCCGATGTGGGACTAAAAGTCCCTTATTGATTCTCAACAAAGACTATTGTATCTTGGAGATCAGCAAGGTGATGACTTAGATGAGAATAGTTTATAAGACATGGCAGGATCAAATTCATCCAAGAAGCTTCAAGTAGACGATTTACAGCTTTAGCGCCGCTCTCTGATAGACACAGTTATATGGGGAAAGGATTATATCAGGGGAAAGGCAACAGTACATAAACAAGTTATCTAGGAGGCAAAAGGCAAAAGTACATGTACAAGTGATCTAGGAGGCAAGAAAACAACAAAATTTAACATGCAATATATTATACATTACTTGGTATAGGAAATGTGTCAACACTTCAGAGTTTAGATAAGTATAATGCCTCAAAACCACTGGAACTATGTAAATAGTCAGTATCTGTAATTTGATTACTTCTTCATTCCCCAATATCTTCCTAACATGATCACATTTTAAAGTACTCCATACCACTATTGGTAGCTGTGAGATCCCAATTACATCAGCTCAAGTGACTGAATTCCAAAGTTAGCATTCCATTTGTAAAATTTGTCTGCTCTTGATCTTTTAGATATCCTAAAAATTAAATACGCATCACAAATTGCTGGACACTGAAAGTCTCAACATGCAAGAAGGAAGCGAGACGGTATGAACTTTGATGCTAAAGCATGTTAAAAAACTGGTCTCGTCCTTTTTTAGCTTAAGGCTGAAGGGGTCCATCTGTTGCCGTTTCCCTTTAGACAACTTATGATAACTGAGATTTGCATTGCACTTGGACCATCCATTGAACCTATGATATATTCCTTTGACATTCCCATAATCTTCCCTCACGAGTTCATTGAGCATTTTTAAGGTAGAAGATAGAATTGAAACTCCCTTTACCTATAGGGGGTAGAATTTCCTTGGAGAACTAATTTGCATGCACTCTGCTACAACATGATTTTCAGCAAAGCATTATATGGGAAGCAGTTATGTAGAAGAAACTTGTGGCGAGGGTGTCAATTTGGCAAGTTGAGTTTCATGTAATTATGGCCTTAAAGGTTTGTAGTTTTTGCTCCTTTTTTTTTTGTTCGGGGTGATATCTTTCTTTCATGTGATATTTCAAACATGGCAGTGACAAAACTGTCTCTAATTAACAAATCTGACAGGCAAAACGAGTCTTAGAGGTCACAGATATATTATAGACGATTGGTTTAGGAAAACGTATCAGTTAGTCTAAAGATATCTATAGAAATTGTTATCTCCAGCGAGGAAACACGGTTATTAGTTTGTCTTTATTAGTTATGTTCTAAGTGCAAATTTTCAATCATTGCAAATCTGTAAGATATGAGTCATGAGCATGAAACTTTACATGAAAGAACTCATATAGAGTGTTTCTTTCAATAGTGATTATATACTGTTCTTTTTGCAGGAGTTGGCTGATTACATAGGTTTGCCATGTCGAATAGCTCAAGGATGCAAGTACTGTACATCATCACATCCTTCTTCTTGCCTTATCAAAGTTGTCGACTCAAAACAATCGCTAAGGTACATTTCCCTTTTCCATTGAGGCTCAGTTATCTTCAGATCAATCCTTACACCTCTTTGCTTTCATTCTGGAGCAGTGTACTATTACTCATATAACCGTCACCGAAGATAAAAATAAGAATTCAGGTGTTTCTGTTTAATGTTAGTCATGTAATTACTATTTCTCCCTGATAGTGAGCATTGTTCGCGAGACATGTTGTATACGAAAGTTTGCAAATAATGGTCACCATAGAGTTCGAGTAGATCGTTTAGGTCACCTCTCATCTAATTTCATACTTGTCCACTTAAGTTCGAGTAGATCGTTTAGGTGACCTCTCATCTAATTTCATACTTGTCCACTTAGAGAAGGAACAAGTTAATACTTATTCTCAGTACTCGAAATAGAACCAACATAGTCACCCATAAATTTACCATCACTGCTTCAATTGAGGAAGACCACAAAGAGGGCTAAAGAAAATTATTTATGATCGATTTCAAACTCAATGCAAGAAGTCTTCAAGACTGTCACATTAATTTTGTTTTAGGACACTGGCCCTCCTTATGTGATTAACATAAGGTAGTTCATCCTCTAATGTCTTTGTTCCCCATATATCAGTATCCAGATGTCTCTTCTAGGTTTGGATCTGGGAAGTTGTGTATCTCAGCTGGTTTTAAGTTTTAACTTTATTGTGGTCGTCTTTCAAGTAGTTCCTTAGGCAAAGACAATTAAGGGAGACAATTTTCTTTATAAAAAAAACAATGAAATGACAAGATTGCCAAGCAGAAGCATCAGAACTGTTGATGAAGTTGAAGGGAACACCAGATAGTAAAGTTGCAACAGTCACCAGCTTGTACTTGTAGAATTTGAACAAAAAAAAGACCCTGCGGCAATGTCTTCATTCATGAGAATGTAGAAAACTACTTTTATGCCCGAGTTGGAAAAGGTTTCTACCACATTCGACAATCCGAGGTGGTACGGATCTCAAAATGTGAGCCGAGAAACAATAAGAAACCACTAAATCTTTGGCTACCAATACTGGGTTTTTGATTGTTTCTCATGGCTAAATATTTAGCTTCTTAAAGCAGTCTCAAAAGCCGTATGGTAATATCATATCAAAAAAGGTTTGAAAAGCTAGTTCAATTTTGGGTCAGCTATGGAGAGCACGTGGGAGGCTGCATTCAAAAGTTGCTTATGCTGCTGTTTTTTGAAAAGCAGCAGTAATGCCCAAAAAGGCCCAAATCATGCAGTCTTAAGCATAGGAGTCATCCCCTAAGTGCCATTCAAATCAACAAACATACCTTAGAAATACTTTAGGACTGAGAAAAGCAATGCTCTGATATCATCTTAGTCTTCTGACACTTCCCCAATATGCAATGCAGTAAAAAATCGTCAACAGATCCACTTCCTTCGACACATATTCCTTTTTATTTTTTCGCTTGCTTTTATTACCATCCAAAATTATGCCTCCAGAACTTCAGCACGTACTAACATATATCATTGCAGCCATTTCCAAGTCATGGACGGCTATTCTTATCACATTCTATTTTGGTGTTTTTTCCCCCTTGGAGATTGCTCCATATATTTAGTCAGAACCTGGCCTATCAATCTTCCTAACTAGGTGAAGTTCCACTACTTTCTTTGATTGAGGCTAGAACTAGGTGTAGGCCTAAACGAACTTGGATTGAGGCTGAAAAAAGGATATGGTTTGTGTCAGTGTTACAGAGGACATGACCCTTAGAATAGCTGAATGGAAGAAAAGGATTCGAAAAGCCGACCCCAAACATTTGGGATGCAGGCTTTGTTGTAATTGCTATTGATTTAATTGCTTCTATTATCTGATTTATATTTAAGTTTTGATGTCACCCATGTCTTCTGCTTATTAAGATTCTACCACATGTATGCTATAATAAACTATGCTGTTATAGAAGCCCTTCGGGGTGCAAATATGTTTCTTTTATTTCTGGAGAAGCCAAAAACATGTTGTCGTTCTTGTAGCATATCCATGTGTTCTGTCACTCAGTTATCCCTTTGTTTTTGTCATCATGATCCTGTTTTTTCTCTACTAACAAAAAGATCATTCTTCTTTTAGTTTTTCGTCTAATTTGTGATTTAAACATTAATGCAGAGAATATGTAGTGGATTTGATAGGTGATCCAGGAAGTGTCCATGGTCCAGATTCGTCCATCAATGGACACTTGCTCTCATCTGTGCCTTCACCCTTCCAAGCAGCTCATCTAATAGGTTGCCAAAGTTCTTACATGACTGACTCTTCATGGGTCCAGATGTTGGTAGAAGGGCACTCCGGTGCTCTTCTTGCAAATAATCGATTTCGAGGTAATGGTCATTCCAAATTTTAGATTGGTTTTAGTAACACTTGGTTTTATGGGGGGTTATTAAATGGAGATATATCAGTAGCCTTTCTTCTTTTTCTTGGAAATCGAGGAATTCAACACTCCCCATGCCCCCTCCAGCACCCCCACGCCTCTTCCCACTAAAAAAGGAAAGTAAAAGAGGAAGCTCAACAGCCCCAATCCCAGTCCCTTTTCAGGTATTGGATCTGAGAATTTGTTTTCACAATGTAACCACTCAGCTATGCCCCTCTGTGTTCAACTTTTTAATTTTGTCTTGCACTTAGTATAGACCATAGTTTGCAGTATCGGCCGATATCGATACGGTTTGGCATGTCCATACCGACTGATATCCAATACTGACTGATACTGACCAATACCAACATTAGAGGTCTCTTTTCCAGTCAATTTGACAAAGAAAATTGAACGAAAAATGCCAATTAGCAAGGGTGTAAAAGCATAGTAAGATTGTAAAAGCATGTAAGAAGAAAACCTATGTATGACATGTAAACCAATCGGCAAGGGTGATTACTATTTCATCAATTTCAGAACTACTAAGAAACAACATAGGAAATGCTTAAAATTATGCATAAATGTATAAAACATTTTTAATAAAATGTTAATAATTATTTGCTTTACGATAACAAAAACTTTGATACTCCGATCCAAAACTGCCGATATTGTCGATACTGCCGATTCTTATACTCATAGGATGGATCCGATACCGATTCCGATACTACAAACCTTGGTATAGACTATAATCCCACAGCTGGCTCCACAAGTTTGAAATATGGGACCTTTCTTTTCCAAGGAAAGCCGTCTTACAAGCCCCCACTCCCTTTTGTGTTATTAGTTGCTTAGTGATTTTTTTCTTGCTTTCATTTATAACGTTGAAATGTTAATATCTTCATTTCATTAGTGTCTGCATTTGTCGTTAGTGAGGTGTGCATCTAGAAGTTCACTAAGTAACCTTTGTTTCCCATTAGTGAGGTCTTCATCTAGTTTGTCTGTATTTTATAAAGTACAAAACAAACTGCTCATCTGAATGGTTGTTCATATTTCCAATTTGTGTTGCTTAACTATAAATGCTACTACTCGTCATGTTGGGTGGAATTTGAGGCCACATGCATTACTGAATGTATAGAATGGTCTTTAAGTTCTTATCTTTGTTGGAATATACATATATAACTCTCAACCCTCACCACTAATCTAGAGCTTTGGTGTTGTTGCGGGGACTTTAACATGGCATCAGAGCAACCCGGTTTCAATCCCTCTTGTGCACATTTAAGCGGGTTTTAGAAAGTAATTATACTGTTGAGGTATCCTGCTCTGTCCAAATTGGGCCTTATGTTAGAATATAAACATATAACCCTCACCAATATTCTAGAGTATGGTGTTTGGGGGGGGGGGGGGGGGGGGGGGGGGGGGGGGGGGGGGGGGGGGGGGGGGGGGGGGGGGGGGGGGGGGGGGGTATTATTGATGTTGCTTTGTTCTATAATTGTCAGTATGGTAGATAATATTTACATGCTTATAGTAGAGTTTGTTATGATGCTTCTTTTGGTTGTTATATAAGCATGACTTGTGCAGGAACAGACAAGTCAACTGCTATATATTACAATACATCTAGAACAAGTTTTCTCTCTGTGCTAAATTTAGTAGGCAGTCTGAATGATGCTGACTTCATATTTTTCGGATAAAAGCTTAGTTGTTGTCTCATAGACTTGTATCTGAATGTACATAAAAGAATGCTTCACATCACACTTACCAAATATCTTATCTAATGATTATCTGTTGCTGTTGCAGGAAACAACCTGCATGGAAATCCTAAAGTTATTGGGGGTAATGATTTTGATCGAAGTCAATCCACGAAGAAGTGGAATGATCCATCAGACATACAAGTATCCAGACAATTGAAATCGAAGGGGACTTGTGAAAAATGCGAGGATAGGAGTTCTACAATTTCCACTTTACCAAAATATTTGAGTCTTGAGCCCTCTCTTGCCATGGATTGGCTTGAGATTTCGTGGGATGACCTGCAAATCATGGAACGTATTGGTGCTGGTACTTGTTTGTTCTGGAAACTTAGTTGCTGATGCATCCATTATTTTTGCACGAAAGCCCTTTTATTAGAAGCTTTATTGGTAGTTTATTATTCACTAAGACCTTGTATTACAATTCACTTGCAGTTTTTTCTCTTTCTCTTTGGTAGGTTCATTTGGGACTGTATATCATGCAGAATGGCATCACTCTGTGAGTACTCTATGCCCTATCAAAGTTGTATGATAGTTTCTAATTGTTAAATTTTTTGCTGCTGCATTTGACTTGTGCTCCTAAAGGTTAATATTTCGGACCAAAACTTTATCTTTCTGATAACTGGTCTTGAATGTAGAAAATGCATTTATTGTTTCCAACTAATCAAAAGGGATCCTGCCATTTTGTCATGTATGCTATACAGTACACATCATGGAACACAAGAACACTCATCAAAATTATATTTTGCAGCAAGGTTATGTTCCATTCAAAAGAGAGCCCAGAACCCTAGTATTTAAAGAACAGAACTTTTCTAACTGGCAATTAGATGTTAGGAAATTAAGATTTATACAAAAGTTTCTAATATAGACCAGACAGATGACTGAAGAACACTTATTTCGCGTGTTCTTGTACTTCTTGTATGCTAGCAATGAGAAAAACGGGCAACACAAGTAAAGAAAAAGAAGAAGAATGTTCTTCAATCCAGGAGTAACTGCTCGTATTAGAAAAAAATTCCACTTCAGGTCTTCAACAAGTGTGCTCTGGAAAAGCAACCCCCCTTTTGGGTATGCTGGCGAATTGGCCATGAGGCACTGCATAGCTATATGAGATTCCTGCCTAGAACACCTCAAGCCACCTAATTCTGCTTTTGCTGCCTTATTCTGTCTCAAATTTGAAGTCAACAATGTATTAATGTTAATGGAGAAACTACCCAGGACTAAACATAACCACATACGAAATAAAGTAGGAAAGAGAGAAAATCAGATCCCTGATATTAACTTCTTTCTCTTGCTCTCCAGACCGACTCCTCTTCTATCTTCTTCTGCCCTAATTTTGTTGACAAGAGAGAGCTACCGGTGGCTCCAACAATAATTCAACTTCTATCTAGGTATTAAAATAATGAATATCATTAAAAAGACATAATACATTGCAACAACGAACAAAATCTAAAAGATTACAACCCTACCAGGTCTCACCACAATACAAAGTCCAGTCATAAACTACAATTTTATCTTATCTTACCTACTGCACTCCCCAAAATGTAGTCATCAGTTCCCCGCCTTGCTTCCTTGAGGCCCTGCCTAGGCCTTCTGAGGTTTTGCTGCGTTAACTCCTCATTTATCATGAAAAACAAGTGGGATGTTCATCTTATTTCCTCACGGACTACATTTATACCAAATATACTCTAAATAATTTCTGAGCCATGAAAAGTACATAGTAGCTATTAGAGATGTAAATAAATACGAATAATCGGACCCGAATCTGGATCATTCTCTGATTTTTAACAAATCCGGATATCTGTTATCTGTCCATTTGATATATCAATACGGACATGGTTTTGGTCTTTCGTATCCGAATGATATCCGAATAGTATCAGAGATTCAGAACCCTTAAGACCCTTATTATATGTGAATTAAATAATTTGCAACTCCTTAGTATTTTCTAGGAATATATAATCTGTATAAGAATCTGTATACAATTCAGTCATAAATTACATTGGCTTAGATATCAGAATGATATGTGTATCCTTGGTTTTATCCTCTATAGTAAAGAACAATCAAAGTCTTTGTCCCAAATGTTTTTAGCTTGGCTATTTGAATTCTCTTCTTCCATTTAGCTCTGTTAAGGGCTATGTCCTCTGTAACATCAGCAACAACCACATCTTTCTTTACAACTTCAATCCAAGTTTTGTCCCACCTCATGTTCTAGTTGCTCCTTAACTTATATTTTCGCCTTCCTAACCGGTACATCTATGATGCACATGCCCAGTCCCCTGACACATTTTCCTCTCATCTGATCCTCAATACAGGCATTTCTTATCCTATATTTTAGAGAGTTGCTACTCATCCGTCTTGGCATTATCATATCTTCATTTTTCTCGACATTTTTTTTACTGCCCAACCCATCTGCTACAAGAAAACAGATACAAATATGCTAGGGCCTATATCCTATATGTATCCTCTCCATCCATATTGCTAGTAGCTATCCATGTTTCAAAGACATACACGACACTAGCTATCCATGTTTCAAAGACATACACGACACTACACAATGTTGACACGAACATGGCTGTTCCCATGGTCGTATCATATTTTGCCTGTTGTGTTCGATGCGAATCCAACGCGGCACCAAGTTTTTAAGTGGCCATGCTTCCTTGGTAGCTATTAATACCGTTTCATTAATGTAACTTGTTGCATCTCGGTCTTTTGGTCTAATGTTCCTTCTATGTTTACTTAGGGTTTGAATCAAATTGTTAACTAGAAGGTTACATGCAGGATGTTGCAGTGAAAGTTCTTGCTGATCAAGATTTTCATGAAGATCAATTGAAGGAGTTTCTAAGGGAGGTGTGTTTTCTTATGTTATTATTTTTTGAGTTGCTGTATGCACAATTGCTGATGCATGGATTTTTAGCTACTGGATGAGCTATATGCAGGGAAATGCATTTAAGCGTGGTTTCCGTTTATAATTATCATAGTTACCCTTATAGACTCTTTATACTACTTAATGGACCTTTTGATGGATGTATGAGATTAATTTGGGGGATGTGGTAGGTTTAGGTACCTACCTACTCGCTTCATATGGGAAAGTCACTGATAGTATAAGAAACTTGGCACCATCTTGAGAGTTTAGAGGCGAATGAAGTGGAATGGAATAGTAGTATTAGGCCCGAGGCCAGGTATATATAGCCCATGGTTGGTGGCAGTCTCACCGTCGACCAATGTGGGACTATTATACAATGGTACACTCGCATACTCCCACTGCCCTACTATGTACAATGGTACTCTCATACCCCACCCCCCTTTCAAACTCGCGATGGTAGAACAAGATTAGTTTGATTAGAGGAAATGCAAAAGAAAGCAACTACAATCAACTTACAACAATCAACTAACACTCCCAAACTCACAAGGACCAACCAACAAGAGTTTGCCCAGAAGTGTTGCTGAACTGTTTGTGCTGAAGAAGTCTCTATCTGCATCTGAGAAGTAACATGCGACAGTGAAATGGTCCCAAGGAGATACTATTGTCTAACATAGTGATGATCAACCTCAATGTGTTCCATCCTCTCGTGAAACACAGGGTTGCCAACAATTTGAACAACACTAGTGTTGTCACAATGCATTGTAGTAGGACCAAAAACGGTAAGGCCCATATATAACGAGCCAATGAAGCCAAGTGATCTCAACAATAGTAGTGTCCATATTCCGATACTCGACCTCAACACTAGATCTAGAAACCACATCCTGCTACTTTGGTTTTTCAGGAAATAGAGAACACAGAACCCAGTAGTAGATCTTCGACAAGTAACATATGAGGAGACTGCCAACTTTTTATAAGGCACAGTGAATTAATTTGCGCATTTCATAAATGGTATGCTGGCATTGAATTTTGGCTATCCTTGGAACCTTCTGAACATAGTTGCATACTTCATAGTTCATAACTTTTGATGGGGGAAAGCTGAAGTAATGGGAAAGCTGAGTGATCACTGATGGTGATGGGGGTTCAATTTATGGTCACGTCAGCTGTTTTCCTACAATGGATTTCATTCTTGATGTCTTTTTTTTGTATTTATGCCAATTTCGATTACAATTTGATTAGGTGTATTCAGTGATATGTTTTTTTATATTCAGAAGAGCCGAACCACTAAGCACCGTGCCATCCTGCTACAACCTGATTACTGCCACAACAGCTTAGAGAATAGTCAAGTGTGAGATCCAAACATGTTTTCCAAATTGCATCATCATATAGGAAAAATTGTATTGTGATTGTTTTGATGACTATTAGGACATAGGAATAGTTTGGAAAGTAATGAATCACTATCGAGTCTTATTCCAAGTTGACACAATAATATGTACTCAAGAGTCTTGTCCATTTCAAACTTGTCTATCAAATAATATTTTTGTTTGTGCAAATATTATCAAACCTTTAATCTATGTGATTCTCTTAATTATCTTCTTTATTTATATTTAATGAACATCAAGATGGAGATGTCTGGGAATCTTGGTTTATGCAGATATTGAACAATTTAGAGTAAATACTACATGCATGTGAGCAAAATTAATCGGTACCTTTGGCTCACTAGCATAGCCTAATTGGGGGAGAAACAATATAGAACTTATAAATTTCTAAAGTTTGTGCATCTTTTGCTTATGTATTTGCGGAATTCATCATACTATTATGTTCGAAGCGACTTGGTGTCAAGAAATTAACAGTATCTTTTGTAACTCCATGCTCTATGCACATATTATCTTTGGTTATTGGATCATGAATAAGATAAAGAGCCACTGCTTGTTAACTTATGATCACTGGGCATGTTGCCTCTTCTAATTTCTCACACATCTGCTTGATTGTGGATTTGCGATTTCTGAAATTTGAATGCCAGTCCTTTTACGGGCCTCCTTTTGCTGACCTTCTCTGTTGCCTCCTTTCATGTACTTGCCCGCTTATTGTGGACGATGAATATCCTTCATACATCACCTTATGAGTTTGTTCTTTGATCCATTCCCCTCAAGTTTTAATAGATTCTTATTTGCTTCTCTTTGATATATTTTCCTGTTTGCCCACTTACATTACCAGTTTCAAAGGCATAGTGGGTAGTCCATCTCAGTTGTGGTAGGCTGTCAGCGACAAGCTTCAGGCCGGCCTTTGCACTTATTTGTATCTTCTTAACTCTTATGACCAATGATTATCTTGGACTGTATAGGATGGACCTTAATTTGTGGCTTTCTTTAGGAGTATGGCATTGACAAGCATTATATATTTGCATCCATGGTCAAAGTATCATGTGTCTGTGCTCGTACTGAATGCTGTTTTGGAGCACGAAATTCACCATCTTTTGATAAGATCAGTATGGGAATATTTCTTGTAATGACATGGCTTAAAAGTTCAAATACATGGTCTCTCTAGGTTTTGGAGGATTCTTTCAGCTTGTTTGTCGAAGTAGTCAATATTTATGCCTATGGTTTACGTATGCATTCAAGTTTCCTTTGGTTTCTTCTTTCATTATTTACTCTATTATAGCTCTTAGTAGTGCGCAGCAATTTCTAAGGTCCCGTTGATCTGTTGTATGCCAACGATATTATCATTACCAGAAGATTTTTATTGGTAGTAAAAAGATCATTTCAAAACTGGTCTGGGGCAGATCCTTGACATATTTTTGTTCTTGAGGTTGCATTTTCCTTGGAGGCTAGTGATCTCATAATAAATACAAACTACTCTCCTGGTCTGATAGTTGGCATAGTCTCATTCTGTGTTCTATGCCTGAACCGAAATGGTCCAGTTGTCCACCTATTGACCTATTTGTACAGCAAATGCTACCCTGATTAACTATTTATTATGATTGTATCATTTTCTTTGCAACTGAAAAATCAACCTCTCCTTCACGGCTTTGGTTAAAACTTGCAGTACTAGTGAACCTGGTATGCTAGATGTTGAAATGCTTGTATGTTGATCAATCATTTCATTATGAGGGGTTCATCAAAAAGGTTGTAAGCTATGTCCAGTTTACATAATGGTATTCTAATCCATATCTAGTTTAGACTTTACCACATCGACTAAATAAATTCTAGCATGGATTCTCTTTAGTCTTGTCAATGGCTTAATTTCACATTGTTCCTTGAACAATTGAAGGTATCCATTATGAAACGCGTTCGTCATCCAAATGTTGTCCTGTTCATGGGTGCAGTTACAGAACGACCACATCTTTCAATAGTGACTGAATATCTGCCAAGGTAATTTACTTTTAACTTAAAGAAGAGAAGGTAAAAGAGATTTTACCATCTTTTTTCCAATTTTGTTTGTTCTATGTCTGATACAGAGGAAGCCTTTATCGCCTCATAAATCGAGCAGCTTCAGGTGAAATTTTGGACAAGAGACGGAGATTGCGTATGGCGTTGGATGTAGTATGTACACTAAATATTATGTTGATTATTATTTGTCTTATGAAGAACCATATTTCTTTTAGTGAAGTGCATAATGTTCCAAAATGCAGGCGAAAGGTATCAATTATCTTCATTGTCTTAACCCTCCGATTGTTCATTGGGACCTTAAATCTCCAAACTTGTTGGTAGATAAGAATTGGTCGGTGAAGGTAAGACGTTGTGAGAAATCGGTTGTTTATGAATTATTGTATTTCTCAATCATGTATATGAATATTGTATTTGACACATGTTCATAGGTTTGTGACTTCGGGCTTTCCAGATTCAAGGCCAACACTTTCATATCGGCAAAATCTGTTGCTGGAACAGTAAGCATTTAGATCTTTATACTAAAATTATTTACTTTGAACTGATGACACCAGATCATATGGGAACAGAAGGAAGAAAGAAGAGGGCAATAAGAACATACAAGTCTCCCTTAAAGGAATCCACCTCAAGGGAACTCAAAGAAAGGAAGAATTCTACTTCAACAACAATAACTTAATTTTATTTCGTTCACTAAGTTGTCATGACAAATGGTTACAATTATAAAGCCTTAGATCCATGCATTTAAGTTATGCAACTCTTCTCCTCCCTAGAGTAAATCCCTAGAATAAATGACAAGAACCATTGCACATAATAATTCAAAATTAACTCCAATGAAAGTCTCATAACACCAATTAGTTAGTAACACTCCAAATGAATATGAAGCACCAAATGGTGGTGATCCAAAAGCTTTTCAATATCAGCTTTCCAGAATGCTTCATCCAGAAGGTTCCCATGTTAACTGATATCACTGATATCTCAGATAAAGGCTAGAAAATCACTGATATCTCAGATAATATATAATATTGAGAACTATGTGAGTTAATAGATCACTTCCACTAGTTTACCTATGCATTCCTTGTTAAACAGGTCAAGCCAAGTAATTTATTTATGCTCTTTCACTTGTATGAAATGAAGATGACTGGGTTTGAGGGAGTCTCTTATTATTCCTTGTTGTAGATTTCACACATACAAATACGTTTGCTATTTCATGGAAGAGTAAAATTAAGTATAAAAAGGGCGTCCCGTTGCCATGAGGCACCTGCTTATGTAGGGTCTGGGGAGGGTCGAGATGTACACCCCCCCCCCCCCCCCCCCCCCCCCCAAAAAAAAAAAAAAAAAAAGTAAAAAATAAGTGGAACATGAAGAAAAACAATATTTTTGCAGAACTTGTTTAGTTTGTGATTATGGAGTGATTTGCATGTAAACTTGCATTCATGAGAATACTCCCCCTTTAACTATAATATACCAGCTAAATTGTGATGCAAAAGATACTTACTGCGAGTATCTTCATATGTAATGAACTATTTACTTTTCTCACAAAAACAAAGAAAAAGGCACTTTTCAGTGCAAGTCGCCATCTCGATTCCTCCTCATATTCATCATGTGTCCCCTTGTGCTTTACTGGAGCATGGATCCGAGAAATCATTTTGTGCAACCAACTTTATGTTAAGGATCCCTCGCGTCCGATCCGATCTCTATGGAGTGTTGGGCATTTCCTGCCAGTATGCAATAGCATTTGATTTGTTCCTTCCTAACAGTCGCTCACTGGGATCTTTTTGGGAACACTTTCTTGTTCATTTTGTTCAACTGTCTTTCCTTAAAACAACCTTCTTCCATACTGAGTAGTAAACTTAGTATTGCTTGAATTGAAATTTGAGTTGTTATCACTGTGTAATCCTTTTTGTTTACACTAGCATCTTGGTTTACTTATCTGCTGGTGCCCACAAAGCTTATTTGCATTAGTAAGTTGGGGTCGGAAATTTTAAAAACTTTTGAGTTGCCATATGTGTGTTATTAATCTCTTCTTACATGTGGTTGGTGAATCTCGTTTATTAGGCTTTTAACATTTGTGAAATGATGCATTTATATTATATCTCTTGTAATATTATATGCTAAATCATGTACCCTTCATTTAGCTTTTATCATCTTTTTGTCCTGCAAGTTGGCCGTCTCATGAATTTTATAAGGAGAATTAAGTGTTCATCTATGGTTTTAGTATCTTACGATACACGATTCATATCTTATGCTACAGTAAGATATAACCATTTCGTGACGTATTGGTTGGTCCGATGCGATACATATAGGATGATAGATAGTATCGGTTTTTTTACTTGGGTCGTGTAATGTATACTTAAGAACCTAGATTTTGGAACTAGATAAGACTTGTAAAGATGAAACTGATAAAAGATTATGAGAAAATTTATGTTAAATCATGTTCCTTATTTTTGAAGTATAGAGCTAAACTCTTATATTTACTGTATCATACTATACACGATATGACACGCGATACACGATAGGATACACAAATCAATCGATATATGATACGATATACGAGTTGATAACCTAGGTGTTGATACTTATTTCAGCCTGAATGGATGGCTCCAGAATTTCTTCGGGGAGAGCCAACAAATGAGAAGTCTGATGTATACAGCTTCGGCGTGATTTTATGGGAGCTTCTAACCATGCAGCAGCCCTGGAGTGGGCTTTCCCCTGCACAGGTATTTAATTAAACTTGTATTGATGAGTAATTTATATACCTATAAGAAATTTGAGCTCATGACCTTGAAAAGGAATGGAATCCCTCTTACTTGTATAAGAGCTGCAGTTATACATTCTGTAAGGTTGTAGAAATGCAGACTTATGATTAACTTAATAAGCTGGTCCGGAAACCCAACTTCAACAAGAATCTGTTTCTTTAGCTGGTAGAGGTTTTTGGTCCCGAAGTGCAAGAACATAACTTGTTCTCATGGTTGTTATTTAATTAGTTGAATAGTGTATGTGAAAAATAGTTGTTATATTGTTATCTCATTTGGGCCTGAAAATTGAGGTTAATTTTAAGAAGACCAGTTCAAACAATACAGACAGTTTCAAATTGCAACATGAAATTATTTTCTGGATAGTAACATAGCAACTTTTCAGGTAGTTGGGGCAGTTGCTTTTCAGAACAGAAGGCTCGCAATTCCTCAGAATACTTGTCCTTTGTTAGCTGCACTTATTGAAGCTTGCTGGGCCGAGTAAGTACTCTTCTCCTCTATGTGAACAATTTTTTCCGTGTGTTAACGTTTAAGGTTTTGCAATGATCACTGTACAATGTTTTCTAATTTTTGACCCAAGAAAGTGATCGTATATTTTCCTCGCTGCCTGGGTGAGTTTAACGGACATGTTTTATGTCACCCTGGCCTGAGAAAACCTATCCCTAACAAAACCGAACATTTTGTTTCGTTTCCTACTACAGGTGTACCTTTGCTACTAATATCTGTTAATTGGTATTGTGCTAATAGAACCATACGTGGATCATGTTTTAGTTTGGGTGTTCACTGTTCGTCATTGTTACAACTAAAATAGATGTCTCTAAAATGTTTGGGTGTCTGCTTCCAGGTTGAGTATATATTTCAGAAAAAAATAAATCACTGGAATATTGTCCGAGGGTAGAAAAAGAAAAAGAGAACATATTGCATGTTTTTCCCTTTCTGCATTTTCCATGTTTTTGGCCACAAACATTCCAAAAAAGTGTGGTGATATTTAATGTCTAAGTTCGGGAAATAGAGGGGGAAATAAACTCTAGAGTGCTTTCAAGACATCTATAATATGTACCTCGCAGTGGGAGATGGCTAATGTGCAACGACAACAACAACAAAGCCTTTATCCCAGACTTTTGGGGTTGCCTATTGAATACATTTCTTTCATTCATCTCTGTTGAGATCCTAACTTGACAAAAATACTTGTCATTGTACTGGTCTGGTGGGAACTATGTGACACCCCTCAACTTAGGGATCCCCGACGTGTGTTTTCTAAGGATTCACTTCATAGAGATATTGCTAATGTCTATCGCAATTGATGATGATGTTATTGATTCATTCCCTGATCAATACACAATTTCTTTTTGTTCTTATTTTCATAAGCTTTGGTCTTGAATTTATTTGCAGTTCAGTTCAGTTCAGTTCGTCACATAACATTTTGTGGGTGTTGTGCAGTGATCCTAAACAGAGGCCTTCATTTTCAAGTATTGTCGATTCACTGAAGAAAATGCTGAAGTCGCCGCTGCCACCACTGGTGCAGACGGTCAGCTGATGAAGTATTGCAACCTTCTGTTGCCTGGTTTTTGAAGTTCATTTAGCCTCGAACTCAAATAAGTTGACATTTCCGTCTGTGGTCTTCTTAATCACAATTCCCTGTAATATAGACAACAGTTTCTCAAGGCAAAATCAAGATATATTCATGAATCTGCAACTTTGTGGGTGTAGAGTGTAATATATCCTCCTCTTTATCATACCCGATAACAATAAAAATAAAAATAAAAATAAATGCGCTTTCGTGATATCTAAAATTATTGCTATGTTGAAAGGCTACCTGCTACTGGTTCTCTCTCGTGTTCATCTGCTTCTTTAGGGAAACATAATTGTCTTAAATTTTGTTGGTGGGTATATATTTGGAACAAACACAGATTGGTTATAGTATAAATCTTTTGAGAGTTGGATCTGCTGAATCCGAGTTGCTGCTCGTTTATTTGCAATAAGAAGTCTGACTGCTTTGAACTCTCTTGTTCATCTTTAAGTCTCAGATTATTAATGCTGTGCGGTGGGTGGTTCACTATGTGGTCGCTACCATTTAGAGTTGGGTTTATAATTGTAATAAAATATAGGAGTCACCAGTGTTGTAAGTTTCTATAAAAAATTATAAAGTATAGGAGTGGTTCCTATAATTAGTTTTAAATTAGTAGTTTTTGTAATAAATGTAAAATATAGAGGTAGTTAACGCAATTTGTAATTTGTCCAAGAGAGGGCCACTGCACACTGAAAGCTGAACCGTTGACCAAGTATGGGAAGTCGGTCCGAATTTGATGAGTCGAATAAAACTCGTATTATAGACGAATTTTTTTGTATCTTTCATATACGTATAATATTTGCGTACTTTTAATTTTTTTGAATTAGTACGTAAATTTTAAGCATGCGAAGTTTTAAATGTGTTCCATACAAATTATTGAAATATTTGGTACAAAAAATGTGGTGGGAACCTGTATAATTAACCAAATTTGACAATATATTTAAGAATGTGAAGTTTCTAACCTTAATATTACTATTTTTTTAATATTTGACCGAATTTTTTAACGTATTTTAGTTGTACGGAGTCGATTTATAAGAATTTTTCCTGTTTGTCGAATTGCTAACAAGGGTCCGGCCCACATTACAAGTCCGGCCCTTGCTTCCCACCTATGGCTCCCGGAATTCACTTTGAGCAGATGCAACCATTATTTCAAGAGTCGAAATGAAACAATCACAAAACCATTCAAATTAAAAAAAAAAAAAGACAAAAGAACGAGGTGTCATCAAGGCCACATAAAACCCTTTTTTTTTTTTTTAGGAAAATGACTATAATGAGCATCCAACCTTGGGACCTCTTACTAGGGGTGAGCATTATTCGGATTTGAACCGAAAACCGAACCGAATAAGAGATTCGGTTCGGTTTTAAAAAAAATCGGTTCGGTTTCGGTTTTGAAAATACTAAATTTTCTTATTCGGTTCCGGTTTCGGGTTTCGGTCCAACACCGAAAACCGAATAATTTTTTTTAGTTTATATATATATATATATATATATATATATATATATATATATATATATATATATATAGGTAGATTTAGTTATTATATATATTAACAAAAATAATACAAATAAACCCAAAAACCGAATAAACCGAAAACCGAACCGATTTAATTCCATTCGGTTCGGTTATTAACCAATTCGGTTCGGTTTCGGTTTTGCTTATTCGGTTTCGGTCCAATTCGATTTTCGATTATTCGGTTCGGTCGGAACCGAATAAACAGAATAATCACCCCTACCTCTTACTAGTATAACCAATTCCTTAAATCTTTCTCAGCAAAAACAGAGAGCATGTTAAATAAGACCAAGTCAAACACTGATTTTATTGTTGGAATCACATACATAATGCAGAAAATAACAACAAAATATAACATATGTTTTGTTGGTGTTAAAGAACATAAATGGACATATAATGCAAGTAGAGAAGCTGTTCGCCTGATGTTAAGTTCAAGCTTCTCCTATGGTAGAATAACCGATAACCTTGTTAGTTTCAGATAAAATTATTTGATAAATCTATTCCAAAACAATACACTGTTATTTGGTATTCATGCAATTGTTTATCAAGCATCGGAGCAAAACGTATGCAGATCACGATGAGTTGATGTCAGAGAGCCCATGCCTTCATAACCAACCTGAACATGACTAGATACTATCATGCTATGGCGAGGCCACGCATTTTTCTGATTGTATGGGAAATAATAATACAAACCATGGAAGTTAATGTACCGATCTTTCAATACATTCAAGAAGGCCAAAAGAACAAAGACCGGTAGAGTTTAAAACGGTAATTCAATACATTCTCGGAATAAAATTTTGACCATGATCATGATGTCCAAATACATCGAAGGAGAGATCTGAATGGAATGCAGAAGTGGCAGAATGCAATAGTCTTAAACTATTCGCTCCAATTCTTTTGCGTAGTTCAACGTCTGATTTATTAGCTGCAGTGAAGGTATTTCCTTGCATGGTTGAGATTCCTTTGCCTTCTGAAAGTAAACACTCCCATTCTTGATCTCCCACTCCGGGTGCTCCTGCAATGGTTCACAAAAGGAACTCAACTCTTGATTAAGACTGCTAATACTGCCAATCAGTCTCACATGGATTTGAAAGTAAGTTCAAATTTTTGGACGTCAAAAGTGTACGTAATAATATGATTATGAATCACAATCATAGGATTGAAAATATTTAAGTTGGTGGCCGTCAAAACAAGCAGCAGTAAACGGGCTTGCCATAAAGCCTATAAAGTAGTCGAGTGACAAACCCTACTACTGATCATTTATGTATATCAGCACCATGCAATGGTGCAACCAATAAACAGTCAGCCTGGCGAAAGCCATCTTGGTAAGAGGGAAAGGGAGAAGACAAAATTAAATTGACTTACTGGACAGTTTTTGGGAGAAACATAATTAATATGTTAGACCTGATAGCCAACATATTGAAGTGTATGATGACAAAGTAGAGAAGAAATGACAACATTGATAAGTCCAATGTCAACTTATCACTAGAAGAATATAACATCTTCCTCATCCTCTTCAAATATTCTTATTACTTTGAATTTTGTGGTTGACATTACTACAGAAAACGTAATCTGCTTGTTTATCAAACAACTTAGCTTTCTCTAGTCAAAGTATTGCATACGAAGCTACAATGGTGTCCTACAACTAAAATACACAAAGGAAACCAATGATTTTCTTATTATGATCGACTAACTTGCAAGCACACTGCTATCAATTGCAGTGTAGATTAATCTCAGTTACCATAAAAGAAATCAGAAATGGAAAGGAAAAGTTCATGGCTCTAAAAGCATGGTCATAATTCAAATATCCTCTAATCAAGAGTGCTATCATACTTAATAATTTAGTACACACATTGACTTAGATGATAGCAGAACAGAAGTTCATAGTTTCAAATATTAAGGCTAATATGTGTAAGCGACTACTAATACTGCTGTTCAGCTACACAGAAGACTAGAAACTACTAGAGCATGAGAAAACTACTCAAAAAAGCATACCTCTGTCACATATTGAGATAGTTCTTTATCAGAAGAAAACATCAAAATTGTCTTTGCGTCACTAATTGAAAGATAATCATAAGCTTTTTCACTGCAACCAGCTATCTCATCTCTGCAGAAGCACAGTAAGAAGCAATATTAGCAGAGTGCCAATCATCAAAAAAACATTGCGCTATTTTTTTTATCACCTGACTGTCTTTGCAAGAAGATCCATGAAATAGACATAAGTATCATGTGGAACTGATTGTCTAGCGCTCAAGACGCGGTTGTATGCACCTTCCATAAAAGATTGTTCCAGTTCAACAGCATGCTTAATGCAAGGGTTCTCCAATGCAGCAGCTGGAAGCAGCTCTAGTTCAGTGTGAAATTCTGCTATTCTATTTTGAACCAGGAGCCTCAGAAGGTTGAGACCCAAGATTGGGTACTCTTGGGGTGATGGGGAAATCACACCACTATTGCAAAAAGGAAAAGGAAATGATTAGATTGTAGAGCATACAAAATTCATTAGTTATGCCCAAAAAACACGGTTAACTGATTGAAGAACTACCTATGGGGGTTTTCTCAGGTAAACTGACTATAAGAAGCAAGGTAAGAAACTGGAATTCAACAAGTACACAGGATAAAGCATGAAGACCAAATAACCAGACAGAGACCAGTTTTTAGTAACTACCGCTTTAAGATACCAAAGGTTCCAACTCTCAATGAGCAAGGGTAAGAAAGCACGCATATCAGAGGCAAATTCAATGGCTGAAATCATTATCATCATCGAAGCTTCCCATCAGAATGGGTTCAGCTATGGAGCATAAAAAAGTGCCATAAAATATTTGATTATATTTCCAAACGGACCGTATTCTTGGTTCATCATGAACCTTACACCTTTCACCTAAAGCATACCCAACATGCAGCTATACAATTCATGAAATATAATTTGACTGATCAAAAAGGCCAACTTGTCTGCCCTCTGCTCTCTCTCATTCACCTTAAACTTTCAAAGACACCAATCTTGACACAGAATTATAGCTTAATACTCAATGGCAGTCATTCCAAATGGATTTTAGAAACACACCTCTTGTTCAAGCATTCAATGGAATTCAAATGGATCAGATGAAAGTTCACCCTTGACACCCTAGCACATGTTCAACCACGATACTGGGATACACAGCAAATTATATTGTGGCATACCTTAAATAGAGTAATATCCCCAATTTACTCTGGTTAAGTAAATAAAACTGTCCATTATCCAATTCCAAAAACAAATCCGGCCTCCCCCTAAAATAAACTTGGCTGAACTATATGCTCAAAATGGTTGTTCTCATGTTGCATAAAATAAACGTGTGGCTGTTCTGTGAAAGGGTGTCCTGATGAATTTAAGTGGATATACGGTTTAACCTCCAGAAGAAAGTACCCATGTTATTTCGGTGGTAAAGTGAAGGAAACACCCCTATGGTTTTGAGTGTTTTTATATCTCCCCCCTACCTAGACTTCCCCCATGCCATTCATTTTTTGGTCAGACTATTAGTTTATAGTTAGGAGATGACAAAATTGCCCCTAACTTATTTTAGCTTAAATGGTTTAGAAGTGTCATTCTAATTTATTTCCAAACCTCCATAATCACTAAATTGCAGATGAGCAGTGGCAGCCAACACCATCTCCAGCAAGCCATGCCCCACCCCTGATCCCTCCCTACTTCATCTTCATCAATCCCCCCTTCCTCATTCATCTTCATGTCCTCTCACTTCTCTCTACCCTCCACTCCCCACCCAACCCCCCCCCCCCCCCCCCCCACCCACCTCCCCCCCAACCCCACCACACCCCTCCAAACCTCATTGTCGGTGGCAACACAAGGGTCCTGCATTGTAGCCAGCCACTCTTCATGCTAAGGTGACAGCAAGAGCCGGACACTGGTGTAGGGAACTTCTTGAGTTTGTCCTGCATTGAGCCATTGGGCCAATTTCAATTGGACTCCAAATTCAAAGAGGTGAGAGGAATCCCTTAATGAAGATGGATCGAGAGGCTTGGATTTGTCTTCTTGAGATGGAATAAGACGGTCACAGGAGGTTGGACAGCCTCTCGTTCGCCTGGTCTTCTTTTAATCTCCTTTGGTTAAGCTTCTTGAGATGAGTTTGCTCGCTATGGAGAAGAAAATTCAGGGACTCATTTCAAAATCTGACATTTGATTAAGAATCACAAACTCCAAAAGTAGAATAAATCATGGAGGTTGTGAAGATTATATAGAGATTCTGGTGCTGTTAGAGTTTTGAAGGGTTTGAATTCACATAGTTTGAAGTAGCGGCTGATACTGATACGATACAGCAGATACCGACCACTACCGAAACTGACATTGGGGGTCTCTGTCCCAGTCAATTCGGTATAGAAAATTAAACGAAAAAGACCAATCAACAAGGGTGTAAAAGCATTGTAAGGTTTTAAAGGCATGAAACGAAGAAAACTTATTTATTGCACCAAAGTAGAAGAAACCATGGAGGTTGTACAGACTATAGAGATTCTGGTGCTGTTAGAGTTTTGAATTCACATAGTTTGCCTTATCGGATGATATTGGTACGATAACCACTACCGAAACTGACGCTGGGGGTCTCTTTTCCAGTCAATTCAGCATAGAAAATTGAATCGAAAAGACCAATCAACAAGGGTATAAAAGCATTGTAAGGTTGTGTATGCATGAAACGAAGAAAAAAAATATTTATTGCAGGTAAACCAATTAGCATGGATGACTATTATTTCATTCAATTTCAAAACTACTAAGAAACAACACATAAAATACTATAAACTATGTCTAAATGTATTAAAAAAAATCTAAATTTTTAATATTTTATTTTTTTAATTATTTGCTTTCCGATACCAAAAAAATTTCGATACTCCGATTTGAATCCGACGATATTGTCGATACCGACGAACCCGATACTCACAGGAAGGTCCCAATACCAATACCAATAGTGCAAACCTTTAATTGAAAGTGGGAGAGGGCTCACAGTGGAAGCGGGTGGGAGACAACTCGGTGGTGGAAGGGCAAAATTAAATTTATTTTCCAAGATATTTTAGTTTCTTAATTTGTATTTCTAAAACTAAAATTCATTAATTAGAGTTATTTTGTCATTTCCCACTTCTAAACTAACGGTTTGACCACAAAATGGATGGCAGGAGGGTAGTGTACAAAATATTTAACATTAGGGGGAAAACCTAAGAATACACAAAACAATTTGGGTGGGTGGGGTGGGGGCGAGAAAGGGAGGGGGGAGTATCCTGCATTTTGCCCCCTTTTGGTAGTGGAAGTGAAAAGGAACGGGTCAGCTTTGTCTTTTAATTGTATGTATAATATACTGTGGTATTGAGATGAATTTGAGGGAGATGATTGAATCATGGAATGCATCTTAGTAAAAGGGAAAAAAAATAGGGAAGCAGGAATCCTTATCAGTTGTGAACAAGAGGGAGAACTGTCTTCCACAACCCCCGAGGCACGTCTGAATATACAAAAGGTGCTTCTGGATTTATGAAAGCAAGTGGAAGCAAGTGGCCAAACAAGAGCAGAACATCGAAGGAAACACTTGTAGTTTCAAGTCTTCTAGCCTAACTATATAGAACAATTTCCCCCCATCATTAGAGTGGAAAAGGTATTTCCAATCCAAATAATACTTGTTTAATTTCAGAATATGTGGAAACCTAGTTTTACTTGTAGGTAGCATTTTTTAACTTCTTGAAGTTACCATTGGCAAATGCCTTTGCAGTAGAGTGACATCATATCCAATTCGCACTGTCATGGGAGTAGTAAAGGAAGTTTCCAACTAAATATTTGTTTGATTCAGACGAATTGTTAATCACTGGGAGTAGATAAATAAAAGCAGAACCTCAACGGAAGCAATTGCAGTTTGCTGTCAAACTATATGCAATAAAATTTCCTAAGTCAAGCTCAAGATAGGAAATGTAGTTTCCAACTAAACACTTCTTTAACTCTTCACACTAAGGACATTTATCCTACTAATGAATCCCACATGTTGGCTTGTCAGTGTCAAAACTTGTTAAGTCAAACTAAAGTCCTAGTAAAGAATCTGGTCTGGTCCATCAAAGAGAAATATGTCTAACAAACACAAATATGTTGGCTCGACAGTCCCAAAAATTCAGGTCAAACTATAATTTCTAGAAAGAATCTGTTCGGTTCCATCAAAGAGAAATTGTCAACAATCACAAAATGATTATAGAAAAATGAAGCATCTTCTTATGGTTAGTCCTACAGTAACTACTGATTATCAGAATGCACATAATAGTTGCAACCCATCATCAGCATGCATATATAGTAATCACTAGTACAAAACTACAAAGTTTATCTAAAATTAGCTTAATATAAACATTGAGGACTACTTTAGGTCAAACTAAAATTCCTAGAAAAGAATTTATTCCGGTCCATCAAACTTGTCAACAATCACAAAATGATTATAGAAAAATAAAGCATCTTCATAAGCTTAGTTTACATAAACTACTGATTATCAGAATGCATATAATACTTGCAACCCATCATCAGCATGCATATAAAGTAATCACTATTACAAAGCTATAAATTTATCTAAAATTAGCTTAATATAAACATAGAAGACATTACCACGTATCGGTATAGTAGGGCTTCAACTGAAAAAAATCCCTCTCAAATGCCTCTTGATCTTCCGTCTTCACACTTAGAACAACTGCATGCTCATATATATCTCCTGAAAAATTCCAAGCAATAACAATCATATATTTATGATTGCAAACATGAATGTATTAATGATTTGCAGACGTGAATATATTATTTGCATGTGTGACAGAAAACAACATAGAAGGAAGATTTCTTTTTCTTTTTTTGACTATTTTGATATATTTCCATTTAATGTGTAAAATAAAGAGAGCAGAATGACAATTGACGCCTTATCAAAGTCATGTAAACTTCATTGTTGATATATTTAGTCGAAGTGTTACTTGCTAAGGTAAGCTCCTGAACAGCATTCGGTGTTTTTTGAAATGATGGTGGCAGGCTAGGAAACTTTGTCAGGAGCACCTACAAGAAAGATATTAAACTTTAAATATCAGAGAACTGCTATCAAACATGAAGAATAGTAGGAATTGCAATACAATTGTGAGACTGATAAGAAGCACACCATCCTATTGAAGGCTAAGCAAAAGTATGTATTTAGTAAAAATATTCTTGGATCTCATGGCATTTATCATAAGAAAATTGAAGGAAAGAATTTCCAATCCAAGCTGTCTGTGTCCCTGACTAGAATCACTTTATGTTTCAGCTTTCACTTTCTATATCCTAATTAACAAGATTTCTATGGAATCAAGAACTCAACAATTAAGTCCGCAAGATAGGAACATAACAACAACAGAAACGCGCAGTTCAAAGGACCTATGTTAACATCAGTTGATTAGTTCACGTGTATAAATGACATAATGGTCTCTAACAATGTTAACATTAGTTCCTGAAAATATTCTAACCCAAATAATAATAGTTTAAAGGACTCGTCCAACATGAACAACCTTTGGTCGACAGATCGGTCTGAAATTTGAACTGTTATAACACTCAACACCCCTGAAATAAATTGCAATTGGAGCAGCATATAATATTTCTTTAAGATAATAGAACCCAAAAAAATGAAAACAATCAAATGTAAGAAGATCCTAAGCACCATTCTATTAAAATTCAAAACCAAGAAAATCCATGAACTTCATGACCGTGTGCACTACAGGAAGCATAACAGTTCATAGATATAGAGAAAATTTTGGAGGGTTTTAGATCATTTCATCTTTCAAAACCTAGGAATCACAGATAATCCACAACCGGTGCCATGTTCATGTCATGTTGGGCACACATCAGCACTCCAAAATACACTCGGACACACCAAAATCGGTGTGTGTCCGTGTCGTGGTGTCCTTATCGAGACATATCATGTTTGTGTCCTAAAGCTTTAGGATACATGATTCAAACCAAACAGACCTAAACTAATCAAACCGAAGAAGCGGTACATCATCAGACTAGAACCCCCAATCCCTCCAAAGGAAATATCTTTGAACTTGTAGAGTCAACATTCCAATGAGACTTCCAAACAATATTTTTGTTCTTTTATCACTTATTAAGGATCCACTGAACACTCAAACCCAAACTTTATACAATTCAACCTAGAGTTTCCATCCAATCCACATCCTAAAGCTATTAAAAATATCAAAAATAAGATAGCCTAAAAACCATAAATTTTCTGAACTCTACAGCTCGATTTGTCCAACAAAACCAGTGTCGAAGAACACGAAAAACTTATTGACTCAAAACTTTCCACTGAATCTTCTGAATATTATTTCTGTCCTCTAAACTCAGCCCCAATTACTTGTGCAATTCATCCTAGGGTTTCCCAAAAAAATGTAATTTTTCTAGGGTTTTTCTACCAAATCAAGATCCTAAATCTCTTAAAACCAACAAAAGTAACTTTTAACTAAGAAAATTCCCCCAAAAAAGAAATTTTCTGATCTCTCCAACTCGATTAGTCCAATAAAGATGTAAACTTTCTAGGGTTTTTCTACCGAATCAAGATCCTAAATCTCTTAAAACCAACAAAAACAACTTTAACTAAGAAAATCCCCCCAAAAAAGAAATTTTATGAACTCTCCAACTCGATTAGTCCAATAAAGAAGTAATTTTTCTAGGGTTATCTCCAGATCCTAAAGCTCCAAACCCAAAAGGAGAAATTTTCTCAACTCTGACTCGATTCGTCCAATAAAAAAAAAACCTAGATTCAAATTTCCACTGAGATTACAATGTGAGGCTTCCAAAATAACAAAACCCACAATTATAACTGGAAAGAAGAAAAAAAAAAAATTAAAACCCTAGAAATAATGGGGTCCGATGGTACCTTGAGTTGAGAGAGGAAATTTGTGCAGGAATCGAAATCGTTCCTTAGGAAAGCCGCTTTGAATCGCTCGAAGAGCTGTGAGACTTCGACGAGTTGAGGATCCATAACTCCCTTTCTTTCTTTATTTCTTCTACTTCTTCCTTTCTCTATGCTTTGCTTCCTCTCTATTTTTTCCTTTCTATAAATATACAAAAATAAAAATAAAAACTATTTTTTTTTGTTTTTTTTACATTTTACAGTTAATTTTGACTTTAATTAGGGTTCAAAATGGGTCAAACAAGTAGGGCAGTAGGGTCGGGCCCTCAAAAGTAAACACAAGAAGTAAAATTTGCTAAAAGTTGTGATAGGGCTTTTTATATGGACACAACCAAATATGATCATGGCTAGTCCGGATTGTGGCTAGTTCAAATTTTTTTTTTTTTTTTCACAAGACTAGCTCAAATTTTTTATCATGGCTATCCCAAATTTTCCTCCCCCCAAACCCATTTTTTTCCTTCATTTGCAAAATCCCTTCTCTCTCTTCCAAAATCCTCACCCCTCTCTTCTTCTTCTTCTTCCTCTTCTCCTCCACATCTCCTCAATCCCCAACATCTTCCTCTTCTCATCCACAACTCCTAAGTTTCCAACATCTTCTACTTCTCCTCCACCATCCTCCTCTTTTGAAGAAATTAATTCAAGCACACAAATTCTTTTTCAATTTATTTCCAAAACCCTAGAAATTAATTTGAAAAATTCAAGCATCAATTACATTGTTTATTTCAATTCTTTGTAGCCCATTTGAATGAATTAAACGACATACGGAGTATGAAATTATCCATTTAAATTAAACCCAAGTATGAACGAACGAGAAAACTCCGCGTCGACAAGGACTGCCCAATTTTCTGGCAGTCCTACAAACTGAATTGACTGCCAGAAGAATGGGCAGTCCAACTCACAACATGTGTAACTTTGGATTGCCCATTCTTCTGGCAGTCCAACATACAGACTGGACTACCCGATAGTTGGGCAGTCCAAAGTTACACATGTTGTGAGTTAGACTGCTCATTCTTCTGGCAGTCCAACATACAGACTGGACTGCCAGATAGTTGGGCAGTCCAAAGTTACACATGTTGTGAGTTGGACTATCCAGTCTTATGGCAGTCCAACATACAGTAAGGACTGCTAGAAAAATGGGCAGTCCTTTGTTTTACATGATGTGACTTAGGACTGTCCAGTTTTCTGGTAGTCCATTCAGTTTATAGGACTGCCAAAAAATTGGACAGTCCTTGTTTACACTAGTTGAACAACAATATTATGGTTTCCACAAATATTAGGGTTTGTACATTATGAGGAGCCTTTGGGTACCATCAAAATTGGAAATGAGAAGAAAATTAGGGTTTAATTTTTGGATTTTTTTTCTCTTTTTTTTCTTCTCCGTCGATTGAAAATTGAAATTCTAAATGGAAAGAAAAGTAGGGTTTAAACCCCTATTATACTTAGAGATAGTGAGAATGAGTTGAGAAAGAAAATTAGGGTTTAAACCCCATCAGAATTCTCATTTTTGTTGTTTTTTGTTCTTCTTCTTCTTCCTCTTCTTCTTTTTCTTGTTCTTCTTGTTGTTCTTCTTCTTCTTGGATGAGTGAGGAAGAAGAAGAAGAACAAAATTAGAAAAATTGGCTTTTATACCAAAGAGTGGGATAGCCATGATAACGTTTTTCAATGGCAAACTTGTAGATAAATCAAAAAAGGCTAGCCTTGATAACAATTGGATGTGCCCATATAAAAAGCCTTCTGATAGCGGTGAAATCGCTAATAACAAGCCGTGAAGTTGATGAAAGGATATCAACAAAGCTGTTTTTCTGACAGAACATAGCTCTATATGATAGCAGTAAAATTGCTAAAATATGCTAACTGATTAGCACAATTGCATGTTGGATGAAACTGTTAGTACAAATTCTCAAATTCTGTATTTAGACTCTGAAATTAAAATATAAGTAAAATAAATAAAATGATACCGAGGCTTGAACTTGGTTCAATGTCCTTAAGATAATATTCGTCCCGCACTGGTGCTTACGGTTTAATGGCGATTAGTCTCCCAGGATACAACGGCTCTTTCCTTCGGTAGCAGCACTTCACACCGTAGAAACTTATCGAAGCAACGTTGGTTGTCTCTCTCTCTCTCTCTTAGACTAACTAATGCAATATGGATGAATTGAATGAATGCTTGAATGCTCCAAACACATGTGTATTTATAGAAATAAAGAGATACGATGGAAAGGGCACACCTTTCCAATAAATAGATTTGTACACCTTTTCAAATGAAAATATTCGTATACCTTTTCATAGATTCGTTGATAGAAAAAATTGATATTATTATAACAAATATACATTCACATTTTCCAACAATCCCCACATGAATGAATATTTGACTGTGTACAATGCAGACACAATACAGACACCTTACAGACATGATGTAGACATAAGAGATCTAGAGACATCATTTGAAAAGTTATTGTACCAGGATAGGTAGCTTTTGGCCTTGAACCTTTCCTTGTAAATATTTATCGAGTTTACTAGCTATCCAGTGAACATGATGTCTTGAACTGTTCAGCTTTTTGTTGTAAACTTGAGTCAATAAATATCACACAACTTCTTTCTGACCAATATTGCTTCTATTGTTGTGTTCATTTTGGCCCTGAACATATGCCTGGTTTCATAAGTGTTCTTAGAGAATTCAGCCTTATAATTCTCATAGAAGCTGCCCCACTTCCACACTCATATAGGTGACTTCCTAATAAGAGTATCCTGCTATACTCCACTTGAATTTCAAGTCATATGAATCATTAAAAGCATTGCTTACCCTAATTTTTCTTTGCAGGCGACACTACTATTTGTCATCCTAGAGAATGGGATGAGTATTTAAATACTCGTCAGTGTCATTTAAGAATTTTACATAATTAGGTTGTCCTTTTGAACCTAGATCTTGGGATCTCCAGTCAACTAGGTTGGGTTTTCCATTATGGAACTTCTTTTATCATAGGCTTCAAGCTTATTCCCCTCGATGACTTATATACTTGCTCTCTTGTCAAACCTTTAGTTAGTGGATTCGCAAGGTTTTCTGTAGCACTTGTCTCCCGAAAATTATTTATTTATTTTAGAGAGCATTTATTTATTTATTTTGTTTTTTATTATCATTTATATAATGGTTTGAATCGTAGGTAAATGGAGATTTGATTTGGGATCACAAGGGTGCGTACCTAAGCCTATAGCTTAAGTATAGTAAAACTAGGACATATGTGGTCCCCAGGATCCCCAGACAGCCTCTAGGGTATTATTTTATTATTTTAGAATTTCTTGGATTTTTAGGAGATTTTTAGATAATTTTTATATATGGTTTTATTATTTTTTTAAGCTTCTAGGAATTGTTGTGAAGGCATCCGAGAGTATTTTTATGGTCAAATAATTTATTTGGGCTCTAGAACCCTCAAATAATTTCCTACAATTTTCTAGGAATTTTTAGGAATTTTTTTGGGATTTATTTGGAATTTTTAAGATTTTTCTTGATTTTTATTTAATTTTCTGTAATTAAAAACCTATTTTTAAAATTGAATACACAGTCAGCTGAGCGGGGGGCCCACCCGTCAGCCGCTCGGGCGCGCGTGGCAGGCCCACCCGTCAGCACGGGTGCGGGTAGGCTGGGTCTCTGAGTCGCCTTAGTAATCCTAAGTCGAGCCGGCTTGGGCTATTCCCAAGCCGAGCCAAGCTCGGTTTATTTTGGACCGTTGGATCCAGCTGTGGGCGCGTGGGATTCTGCCACGTGGCAGCACCAGCCGACTCAAGGAGCCCACCGACTCTCTCTCTTCCCTATATATAGTATATAGTTTATTGTTTACCGAAAACCCTAGAATTCAGCAGTTTTTTTGTGGGAGAGTTCAATAGGGATTCTTCGACTTCGCGGAGGGTTTGCTGTTGATCTAGACGTCCTTTTTGTGCACCGTTTTTTTGTTAGAAGCGTATTGAGGTTAGGTTTCTGAAAATATATTTTAATTTCTGTAATTTTGATCTCGAATTTCTGAATAATTATTTGAGTGTCGGTTGTCCAAAAATCAACACGTCGCACGGTTTTCGAGATTCCGAGTGATCCCGAACTCCTTTTTGTGATCCGTTTGAAGATTTGGAAAGCTGACACCGAGCTCTACAACATATAATTTTTCCAGAAATTCAGAGTTTCATTTAGTATTTTATTTTATTCATAGAAGTCAGATTTGGTCAACGGTTCATCGATTTGGTCATAGTTAGCCATAATGGCGATAACTTTTGACCAAATTATGATTTTGTGGCATGGTCGATTCCAGTGCACTCATAACGCTGAAATCTATCATGTTGCACACTCAAACTTGGAATTTATAATGTTTGACTAGTTAGTCAACAATATGTCTCGGTTTGCGTGCCACGAGTCCCGAATTTGGAACAGTGAATTTTTTTGGCCAAATATTTGTGTGTAGATGGTTATTTCAGAATTAAATAGGTTAAAATAGGATTTTAGATAATTTATTCCAGGATTAGAATAGTATTAATTGATTTAACCTATTAGCCACTTTCTAGGATTTTTAGAGTGGGAATCGTTGATCTAACTTGCGATTGTTTTTGTGTCGGGGTAGATCGGACTACGACGTCTTGAGTTGTGACTTTATCATCTATCGGAGCAGGCAAGTATCACTATGACCTATGTTTCCTTTATTTTATACTGCATGTATCTTCGTGTCGTCTTTTCACTATTACTCCCTTATGATTCATGATTGTCGTTGTTCATGATTACTATTGTGCACGAGAGTTAGAATCAGTTGGATATACATACATGTTCATGCCTTACTCATTGTTTCCTATTGTTTACAGTTTATCGTATTGCTAATGTTCATTGTGGTGGACATGTATTGTGAGTGAGTCGGGCGGAAGAATACGATAAGTAAGCATGTGGTCAACGAATTGAATACAGACCCCCTATACATTGATTGCATAATATCAGTCATGCACCACACGTATGACTGACGGATATCCCAAGCCGTCCGCATGCTGAAAGTTGGTATTCTAAAACACACAGTACACGTGACTTAATTATTGTTACTCTATTGTCTATTGTTCTTCTTTCGTAAAGTCTACCTTCTTATTGTCATCATGTCTTAGTGGTATATCAACGTCTACCTTCATATTGTTATCATGTCTCAAAGGTACTTTCTTATCATACAATATTATGCCTATACTTATCTTCAGTTTAATTCCTTTTACCGTTCCTTCATGCTTGTATACTATATTGTGTAATGTAGTGTTATGGTCATCTTGCTCCAATCCTGACTGGATAACTATTTTTCAGCTTTAGACGAAGAGATTTGCCCCGAGGTCTACGGTGAGTATGTTGGCGACCCTGACGTCACTGGCGTACCCGTTTCCAGTGCTGATACGAATTAGCATATTTTCTTCCTTATGGATTCGCATTAGTTAGTAGTTATAGTTATGGAGTTAGTTGTCTATTTTATTTTCTGTTATCCGGGTTTGTTCCCGAGACTTTCTGAGTTGTAGTGGATTCTTTCATATTTATAATATTGAGACTATTAAATATTTTGGTGATTATTACTGGCTTAGTTGTGGATGATATATATGCGTGTTGTGCTTGTTGTGGGCCATTGTTATCATAGACAGCGTACTACCGCCGATGCTGCGGCGTAGGCTGGACTTGACCGCGTATTCGTATCCCAAAATTGGGAGCGGGTCGTGACAAGTTTTTATGGTGGCCCATGCAGGTCCAATTTTGTAAAAGACTGCGAACTCGTGGTAGTGCTTAAGTTAGCTGTACTACTACGAGCCTGCAAATAGATTTGAAGTTAGGAGGTTATATCATCCGCAAATAGGATTTCCAACCTTATGAGTCTATTTTATCTTAGGATCATATTGTCTCTTAATTTGCATCTTGCTTGATTCCGTCCATGATTTCTTCGATATGTTTGTATCTATCGTTCTAACCACATCCTTTCTTTCCTTTTAGTTTGCAATGGTTGAGACAAGGCGCAGTGTGATTCGTAAGGGAAAAAGGGTAGCTAACCCTTTTGCTACTCCTGAACCCGAGTGATCGACAGCAGAGAGTACCGAGTTCTTACAGCCTTCTTTAGTTTTAGTTGGTATGCATGCTTAGTTAGTTGATAGTTCCCTTATGTTCCTAGCCATTATCTCTCCGTGACTTAGATTAAGAAATTATTGCTTGTAAGAGTTAGGTATTATACTATGCTATTTATGATGTTTTGATTTTTGAGGACAAAAATCTTTTAAGGGGAATAGTTTGTAGCACTTGTTTCCCGAAAATTATTTATTTATTTTAGAGAGCATTTATTTATTTATTTTGTTTTTTATTATCATTTATATAATGGTTTGAATCGTAGGTAAATAGAGATTTGATTTGGGATCACAAGGGTGCGTACCTAAGCCTATAGCTTAAGTATAGTAAAACTAGGACATATGTGGTCCCCAGGGTCCCCAGATAGCCTCTAGGGTATTATTTTATTATTTTAGAATTTCTTGGATTTTTAGGAGATTTTTAGATAATTTTTATATATGGTTTTATTATTTTCTTAAGCTTCTAGAAATTGTTGTGAAGGCATCCGAGAGTATTTTTGAGGTCAAATAATTTATTTGGGCTCTAGAACCCTCAAACAATTTCCTAGAATTTTCTAGGAATTTTTAGGAATTTTCTGGGATTTATTTGGAATTTTTAGGATTTTTCTTGATTTTTATTTAATTTTCTGTAATTAAAAACCTATTTTTAAAATTTAATACACAGTCAGCTGAGCGGGGGGCCCACCCGTCAGCCGCTCGGGCGCGCGTGGCAGGCCCACCCGTTAGCGCGGGTGCGGGTAGGCTGGGTCTCGGAGTCGCCTTAGTAATCCTAAGCCGAGCCGGCTTGGGCTATTCCCAAGCCGAGCCAAGCTCGGTTTATTTTGGACCGTTGGATCCAGCTGTGGGCGCGTGGGATTCTGCCACGTGGCAGCGCCAACCGACTCAAGGAGCCCACCGACTCTCTCTCTTCCCTATATATATTATATAGTTTATTGTTTTCCGAAAACCCTAGAATTCAACAGTTTTTTTGTGGGAGAGTTCAATAGGGATTCTTCGACTTCGCGGAGGGTTTGCCGTTGATCTAGACGTCCTTCTTGCGTGCTGTTTTTTTGTTATAAGCGTATTGAGGTTAGGTTTTTGAATATATATTTTAATTTCTGTAATTTTGATCTCGAATTTCTGAATAATTATTTGAGTGTCGGTTGTCCAAAAATCAACACGTCGCACGGTTTTCGAGATTCCGAGTGATCCCGAACTCCTTTTTGCGATCCGTTTGAAGTTTTGGAAAGCTGACACCGAGATCTACAACATATAATTTTTCCAGAAATTCAGAGTTTTATCTAGTATTTTATTTTATTCATAGAAGTCAGATTTGGTCAACGGTTCATCGATTTGGTCATAGTTAGCCATACACTACCAAAATTTATCGATTTAGCGACGGCCGCATCCGTCGCTAAGACGACGGTAATTACCATTAGCGACCGATTGCCGACGGATATTGGCCAAAAAAAATCTGTCGGCAATAAGCTCGTCGCTAATAACCATCCGTCGCTAAGTTGTCGTCACATGACGGAAAAGCGACGGATAGTCGACGTCACAATACGAAGCACTAGCGACGCATTTCCGGCGGACTGTCGTCCACTTCAGCTTTTAAGTACTGAACTGTGTCGACAATACCGACGTAAATGTCCGTCGCTAACCCGTCGCAAAACCGTATCAGATCGTATCATTTCGTCGCTAATCCGTCGATACCGTCGATATTAAGTGACGGATTAGCGACGGTTTTCTGACGGAAAAGCCGTCGACCAGCTTCTGGAAATTCATGTCATTTCCAGCAACTTGGCGACGGATAGTTCGTCGCTACGCCGTCGCAATATATCGACCGCATAGCGACGGATTAACCGTCGACCTTGTTCTGGAAATTCTTGTTATTTCCAGAATATGGGCGACGGATATGTCGTCGCTATTCTGTCGAACAATAAATCATGCCGACGGATAGTCCGTCGACCATCCGTCGCTAACTGGGAATAATTTTCAAATATCCAGTTAGCGACGGCATAATCGTCGAAAAGTAGTCGGCAAATGGTGACATCCGTCGCAAAACGGTCACAAGTCCGTCGCTAACTGGGAATATTTTGAAAAAAAATTACAGCTTTTTAGCTGTTCGCAAAAATTTGTATAAACCAAACCAATATATAATGCACACCAATTATCCAACAATCACATAGACCAAATATATTATGCACACCAATTATCCAAGAATCACATAGACCAAAATATGCACATACGAATTTAATGCACACCAATTATCCAAGAATCATATAGACCAAACCAAATTAATATAAAATAGACATCAATTATCCGGAAGAGTAACCTAATATCCATCGTTATAATCCGATCATTGCACAAATATTCCAAATTTTTCACAAATATTCCAAAACACATAGGAAAGAGTTGGCCAGTTACAGTAACCTAATATCCAATCCTGACGACCGATCATAGCACAAATATTCCAAAATTTTCACAAATATTCCAAAACACATAGGAAAATCGACTTTGGCCTCAACAAAGACCACAAGTCAGACGATGAATCCTCACAGCCAGGGATGATAGTTGCGTTGAGACATGTACCATTCTATCAGCCACTTTGCATACGAAGGCTCAATCTGGTTGAGGTCTTCTGTAGGGATAGGAGGGTCGGTCCCGATGCTACTACTCTCTGACGGTGGCTCCTCCTTAGCTTCAAGCTTGGGAGCAATCTCTTCCCTGATGGTCATCGGTTCTTCCTTGACAGTCACCGGCTCTTGTTTGACGACGGAGACTTCCTCCGTGTCGACCTCCAAGGGTTTCTTGCCTCAACCCCTTCCTCGACTAGCAGCACCACCTCGACGAGTCCTAGGAGCCATCTTTCTGACAACAGAAATTTTCATATAGGGTAAAGAAATTTACTCAAGTTATAAAAGTTGTGACGTTGGTTTTTTGCGTTCATCATCATTAGAAGGAGCAGCACTCGAAAAGTTGTGACGTTGGTAGCATGAGAGAGTAAAAATCTGTATCACAAGACTAACAGAATTACTATGTAATCATGTACTCACCAATAACCGGATGTAACTGGAGTCGTTGGTACTATCGTGCAGTAATTTGTGGATCCGCTAGTATAGGCCAGATGTACTTAGTATCTAGTGTATCAGATTAGTATCGGTCTATCGGTTTGGTATAGGACGTATCATATTGGTATCGTCCTATATCCGATATGTACATGTATCGGCCGAATAGCTAGGATTCATATAGGTCTATCGGTTTGGTATAGGACTATAAGGATAGTTCTCCTACGGCTGTTGAAGAAAACCTCTGTACTTTCTCCGGGTCATGCTGCAGGCTGTGTTGCTTTCCCCTCATCTTCCTGCCCACTTCTTCTCCCCCGACTCTACACTTGAGCTGGATGTCATATGTGGCTGAGAGAGTCAAATAAAAATAAGGGAAGTAGGGAGGAGCAGATTGGTTCAGAGCCATGGTGGAGGAGAGGAGAAGGAAGATGCTTGATCAGAACGGATGGCTCAGAACACAAGTCAAGATTCATTCTAGCATACATTAGTGTGAATCATCTATGTTCTTATCGTATATAGTATCTGAAGGACGTAACAGAATCAAGATGAACGCACTAATGTAATACTAAGACATCATCTACTACTATATAAGATATAGTGATAGGTTGTCGTATCATCATTGCCGAGGGATGAGGGTCGGAGGACAGGCAACTTTATCTACGGCTACATAGTTTCTGCCTCGCCAGTCGAACGGCTGCAGGGACTATGTCCTGATCACCATGTCGTACCGTAGACTAATGCAAATGGAGCTGAAAAAATATGCATAAACCAAACCAATATATAATGCACACCAATTATCCAAGAATCACATAGACCAAATATGCACATACGAATTTAATGCACGCCAATTATCCAAGAATCATATAGACCAAACCAAATTAATATAAAATAGACATCAATTATCCTGAAGAACGTAACAGAATCAAGATGAACTCACATAATGTAATACTAAGACATCATCTACTACTATATAAGATATAGTGATAGGTTGTCGTATCATCATTGCCGAGGGATGAGGGTCGGAGGACAGGCAACTTTATCTACGGCTACATAGTTTCTGCCTCGCCAGTCGAATGGCTGCAGGGACTATGTCCTGATCACCATGTCGTATCGTAGATCAAATGCAAATAGAGCTGGAGCCAAAATACAGAAACCAAAATACAGAATCAAATCCCTGGGACGGATGGCTCAGAACACAACCAACCGGAGAGGATACTCTGAGAGATCCATCTGAGTAGGACGTATACTCTGAGAGATCACCTTTACAAGAATGATATCAATAGTGGGATTGAGTGCTGGAGGGGATATTATCAGAGTATACGTCCTACTCAGATGGGTCTCTCACCGTTACTATTTTTTTCTGACAGCATGGTGGATGTGCTCCGTCAACAGAATCTGGCTCCGAGCCAAAACTTTGCCCCGGAGCTCAAGTGGACATCCTTCGTGTAGAGCTCGAGCGAGAGGTTCCTGACAGCAAGGTGGTCTCCTTTGTCAAAGTATCCGTGCTCGTCCCACAACTAATGTGGGATGAGCACGAATACTTTGACAAATGAGACCACCTTGCTGTCAGGAACCTCTCACTCGAGCTCTACACGAAGGATGTCTACTTGAGCGCCGGGGCAAAGTTTTGGTTCGGAGCAAGATTCTGTTGACAGAGCAGATCCACCATGCTGTCAGAAAAAATTAGTAACGGTGGGAGACCAATCTGAGTAGGACGTATACTCTGATAATATCTCCTCCAGCACTCAATCTCACTACTGATATCATTCTTGTAATTGTGATCTCTCAGAGTATACGTCATACTGAGATGGATCTAATATTCTCTCTTGTTGGTTGTCGTATCATCATTGCCGAGGGATGAGGGTCGGAGGACAGTACAAATAGTCTAATACAAAAATAACTTAATATGTAGTCCAATACAAATAGTCTAATACAAAAACAACCCAATACAAATAGTCCAATACAAATAAGTACTAATAGCTAATGAGAACCACGCTGCTCACGCAAACGCTCAGTGATACGTTCACGCAACCACCTCGAAAAAGCGAGATTTTTGGCGCGAGGAGAGCTGTCGTCCATTGCAAGGATTGCATCAAGGGTCCTCTCGGTCTCACTAGCTACCGGTGCTGGATGAATAGAACTCCCGATCTCACTAGCAACCGGTGCCACTTCCTCCTTAACTGTAGGAGGAGCCACCTCAGCATTCACTGTTTTCCTCAAACGACGTGCCGCCCCTCGGGTCATGGGTGCCATCTGGTAAGATCGATAGTCACAAATAATATAATTGTAACATAAGCAAGCTAACTAAAGGAACCATCATGTAATTTGAGTACATTTTTGAAAGCCGATAAAGTATAAAAAGTTCGATTTTTTGCCAAGTATGAGAACGGATGGCTCAGAAGACAACCCAAGATTCATTCAAGCATACATTAGTGTGAATCATCTATGTTCTGTACATATGGTGTAGTATATGTTCTTATCGTATCTAGTATCTGAAGAACGTAACAGAATCAAGATGAACTCACATAATGTAATACTAAGACATCATCTACTACTATATAAGATATAGTGATAGGTTGTCGTATCATCATTGCCGAGGAATGAGGGTCGGAAGACAGTCAACTTTATCTACGGCTACATAGTTTCTGTCTCGCCAGTCGAATGGCTGCAGAGACTATGTCCTGATCACCATGTCGTACCGTAGATCAAATGGAGCTGGAACTGGAGCCAAAATACAGTACTACTTCACCATGTCGTACCATTTTACTCTCTCTCTCCTCCCCCCCTCCGATGCTCTCACTCTTTCCGACGCTCTCACACTACTAATTCCTATGTGTTTTAAGTGTGAGAACGGATGGCTCAGAACACAACCCAAGATTCATTCTAGCATACATTAGTGTGAATTATCTATATTCTGTATACATATCGTGTAGTATATGTTAACCTTATCGTATCTAGTATCTGAAGGACGTACGTAACAGAATCAAGATGAACTCACTAATGTAATACTAAGACATCATCTACTACTATATAAGATATAGTGATGGGTTGTCGTATCATCATTGCCGAGGGATGAGGGTCGGAGGACAGGCAACTTTATCTACGGCAACATAGTTTCTGCCTCGCCAGTCGAATGGCTGCAGGGAATATCCGTCACCATGTCGTACCGTAGATTAATGCAATTAATGGAGCTGGAAATATCCGTCGCTAACCGGTAACTAGTCCGTCGCTAACTGAGATTGTCACATACACATATGTATATCACAGCTAGATGTATAGATATATACATCTATACAGAAGCACACAACTGATAGAACTCACACTGTCTTTGAGACAGTGAACATATACACCATGAATCCAAACACCATATATATTCACATTTACTAATCCAAACACCACCAAACTAATGGAACACCCAATATGGATAACACGGTATTTAGCCAATATATAAACTCAGATGAATTTGAGAAGCAAAGCCACCCGCCGCCCCCGACCAAAGCCCGCCGCCCCAAGCCAGCCGCCCAGCCCCCGACGCCGCCGCCCCAAGCCTACCGCCCAGCCCCCGACCCAAGCCAGCCGCCCAGCCCCCGACGCCCCCGTCCCAAGCCAGCCGTCCAGCCCCCGACGCCGCGGCCCCAAGCCCACCGCCCAGCCTCCGACGCCGCCGCCCCAAGCCCACCGCCCAGCCCCCGACCAAGCCAGCCGCCCAGCCCCCGACGCCGCCGCCCCAAGCCAGCCGCCCAGCCCCCGACGCCGCCGCCCCAAGCCCACCGCCCAGCCCCCGACCCAAGCCAGCCGCCCAGTCCCCGACGCCCCAACCCCGCCTCCCAGACCCCGACGCCCCCGTCCCAAGCCCACCGCTAAGACCCCGACCCAAGCAAGCCGTCCAGCCCCCGACGCCCCAAAACCCCAAGCCCGTCTCCCAGACCCCGACGCCCCCGCCCCGAGCCCACCGCCCAGACCCCGACCCAAGCAAGCCACCCAGCCCCCGACGCCCCAAAACCCCAAGCCCGCCTCCCAGACCCCGACGCCCCCGCCCCAAGCCCACCGCCCAGACCCCGACCCAAGCCAGCCGCCCAGCCCCCGACGCCCCAGCCCCAAGCCCGCTGTCCAGCCCCCGACCCAAGCCATCCGCCAAGCCCCGGACGGCCCAGCCCCAAGCGCGCCGCCCAGCCCCTATACGACACCGTGCGAGAGAGAGAGAGATAGAGAGAGAGAGAGGGGGTTACCTTCGGTTGAGAGAGAGGAGAGGACGCCAACGCCGACTACGACACCGACGCCGATCACCGAAGCCGATACCGACGAGAGAGAGAGAGAGATAGAGAGAGAGAAGAGAGAGTGAATTTGGGGGGAATGCGAAAAGTTCCCCCCACCGTTTCATTTAAAGTCTGGAACGTACATATAGCGACGGACGAGCGACTGGTAAACATCCGTCGCCCGGTAGTCGCCCTTTTTGATAAGTGCCGACTGACTATCCGTCGCTAAGTCGTCGACAATATGTCCCGCAAATTTCCTACACAATTCCCGCCAAATATACGACTGTGTTGCGACGATGGTAAATCCGTCGCTATATTACCGTCAGTCTAGCGACGGATGCACGACTTTTCCTTCTCCTAAAATTAAAATAAAAATGGCAAAGGCTTGTAGTCGAAAATCAGTCGCTGAGCGGCCACGAAACCGTCGCTAATACCGATGAAAAAAATCCGTCGCTAAATGGGTGTATTTTGGTAGTGATAATGGCGATAACTTTTGACCAAATTATGATTTTGCGACACAGTCGATTCCAGTGCACTCATAACGCTGAAATCTATCATATTGCACACTCAAACTTGGAATTTATAATGTTTGACTAGTTAGTCAACAGTATGTCTCGGTTTACGTGCCACGAGTCCCGAATTTGGAACCGTGAATTTCTTTGGCCAAATATTTGTGTATAGATGGTTATTTCAGAATTAAATAGGTTAAAATAGGATTTTAGATGATTTATTCCAGGATTATAATAGTATTAATTGATTTAACCCATTAGCCACTTTCTAGGATTTTTAGAGTGGGAATCGTTGATCTAACTTGTGATTGTTTTTGTGTCGGGGTAGATCGGGCTACGACGTCTTGAGTTGTGACTTTATCATCTATCGGAGCAGGCAAGTATCACTATGACCTATGTTTCCTTTATTTTATACTGTATGTATCTTCGTGTCGTCTTTTCACTATTACTCCCTTATGGTTCATGATTGTCGTTGTTCATGATTACTATTGTACACGAGAGTTAGAATCGGTTGGATATACATACATGTTCATGTCTTACTCATTGTTTCCTATTGTTTACAGTTTATCGTATTGCTAATGTTCATTATGGTGGACATGTATTGTGAGTGAGTCGGGCGGGGGAATACGACAAGTAAGCATGTGGTCAATGAATTGAATACAGACCCCCTATACATTGATTGCATAATATCAGTCATGCACCACACGTATGACTGACGGATATCCCAAGCCGTCCGCATGCTGAAAGTTGGTATTCTAAAATACACAGTACACGTGACTTAATTATTGTTACTCTATTGTCTATTGTTCTTCTTTCGTAAAGTCTACCTTCTTATTGTCATCATGTCTTAGTGGTATGTCAACGTCTACCTTCATATTGTTATCATGTCTCAAAGGTACTTTCTTATCATACAATATCATGCCTATACTTATCTTCAGTTTAATTCCTTTTACCGTTCCTTCATGCTTGTATACTATATTGTGTAATGTAGTGTTATGGTCATCTTGCTCCAATCCTGACTGGATAACTATTTTTCAGCTTTAGACGAAGAGATTTGCCCCGAGGTCTACGGTGAGTATGTTGGCGACCCTGACGTCACTGGCGTACCCGTTTCTAGTGCTGATGCGAATTAGCATATTTTCTTCCTTATGGATTCGCATTAGTTAGTAGTTATAGTTATGGAGTTAGTTGTCTATTTTATTTTCTGTTATCCGGGTTTGTTCCCGAGACTTTCTGAGTTGTAGAGGATTCTTTCATATTTATAATATTGAGACTATTAAATATTTTGGTGATTATTACTGGCTTAGTTGTGGATGATATATATGCGTGTTGTGCTTGTTGTGGACCATTGTTATCATAGACAGCGTACTACTGCCGATGCTACGGCGTAGGCTGGACTTGGCCACGTACTCGTATCCCAAAATTGGGAGCGGGTCGTGACATTTTTTTCTTTGATTTTACATAATCAATCATGATTATGCCATTAGAGAGAAGTTGTCTAATGGTATTATAACGTCTTCGAATGTGTCTTAATTTATTGTTATAAATATGACTGTGTGCCCTACCGATAGCAGATTGACTATCACAATGTATACAGATTGCTGGTACTGGCTTTGGTCATATTGGAATGTCCTCCAAGAAATTTCGAAGCCACTCTGCTTCTTCACTTGCTTTATCCAAAGCTATGAATTCAAATTCCATAGTTGATCTGGCTATGCACGTTTGTTTTGAGGACTTCTGTCACCCTCATTTCCTGTATTTCGTATTGGTACTCGTAATTTGGTTTTGGTACGTATTTTATTTTCTCGACTTGTGGATTTGGTTTCTCGTAGATAGATTTTGGACATTGGCTTAGTTTTATTTTGTGGAGTTGGTTTGGTTTGGTTTGGTTCATCATGAGTGGAACACTTTAACCTACACTCTACCTTCAACACAACACACCCACCTCCATTAAATCCCACCTAAATTTTCTCTCTCCTCTTTATTTTTCATTTACTTCTCCATCTCCTTCTTCTTCCTTCTTCCACACAACTCACCAACACCCATAGGCAAGTGCACCTTGCCATCAAATAAGCACTACTTTTATTTTGCCCATTAGCTAGATTAAGACATGGAGAACAACTTTAGAACTTGATATTTTGTGATTTGGAGCTTTCATTTTTCTAGATCTAGGTTTTAACCATTTTCGAAAGTCCTTGGTTTTGATCTATTAAACTTTGATTTTTGCATGATTTGATGCTTCCATGTGGAAGAGAATTCGATTTTACTCAAGTTAGAACTTTGAAAATCTAGATTTGGTTTTGATTTGACAAAGTTATAGAGAATTGAAGTTCTTGGTGTTCTTGGACCTGCTCTCGGCCAGGAAGAACATCCCTCTGCCTTGCGCTCTTTAGCGCATGGCCGATTGCGTACCCCCGGCCAGTGCTCTTTAGCGCAGGGCCGATTGCGCATGACCTCAGCCAGTGCTTTGCGCTGTGCTGGATTGCGCTGGCGCAAGCCATCCATGCGCAAGCCAGCCATGTGCAAGCCGACCTCTGCGCTATCCACCTCTGCGCAATCCACCCTTGCGCAATCCACCCTTGCGCAATGTAACCCCTGTTCAGTCTACCCTTGCGCAAGGTAACCCTTGCGCAAGGCAACTCTTGCGCAGCTCTTCCATGCGCAGTACACACCCTGCACAGACCAACCCCTGACCCCTTGCACAACCTACTTGTCTATGATGAATTGTTTATTTCTTTAAGTTTGGCTCTTCAATAGCCCTATATATATTGGTATTTTATTAGATATTTTACGCCCATTTTATATCCTTACGCCTTTTGTCATGAACTTGATTTACTTAATATGTTTGGAATGACTATTGTACATGGCATGGCATGACAAGGAACTAGCATAACACGACAGTGACCCGTAGTGGTGCACTCCTGACATGACCAACCTGACATGATAGTGGCCCGTCGTGGCGCACACCTAACAAGTACCCTGACATGATTTATCTTGATAACTTGATAGTGGCCGTGGCGGCGCACTCCTGACTTGACTCGACTTGACTTGCCTTGACACCGTGGGTGTTCCTGCTGCTTGCTTGTACAATCCACTTGTCTTGTCTTGCATCATGTCTAGGACGTGACTTCCTGGGTACCACGGCCAGGGACTCACGCTAAATTGGATTAGGCTAATGATTAGATCAAACTAGAACATGGAGAATTCCCAGTCACAGGCAATTTCGTTATCTGGGCGCTTTAATGGACTTGTAGCTTGCCGACGAGTAGAGCACATTTCCAGAACACTGTCATGTGTTGCACCCTCTAAGTCACCTAAGGGTACATTTGTCTCCCGGGCAATGTACCCACCTATAACTCTCAACCCGCGAAAGGATAACTGGATGGTCTGCAGGGCTTGGGACTGGAATTCTTACTTGCATCTTGTTAGTAATTAGGTTTGTGACAACCCTAGTTAGTTAAGTAGTAAGCCGTAGTAATTGCTTGGCCGCTTGTGAATGGATGGAGTCCAGCCTTGTCTAAGTCTTGTCTAGCCCCTGTACCTGGAACTCTTGTACATGCTTGTTTTACTTATCTCTAACAATAAATGGGTAGAGACAGAGTGCTATTCAGGCGAAGGGTTACAATCCCGGTCCTTGTTTGGTTTAAAGATTATAACCTGGCTCCCGGAATGGTTCTACGTCCCTAGTCGTTTATCGTCCTGTGTACTTTACTATTTGTACTATCTTTTATTCTTTATGTTCTGATATGCTGGCTTTTGTTCTTATTTGTGGCCCCCTTGTGGCACTTGCTCTTTCTGGGGTTTGACCCAGCTGGTTTTGTGTGGCCAGATTTCGGAGCAGCTCCCGAGGATCTACCAAGCTTCCAGCCCAATGGTGAACACTAGACGGAACCCGGGCTACGAGTGGGTCTTCCCTTTTTGTTTCACCCACTTATATGTAAATTTATTCTTTTGAGACGTTTGCCGACGAGCACCTGTTAGCTCGATGCACATTTATTTACTGTCTGCCTACGGACTGTAAACATGATTAACAAATCCTAGGGTTGATCATGTATGACTGAACTCTTGCTAGTCCTATCATTTTGTACGACTAGCTTCATGATCATCCAATATGTAATATTTGGGATGCCTTATATATATATATTTGATGCTCTAACATCTTGTAACTCTGTTAATTGCTTGAGATTGAGACAATAGGCTTGACCTTAAGAGACAGCTGGCTTGTAGTAAACCCTCATATTTAGACAGCCGTGACCGTATAGTTGAGATGCATTCTATTTCAATATACGTAGCTGGCTGTGTCCGCCCCCGCTCTCCAGTATTCTGGTTCTGGGGCGTGACATGGTTTAAGTGGTGGCCCATGCAGGTCTTGTCAATCAAGAAATGTGAGGGTTTACCGAATAGATGTCTCAATCAATATTTGCCCTTGATCTCTGCTCGTATCTTCAAATCTCTGAGATTCTTGACCTGATCACATGCTTGTATCATTGATCTGTCCTGGTCCTTTCCTTACTGTTCCCTATGTTGTCTTCTCCAGCGGTATTGCTCCCGGACCTGCCAACCAGCCAGAGGAAGCTCAACAAGCACCCCAGTGCTAGGAAGACCAAGCTCAGCACTCTGGAGTAGCCTCCCGAGTTATGCTTTTCGGAGGCTCAGAACCTCCTGTTCAGGCAGCTCCGTCCGTTCAACCAGCTAGACAGGATGAGGGACCTTTGGTAGGGCTTATCAGAGAACTGCTTGCATCCCAAGATCGTCGAGGCGACGCCTTGCACCAGGAAGTTCATGATGCACTAAACCGAGGAGGTCCCCAAGGGAATCAGACGGCCAACAGTTTCAAGCGCTTGAACCCTCCCTTCTTTGACGGCAGTGAAGATGCGATTGCCGCAGACGCTTGGCTTCAGGATACCGAGGTGGTTCTAGAAGCAGCTAGGACACCTGAGAATGAGAAGGTGGCGGTGGTACGGCTACAGTTACTAGACTTGGCTCGCGATTGGTGGGCAGCTCAGGCCATGGGATTAGCAGCACCAGTCACTTGGACGACATTTAGAGAGAGGTTCCAGACAAAGTACTTCAATGCGGTGGCACGGTACGACCTGCAGACCAGATTCACTAACTTGAAGCAAGGAGGCAGGACGGTCGATGGCTATGCGACCGAGTTTTCCAGGCTGAGTAGGTTCGCCCCCACCTTGGTGGCAACCGAGTTCGATAGGGCTCAGCGGTTCCAGCAAGGGCTTCACTTAGAGATATTATTGGCTGTGGAGCAGTTCGAGCACCAGACGTTCGATGCAGTGTTGAAGGCAGCAAGGAGGCATGAGTATACCTCCCGGAGAATCGTGGACAGGACCGGAGGCAGGAAGCGGTCCCACAACCAGATGCACCAATCTTCAGCTCCAGCCCCGACAGCTAGGGGTATAACCATTGGAACTCCGAGGCGGGCAGCCTCAGTGACGTCGGTTCAGCATTCGACCCCGACGTACCCGCAGCAGCAGAAGCAGTCTTCCGCGGTGTGATGTTCTCATTGCGGGAAGCCGGGCCATGTAGTGGCAGAGTGTCGTAGGGCACAGGGATTGTGCCTAGCTTGTGGAGGGACAGACCACCAGATAGGGACCTACCCGAATAGGGGAGGTCCATCATCATCCAACCTTTCTGGTTCTTCGGTGAGAGGACCAGCCCCAGTTCCAGTCCAGCAGCAGCAGCAACAGCAGTACCCGAGGCCATTGGCGCCCCAGGCCCAGGCCTTCCAGCAGCAGTTCACCCAGGCTCCAGCACAGAACCGACAGAGGGGTTTCCAGCAGAGGGGACCCGCAGCTAGAGGTCAGGCTATGATGATGACCATGGAAGAAGAAGTTGCACCAGGTGAGGTAGTGGCAGGTACTATTCTCGTCAACACTTTTCCAACATCTGTATTATTTGATTCTGGTGCATCGCATTCATTCATGTCTACACAATTCGCGACACGGATAGGATTGGAGCCCGAGTCATTATCAGTGAGGCTCAATATACTTACTGGTAATGGTCTTGTGGGAGTAGATCGAGTGTTTTCCTCGTGTCGGATCGTAGTTAGCAGTAGAGAGTTCCCCGCTAGGCTCATAGAGTTCCCTATGGCAGACTATGATGTAGTCCTAGGAATGGATTGGTTGAGGAACCATTATGCTAGGATAGACTGCCATGTTGGCAGAGTTGTCTTTAGTATTCCCGGAGAGCCAGAGTTTTCATTTTCCAGAGGCACAGTAGAGCCATCTCCTCCAGTATTGCGGATGGCAGTAGCAGCAGTGCAGTTGCCCCGGATAGTTGAAGAGTTTCCAGATGTCTTCCCAGAGGAACTTCCAGGGATGCCACCAGAGCGGGAGATCGAGTTCACCATTGACTTGATCCCCGGGACAGCACCAGTATCAGAGCGAGTCTACAGAATGGCGCCTTCAGAGTTGGAGATTTTGTACAAGATGATTGAAGAACTCAGGACCAAGGGATTCATTCGTGCTAGTGGATCGCCTTGGGGATCCCCGATGCTTCTTGTGAAAAAGAAGGATGGTACGTCCAGGCTATGTGTTGATTATCGTACCTTGAACTCAGTGACAATCAAGAACAGATACCCTCTCCCGAGGATAGATGACTTGTTTGATCAACTCAAGGGGGCTTCAGTTTTCTCGAAGATAGACTTGCGGTCAGGATACCACCAGATCAGAGTCAGAGAGCAGGACATCCCGAAGACGGTATTCAGATCTAGGTACGGGCATTGGGAGTTTCTAGTTATGCCCTTTGGAGCGACCAATGCGCCGGCAGTGTTCATGGACCTCATGAACCGTATCTTCATGCCTTACTTGGATCAGTTTGTGATAGTGTTCTTGGACGACATCTTGGTCTACAGCAAGAGTGAAGCAGAGCACGAGCAGCATCTCAGAGTTGTCCTCCAGAATCTCAGAGAGCACCAGTTGTACGCCAAGTTCAGTAAATGCGAGTTCTGGCTCGATCACATTTCTTACTTGGGTCACCTCATTACCAGAGGAGGAGTGGAAGTGGATCCCCAGAAGATTGTGGCTATCGAGTCATGGCCAGTACCTAGCTCAGTGGCAGAGGTTCGCAGCTTCCTTGGATTGGCCGGCTACTACCGGCGGTTCGTCTCAGATTTTGCAAGGATTTCAGCGCCGATGACCCAGTTGACCCGCAAGGATGTGCCGTTCGTTTGGACAGCAGAATGTCAGGAATCATTTGAGAAGTTGAAGCGAGGTTTGATAACGACTCCCATTCTCACCCTTCCAGATGGGACCGGAGGATTCACAGTTTATTGCGACGCTTTAGGCAGAGGATTGGGATGTGTTTTGATGCAGCATAGGAAGATAATTGCTTATGCAACACGTCAACTCCGTGAACATGAGAAGAATTACCCGACCCACGACTTGGAGCTAGCAGCAGTAGTATTTGCACTTAAGTTGTGGAGGCACTACTTGTACGGAGACAGAGTGGAGATATTTACTGATCATAAGAGCCTGAAGTATGTTTTCACCCAGAAGGATCTTAATATGCGGCAGAGAAGATGGCTCGAGCTACTGGTGGACTACGATGTGGATTTGCAGTATCATCCAGGGAAGGCCAACGTAGTAGCAGATGCATTGAGCAGGAGAGCCGGAGTCTACCTTCTGACAGCGCAACCAGAGCTATTGGCAGATCTTCAGAAGATGGGTATAGAAGTTGTCCTCCCTTCCAATGTGGCCTTGATGGCTAGCCTACAGATTCAGTCCACCATAGTTGAGAGGATCCGGACAGCACAGTTAACAGATTCCAAGATTCAACGGCTCAGAGCAGAGTACGAGGCAGAAAGAAGGCCAGAGTTATGTATTCATGAGGATGGTACACTTTGACATGACATGCGTCTTTGTGTACCCAGTGGAGATATCATACAGGAAGTCATGGCAGAGGCTCACAGTTCGCAGTATTCCATCCACCCAGGCAGCACGAAGATGTACAGAGATATTCGTCAACACTTTTGGTGGAATGGTATGAAGAGAGAGATAGCCCGGTATGTCTCTCGATGTTTGGTTTGCCAACAAGTTAAGGCTGAACATCAGAGGCCAGCTGGACTTCTTCAGCCCTTACCGATCCCAGAATGGAAATGGGAACACATAACCATGGATTTCGTGACTGGATTACCCAGATCTCCGGCAGGCAGAGATGATATTTGGGTCATTGTAGACAGGCTTACCAAGGTGGCACACTTTCTTCCATTTAGAGTTGGACAGTCGACGGCGCAGCTAGCAGAGATGTATCTCAGGCAGATCGTCAGACTTCACGGAGTGCCAGTCAGCATAGTATCAGACAGGGATACGAGATTCACATCGCACTTCTGGCGCAGTCTTCATCAAAGTTTGGGGACTCGTCTCAAGTTCAGCTCAGCATATCATCCGCAGATAGATGGGCAGTCAGAGCGTACTATACAAACTCTCGAAGATATGTTGCGGTCGTGTACCCTTGACTTCGGTGGTTCGTGGGAGGATCACCTGCACCTGGTAGAATTCTCGTACAACAATAGTTTCCAGGCCAGTATCCAGATGGCACCCTTCGAGGCTCTGTATGGTAGGAAGTGCAGATCTCCGTTAGCATGGGACGATGTCGGAGAGGGGCAGATGCTCGGTCCAGAGCTGATTTCTCAGACGGTTGAAGTGGTCAGGAAAGTCAGAGATCACCTCTGAGTGCTCAGGATCGCCAGCGCCATTGGGCCGATGCTCATCGGCGTCCCTTAGAATTTGCCGTCGGCGACCATGTATTCTTTAGGATCTCGCCCACCCGCGGCGTCATTCGTTTTGGCGTGCGGGGAAAGCTTAGTCCTAGGTATATAGGGCCGTTCGATATTCTGGAGCGAGTAGGCGATGTGTCCTATCGTCTCGCTCTTCCGCCGTCGCTAAGTGAGGTACATGATGTATTCCATATATCCCAATTAAGACGGTACATCCCGGACACGAGCAATATCCTAGATCATTCGGAATTGCTTGTTGGTACCAACCTTTCGTATGAGGAGAGGCCCGTGTCTATATTGGACCGGAGAGAAAAGACGCTCAAGAACAAGACTATTAACTTAGTCCGTGTTGCTTGGGGTCATCACTCTCTAGGTGAGTCAACGTGGGAGCGTGAGGACGACATCCGATCGCAATATCCCTACCTGTTTGACTCGTAAGGTATAATGTCTTTCTTATGCCTTACGCTTTCCCTTCCTTGCTTGCATTGTATGATTGTATGATTGAACTGCTTAGTGTAGCTTGTCTGTGCTTAGTATAGCTTGTCGTGGCGATCTCTAGCTCCTTGATTAAATTCCGAGGACAGAATTATTTGAAGGTGGGTAGAGTTGTCACCCTCATTTCCTGTATTTCGTATTGGTACTCGTAATTTGGTTTTGGTACGTATTTTATTTTCTCGACTTGTGGATTTAGTTTCTCGTAGATAGATTTTGGACATTGGCTTGGTTTTATTTTGTGGAGTTGGTTTGGTTTGGTTTGGTTCATCATGAGTGGAACACTTTAACCTATACTCTACCCTCAACACAACACACCCACCTCCATTAAATCCTACCTAACTTTTCTCTCTCCTCTTTATTTTTCATTTACTTCTCCATCTCCTTCTTCTTCCTTCTTCCACACATCTCACCAACACCCATAGGCAAGTGCACCTTGCCATCAAATAAGCACTACTTTTATTTTGCCCATTAGCTAGATTAAGACATGGAGAACAACTTTAGAACTTGACATTTTGTGATTTGGAGCTTTTATTTTTCTAGATATAGGTTTTAACTATTTTCGAAAATTCTTAATTTTGATCTATTAAACTTCGATTTTTGCATGATTTGATGCTTCCATGTGGAAGAGAATTCGATTTTACTCAAGTTAGAACTTTGAAAATCTAGATTTGGTTTTGATTTGACAAAGTTATGGAGAATTGAAGTTCTTGGTGTTCTTGGACCTGCTCTCGGCCAGGAAGAACATCCCTCTGCCTTGCGCTCTTTAGCGCATGGCCGATTGCGCACCCCCGGCCAGTGCTCTTTAGCGCAGGGCCGATTGCGCATGACCTCAGCCAGTGCTTTGCGCTGCGCTGGATTACGCTGGCGCAAGCCATCCATGCGCAAGCCAGCCATGTGCAAGCCGACCTCTGCGCAATCCACCTCTGCGCAATCCACCCTTGCGCAATCCACCCTTGCGCAAGGTAACCCCTGCACAGTCTACCCTTGCGCAAGGTAACCCTTGCGCAAGGCAACTCTTGCACAGCTCTTCCATGCGCAGTACACACCCTGCACAGACCAACCCCTGACCCCTTGCACAACCTACTTGTCTATGATGAATTGTTTATTTCTTTAAGTTTGGCTCTTCAATAGCCCTATATATATTGGTATTTTATTAGATATTTTACGCCCATTTTATATCCTTACGCCTTTTGTCATGAACTTGATTTACTTAATATGTTTGGAATGACTATTGTACATGGCATGGCATGACAAGGAACTAGCATAACACGACAGTGACCCGTAGTGGTGCACTCCTGACATGACCAACCTGACATGATAGTGGCCCGTCGTGGCGCACTCCTAACAAGTACCCTGACATGATTTATCTTGATAACTTGATAGTGGCCGTGGCGGCGCACTCCTGACTTGACTCGACTTGACTTGCCTTGACACCGTGGGTGTTCCTGCTGCTTGCTTGTACAATCCACTTGTCTTATCTTACATCATGTCTAGGACGTGACTTCCTGGGTACCACGGCCAGGGACTCACGCTAAATTGGATTAGGCTAATAATTAGATCAAACTAGAACATGGAGAATTCCCAGTCACAGGTAATCTCGTTATCTGGGCGCTTTAATGGACTTGTAGCTTGCCGACGAGTAGAGCACATTTCCAGCACACTGTCATGTGTTGCACCCTCTAAGTCACCTAAGGGTACATTTGTCTCCCGGGCAATGTACCCACCTATAACTCTCAACCCGCGGAAGGATAACTGGATGGTCTGCAGGGCTTGGGACTGGAATTCTTACTTGCATCTTGTTAGTAATTAGGTTTGTGACAACCCTAGTTAGTTAAGTAGTAAGCCGTAGTAATTGTTTGGCCGCTTGTGAATGGATGGAGTCCAGCCTTGTCTAAGTCTTGTCTAACCCCTGTACCTGGAACTCTTGTACATGCTTGTTTTACTTATCTCTAACAATAAATGGGTAGAGACAGAGTGCTATTCAGGCGAAGGGTTACAATCCCGGTCCTTGTTTGGTTTAAGGATTGTAACCTGGCTCCCGGAATGGTTCCACGTCCCTAGTCGTTTATCGCCCTGTGTACTTTACTATTTGTACTATCTTTTATTCTTTATGTTCTGATATGCTGGCTTTTGTTCTTATTTGTGGCCCCCTTGTGGCACTTGCTCTTTCTGGGGTTTGACCCAGCTGGTTTTGTGTGGCCAGATTTCGGAGCAGCTCCCGAGGATCTACCAAGCTTCCAGCCTAATGGTGAACACTAGACGGAACCCGGGCTACGAGTGGGTCTTCCCTTTTTGTTTCACCCACTTATATGTAAATTTATTCTTTTGAGGCGTTTGCCGACGAGCACCTGTTAGCTCGATGCACATTTATTTACTGTCTGCCTACGGGCTGTAAACATGATTAACAAATCCTAGGGTTGATCATGTATGACTGAACTCTTGCTAGTCCTATCATTTTGTACGACTAGCTTCATGATCATCCAATATGTAATATTTGGGACGCCTTATATATATATATTTGATGCTCTAACATCTTGTAACTCTGTTAATTGCTTGAGATTGAGACAATAGGCTTGACCTTAAGAGACTGCTTGGTTGTAGTAAACCCTCATATCTAGACAGCCGTGACCGTATAGTTGAGATGCATTCTATTTCAATATACGTAGCTGGCTGTGTCCGCCCCCGTTCTCCAGTATTCTGGTTCTGGGGCGTGACAACTTCCACGATATTGCTGCACCTCCAAGTGTAAAGACATATCCACTTGTGGATTTTGAGTCTTTAGTATCAGATATCCAATTTGCATCACTGTATCCTTCGAGTACAGCTGGATATTTAGTATAATGCAATCCATAGTCTTTAATGTATCTTAAATATCTGAGTACTCTAATAATAGCCTTCCAGTGATCTTTTCCTGGATTACTTGTGTATCTGCTCAGTTTGTTAACTGATTGAGCTATGTCCGATTGCGTACAGTTCGTGACATACATAAGGCTCCCAATTATACGAGAATATTCTACTTGTGAGATACTTTCTCCAGTATTCTTCTTTAAATGTATATTTAAATCTACTGGAGTTTTTGCAATGTTATTATTATTTTGATTATGTTTTTCTTTAATCTTCTCAATGTAATGAGATTGGGATAATACTAGCCCATCTGGTGTTTTAGAAATCGTAATTCCTAATATAACATCTGCAATTCCCAAATCTTTCATGTCAAATTTTTTGATTAAGATCTTCTTTGTGTCCTGGATTATGTTATTATTACTGCCTATTATTAGCATATCATCTACATATAGGCATATAATGACATATCCAGTTTGTGTATTTTTAGAATACACACATTTGTCACATTCATTGATCTTGAATCCATTTGACATCATTACATTGTCAAACTTTTGGTGCCACTGTTTCGGTGCTTGTTTAAGTCCATATAGAGACTTAACTAGTTTGCACACCTTCCTTTCTTTACCTGATACTATGAATCCTTTTGGTTGATTCATGTAGATTTCTTCTTCTAGATCACCATTTAGAAAGGCAGTCTTCACATCCATTAGCTGTATTTCAAGATTATGCAATGCTGCTATTGCAATTAACATCCGAAGTGATGTTATCATTGTTACTGGTGAATATGTATCAAAATAATAAATTCCTTGTTTTTGATTATATCCTTTGACAACCAGTCTTGCTTTATATTTATCAATAGTTCCATCAGCTTTTATCTTCCTCTTAAATATTCATTTGCACCCTAGTGGCTTACATCCTGTAACTCTCGGAATCAATTTTTGAGGAATTTTGAATTTTCTAAAAAAATTCAATTCACAAGTGTAGTACTGTTTTCTTTATTAGAATTTCGTTTATTAAATAAAGATAAGCTTACAAAAATCAATTCTATTTTGTGCTATTGAATATATATATATATATATATATAAAAATATATATATATATATATATATATATATATATATATATATATATATATATATATATAATTATTTTCTATTAATATTTCTATATTGATTATTGATAATGGTATTAAATATTTATATCTAATAGGTAGAGATTTTTTTTTTTAATTTTGAATCTGGATTAGTATCATTGGTAAATAATTATAGTTATAGTGATTAAATTTTAGTTATTTTTTAAAGTGTTTTATGAATTTATTAATCATAGAAAGTTGGTGACTAATTTTATTGATTTTGATAATTTTGAATTACATTTATCTAAGTTAATTCTGATCATTTATTTGCTAAGCAGGTAATTAACTGGTAGTTATAAATAACTGAATTTGTAAAGTAGATAGAATCTGTTAGAATATTTATAGTGAAATCTTTTGAAAATTGTTGGAGGGAATATTTGATTTTCGAAATTTGTTTTGAACTATTTGATTTTATAAAATCTGTTTTCTATTTTGAAAATCTGTTAGTATTTTGAAATTTAAAATTCTGTTACAAGTTGTTGAAATACCCTCAGATCTGCATTTAATTGCCATTCTACCACTGTATAATATAACCTCATATCTAAATTTAATTTCCACACTGCCATTGCCACTCCCTGCACACACATGTACACATATTATTATTTTATTATTTAAAGGCACACAGTTCAATGAATTCCTGACACACACACAACACTCTCTTTCTCTCTCTACTCTCTCTCATCACTCTTTCTCTCTCCACTGCTCTGGCCGACTCCTCGGTCGAGCACTACCGTCGCCATCGTCGGAGTTCAGCACCGGAGTCCAGATCCGATCACCGCGGCCGACGACCATCTCCATCCGAACCCTTTTCCTCCATCACTTCAGTCAGTCAACTGCCACTGCCATGGCCGATCAACCCAATGCCGGGGGCTCGACTCGCCAGTTGGAGTAGACAAGCTCCAAGCCACTGGAAGTCCCGTCGAGCCGCTGCAACCGACGTTGGCTGCGTTCTCGACCTCACTGGATCCACCACCGCCTCCTCGAACCTCGAGCGCCTCCTCAACTCGCGTGCCACTGTCAGGACCACGCCAGCCTCGTAGACTGAGTTGCCCTTCGATCTCAGTGTCGCCTCCAGTTCGAGACCGCCGCCGCGCGTTGCTTCTCGAAGTTCGAGCGGCCGAGCTCGTCGCCGCCGTACCTGGATCCGTCACCGACGTCGAGGATCGACATCCCCTCCGATCGACCGGTAAGTTCTCGCCTCGATCTTCTTGACCCCCTTTTCTCTTTGTTTTTAGGGATTTCTTTTAGGGTTTATATTTGGGATTTCTAAGGTTCATGAGATCTGGAAGTAAAGATGGAGAAGGGAAACTCTGTGATAGATGTTGGTTTCTAGGGTTTATGTTCAGGAAGGAGATGACGAAGACTGAGAGGCTATGGAGAAATATTAGGGTTCTTCTCGTGGAAGATGAAGTTAGAGATGGGGAGTGATCGGCTGGAAATCATTAGGGTTAGGGTTTGTTTTTGAGTTAGGGAAGAAGAAGGCTAGTCGGCTAGGGTTTACATAGAAAGAAGAAGGTTGAAGAAGAAGGTTAGGTCGGGCTGGGAAGGAACCATGAGATTAGGGTTTAGATCTTTCAGAGAAGGAGTGTAGGCTGAGTGATGAAGTACGGCCATGGAGTAATGTTAGGGTTAGGTTTTTTTCTAGCCAGAGGAAGAAGACGAAGGGGAAGGGGTGAGAGTTCTGTCGGCCGAATGAGTATGGAATGGAGGATAGAGAAGAAGAATTGGTTTTAATAGTTAGGTTTAGTTGATGGGCTGGGCCGGGTTAAGATGAAAGAAGATTGGGTTATTTAGTTAAATTAAGTTAGCAACAATAGTATTAAAGTTGGGCTGGGTCTTGGGACTTAGTTGATGGGCTGGGTCTGAGCTTCTGTTTTAAATAAATTTATAGTTAGTTGATATAGGCTGAGTATTGGTAGGTTGGGCCAGTATGGGTGTGGGCCTGTAGTCTGGGTCAAGTTTTATTAAATTTTGATGTTGATTTGGGTTTGGGCCGGATTAGTAATATTCATATTAATTATCTATTGTTGTATCTTCCCATTTAGTTGTAATATTTTTTAAATGTCTTACTAGTATAAATGTTTAGTAGAATTGTTGTTTTTGTTAAAATTGTTAATAACCCTTAGAAATGTTTTAGTAAATTACTTTACAAAAATGTTTTCCTAATAAGTATATATTTAGCCTTGTCAAATAAATGATTTTTCTATAGTTATAATATATCCTTCTAAAAATAGTTATCTTGTTAGCATTAATAAATAATTAGTATTTAATTAGCTGATAGTTAGTAAATATTTGGTTTAATTTTGTTGATATTAATTACTAAATGTTTTGCTAGAAAGTGTTCTATTATTTTCTAAAATAATTTCTTTACTAGATATAGCTTAAAATATTATTTTGATTAAACTAGTGAATGTTCTATAGGCATATATGTAATAAAAAGTATTTTCACAAATTCAAGCTATGGTATATGTATTTTCTAAAAATATTAATTGCTAGTATTTATAAATATTTTTCTAGTTATTTTGTTATACTATTATATGTTTCTAATTAACTAGTTAGCCTTAATTAATTAAAGTCTTTACTTCAAACCCTAATAACTTGTATAAAATATAACAGGTAATTTACAACCATGCAGTACTATTCTCGTGCAACCAAACCGAGGCAAGTACACCGACTCGACTTTTACTTTGTCTTTCTATCTTACATTCATGTGCCATGTTCTCATATCGGACATGAGATACACACGATTGTCTTGTACATTGTTCATTGCTTGTGAGTCATTGTTTATTGCGGGGATTGAGGAAAATATTAGTTTTTGTGTGATCACACCCAACATAGGTATTGTGGATAGCCTAATCGTACACTTCACGTACGATAAAGCCGGATCTTGTAGAATTGATTGACTCATTGATTGATTGTGCTCCTTAGCCGGTCACACATTAGTTTAATATTTCACATTGTCACACTTGCATATTGATTGTCGTGTTCATTGTCTTGTACATTGATAGCCGTGTTCATTGTCTAGCATATTGATTGTCGTCCATTGCCTGCAGTTTTATATTTCATCTCTGGTACCGTAGTTTCATTTCCATTTATGGTATTCTGGTTTCACCTTGTGTTCTATACTATATATTACATTGTATATTGTCTTGTCGGGGTTGTATTTTGCTCTTTTCCTGACAGGATACGTTGCTGGTAAGCTTGAACCACATGGAGCATGTGATTGCACTGGATATTGCAGCTTTTATTTTATTTATTTTTCTGGAGATTGTATTTTGGATATTCATTATTGTATCTTTATTTTATTTGATCGGATTTGTCTCCGGCTGATTTTGTACTAAAATGACTTGATGGATATTGGTGATCATTTTGGGAACGTTATAAAAGCTATGTTTGTTTACATTACATTGTGACTTGGAGGTTTCCTTAGTATTGTACAACTTACTTTGTCGTGTCCATCGACGTAGGCTGGGCGTGTCCGACTCGTATCCGATTATTCGGAAGCGGAACGTGACATATTTTTAGTGGTGGCCCATGCAGGTTTATCCTAATGACACTTAGGCAATAAAGTGTTATTGGGGGACCAGCGGAAGCTAAAGAAAACTCATCACAGCATAGGAACCGCGGGAAAATGGTTTATTGTTTATGGTTATTGATACTTTTAAAATTTGATTTACTTATGATTTTTAGGTTAGTTTATGATTTTTCTAGGACATAGCAATCAACAGTTTATTTTTCTGTTATAGGATGGTCGCCACGACGAACGTTGGGACTAGCGAGCAGCCTGCACCCAATGCACATGAGCAGATTCTACCGCCTCCGCCTCAGCCGCTTCCTCCGACGATGACGTTCGACGGCACGCAGATGATGGCCATGTTTCAGCAGTTCATGGAGGCCCAGAATCACCAGGCTGCGCAGTTCAGAGAGGCTTAGAGTCAGCAGGCCGCACAGTTCAGAGCGACCGTCGTCGACGCACTCAGGGCCAGAGAGCCGGCAGCACCAGCTCCAGCAGCACCGGCGGCACCAGCAGCGCCGAGGCCAGGAACTGCCAAAGACTATCAGAACCTCTGCCCAATGAATTTTTGGGGCCATGAGGGGATAGTTTACGCGGACGAGTGGCTAGAAAGTGCTGAGCGGACATTGAAGATGGCAAGGATCCCAGATGATTTGAAGGTCGAAGTTGCGAGCATGCGACTTTTCGACATTGCTAGAGCTTGGAACAGGGAGGAGCCTCAGTTGGCTGAACCCCAAGTTCTCTGGAAGGATTTCAAACTGCTGTTCCAGGAGAAGTTCTTCCCGGATGTGGAGCAGGATGAGCTTCGGATGCAGTTTGAGGCATTGCAGCAGGGGAGTATGACTGTGGCCCTGTATACATCAGAGTTCACCCGACTCAGCAGGTTCGTAGAGAACCTAGTTAGCACACCGTAGGAGAGGGCTTGGAAGTTCAAGAAGGGCCTCACCAGGGAGTTTCGACATACAGTAGCTATCAGTCAGGCCACTACCTATGCGAGCATCCTTAAAGTTGCTTAGGAAGTAAAGAAGAAGATGGATCCGAAGCTCAAGCGGGACCGAGACATTAGCGCCAGCAATTCCCAGGGTCCACCGAAGCAGACTGACACTCAGCAGAGGCCAGTACTCCAGCATCAGCATCATGTTCGAGCTCCGACATCACCGAGGCAGCAGAGACAGATTCAGACCCCGATATACTTTTCTTGCGCATACTGCAAGAGATCGGGACACCGTACCGAGGAATGCTGCAAGAAGTTAGGGCAGTGCTTGGTTTGTAGATTTGCCACTCACCAAGTGAGAGATTGTCCTGCAGCTTTCACTCGTCAGGAGCCAGCACAGAGCAGCAGCAGGAGGATCCAGTCTTTGAGGATCAGTAGTAGCTGCAGGAGCGCAGTCGGATGGACCGTTATTTTCCTTACTTGCTTGTAGTAGCTGAATTTCTTCTGTATTGCCTATTTTGAGGCTTGTCTCTGAGTTTTCTTGCATTTGCTATTTTCGTATTGTTTAGTGACTACTTGTTAGTCCTTATTATTTTACTCCATAAATAAATCATTTAGTTTTCTTGTTGCCTTTAATAAATTTTGCTGATTTTGTGCATCCTTGAAATTTCGAGGACGAAATTTTTTGTAAGGGGGGTATATTTGTTACTCCCGGAATCAATTTTTGAGGAATTTTGAATTTTCTAAAAAAATCTATTCACAAGTGTAGTACTGTTTTCTTTATTAGAATTTCGTTTATTAAATAAAGATAAGCTTACAAAAATCAATTCTATTTTGTGCTATTTAATAAATATATATATATATATTATTGTTTCTATTAATATTTCTATATTGATTATTGATAATGGTAATAAATATTTATATCTAATAGCTAGAGATTTTCTTTTTAATTTTGAATCTGGATTAGTATCATTGGTAAGTAATTATAGTTATAGTGATTAAATTTTAGTTATTTTTTAAAGTGTTGTATGAATTTATTAATCATAGAAAGTTGGTGACTAATTTTATTGATTTTGATAATTTCGAATTACTTTTATCTAAGTTAATTCTGATCATTTGTTTGCTAAGCAGGTAATTAACTGGTAGTTATAAATAACTGAATTTGTAAAGTAGATAGAATCTGTTAGAATATTTTTAGTGAAATCTTTTGAAAATTGTTGAAGGGAATATTTGATTTTCCAAATCTGTTTTGAACTATTTGATTTTATAAAATCTGTTTTCTATTTCGAAAATCTGTTAGTATTTTGAAATTTAAAATTCTGTTACAAGTTGTTGAAACACCCTCAGATCTGCATCTAATTGCCATTCTACCACTGTATAATATAACCTCAGATCTAAATTTAATTACCACACTGCCATTGCCACTCCCTGTACACACACGCACACATATTATTATTTTATTATTTAGAGGCACACAGTTCAATAAATTTCTGACACACACACAACACTCTCTTTCTCTCTCTACTCTCTCTCATTACTCTTTCTCTCTCTACTCTCTCTTATCACTCTTTCTCTCTCCACTGCTCTGGCCAACTCATCGGCCGAGCACCACCATCGCCATCGCCGAAGTTCAGTACCGGAGTCCAGATCCGATCACCGCGGCCGACGGCCATCTCCATCCGAACCCTTTTCCTCCATCACTTCAGTCAGTCAACTGCCACTGCCATGGCCGATCAACCCAGTGCCGGGGGCTCGACTCGCCAGCCGGAGTAGACAAGCTCCAAGCCACCGGAAGTCCCGTCGAGCCGCTGCAACCGATGTTGGTTGCGTTCTCGACCTCACTGGATCCACCATCGCCTCTTCGAACCCCGAGCGCCTCCTCAACTCGCGTGCCACTGTCAGGACCACGCCAGCCTCGTAGACTGAGTTGCCCTTCGATATCAGCGCCACCTCCAGTTCGAGACCGCCGTCGCGCGTTGCTTCTCGAAGTTCGAGCGGCCTAGCTCGTCACCGCCATGCCTGGATCCGTCACCAACGCCGAGGATCGACATCCCCTCCGACCGGTCGGTGAGTTCTCGCCTCGATCTTCTTGACCCCCCTTTCTCTTTGTTTTTTGGGATTTCTTTTAGGGTTTATATTTAGGATTTCTAGGGTTCATGAGATCTGGAAGTGAAGATGGAGAAGGGAAACTCTGTGATAGATGTTGGTTTCTAGGGTTTATGTTCAGGAAGGAGATGACAAAGACTGAGAGGCTATGGAGAAATATTAGGGTTCTTCTCGTGGAAGATGAAGTTAGAGATGGGGAGTGATCGGCTGGAAATCATTAGGGTTAGGGTTTGTTTTTGAGTTAGGGAAGAAGAAGGCTAGTCGGCTAGGGTTTACATAGGAAGAAGAAGGTTGAAGAAGAAGGTTAGGTCGGGCTGGGAAGGAACCATGAGATTAGGGTTTAGAACTTTCAGAGAAGAAGGAGTGTAGGCTGAGTGATGAAGTGCGACCATGGAGTAATATTAGGGTTAGGTTTTTTTCTAGCCAGAGGAAAAAGATGAAAGGGAAGGGGCTGAGAGTTCTGTCGGCCGAATGAGTATGGAAAGGAGGAGAGAGAAGAAGAATTGGTTTTAATAGTTAGGTTTAGTTGATGGGCTGGGCCGGGTTAAGATGAAAGGGGATTGGGTTATTTAGTTAAATTAAGTTAGCAGCAATAGTATTAAAGTTGGGCTGGGTCTTGGGACTTAGTTGATGGGCTGGGTCTGAGGTTCTGTTTTAAATAAATTTATAGTTAGTTGATATGGGCTAAGTATTGGTAGGTTGGGCCAGTATGGGTGTGGGCCTGTAGTCTGGGTCAGGTTTTCTTAAAATTTGATGTTGATTTGGGTTTGGTCGGGATTAGTAATATCCATATTAATTATCTATTGTTGTATCTTCCAATTTAGTTGTAATATTTTTTAAATGTCTTACTAGTATAAATGTTTAGTAGAATTGTTGTTTTTGTTAAAATTGTTAATAACCCTTAGAAATGTTTTAGTAAATTACTTTACAAAAATGTTTTCCTAATAAGTATATATATTTAGTCTTGTCAAATAGATGATTTTTCTATAGTTATAATATATCATTCTAAAAATAGTTATCTTGTTAGCATTAATAAATAATTAGTATTTATTTAGCTGATAGTTAGTAAATATTTGGTTTAATTTTGTTAATATTAATTACTAAATATTTTGCTAGAAAGTGTTCTATTATTTTCTAAAATAATTTCTTTACTAGATATAGCTTAAAATATTATTTTGATTAAACTAGTGAATATTCTATAGGCATATATGTAATAAAAAGTATTTTCACAAATTTAAGCTATGGTATATGTATTTTCTAAAAATATTAATTGCTAGTATTTATAAATATTTTTCTAGTTATTTTGTTATACTATTATATGTTTCTAATTAACTAGTTAGCCTTAATTAATTAAAGTCTTTACTTCAAACCCTAATAACTTGTACAAAATATAACAGGTGATTTACAACCATGCAGTACTACTCTCGTGCAACCAAATCGAGGCAAGTACACCGACTCGACTTTTACTTTGTCTTTCTGTCTTACATTCATGTGCCATGTTCTCATATTGGACACGCGATACACACGATTGTCTTGTACATTGTTCATTGATTGTGAGTCATTGTTTATTGCGGGGATTGGGAAAAATATTAGCTTTTGTGTGACCACACCCAACATAGGTATTGTGGATAGCCTAATCGTATACTTCACGTACGATGAAGCCGGATCTTGTAGAATTGATTGACTCATTGATTGATTGTGCTCCTTAGCCGGTCACACATTAGTTTAATATTTCAAATTGTCACACTTGCATATTGATTGTCGTGTTCATTGCCTTGTACATTGATAGCCGTGTTCATTGTCTAGCATATTGATTGTCGTCCATTGCCTGCTGTTTTATATTTCATCTCTGGTACCGTAGTTTCATTTCCATTTCTGGTATTCTGGTTTCACCTTGTATTCTGTACTACAGATTATATTGTATATTGTCTTGTCGGGTTGTACTTTGCTCTTTTTCTGACAGGATACGTTGCAGGTGAGCTTGAAGCCACATGGAGCATGTGATTGCACTAGATATTACAGCTTTTATTTTTTTTATTTTTTGGAGATTGTATTTTGGATATTCGTTATTGTATCTTTATTTTATTTGACCGGATTTGTCTCTGGCTGATTTTGTACTAAAATGACTTGATGGATATTGGTGATCATTTTGGGAACGTTATAAAAGCTGTGTTTATTTACATTACATTGTGACTTGGAGTTTTCCTTAGTATTGTACATCTTACTTCGTCGTGTCCATCGACGAAGGCTGGGCGTGTCCGACTCGTATCCGATTATTCGGGAGCGGGTCGTGACATATCCTGGAGGAAGATCAGCTAATTCCCATGTATGGTTTTGCATAATGGACTCTATTTCACTATTTATAGCTTCTTTCCAAAGTGGTGCCTCTGGTGTAGACATTGCTTCTTTGAAAGTTTGAGGCTCATTTTCTAACATGAATGTTAGAAATTCATGTCCAAAGGTCTTTGATGTTCTAGACCTCTTACTGTGTCTAGGCACATCTTCCTTATCGACAAATTCATTATCTGCAACATTTTGACCAGTATGTCTAATATCATCATAATTTCTTTTTAATGTTTCTCTTTCATGTATCTTCTTACATGGAAAGATATTCTCAGAGAAAGATGCATTCCTAGATTCAATAATTATATTATTATGTATCTCCGGAATGTCCGACTTATGTACGAGAAACCGATAAGCAGAACTGTTTTCAGCATATCCTATAAATATGCCGTCAAAGGTCTTGGGACCTATCTTGACCTTTTTAGGCAAAGAAATTGCCACTTTTGCAAGACATCCCCACACTTTAAGGTATTTATAGGAAGGTTTCTTTCCTTTCCATAATTCATATGACGTCTTATCCTTTTTCTTGTGGGATACCTTATTTAAAAGATAGTTGGCTGTAAGTACAGCTTCTCCTCACAAATTATCTGGTAGTCCTGAACTTAATAATAAAGAATTCATTATTTCTTTAATTGTTCGATTCTTTCGTTCAGCGATACCATTAGATTATGGTGAATATGGTGCAGTAGTTTGGTGTATAATTTCATGTTCTGCACAGAATCCTGCAAAAGATGCTTCATATTCACCACCTCTATCGCTTTTGATAACTTTAATCTTTCGATTAAGTTGATTTTCTACTTCAGTTTTATAGTGTTTGAACATATCTATTGCTTCATCTTTTGATTTCATAAGATAGACATAGCAACAACGAGTACTGTCATCGATGAATGTGATGAAGTACTTTTTCCCATTTCTCGTTTGTATGCCTTTTAGATCACATACATCTGTATGGATTAAATCCAAACGTTCAGGTATCTCTTTCAACCGGATTTTGAAAGGATGTACGGGTTAATTTTGCTTCTGCACATATTTCACACTTATGATTTGAATCTATTGCAGATCTAGAAATTAAGTCCATGTTCATGAGTTTCCTGATTGAATCACAATTAACATGACCTAATCTTCCATTCCACATATGAGAGGACTCAATGATATAAGAAGAATTAATCATCTTATTAGGCATAATAGTCATTATATTCATTTTGAAAAGGCCCTCCTTGAGGTAACCCCTCCCCACATAAACTCCACTCTTGGTGAGTACAAATTTGTCAGATTCAAATATTAATTTAAACCCATGCTTACTTAACATAGATCCGGAAATTAGATTCTTCCGAATATCAGGTACGTGCAGAACATTGTTAAGCTTCAGGTCCTTTTCCGACGTCATTTTCAGAATGATCGTCCCTTGTCCTTCATCCTTTGATGATGAAGAATTTCCCATGAAGAGTTGCTCGCCTTGGTCGACACTTTGGTAGGTATTGAACATCGCCTTTTCAGCACATATATGGCGGGTAGCGCCAGTGTCGACCCACCACTCTCTTGGGTTGCTCCCTACCATGTTCACTTCAGAAACAACTGCCGTCAAAACCAGGTCGTCAACACCCTTAGCCAGACGCTCATCTTCAGTCATATGAGCCTGGTGAGGACGTCCCTTGTTCTTGTTGTAATTTTTGTAGTTGCGACTAAGATAATCTGCAGCTTTATGTCCTATTTTATTGCATATGTGACATTTACCTTTGAACTTTTTATAGTTTCCTTGACCGGAGTAGGTTCCTTGACCGGAGCCTCCAATGTATTTGCGCTTTTTTCCCTTTTTGTCCTGTTTTCAAGACATTTGCCCTGGCTTCTATAGAAGAGATTTTTTCAGTGCTCCTGTTATTCTCTTCTATTTCAAGCCTGACAATTAGGTCTGCCAATGGCATGTCCTTACGTTTATGTTTCAGATAGTTCTTATAATCCTTATAGAGAGGCGGAAGTTTTTCAATCACAGAAGCTACCTGAAACGGTTCACATAAGGCCATACCTTCGGCAACCAGTTCCTGGAAAATACATCGCAAGTCTTCAACTTAACTTGCCACTGATCTGGAGTCAACCATGCGGTAGTCCAGAAATTTGCCTACTACAAATTTCTTCGATCCTGCATCTTCTGCTTTGTATTTCTTGTCCAGAGCATCCCAGACTTCTTTTGCAGTCTTCAGTGGACTGTAAACATTCCATAGATGGTTGTCCTGTCCACGTAAAATGTGGTTCCTGCATAAGAAGTCTGCATGTTTCCACTTTTCAACATTTGTAATAACAGTATTATCAGTTTCACCTTCTTGCAGAACATGGACTGTTTCATTTATAATCTTTGCCAAATTCAAAGTTGTAAGATAGAACAACATCTTTTGCTGCCAGGGCTTGAAGTCGATTCCATTGAACTTTTTCGGCTTCTCTCCTTGTCCAATATGAACATGAGCAGAAGTGATCATGATAGTGTTCTCAACTCCTGTCATTTTTGTCTGTTACAATGGAGTAGTACAAACCAAAAAAATTTCAGATTTGAGAAGTGTGTTACGTTATGTTCTAGTTTAGTAGAACAAAACAAGTAAATTCAGATTCGGCTTAACACAAAAAAAAGAATTATATTGAATTAAGAAGTACTGATAAAGAAATAACAAATTCTAAAGGCTATTGATTAATTCCAATAGGAGTAATAAGTGGTACTTTGACTTATGAAGTACTGTAAACAATTATTCCAATAATATGGTGGAATTATATTAAAGTGCGGACATTGAACTAGTTTGGATTAAACAAGTCAGAACTAAAAGAAGTCTGGGCGACGCCACATAAAAATTCACCAGTAAGTGAATACAATGTTCTATTTAGGACATTGATCTAAATGATCTACACAGAACATAAGGATTGTTGGTCATATTAATCCTTAGGTCGCCGGTTCCAATCCGGTAGGCCGGACCATTGAATTAAATACACTAGGATTAAACCAGAGTAGAAAAAAATACATGCATGGCTTTCTTTAACAAGCAAACCAGAACAAAATTATATAGAAGAATGATATTGCATGCTCTTCGTATTATTCAAAAATATATAGAGTATAGAATTATGATTATTGTCTTAAGATTGTTAGTACAAATTCTCAAACTCTGTATTTAGACTCTAAAATTAAAATATAAGTAAAATAAATAAAATGATACCGAGGCTTGAACTTGGTTCAATGTCCTTAAGACAATATTCGCCCCGCACTGGTGCTTACGGTTTAATGGTGATTAGTCTCCCAGGATACAATGGTTCTTTCCTTTGGTAGCAGCACTTCACACCGTAGGAGCTCGTCGAAGCAACGTTGGTTGTCTCTCTCTCTTAGACTAACTAATGCAATATGGATGAATTGAATGAATGCTTGAATGCTCCAAACACGTGTATTTATAAAAATAAAGAGACACGATGGAAATGACACACCTTTCCAATAAATAGATCCGTACACAGTTTCCAATGAAAAGATTCGTACACCTTTTCTTAGATTCGTTGATAGAAAAACTGATATTATTATTATAACAAATATACATTCACATTTTCCAACAGAAACTCGTCGTTGCTCAAAGCGAGATTCAACCGTCTTCGTCGATCCGTTCCAAAGAACCAGCAAGTTCTGAAAAAATTTCTAGAACGCTCTTGAAAGTTACCACCCTTCGTCGGATAGAACATTGATGTGTTGTAACAAATTAACAATGGCACCCGGAGCAAAAAGACACTCGACCGCTGAAGGAGATTCTCCTTTCTTCTCTCATGTAAGAACTAAGTGCTGGAACACACAATATATAGGAGAGAAATCTCATGATCAATGGTAACCGTCCACTAGTCCACTAACGTGGGACAAAGACCATGAGGTAACTTCATATTCAATAAGACAGTTACCAGCAGTAACTCTCTATAAATAAGACAGTTACAAAATTGGACACTATTGAAGAATGATACTGGAGAGTAACCATACAGAATTACATTATCACAAAACTTCACTTTAAGTCCTTCACCAACTTTTGAGTCCGAACTAGGCTTGCATGTTGAGGGATTTGAATCACTCCCCACTAACAAACAAAATTCCGCAATTTAAATCAGTTGAGCTACCGCAACTAATATGTACAAGTAATAAATGATCACTCAAATATTGAAATTTATACACTTGAATTGCCTGAACATGGTATGGTATAATCAGGTCACTAGTATAATTAGGTCATTGGTGAGCAAATTCAATCAAACCAAACAAAATCAAGTATTAACAATTAAAAAAAATTGTTATTCACATTAATAGAGGAAATATTGTTCCCATAGTGAGGGGGGTAAATATTGGCAAATTATAAAAGCACTTCAATTCTTACTCAGGACTAGTCCAATTTTTTTTGTGTATTTGCAAGTTCGCCACTTGAAAAATTACTCAAGACTAGCCCAAATGTTGGTATATAAATCACTTTTATTAATTTTTTCTTTTGTCTTCTTCCTCACTTATCTTTCCCAAAATCCTACTAACTTTCTCTTCCAAATCTCAACACCCAAATTATAAATATTATTCTCAATCCCTGTTCATGCCTAAATTTAATCTTATACTAACAAAAATTTGATTTAGTATTCATTCTAGATGGATTTTCGAACCCATTTTAGGGTTTCGAACTTCGAAAATCCGTCCACAGTCGCGATGGGGACGATGATGGACTGTCAAAGATATTGACAGTCCTACCAATTTGGAGAACTTTTAACAATTTTGACAGTCTTACATAAAACATTGAACATCATATTTTCTTTAGTACTATCGAAAGTTTTGACAGTCCTTCCAATTGGTAGGACTGCCAAAAAAATTGACAGTCCTACATAAAACATTGAGCAACATATTTTTATGACTGTCAATTTTTTTGACTGTCCTTCCAATTCGTAGGACTGTCAAAAATTTTGACAGTCCTAAAAGGAACTTGTTGTAACATTGCAGAAAGGTAACATCGTGCAACTGTTTAAATATTGTTTAACGTAATTAGAATAATTTTATATTTTTTATATAATCATTAAGTTAACTTTATAAATATTTTTAAATCTATTTTAGAGATAAATAAATTACCTACTCGGTTAAAAAAAACTCAAAATATTAAACTATTTTAGAGATAAGTCTCTTAATTTTGTTCATTTCAAAATATATATATATATATATATATATATATATATATATATATATATATATATATAGGCCCGGATGGATTTAATAGTGGGTTTTACAAGCGCCACTGGGATATTCTGAAAGTCCCGGTTCTTGAGGCGGTCCAGGAGTTCTTCTCTGAAGGGAAGCTATTGAAGGAGCTTAACCACACTTTCTTGACTCTGGTTCCTAAGAAAGAGGGGGCGACCTCACTGGCGGACTTTAGGCCTATTGTGTCCTGTAATTATCTTTATAAAATAATTATGCACCTCATGTGTCGGCGCATGGAGGGAATCATGCAGGACCTTGTCTTCCCGAACCAAGCGGCGTCCATCAAGGGACGATCTATAGTTGAGCATAGCCTCCTAGCTCATGAGATGGTGAGGGGCTTCAACAAACCTGGCGGGGAGAAGGCTTGTGTAAAGCTGGATTTGAGGAAGGCCTATGACATGGTCAACAGGGAGTTCGTATGCCATCTTTTGTCTGCTATGGGGTTTGCTGATCGTTGGGTTGCGTTGATTCGAGAATGCATATCGTCTCCTACCTTCTCGGTCCTTATCCAGGGTATTCCGCATGGGTTCTTTCAAAAGCAACCGTGGACTCCGGCAAGGTGACTCCTGTCACCTTACCTGTTCACGCTTGTCATGGAGTACTTTACCTGCTTGATGGATAGGACGGTACATTTTGGAAGGATTGTCCCGCTGTTCAGGAGAGTTGAGCCGTCGGTTACCCACCTCATCTATGCCGACGACCTACTGGTGTTCATTCATCCTTCGTTGGAGGGTATGAACACGTTATCTGAGATTATGGGTGAGCTAGAATCACACTCGGGACTTTAGATGAACAGAGAGAAGAGCAGGGTCTACTTCAGTTCACTCTGCCTTCAGAAGGAGGAGCACGCTGCTGCACTGGGCGTGGAGAGGAGTGAGCTCCCCGTGAAATACCTGGGAGTTCCTTTGACTGTCAATTATGCTCGAGACCAGGATTGCTATAGCCTGGTGGAGCATGCCCAACGGAGAGTGGAAGGTTGGCAATGTCATGCCCCACTCCCGTAGGAGCGATCGTCCTCGCTAAGGCGTGATGCCGCACGAGACTAAGTTGCTCTCGTGCAAGGCCAAGTCCAGAAACGGCCGATTTGAGCTAGGCCACAGAGTCGCACAGAGTGTCCCCATTTGTAGCGGAAAGTAAATGAACACAAGTTGAACCGAATTCAATCTCTTTATTGATATTCAAGAAGTTTACAAGCGGCGCTAGGCCGAGATTACAAGTCTCTCAAGCTCTCTCTCTCTGAAACATAAAAGGCATGCCAAGTGGCTTACAAGATGGAATGATTCACGACGATGTTTCGATACATTATGTCATGTATATGGTGCTTCAGCTCCTTACAACACTCCAAGGCTCCAGAGTTAGCTCCACGCCTTAGCACGTTCGAGGGAAGCTCCGCACCCGACGATGTCTCCTGCACCCTGCAAGCAAACTATGGGATTATCAGTACATTGTTATGGACTGGTGGGGAGGCTAGCTTACCCACAATGCTATCATTACCAAACACGTTCTATTTACTTTTGTGCACCGTCTATCATTTATTGTCTTTCTAATCTTGCCTTAGGATCAGTTTTATGGCATATTTCATAACCTATCTCGTGTTACCGATTTCAAGTGTTTGCATGGAAATACATGCACGACTTACCCATACTTACCGTCCGGCCTTTCCTGTCCAAAGTAAACCAAGTTAGTCAACAATTCATATATATCAACTTAACGTAATTCACGTAAACATTCAGTGTCAAGGGCTTGTTCCCGCTTGTGAAGATACGTTATGACCACGCCTCGTTCCGATGAACATTCTCACTCGGATATTCCTACCTACTCAACCGATCAGTTGTGTTACGCTCGAAAGGTTTTATTCCAACGTCCATGCTCACTCAACTATTTAATTGTTTAGTTAACTTAGACTACTTTGGTTCAATGCAAGGACTTGCACATGGATTGCCACCAGCAAGCCCACTTAATCTATATGCACCGGTCGCTGGCATAACAAGCCATTTTGGACATGTTCCTCTTGGTATTCTCACCTATCATAGCGTGCTGGCTGGTACACCTTGATAGTCTTTTGAAATACCGGCCTTACGTCTCTTGGGTGGCCAAGCCCGCACCCAAGCCGGCACCGTAAGCCATGACTAGGCCGGCCACGATGTCTCCGATCGTTGCCTTGGAATCCCGTATTGCTCCTCTTCCCCCTATATACGAGTGGGTTGTCTGTGACCATTTCGTATTGTGTAGCTCCCCTTCCCGGATTTTTTTAAATATTTTATTATTATATGGGACATTATTATACAATATTATTTTATTAATACTGGTTATATTATTATTGTCAACAAATGCTATATATATATATATATATATATGCATGTTCATATTTATAAAAAATAGGCTCTACATAGGAATGATGTTTTGGATTTATTTAGAATTTATGGAGTTTGTTTAGATGTGAAGATATACGTGTGTAAGTGTACGTGAATATGAATATATGTGAATATATATATTATATATGTGTAAGTATATATAAATAAATGTTGTATAATGTGTGTATATATATATATATATATATATATATATATATATATATATATATATATATATATATATATATATATATATATATTGATATAAATATTCTCGAAGTGTTATAACATTTTATTAAAAAAAATATTCTAGTTTATTTAAAATTGGAAGTATCATATTATATATAAATAGATATATGAATAAATATATATGTGTGTGTAAATATGGTTACATATATAAGGAGTTATAACTATATATATATATATATATATATATATATATATATATATATATATATATATATATATATATATATATATATATGTAAAGAAATGAGTTTATATAAAAAAATATATAAAACAAAACCATTTGACAAACAACCCAGCCTATTCCAGGCCAAGCAAACCCGAGAGCAGCCCAGACCCGGCCAGGGGATCCCCACACCAGCGGCTAAAGCCCGAACAGTTCAGTATGTATATATCGGTATAAAGAGAGGGAGAGAAGGGGGATCAACACGCCAAAACCCTAAAACCCTAACCCCACGCCCATCCCCCTGACTGGAGCGGCCATCCCGACGGCCGTGCGTGTCACGACCCGTACCCGATTTTCAGACGCGAGCTCCTGAGCAAGTCAGCTACGTATCAAACGGACTCTAGCCCAACTCGAATACGTAAACACTGTCAGGGCTATGGTATACTGCCAAATCATGGCAAAGGTAAATCTATATCTCAATCCACAATAAATGTACGAAACATGAATGAACAAGTATGGGTCGTGGTCTGCAGCCCACTAGCATATATGTCCGATAAGACTCTAAAGGAAATAACAAGAGTCTAAAACTGAATTAAGAAACAGGATATCTCATGATAAGGTATGAAAGCACGAGTGGATAATAAACACAATAACGATACCTGAATCCCGTAAGCGCATCATCACATTTGTCATCCAGAACCACTAGCTAACTCCATGCAATCGGTTAACCTGAAGAGATCATCAGGTCCTCAGAGGACATAGTAAGATACATAAAAACATGCATATCTAGCAGTTTATCATGCAATAAAGAAAATACAAAAAATAAATGAGAAAAGACCAATCAACACGAAGACACGACTATACACGATTGGGGGAACCACTACGCATAAACGAACTGCTGGAGAAGAACAAGAGAACACAATATCACGATGTCAATGGATAACCAATCGAATACTCAAAACCTCGCCCCTAGTGTGGACACGCAGGTTTGAACAACTACTAACCCTCGTTTCGAGTGTGGACTCTCTGGTTAGCTTCAACTACTAACCCTCGCCCCTAGTATGGGCTCGCAGGCTAGCATCACCCTTGCCCCTAATGTAGACTCGCAGGTGTGGATCAATAACTACTAACCCTCGTCCCTAGTGTGGACTCGCAGGTTAGCTTCAAATACTACTAACCTTCGTCCCTAATGTGGACTCACAGGTTAGCTTCACGAAATCACCCTCGTCCCTAGTGTGGACTCGCAGGTTAGCTTCAAGAATTCAAGGTACAACAGTTTCGTTTTGACTTATTCATCCTATGACACGATGCGACTCAGTCCAAGTACAAGTGATGACACGACACGACCCAATCATGATACACGAGAGAATCAATACAATATGAACTACAAAATTAACTATAAACACGGACGATATATATATCCAATATTAACTACATAGCTACTATAAACAAGGACTATATATATATATATACTAGCATGCACGATGTACAATCACATGTCAATAATCCATTAGTAAAACTATATAATAACAGAAATATGCATGTAAATAAACTATAGAGGAAGGCAAGGTGTCTTGCTTGTGGTCCTTGCACAAACCGTAGTCACAAGTCAAGGATGAGGGGATGCCGATCTAGGAGCTGTCAACCTATAACACATATCGTACCATAAACCGTGCACGAAAACTATAAATCAATTCTAATGTTCTAGTTCTAAATTCATGGAATAGTGGCTAGTTGGGTTACTAATCTAATAATATTTAATTCTGGAATAATTCACTTAAAAACCTAATTTAACCTAATAATAATCTGAATATAATCTAAACATGCAAATTTGGCCATCAAAAGTCGTGTTTCCAATTTTGGGAACCATGTCACGCAAATCGAGGTGTGCCGTTGACTATTTAGTCAAACGTTGTGAACTCTAGATTTTAAAAGTGCACCTTGGTAGGTTTCAGCACCATGAGTGCGCTGGAATCAATCGTGCCACAAAATTATGCTTTGGTCAAAAGATATCACCGTTATAGCTAATCGTGACCAAAACGGTGATCAACCGATCAATTCTGAGTTCAACAGAATAACAAAATATATGATGAACGAATTAATTTCTGGAAAAAATATATGTCGTACAGCTCTGTGTTAGCTTTCCGAAACTTCAAACAGTTTGTGATTTCGATGTCTGGTTCTCCCAAAATCTCGAAAACACCGAAACGTGTTAAGTTTCGGACAACCGACACTCTACGAATTTTTCAGAAATTTAGGAATAATATATACAAAAATAAATTACATATTCAGAAAGCTTACCTCGATACGAATCTAACAAAAAAAAAACGACGCATGAAAAGCACGTCGGAGTTGGCGGGAATCGCTTCGGGAAGTCGAGATCTCTACTAGAACTCTCTCTCAAAAAAGCGGCTGAAATTTTTATTAGGGTTTCGAATATAATAGTATATATATAGGAGAGAGAGAGGCGGTTCAGCCTGGGCGCCGACAGGTGGCCCCCCCTGGGTGAGTTATTGGGTAATTAATTATTTAATTCAGAAAATTATTTAAAAATCATTTTAAGTCCAAATAAATCAAAATAAATTGAAGAAAAATCCAGAAAAATTCTAAAAAATTCTAGAAAATATTTTTAAGTGTCTAGAATCTAAATAAAATATTTTTAACATAAAATATCATTATGTGACCTCACAGTAAATTCCCAAAGCCTATAAAATATAATTTATATAGGTTTTAATTATATAAAAATTCCCAAAAATTCTAAAAAATCCAGAAAAATTCTAAATATTCTAGAAAATATTTCTAACCTCCTAGAACCAAGATAAAAATAACTTGTCTCAAAATATTCCCAAATGACCTTATAGTAATTCATGAAAGTCAATAAATAAATATATCTTTAATAAATAAATATCTAAAAATGCCTAAAAATTATAGGAAAATATAATATAGCTATATCATGCTTATAAACCCTATCTAGAGATCATGTGACCATAAGGCGGTCATAAATCACTTATGGGCTTAGTTACAACTCCTATGATCATAGAAAAATTAAATGTAAACTAATCAAATAAAAAATAAAAATATATCACAAAATTTCGGGAAGAGGAGTTACAACGCGTCGCCGGAGGACGACCGCTGGCCGGCCAGGAGGCCGTGCATGCGCCACGCGCAACGGCAAGAGCAGCAGCGACAGCGGTTCCAAGGACCGCCTTCACAGCGATATTTCGTCGCGAATATCGGATGGTTGCGCGAGCTACTTGCTCTGGTATGTTCACAATATGTACACCCACCTTTCCTTTCAAACACTTTGAAATTAAACGCACTATAACGTCCGTTAGATCGACACAAAGTCGAAGAAAAACCTGTTCAAAAACAGAACACGAAACAGTCCATGAACCTACATTACAAGATCGATTCTGTAACCATTTAGAAATTCTGTTTGAACACATGTTTAGACAACATATAGGAGATCGGAAACTATTTCGTAGGTTTGAATTTCATAAACTGTGTACAGATTAATCGATCCTCGAAAATCAGGAAAAAACTGAAAAAACTGTTTTTGAAAACTAGAAAATCCATCCACACGACGTGCGTCCAGCCATTCCGGGCGACGTGGTCGCGAACCGAAAGCATCAAAAGGTGTGTAATGGCTTTATGGTCGTGTGGGCTTTGACAAAATTTAAATTGGTCGCGTGTGCGCGACGAATTTGATGCGTATCCGTCGAAATTCACCGTATCGACCTCTGTGCAAATTTCCCAATTACTTTGTGATGCTGGTCAGATCGAGACAAAACTTGTGCCAACAGGACCGTATCATTTTTCTGGTCCTGTATGCCAAGTTTGGTCCAATTCTGAGACAGTTGAATCGGACGCCGTTTTGCGGGCCCCACGGTCTGACTCAACGGACGTTTTTGTGCACGGCTCGTCGAAATTCAACTCTGGACATATGGTTGGGTTCGTATCGAAAAATTGGACCTCTTGACATATAGTTTGACGACTTTAGAGACCGTTGACTCTGGCACGTATTTCGGTACAAAGCGGGTCCAACGTCGAACATCGTTTTTGTCCGAAATTACCGTTTTGCCCCTGTATCCAGAATTGGACTTAAGGACAGGCAATCCTAGCTAATTTGACTATTCTGAAAATGTTGATAATGTTTATTTCAGCATCTGGAGACTTCTGCATGTGTTGACTGATTGTGGCACATTGAGTGGTATATTATTATTGGTTTCACCAGCTAAGGACCTCAGGCGAGTGCACTTTCTAATTGCTCTCGATTCATAGTAGTCTTTTCATTTCATGTTTATACATATATCTTGCTGTTTGTTGACACGCTCGTCACACGGAGTAGTCGGGAGGGGAAATATCTTAGTAAGACATGTGGACTACCCAAAACTATCCCATGAGTCTATTCTTGAATAATAGCACCTGTACACGACACGTGCAGGTGCCGGATTTACCCCCTTGCCGTTCACATGTCGAAACGGATATTTCACACCACATAGATAGATGTCTTTTATTTATTTTTCTTTTTTCTCCATCGTGCCATGTCATCAATTATCTTCCAGTTTTTATCTCTCATATGTTATTTTCATGTCTTGTTAATTCTGTTGTGTTTTCGTATTGCCGTCGCTTTGTGTACTTGTTCCATTCCTGAATGGAAAGCAATATTTTTTAGGTTAGCTGTGGCTTCACTTAGCTTGGAAGATTCAGGTGTACTTGAAGGCATGACCTAGAAATAGAAAGTAGTTGTATCAATTTCATTAATTGTAAAATCTTATATTTTCCTTAATTATAAATGTTGTAAATGTTGTAACAAATTTAGAAATGTGAATGATCAGCAAATGTTATTTCTTGAGCATTTATTTTTTGCGAGCTTGACAGTGTTCTACCGCCGACTCTGTGGCGTAGGCTGGCTTGGACACGTCTCGTATCCGAAAAGCGGGTACGGATCGTGACAAGCTTTTGTGGTGGCCCATGCAGGTCAGTTTTTGCAAAATATTGCGAACTCGTGATGGTACTTAAGTTAGTCATACCATTGCGAGCCTACGCCCAGGAAATGCTCATTCACAATTAGGATTAAAATAATTTAGAAGAATAACTAGGACTAGGAGTCCCTTGTTCAAACTGACCGTTGGGTATGCAATTTAGATAGCTTGCTAGATCCCTATAGGTACACCATTACTTTTGATATGACAATGTGATACAATGTGGTTATACTATTCGCTTGGTATGTTAGACTTGCCTAGAATTAAGGCGTTAATTTTAGTAAACTGTTTAATTTTCTTTTGCTTTATTAGATATAAATCTTATATCATAAGTTAGAATTGTCTATTTTAAATTTTTTTTGCTGTAAGGATTTAGTTTATAATTTCTGATTCTGCAATTTGTGTACGAATCTCGAGGTAGATTGATTTGAGATTTTCTATCAACCATAGAAATGCATATGAAATAGATACTAGAATTTCTTTCGTCTTTAATTATTTCCTACATGTTAACTCTTTTATTTTAAGTGTTGTGACTGATAGGACAAATACCTATGCTTTATTTTTAGTCAACCTGTTTGAATCTCTAGAAGCTCATGAATTTTACGGATATAGTTAAAAGAATGTTAGTTAACTTATAAGGGTTAGACAGCAGCGCACTGTCGTCAATTATCTAAGAGTGGAGAATGTGGGTTCACTGCAACCAGCAGCGCACTGGCGAGGCATAACCCATAAAATTGAAATCCTTTCGAAGAATTTTAGGTTATGGATCATTGCTAAAACTATATCCTTGTTTACCTCTTTTGACCTTATGTCAATATAAGGTAGAGTACCGATAGCATATCACAGCTGAATCACGGAACCAAGGGTTTACCATCGCCCGAGTATACGGGCGAGGCATAATTCTCGGTGAAATGACTTCAGATGTGATTACGAGTTTAGGATAATATAGAGGATAGAAAAATGCCATGTATGCCCTAAGATCCAAAACCAATACTAAGGTAAGTTCTGTAAGTTGAGTAGCACGTCTCCCACCCTAGCATCCCGTGGCCCTTGCGATCTATTAACAAGGTACTTGACCGACATTAATAGGTTTACCTAGAATATAGAATTCAGAAGTCCATAATCCATTAGTCGACTAAAGCCTTATGTATAAGAAGATAATAACTTGCCTATATAAGCAATAATACCAAGTAAGGTTTTAATTCTCTTAGAACTCGAACTACTTGTATCACTTTCCAAAAATCTCGTCTACTTATATTTTTGACTATCATGACCAACGCTGCAATTACAGCCTAGTTTTACAAGCTTGCCCTTTTATCGAGCTTGATTCAAGATATATGTTTATTGGGGACGCCCGCTAACATATTGTCTAATCAGAATCATTGTATTACGGTCTGATCAACCATGATGCACTTGGTTCGCTCTTCATTTAATTACCCTACGTGGACTGAGATATAGGGATACCCAGGATCTCATCCGCGACTGCTTTGACAATTCCCCTTGAATTGTACATTCGCCTTTGAATCACGTAATTGTATTCAGTGACATCTCTCTTGAACTCTTTATTGTTTTTGTCTTTCACTGATTAGAAAGACGAAAGCTCATAATTGATAGATGGATACTGAGTATTCCCCATGGCTATGATAGTTGTATACGCAAGTGTAGCTACCATCGGCCAGCTCTATGACTGGAACCTTGCCTTGAGTTACTCGTCCTCCCTTCGACACTAAACCTGCTAATCTTGATCTTCTAGTCATTAGAGTCCGAGAATGATTAGGATCCTTCCCTTGATCAAATGCCAACCTAGGAGACTACATATGCTCAAGAGACCGATTGTTGTGAGCCTCAAATTACTTGCTTGAAGCTTGCTTTAACTAGAACCTCTGTAACAATAGTCTGGCAGGTTTGACACCAATAGAAATTTACGACTCAGTTGTTAGGAATCTTTTTGCCTTAGAGTTGGTTACCCCGTCGAAAACTTATATATACTGTGGACGAGTAGGTCAATCTATTTTATCGACCATGTGTCATTGCACACGCACTAATTTTCTATTTATTGAGGAATGACCCTTGACTTGACTTATATCTACCATATCCCGATACGTCGTACCTTATTCTTTATTAATAAGAGTCGAGGTAAATATCTGGACTTTGGAATCCTTCTAAACCTCACCATTCCTAAAACCATGTCCTAGCTTCTAAGGTGGGTAGACTGTAAGCCCTAAAATTTTGGAATATATGAAGATTACTGATTGATCGAAATAATTCCCATTAGGATGATAATTAGTGCCCCCATGGACTCCCACTTTCCATTTAGATCATTTTGTGTTTCCGGTCGTGTCATTAATATTCGGGGCACGAGACCAGCTGTTACCTTCCAACAAACTTCATATGTAAGATCTAGACGAGTCCACCTTCATCTAGATATATTATATCCCGCCCAAAACCGTCCCCTTGTACTATATTTTTGTGCTACGACTTTCAGGTTAAAAGGACTAGCTATAACCCTTACCAAAATACCAGTATACTTTCCGACTTCCACTAGAGCCTCAACCTTGACTCGATTCCTTCGACCCAATATGTGGTGGTGATCTACTCGAAGTCCACTACGTACATGCCACTAGTGTGCCACTGGATAGAGGCCTCTTGTGCTATTTAAACACAAAAGTTACTGAAGGCACATTTTGAGCTTTAGGAACCTAGCTAACCAACCTGACCAGCAACTAGCTCAATCCCTTGGGTAGAAACCTATTCTAGGATACCCTAATCTAGTAAGAATAGTTTTATCATTGGGATCTTATCTAGTCCATATAGATTGAAACCCAATGTTCATCCAACCAACGACTGATGTCCAAATAGAGAACCTATTAATACCACAATTTTGATTTCTCAAATTCCGTTCTATTTTGGAACCTTGTTTAGAATTTCGAGAACATAATTTCTTTACTGCACGGATCGCAACCCCCTCTAAGAAGCGAATATTTCTTCGATTAGCAAATGACCAGACTATAGTAGCCCAATCTAGCAAATAAGTTAATGGTTCAAAGGCTTTCTCTCTATCTGCATCATTGGAAACGCTCTACCGCTCTTGAGACTTCATAATGCTCTCGATTATTTTTCCTTACCTTTGTGTCCTTCCTATTTCGGAGCGACGAATGGTCATGCTTAATAGAAGGTTATAAATATTTCTTAACTACTTGTGTAAGTTTGTTGCTTGTTAAATTTTGGGTTGCTTGATAGATACGAGAGGATTATAAATACCATATGCCTATATATGTTGGTAGGATTGTTAGCAACTAGTTAGATGATTTAAGATTTAGTTTGAGGAGTTGTGACCAAAGGTGGGTAGAAGTCCTGAAGGTAATGGCTAGGAGGAGAAGCTTAAGGAGATTAAGGTTCAGTAGACTTCTATTGAATAGTTATGGATTAGAATTCGGGACGAAATTATTTTTAAGGTGAGTAGATTTGTAGCTCTTCCCGGATTTTTTAAATATTTATTATTATTTGGGATATTATTATACCAATATTATTTTATTAATACTAGTTAATTATTATTATCAATAAATGCTATATATATATATATATATATAGAATATATATATTATATATATATATATATATATATATGTATATGCATGTTCATATTTATAAAAATAGGCTCTACATAGGAATGATGTTTGGATTTATTTAGAATTATGGAGTTTGTTAGATGTGAAGATATACGTGTGTAAGTGTACGTGAATACGAATATATGTGAATATATTATATATGTGTAAGTATATATAAATAAATAAATGTTGTATAATGTGTGTGTGTATGTATATATATATATATATATATATATATATATATATATATATATATATATATATTTATATATATATATATATATATATATATATATATATATATATATATATATATATATATTTATATATATATATATATATATATATATATATATATATATATATATATATATATATATATATATATATATATATATATATATTATCATTATATATATATATATATATTATCATTATATATATATATATATATATATATATATATATATATATATATATATATATATATATATATATATATATAATGATAATATATATATATATATATAATGATAATATATATATATATATATATATATATATATATATATATATATATATATATATATATATATATATATATATATATATATATATATATATATATAATGATAATATATATAATGATAAAATATATATATATATATATATATATATAATGATAATATATATATATATATATATATATATATATATATATATATATATATATATATATATATATATATATATATATATATATATATAATGATAATATTTTGATATAAATATTCTCGAAGTTTTATACCATTTTATTAAAAAAATATTTTCTAGTTTATTTAAAATTGGAAGTATCATATTATATATAAATAGATATATGAATAAATATATATGTGTGTGTTTAAACATGGTTACATATATAAGGAGTTATAACTATATATATAAATATATATAATATAAAACAAAACCATTTGACAAACGACCCAGCCTATTCCAGGCCAAGCAAACCTGAGAGCAGCCCAGACCCGGCCAGGGGATCCCCACACCAGCGGCTAAAGCCCGAACAGTTCAGTATGTATATATCGGTATAAAGAGAGGGAGAGAAGGGGGGATCAACACGCCAAAACCCTAAAACCCTAACCCCACGCCCATCTCCCTGACTGGAGCGGCCATCCCGACGGCCGTACGTCGCCGGAGGACGACCGCCGGCCGGCCACGAGGCCGTGCGCGCGCCACGCGCAACGGCAAGAGCAGCAGCGACAGCGGTTCCAAGGACCGCCTTCACAGCGACATTTTGTCGCGGATATCGGATGGTTGCACGAGCTACTTGTTCTGGTATGTTCACAATATGTACATCCACCTTTCCTTTCAAACACTTTGAAATTAGACGCACTATAACGTCCGTTAGATCGACACAAAGTCGGAGAAAAACTTGTTCAAAAAACAGGACACGAAACAGTCCATGAACCTACATTGCAAGATCGATTCTGATCGATCCTGTAACCGTTTAGAAATTCTATTTGAACACATGTTTAGACAACATATAGGAGATCGGAAAATATTTCGTAGGTTTGAATTTCATAAACTGTGTACAGATTAATCGATCCTCGAAAATCAGGAAAAAACTGAGAAAACTGTTTTCGAAAACTAGAAAATCCATCCACACGACGTGCGTCCTGCCATTTTGGGCGACGTGGTCACGAACCGAAAGCATCAAAAGGTGCGTAATGGCTTCGTGGTCGTGTGGGCTTTGAATGAATTCAAATTGGTCGCGTGTGCGCGACGAATTTGATGCGTATCCGTCGAAATTTACCGTATCCGTCTCTGTACAAATTTTCCAATTACTTTGTGCACGCTCGTCAGATCAAGACGAAACCTGCGCCAATAGGACCGTATCATTTTTTTGGTCCTGTATGCCAAGTTTGGTCCAATTCTGAGACAGTTTAATCGGACGCCATTTTGCGGGCCCCACGGTCCGACTCAACGTGCGATTTTGTAAACGGCCCATCGGAATCCAACTCTGGATATACGGTTGGGTTTGTATCATAAAATTGGACCTGTTGACATATAGTTTGATGACTTTAGAGACCGTTGACTCTAGCACGTATTTCGGTGCAAAACGGGTCCAACGGTGGACATCGTTTTTGCCCAAAATTACTGTTTTGCCTCTGTGTCCAGAATTGGACTTAAGGACATGCAATCCTAGCTAATTTGACTATTCTGAGAACGTTAGTAATATTTATTTCAGCATCTGGAGACTTCTGTATGTGTTGACTGATTGTGGCTCATTGAGTGGTATATTATTATTGGTTTCACCAGCTAAGGACCTCAGGCAAGTGCACTTTCTGATTGCTCTCGATTCATAGTAGTCTTTTCATTTCATGTTTATACATATATCTTCCTGCTTGTTGACACGCTCGTCACACGAAGTAGTCGGGAGGGGAAATATCTTAGTAAGACATGTGGACTACCCAGAACTATCCTATGAGTCTATTCTTGAATAATAGCACCTGTACACGACACGTGCAGGTGCCGGATTTACCCCCTAGCCGTTCATATGTCAAAACGGATATTTCACACCACATAAATAGATGTCTTTTATTTATTTTTCTTTTTTTTCCTCCATCGTGCCATGTCATCAGTTATCTTCCAGTTTTTATCTCCCATATGTTATTTTTATGTCTTGTTAATTCTATTGTGTTTTCGCATTGCCGTCAGTTTGTGTACTTGTTCCATTCCTGACTGGAAACCAATCTTTTTCAGGTTAGCTGTGGCTTCACTTAGCTTGGGAGATTCGGGTGTACTTGCAGACAGGACCTAGAAATAGAAAGTAGTTGTATCAATTTCATTAATTGTAAAATCTTGTATTTTTTTTAATTATAAATGTTGTAAATGTTGTAACAAATTTAGAAATGTGAATGAGCAGCAAATGTTATTTCTTGAGCATTTATTTCTTATGGACTTGACAGCGTTCTACCGCCGACTCTGCGGCGTAGGCTGGCTTGGACACGTCTCGTATCTGAAAAGCGGGTGCGGGTCGTGACATATTGTCTTGTCATTTTAACTTAACGGCTGTCTTTGAGCCATAGGCTGTCTGTGAGCCATAATGCGTTATCGACCAGGTTGGCGGCGACGTCCGTGCAACGCGGGTAGCGAGCCCCGTTGCACGTCCCCGTCATACCTGTCGCTAACCATTCCTTTCTTCTTATCTTTCATTCATTCATTCATTCTTTTCTTTCTTTCACTCGTTCGTTCGTTCATTGATTCATTCACGTATTCATTCATTCATTCGTTGATTCATTCGTTCATTTATTCGTTCATTCGTTCATTCATATATTATGAAACTCCCTGTGCGGGAGTCGCCTTGGCGACCCATCGGTCCCGAAGTCTTCCAATGTTGCTATACTCTACTCGGAACGACTATGTCGATAGTCTTTCCATTTTATTGTTGTAAACCATTCATTGCTTCATTGTTGAACGCATAAGGAATTTTAGATGTAAGCCTATACCTTAGCACGAGCATGGAGTGCGGTACGAGAGTTCTCATATTTTCTAAGTTCTTCTCCATATTTTATACAAGCATACAAGATGGGATTATTCCCTTAACTAGGTGCGTTGAGTAATTTATTAGCATGCACGGTGTTATCGCCTAGCAATTCTAGCAATAGTGTCTGTATTGTTAAGTGTCTAGGCTAAGCAAAAACGGATTCATCGGAGCCACCCACCTTAGCGATGTTCGCATCGGCCGAGCGATACTCCGAGTGCGCCTTTGAAAGTCTAAGTCTGGATTCATCTTGACGGGCCAATATAGGTCTTGCATCGATTCGTTTCGACACTTCCTCAGGTCGACGCAACTCTTCGAGTCGACGGCTCAATTGAGTCATTGGACTTGCCGTTTGAATTGACGTTCCGCAAGGACGGAGCGGGTCATTACATAATACACCACTCATAACAAGTCTCGTCCTTGAGACTTCCTGAGTACAGGTCATCCTACCATTCCTTAACTCATGTCGTGTGTGTATCTTAGACAATCCCTATCGAATGGCTTTATCGCTCGATGGCATCGAACTATGCTCGGTTATCCTTCCAAGTTTTATGTTGCATATGTTTGGTCAATTTTATTGAATAACTTTTCACTCATTTTAGAGTTGATGGTACTTATTCAATTATCGTATTTCTTTGACTTGGTCACTATTGCGCCCTGTTGCGGGGTTGCAATGGTCGTACGAGGTGCGTTGTAATTCATCAAACACGAGAGTCGTAGGCTGAGGCTAACTCACTCATTCGTTCATGCACATCTTAACACCCAATTGCAGCTGCATTTGAGTTCATCATATCGCTGAGTTTGGATCGTGCACATATTCAAGGCGTCCCCCGAATACGTACATTTCAACCAAGCTTAGCGATTAGCGAATTTGTCGATCGTTTCACTAACTTTGATTTAAAACCGAACTCATGTATATCTCGCTGTTGTTATCTCGGTCCTCGAGATGATCTGATTCGTTCCTCAAGTATTTTTGTCTATGAAATCAATATGACTTCTTCTAAGCGGAGTCGACCAAGCTTAATTAATTTCCGTCCGATTCAAGACCAAGTATTGCACTATCATCGAGTATGTCTTCCTATCAATGATTCAATTTGTTATCCCAACTTTACTTGTTTATCATCGATTTCTATCATTCACTTCTTTTGGGGCCAATTTTGTCGTCGTTCACGCACACTCTCAGTTCCACGTCCTACTCTAAGTCTTGTTGCCCCAAGTCTATCGTCCGTCCAGACGATACTATAAATGTCAGTCATACAGGTTCAATCACTCGGCATAGGTTCGTCTACCTATCTACTAGGTCAGCTCACAAAGTCATAGGTACAAGTCAAGTTCATGGTTCATCGTGCAAAGTCATTGCACGACGCTCGCCCCAATCCTATGGTCAAACCATTTGTTCGTTTGCACGGGAGTTTCTATCCAAGTTCGTTTCACTCAAATTTCTACACATCAAGCAGTGTTCGTCCTATTCGCATTAACACATTCTTCGCTCCAAGTCCGCTCGTTTAGGAAAGTCATTCTACGATAGGTTATCCTCAACCGAATCCTCGACATGTTAATATCGTATGTCCACACTAGCAATTATCGTACTCTATCTCTTTAAGTATGTTTGATACAATTCACCTATCCATCCTATCCAATTCACGTAGTCGATCACAAGGTCATCTAGCCTTGTAATATGTCACGTCCCGATCTCACGCAAGTCTGATTATCCACGGCGGACATGAATCACCATGTCAACATTTCCGCAGAATAATCGTCCTCATCGGGACGTAACACTTGCATTGAGTCTAGACTTACTCCTTTTTGATACGCAAATTGGGTCTACTCAATCCTCAACTTTACTTAGTCGTCCATCACAAGTCCTAACAATCTTCGAATTCATCTTCGCTTCAAACCACAAGTCGAAGCAACAATTGTCATGTCATGATATTTCGAGTTGATCATTCCTGCTGGACATGAATCACCATGCCAACGCTCACGCAGAATGATCGTCCCAAATCCGACGTGATGCATGTGCGAGGCTAGAGTTGCGCTCGTGCAAGATAAGATCGTTGTCGTTGTGGTTATCACCGAACAATCAAGTCATTCTCCTTCTTCATCCAAACATTCATTTCTATCAAAATCCCTAAGATAGCATCCTTTGAACTAATAACTTCTAACTCGATCATCATTCATCGAATCAGAGTACCCCCGAGTTATCGTACATCTATCTTTGATATGCCTCAATACCATCGATGATGTACATAACATGACGATCTTCCTTTTGCAACGAATTCTGAGTCGTGCAACTTAATTCTTCAATTCACATTGTCTCATGCTAACTCGTCATTGAGCAACATCTACTCCAAATTCTTAGTCATTTTCGTATCTCCAAACTAACATTTTTCATGCACGCTATCTTCTAATCGTGCTAACTTCGGTTTCATCTAAGTATTTCATCTCAACTCAAGTTTCAATACATTCGACCAAATTCGAAATCGCATGTACGATCTACTATGTTTCCTCGACCGAAATATCCATTTATTTTATCGTTTTGAATCTCCATTCAACCATTTCGTAATTCGCATTACGCATTCTGGATTCGTCCGAACGATATCTCATTTGAGACTCTCGAAGTCGCAACCAAGTAAGCGTTACTCGTTCTATCCGTAAATCCTTTAGTCTCGCTCGAACAATTTCTATACATCCATACACCACTCAGGATTCGAGCCACTCGACTAGTCGTCGACACTCACTCTTATTCTTCTTCTTCGAAGCTATCACATACACCACTCAGGGTCAAGTCATTCTACAATCTTCAAAAAGGTCGTTTGATTCACAATCGACATATTCGAATGTACGTTCGTCCATTCCCCAAAATCTAAGAATCATTCTCGTGTTCGCTTTAGCGTTGGTCAAGTAACGTCTCTATCAACATACGTTCTAAGTCTCACTATCCTCGTCCGAGCGATAGTCAATCTCGCTCGCAACTCGTTCGCACCAGAAAGTCTAGGTACGCGATACTCAATACATCTTAGCCAAAAGGCTGTGTGCATAATCATCCGTTCGAACTATACCTCGGTCTCGTGTACTCGTTCGCTATTGTCAGCGTAAGGTTATTCAAGCATGCACTGCATTTGCTAACTTTTAGCATTAGTTCCTTCCAACTCAAGTTGTCGTAATTTGGCACAAAGGCCTTCGCCTATCGATCCCGTTCAACCGAGTACTCGTACGAGCTTTTGAAAATATTAGACTTATTGTATGGAACATCCCAACGCACAATGAGAGAGAGCGTATACATATTTTGTTTCCAAACGAGCTTTCAAAACTGAGAGAATCGAAATAAAGTCTAAGGACGTAAAGCCGTGCTCTGATACCAATCTGTCACACCCCGCTCCCGTAGGAGCGATTGTCCTCGCTAAGGCGTAATGCCGTACGAGACTAAGTTGCTCTCGTGTAAGGCTAAGTCCAGAAACGACCGATTTGAGCTAGGCCACAGAGTCGCACAGAGTGTCCCCATTTGCAGCGAAAAGTAAATAAACACACGTTGAAGCGAATTCAATCTCTTTATTGATATTCAAGAAGTTTACAAGAGGTGCTAGGCCGAGATTACAAGTCACTCAAGCTCTCTCTCTGAAACATAAAAGACGTGACAAGTGGCTTACAAGATGGAATGATTCACGACGATGTTCCGATACATTATGTCTTGTATATGATGTAACTCCTCTTCCCGAAATTTTTTTAAAATATTTATTTATTTGATTTAAATGATGATTTTTAGAATTTTTATAAATAATTATTTAGTTAATTATTACGGTAGATGATTTTAGTCATGATTGAGTTTTGAAGTACCAAACAACTAGGAATCATGGCACGGATAGTACAGTGGCGTGCCTTGACTAGTGTATTAGCCATGCCAAGGAAGACCCAGCCATAAGTGTGTCCTACCTAGGAAAACCAGGTCAAGTTGTGACTTAACCCTTATCGAAGATTTTATTCATTATTTAATTATATTATTGAGTTTTAGGGAACCCGGTTGTACCGAACCTATCCAGATTGGGCCCAAATCAAATCCAAGGCCATGTAGGCATGTAATGGGACCAAATACGGCCTTGTAGAGATGTTTAGTAAATGCAAATATGTTTGTATATATTTTTAGGAAATTGGCAATTATTTTCTAAATATTTGTTATATGTACATTATAGGTATTATTATTAAATAATATTTTACAAATTTTTGTATGATCTTCTGGGGGCCAGAAAAGTAGTGTGCATGATCATATTATTAATTGTTATTAGGATTATTATTTACTATTATTGGTTATTTTATTAATTCATTGTTAAATAAAATTACCTCTCTCTCTCTCTCTCTCTCTCTATATATATATATATATATATATATATATATATATATATATATATATATATATATATATATATATATATATATATATATATATATATATATATATATACTCCTAGGAATGGGCCATACCCTAGGAATAGATAATAATGAGTTTTTAGTTAGATTTTTGGAGATTATTATAAATATGTAAGTGTGCATTTGGGATGTGTTTGAGACTATATATTTCCATAAATAAGTATAGGATAATTATAAATATTTTCTCTTGAAAAAACTATAGTGTATATTATTTTATATACATGAATATTTAGTAGGTTGTACTGAATATGTACACCTATATACTAATTATCGTATACATGCATTATATAAATATATAAATATAACATGGATATTTTACATACATAAATATACATGTACTCATCCCTTAGATACATATACTTATATAAAAATAAAAGAAAAAAGAAAAGAAAACAAAATCCCAACTAAACAAGCCCACAAAGCCAGGCCTATCCAAGTAACCCAACCCGCAAATGGAACCCTCCCCGCTCGGCCTAATGAAGAAACCGACTGTATATATAAAACAAGGAGAGAGGTCGGAAGAAAGAAGAAGAACACAAAACCCTAATCCAATACCCCGCCGACCCCCACACGTGGGCGCACCCCCATGCGCGCACGCACCGCCGGGAGCCACCGCCGCGGTAGCAGCGAACAGAGCAGCAAACCGCGAACAGAGTACAACAGTATAGGCCGGGTAACCATGTTCTTTTTCCCCGTTCTCACTCGTCGTTTCATCGTTTTGCGAGCTACGAAAGCCTACGCGTAGCCTATATAATCCCCAACGTGAACCTTCAATTACTTTCGAATATGGTGGACCATATTTTTCAGGAAACCAATTCGAATATCGGTAAAACCCTATCCCGGAACAGGACCTATGACAGTCCATGTACCCATATTAGGAGATCGATTCGGATCGATCTAACACCAGATTATAAATTGTATTTGAACAGAAGTTTAGACAGCCTAACCACGAAGAAAATCTCATTATTAGTTTTATTTATCGTGGATTAGACAGTAGTAGAAATCAGATTGAAAATCATGAAAAACATGTTTCGAAAACTAGAAAGTTTGTCCGATACGACGTGCGTCCCGCCAATCCGGGCGACGTGGTCGCGAACCGAAGACATCGAAAGGTACGTATCGGCTTCGTGGATGTGTGGACTTTGACGGAATTCAAATTGGTTGCGTGTGCGCGACGAATTTGATGCGTATCCGTCGAAATTTACCATATCGGCCTCTGTACAAATTTTCTAATTACTTTGTGCACGTTCGTCAGATCGAGACGAAACTTACGCCAACAGGATCGTATCATTTTTTTTGGTCCTGTATGCTAACTTTGGTCCAATTCTGAGATAGTTGATCGGATCGCAGTGTTGCGGCCCCCACGATCCAATTCAACGAGCAATTTTGTGCATGGTCCACCGGAATCCACAATTAGACATACCGTTGGGTTTGTATCATCAAAACAAATTCGTAGACATATAGTTTGATGATTTTAGAGACCATTGATCCTGGCACGCTTTTCGGTGCAAAGCGGGTCCAACGGCGGACACCGTTTTGGTCCAAAATTATCTTTTTGCTCCCGTGTCCAGAATTAGACTTAAGAACAGGTAATTCTAGCTATTTTGACTATTCTAAAAATATTGGTAATATTTATTTCAGCTTTCGGAGACAGTTGTGATGATTTGGACTTCATGGCGTACCAGTTGACGGTATATTATTGATTCTTTGTGCTACCACCAGGCAAGATACCTTGCCTCCCTCTACAGTTTATTTATATGCATATTTCTATTATTATATAGTTTTACTTGTTGATTATTGACATGTGATTTGTACATCGTGTATGCTAGTATATATGTAGTCCTTGTTTATAGTTAAATTTGTAGTTCATATTGGATTGGTTCTCTCGTGTATCTTGATTGGGTCGTGTCATGCCATCACCTGTACTTGGACTGAGTTGCATCGTATCATAGGATGAATAAGTCATAACGAAACTGCTGTACCATGAATTCTTGAAGCTAACCTGCGAGTCCACACTAGGGGCGAGGGTTAGTAGTTATTTGTACCTTGATTTCGTGAAACTAACCTGTGAGTCCACACTAGGGGCGAGGGTTAGTAGTCATCTGTATTTTGATTCCTGAAGCTAACCTGCGAGTCCACACTAGGGGCGAGGGTTAGTAGATATCTGTCTGCACCTACGAGTCCACACTAGGGCGAGGATATTTTCTTGAAGCTAACCTGCGAGTCCACACTAGGGACGAGGGTTAGTAGTTGTTCAAACCTGCGAGTCCACACTAGGGGCGAGGGTTTGAGTATTCGTTTGGTTATCCGTTGACATCGTGACATCATGTTCTCTTGTTCTCCTCCAGCAGTTCATTTATGCATAGTGGTTCTTCCAGTCGTGTATAGTCATATTTTTGTGTTGATTGGTCTTTTCCGGTTTATTTCCTATGTTTTCTTTATTGCATGATAAACTGCTAGATAGGCATGTTTTTATGTATCTTGCTATGTCCCCTAAGGACCTGATGATCTCTTCAGGTTAGTTATTACATGGAGTTAGTTAGCAGTTCTGGATGGCGGATGATTATGACGTTTATGGGATTCCGATGATTACGATATTGCGTGCGAGATTCAGGTATTGATACCATGCTTATTATCCACTTCATCCAGCTCGTGCTTTCCTTTCATTATCATGAGATATCATATTTATTGATTCAGTTTGTAGACTCTCGTTATATTCTTTGGAGTCTTATCAGACATTATGTTAGTGGGCTGCAGACCATGACCCATAGTGTTCATTCATGTTTTATACTCTTATTGTGGATTGAGATATAGATTTGTGTTGCCAGGATTTGGAAGTATACCATAGCCTTAACAGCGTTTACGTATTCGAGTCAGGTTGGAGTCCGCTTGATGCGTAGCTGGCTTGCTCACGAGCTCGTGTCCGAAAAGTGGGTGCGGGTTGTGACAAGTTTTTTTGGTGTCCTATGCAGGTTAGAGCATATCGTACCGGTTACGTAACTGTACTGGTACGAGCCTGCAACTATGACTAAACCCTTAGAAATCTTAATCCACTCTGCCTTGAAAATTCTCCTAGAAATTTCTCTACGTCCTTGAAATATCATATTTATTCTCGATTATTCTTCCTTGCCTTCCAAACCATTGATTTTTGTCTCCTTCTATTTCGGGGTGACGAACGATCGTGCTGTTTAGAATCTATCAGAAATTCTTAAATTATAGTATAATATTGCTTGACTATTGAATATTTGATTGTTTATAGATATGAGGGATTATAGATGCCATATGCCCTAGATATCTGTTGGAAGGACTGTTAGCCATGTAACGCCCCAGAACCAGAATACTAGAGAGCGGGGGCGTATATAGCCAGCTACGTATATTGAAGTGCAACCCACCTCGCTACACAGTCACGGCTGCCTAGATACATGAGGGTTCAACTACAAGCCATCAGTCTCCTATAGTCATGAACAAGCCTATTTTCTCGATCTCAAGCAAGCAATAACAGTTTAAAAGATGTCAGAGCACCAAATATATAATAGCAAGGCATCCCATACATTACATACTTGGATGATCATGAAGCTAGTCGTACAAAATGTCAAGACTAGCAAGAGTTTCAGTCATACATGATCAACCCTAGAATTTGTCAATCATGTTACAGCCCGTAGGCAGACAGTAAATAAAGGTACAATACGAGCTAACACGTGCTCGCCGGCTAAACGCCTCAAAAGAATAATTTTACAATAAAATGGGAGAACAAAATAAACCCACTCGTTGTCAGGATTACGCCTGGTGGTCACCATCTGGCAGAAAAGTAGGTAGATCCTCTGGAGCTGCTCCGATATCTGGCCATACAAAACCAGCTGGGTCAGACCCCAGGAAGAGCAAGTGCCACGATGAAGCTTCACTTAGTAACTAAACCAGCACGACATAAATGAATAATAAAGATAATGATAAAGATACTGATAATAACAGGGGCAAAAAAATGAATTGAGTACGAGGAAACCATTCAAGTAGCCAGGTCGCAACCCTTAAACCAAATAAGGACCGGGGTTGCAACCCTTCACCTGCATAGAAACCCGTCTCAAATATTGCTGGTAAAGTAAAACATGAAGAGCTTGACATAGGGTAAAATAAGACAATAAATGAAGAGAGAATAAAGAACTGCTCCGGGAGCCAGGTTACAACCCTTAAACCAAACAAGGACCGGGGTTGTAACCCTTCACCTGAACAGAACTTACCCCTGATCTTTATTGTTAAAACAAGCATAGGTAATTATGTCATGTCACAATCTTGTAAAACATGACGAGCATAACACGGGGTACAATAGGACAATAAACGAGGAGAGGACACAGAACTGCTCCGGAAGCCAGGTTACAACCCTTAAACCAAACAAGGCCCGGGGTTGTAACCCTTCACCTGAACAGAACTCGTCCCCTGATCATTATTGTTAAGGTAAGCATACATAAGCAGAACGATATATGATAAGATAACCATAAAACTATTCAGATAGCCAAGTTGCAACCCTTAAACCAAACAAGGACCGGGGTTGTAACTCTTCATCTGAACGAAACTTGGTTTCTCATCATTTATCGATAAGTAAAGCACAAAGAATCAGGTCACGTTACAATCTTGTACAGGATCAGGACAAACTAGACGGGGCTAGACTCCATCGAATCAATCATGGCCAAGCAATGAGTACGACTTGATACTTTAACTAGCTAGGGTTAGCACAAGCCTAGTTTTTAGCAAAATGCAATGAGATTATTCCAACAGCCACAAGCCCTGCAGACCATCCAGGTTATCCAGACGCAATTAGGGGATTGAATTTATGTGGGTACATCGTCCAAGAAATGTATGTACCCTTAAGTAATTCGGTAGTTGCAACACATGACAGTATGCTGGAAATGTGCCCTACTCGACGGTAGGCTACAAACCCCATGATAGGGCGCCCAAATAACGGGATTGCCTGTAGCTGGGAAATTTTTCCATGACTACTGGATTTTCTAGTTATTAGCCTTAGTTAATTTCAGTAGGTACCCCTGACCGTGGTACTCACGGGTCCCCGTCCTAGACATGATGCAAGACAATATTGATTTATTTGTACAAACACAATCGTCCACGGTGTCCAAATCATTTATTATAGTCACGTCATGCAAGCCGTCGCAATAGCTTTCAATAATTATCATCCTGCATACTTGTCATATCCTGTCATGTCATGTCATGTTTACTCCATACCATGTCATGTATCATTATTGATCCGGTCACATCACTCAATCCGTGCTTGTCAAGTCATGAAAAGTGCAAGGCTTTAGAAAGAAATTGGATGCACAAGGGCTCAAAGCTCTACGCGAGTGAGCCTCTACGCTAGGCCAAGGGACTCAAGCGTAGAGTGGCTCTACGCTAGCGCGAGCAAGGGTGCACGTGGGTGGTGTTTTACGCTAGCCGGGATTTACACAAGCGAGATTATACGCGCATAGAATTCTACACACGCAAACTCCCAAGCGAAACTCTACGCGAGTGAGCTCTAAGCAAGGAAACACTCGGGCAAAACTTTACGCTCGCGAGAGTCGGTTTATGCGAGCACGATTTTACGCGAGTGAGAGAGCCCCGAGCGTAAAATTCGTAGGAACTCAGCATAAAACGGAGTACGCTGGCACGCAAATGTGTGGGCGTAAAAGGCTGAGATAACACGCTAACACGTAAAACATGGGCGTAAAGGCTGAACACTACGCTAACACGTTAGAACGTGTGCGTAAAACTCCGTCTTCTCCCCATGGCCAATACAATCATGCGTATAAGCTCAGGAACTCGAGGAACTCCATCTCGGCCAAGACTTGGTAAAATTCGGCCATCCTAAAACCAAACTCACGTAAAATCAAAATGCCTACTACAAGGAACTCTTAGTTTTCGAAAACAAGCTATTTTAGTAGATCAAAACCAAGAAGATCAAAATGCTAGAAACTTAGATCTACATGGAATTAGCCTTGGAATTTGAAAATGCTAAGTACTAAAGTAGCTTAGAATCTTGTGGAGAAGAAAATAGAATAATAAAATTGAGTTCCTCCATGAAGCAAGTTGTACTTGCCTAAACCTCCTGTTAGGTGGAAGAGAGTAATGGTGAAGAAGAAGAAGAAGTAAATGAAAAAGAAGAAGTAAATGAAGAGAGAGAAGAAGTAGGCGGCTTTAAAGGAGAAGAGTGGGGGTAGGTGGGGGTTTGGTCCACGTAAAGAAAAACCAATCGAAACCGAACCAAGGCAACCAAGCCGAACCAAGCAAGAGAAATACCAAGATAAACCATGCCAGGAAACATGCAATATATGTATACGTATACCAAAATACGTAATACGAACCATGGCCGTTACAACTCTACCTACCTTAAAAGAATTCTGTCCTCGAAATTTAATTAAGAGGCTAGAGCGGCAAGGACAAGCTATACTAAGCACAAGCAAGCTATAACAAGGCAATCAATCAAGCTAGGAACTGAGAGCATAAGGCATAAGGAAGACATTATACCTTACGAGTCAAACAGGTCGGGATATCGCGATCGGATATCATCCTTACACTCCCATGTTGACTCACCCAAAGAGTGATGACCCCAAGCAACACGGACCAAACTAATAGTCTTGTTCTTGAGTATCTTCTCTCTCCGGTCCAATATAGACACGGGTCTCTCCTCATACGAAATGTTGGTACCAACAACCAATTCCGAATGATCCAGGATGTGGCTCGGGTCTGGGATATACCGTCACAGTTGGGATACATGGAACACGTCATGCACCTCACGTAACGACGGCGGAAGAGAGAGACGATAGGACACATCTTCTACTCGCTCAAGAATATCGAACGGCCCTATATACCTAGGACTAAGCTTTCCTCGTACGCCGAAATGAATGACGCCACGGTTAGGCAAAATCCTCAGGAATACATGGTCGTCGACTGAGAATTCAAGGGGGCGCCGACGAAAATTGGCCCAATGATGCTGACGATCTTGGGCAACTCGAAGATGATCTCTAACTCGTCTGACCACTTCAACGGCTGAGCAATCATTTTTGGACCGAGCATCTGCCTCTTTCCAACATTGTCCCATGCTAGCAGGGATCTGCACTTCCTACCATATAATGCCTCGAACGGTGCCATCTGGATACTGGACTGGAAACTGTTGTTGTACGAGAACTCCACCAGGTGCAGGTGATCCTCCCACGAACCACCGAAGTCGAGTGTACAAGATCTCAACATATATTCCAAGGTTTGTTTGGTACGCTCTGACTGACCATCTGTCTGCGGATGATAAGCTGAGCTGAACTGGAGGTGAGTTCCCAAACTCTCACTACTAAAATCTGCTCATATAGCGACGTATATTAGCGACGGATGCTTGTGGCGTCGCCAAACATTGAAATATAGCGACGCCACGAAGGAAACGTCGTAAAACGTCGCTGACTAGCGACGTTCTGCGACAGAAGACTAAAAACGTCGCTGAATAGCGACGTTTTGTGACGTAACTTACTTAACGTCGCCATTTTGGCGACGTTTAGCGACGGCTAATAAGGACGTCGCTAACTCTTTTATAATTAGGGCAGAGAGTTCAGTCGAACGAAAATTTTCGAACGAAAATTTTTTTCCCCCCTCGACCCGATTTCCTCCTCCGGCGAATCCCTCCCCCCTCCCCCCCCGACGACTCCACCGTCCCCCCTCCCCCCCGACGAGTCCCCTCCTCTCCCCGACGACTTCCCCCCTTCTCCACCGGCGAATCCCTCTCCCCGACGACTTCCCCCCTTCTCCACCGGCGAATCCCTCTCCCCGACGACCCCCCCTCCCGTCGAGCTCCTCCTCCTCGAGCTCAGGTAAACCCTAAGCTCCCCCTCCTCCTCCTCCTCTCCCACGGACACACACACACACGGACACACACACGAACACACACACGGACACACGTACACACACAGACACACGTACACACACAGACACATGGTTTTGTTAGATAGATCTGAGTTTTGTTCAGTCTTTAAGCCTTTTTAATGCATTTGTTTAGTTCCTCCTTGATCATTCATGTAAACCTTATGTTATTGGATATATATAGGCTATTATGGTTACATGAGGATGTGAGTTATAGGTTAGAGGTTGAATTGGGACTGAGTTAGCCTTGAAGTCATGGGTTGAGAGTTGAGAGGTTGGAGTATGGAGTTAGGAGTGAATGTGAGGGATAAGTTTATATGTAAGGTATGAATTATATATATATATATGATGTTTTGAATACATGTGATTGGTAGTCCAAGTTATTATAGGATTTTGGTTTATAGCTTGTATATAGGCTCTTGTATATATAGTTTACCCAATTAGGATTGTTTCTAGGGTAACATATAAGGCTATGTTGGTTAGGCCTAATTAGACTTTAGTTGACTAGCCCAAGACCTAGAATGCCTTGGTATTGAACCTAATAGGCTATGTTTGACCAATAGTTGACTTTAGTCTAGATGAGGCTAACCTAGACTAGTTTGACCTTGTTTGACCAAACTAGACTAAGGTTGACCTAGTTTGACTGTTAGAGTTGACTAGAGTTGACCAAGTTTGACTTTGACCTAGATTGACCTAGAAATCATATAGATTGCATTGTATCCTTCATTTCTCTTGTATTTTGCATATCATGACCTGTATTGCTCTATTTAGGACTTTGTGGCTCAGATTCAGACACCTGATATTTATCCGTCTTAGAGCCTTGGTTTGGGATACCAAGTTGGGGTTAGAAATAGGATACTAGTTAGCTATTGGTATGTGTAGATATATATTAGATAGATAGTTGGATGGATAGGTGGATAGATGGATGGGGAGTAGAAGGTGAGCTGCTGCCCCCATTCCAGCAACAGCAGCAGCAAGAACAGCTGTTGTAGCAGCAGTTTACATCAGCAGTAGCACCCCCATGGCCCCCCACTTGTAGTGATTAGCACTAATGGGGGCAGGAGAGGTAATTATAGGAGTAATTAGATCTAGATCTAATTAGCACTTGGCTACAAGGCATATTCCAAGAATATTCTAGAGAATATTCCAAGTCTATTCTAAGGAATATAGCGACTCCTATCGTTTGAATTAACCACATCTTGGCTATTTGTTAAATAGATCGACCCTGAGCTCCCATGTTCAGTCGTGCCTTCAACATCATGTTCAAATGAAGGTGACAAGCAGATGACTATGAAAAAATATGTCGTATTGAGCTTCATAAAGAAATGCAAGATTACTACATAGGAGGAAAGGTTTGGTAGGATTACGTCAAAGCACACGGCTTAGAAAATTATGACATATTTGTCTTCCGACACCGTGGTAACATGGTTGTCACATTAAGGGCCTTTGAGGAGGTGGCATGTTGTGAACAAATATATCCTTAGTTCTCCTACGTAATGTTAAAGTAAATCCGTAGAAGAACTATAAGGATATATTTTTTCACAACATGTCACCTTGTCAAAGACCCTTAATGTACCAACCATGTTACTACGGTGTCGGAAGACAAATATGTCATAATTTTCTAAGCCGTGTGCTTTGACGTAATCCTACCAAACCTTTTCTCCTATGTAGTAATCTTGCATTTCTTTATGAAGCTCAATACGGCATATTTTTCTATAGTCAGCTGCTTGTCACCTTCATTTGAACATGATGTTGAAGGCACGACTGAACATGGGAGCTCATGGTCGATCTATTTAACAAATAGCCAAGATGTGGTTATTTCACAGAAGCCATGAATTACCGGGAAAGCTGATGTCGCGGTCTAGTCACAAAACGTCGCTGTTTTGTTTAACTCAGCGACATTTTGCGACTCCACATTAGGGACGTGATTATCAGTATGTGTCAGATCTTAGTATTCCTAAGTAAGAGTGGGTATATGTGAGTGAGTATCATTAGAGTGTTAGAGAGTTAGTTCAGTCCTAGTACCTAGAGTATATAGAGTATCTTAGAAATATAGGTATGATTGGTACAGTGTTTTGAGCCATTCTTTAGAAATTAAATTTACTTATGCCAAGCCTTTTGGGCCTATCAGAGTTATAGATTTTTTTCGGAAATCTAGTATAACGCTGATTGCCTCAAAAGGCTTGTATAAGTAAGAGTGTATAGAGTACCTTTTGGGCCTATAAGAGTTACTTCACTCAGTTTGTCAAGACAAGTAAACTTTTTAAATGTTGACGGTATATATACCGTCAACATTTGGTACTTTTGCCTTGTAGCTACAGGCAGTTGCCTGCATTTTGCCTTATAACTTGGCCTATGGCCTGTGCTTAAGCAGTGTGGACTTCCAGGTTAGGGTGTTAGTTCATGATTAGCATTATTTAGATATTAGTTTCAGTTAAAGGGTTAGTTAAGATTAGGATATTAGTTTATGTTAGAAGGAATATGAGAGTTAGTAGATGTTAAAGTAGGATATTAATTTATTAGTTAGGATAGATAGTTTGAGTTAGGATACTGCTCAAGCACAGGCCAAAGGGTCGATATTGGGTATTAATTTAAAAAGTTTTACTTGTCTTGACAAACTGAGTTAAGTAACTCTTGTAGACCCAAAGGGTCGATATTGGACAGTTGGTGTCGTGTACTCCTACAAGTACAATTATACCTCACCAATAATCTCAGTTTTCTCTAAACTGTCGCTCTCTACTGACCTCTATCTAAATTGCGCACCCATATCTAAACTGCCTTAATATTCATTCACTGACTGCAATGTGCATCTATCTATCTTACAGAATTATCCTCAATTGGATATGGATATGAATTACTACTTACGAAATAAACTGCCTTAATATTCATTCATTTTACTAGATTGTTGATCGAGTTGACCAATAGTTGACTTTGACCTTGATTGGCCTAGGAATCATATAGAATTGCATGTATACTTCTTTTATTTTATATTGACTTCCATGATATGACAGCTCCTCAAAAAAAAGAATCCTCTACTAGACATCGCACTCTCCTTTTCAGAACATCAACTAGTATTACTACCTTGATGTATATATAAAGTATGCATGTATAATAGTAGGTAATGATATGCAAAACTGAAAAGATAAATGCAATGCATGAATGAATGGATGAAAAGATAAATGCAATCCATCGGAAAAGCTTTGACACTTGCATATCATTCACTACCTTGATGTATCTATCTTACAGAATTATGGAGCTGAATTACTATCTGCGGAATCGTACTTGGATGTACAACCGTCATCCTGATGACATGTGCGGTGTGCGGGATGAATTCATAGAGGGTGTACACCAGTTCCTGCAGTTTGCCAAGGCGTTCCCTCAGTACATGGACGGTACCAAAATTAAGTGTCCGTGTGTGAGATGTCGTAACTTTAAATATCATCCAGAAGTGGATGTCACGTATCATTTGTACTCGAAGGGTTTCACGCCGAATTACTATCAGTGGAGCGAGCACGGAGAACTTGTGTCTTTAGCATCGGAGTACGAGCCTTATGTTGATGTCCACAACAACGCTCCTTACGACGATGGGTTGGTGAACATGGTTTTTGACGCGGCCGGGCCTAGTTTCGATCCGGATGATCATGATGCACCTGAGGAGGCACCGAACCCCGATGCTGCACAGTTCATGGAGTTGCTGGAGAATGCAAGGACTCCATTATATCCTGGTTGTGAGGATCATTCACCGTTGGAGGTGGTTACAAGATTGTTGAGCATCAAGTCCGATTTTAACATGTCGCAAGATTGCTACAACCGTATTATGGAGTTGCTTATAGAAATATTGCCTGAGGGTGCGAAGTTGCCTAAAGACTTTTACCGGTCTAAGAGGATGGTTAGATCGCTCTGGATGGGATATGAAAAAATCGATGCCTGTCGCAACGGGTGCATGTTGTACTACAAAGACGACAAGGATGAAGACGCCTGCAGATTTTGTGGTGTCGATCGCTACAAGGCCTGTGGTAGAGGAAAGTCTGTCGGTACCAGGAAGCCTACCTCTTCGATGCACTACTTGCCGTTGACGCCGCGTTTGCAGCGGTTGTTTATGGTGAAGGAAACTGCAGAAAACATGAGTTGGCATAAGCGGGAACATACCGAAGGAGTGTTGGATCACCCATCTGATGGAGAAGCATGGAAGCACTTTGATCGAGAGTATCCAGATTTTGCTTCTGATCCGCGTAATGTTAGATTGGGTCTCTGCTCTGACGGTTTTACCCCATTCGGACTTTCAGGATCCCAGTATTCGTGTTGGCCTGTGATCGTCACCCCGTATAATCTACCGCCTTGGATGTGCATGAAGACTCCATATATGTTCCTCACCGTTATTATCCCAGGTCCGAACAATCCGAAAAAGAACATTGATGTTTATTTACAACCATTGATTGATGAGTTGAATCAGCTGTGGGAAGTAGGTTCCAACACGTACGATGTATCTAGAAAACAAAATTTCCAGATGCGGGCAGCACTTATGTGGACCATCAACGACTTTCCGGCCTATGGAATGTTATCTGGATGGAGCACGCATGGTCGTCTTTCATGTCCGTGTTGATTGGATGTTTGTATTGGATGTTAGTTGTGTATTGGATGTTTGTGACTTATGATTGGATATTTGTGACTTATGATTGGATGTTTGTATTGGATGTTTGTATTGGAATTGTGAGTGGGGGTTTCAATGCGCTGTGATTTGGAATTGTGAGTGGGGATTTGAATGTGTACCTATATGTGTTTTATAGAATTGTGAGTGGTAATATAGAATCTGTGTTTTATTTTTTTTTATTTTTTTTACAACTTTAGCGACGTTTAGCGACGCTTACTGACGTTTAGCGACATCGTTTTCCGACGTTTACCGACGACAAGCTGCAAATAATATATGTTTGCGACGTTTTACCGACATTTACCGACGACTAACTGCAAAAGAGTACAGCTCTCCGACGTATTTACCGACGTCTAGCGACACTAGCTGCAAAAATGTACAGGACCATTACCGACGTCTAGCGACGAAACTCACGTCGCTATATTACCGACGAAACGACGCTAGACGTCGGTAACTATTCCAGGTTTTACCGACGTGTGGCGACTACGTATACGTCGCTAATATACCGACGGAACGACGATAAACGTCGATAACTCACCGACGTACTCGTACGTCGCTGAATGTCGGTAATTGCGACGTTCAGCGACGTTTTCGTGATCACCGACTAAGGAAACGGCGACAAAAGCTAAACGTCGGTAAATACGTCGGTGATACAGATTAGCGACGGAATTTCCTATTTTTCCGACGTTTTTGGGCGTCGCTAAAACCACTTATTTTGGTAGTGTCTCCTGCAGTCTACGCCAAAAGTGCGACGTAAATTTGGAATCTCTATCCGAGGTGATACTGACTGGTACAACGTGAAGTCTGATGATCTGCCGGAGATACATCTCTGCTAGCTGAGCCATCGACTGACCAACTCTGAACGGGAGAAAGTGAGCCTCCTTCGTGAGCTTGTCTATAATAACCCAAATAGTATCTCTACCGGCCGGGGATCTAGGTAATCCAGTCACAAAATCCATGGTTATATGCTTCCACTTCCATTCCAGAATTGGCAAGGGCTGAAAAAGTCTAGCTGGCCTATGATGTTCAGCTTTAACTTGTTGGCAAACCAAACACCGAGAGAATAATCGGGCTATCTTCCTCTTCATGCCATTCCACCAAAAGTGCTGACGGATATCATGGTACATCTTCGTGCCACCGGGTTGAATAGAATACTGAGAACTGTGAGCCTCTGCCATGATCTTCTGTCTGATATCTCCGCTGGATATACAAGGACGCTTCCCATGTCGAAGTGTACCATCTTCATGGATGTATAACTCTGGCCGTCGTCCTGCCTCACACTCGGCTCTGAGTCGCTGAAGCTTAGAATCTTCTGATTGCGCCATCCGGATCCTTTCGACTATACTGGACTGAACTTGCATACTGGCCATCAATGCCACACTGGTAGGAAGGACAACTTCTATACCCATCTTCTGAAGATCTGCTAACAACTTTGGTTGTGATGTTAGAAAATAAACTCCGGCTCTCCTGCTCAATGCATCTACAACGACGTTGGCCTTCCCAGGATGATACTGCAAGTTGACATCATAATCCACAAGCAGCTCTAGCCACCTGGTCTGACGCATGTTGAGATCCTTCTGAGTGAACACATACTTCAGGCTCTTGTGGTCGGTAAAAATCTCTACCCTATCTCCGTACAAGTAGTGTCTCCACAAATTAAGTGCAAACACTACCGCTGCCAGCTCCAAGTCATGGGTTGGGTAATTCCTCTCATGATCACGAAGTTGGCGTGACGCATAAGCTATTACCTTTCTATGCTGCATCAGAACACATCCCAAACCTCTGCCTGAAGCATCACAATACACTGAGAATCCTCCAGTTCCATCTGGAAGCGTGAGAATGGGTGCCATCATCAAGACTCGCTTCAACTTCTCAAAAAAATCCTGACATTCTGTTGTCCAAGCAAATGGCACATCCTTGCGGGTCAACTGGGTCAATGGTGCTGAAATCCGAGCAAAGTCTGAAACAAATCGTCGGTAGTAGCCGGCCAAGCCAAAAAAACTGTGAACTTCTGCAACTGTGCTGGGTACTGGCCACGTCTCAATAGCCGCGATCTTCTGGGGATCCACTTCTACTCCTCCTCTGGTGATGATATGGCCCAAGTATGAAATACGATCGAGCCAGAACTCGTATTTACTAAACTTGGCATACAACTGGTGTTCTCTGAGAAATTGAAGGACAACTCTGAGATGCTGCTCATGCTCCGTTTCACTCTTGCTGTAGACCAGGATGTCGTCTATAAACACAATCACAAACTGATCCAAATAAGGCATGAAGACACGATTCATGAGGTCCATGAATACGACCGACGCATTGGTTGCTCCAAATGGTATAACAAGGAACTCCCAATGCCCATATCTAGATCTGAAAGCTATCTTCGGGATGTCCTGCTCTCTGACTCTGATCTGATGGTATCCTGACCGCAAGTCAATCTTCGAGAATACTGCTGTCCCCTTAAGTTGATCAAACAAGTCATCTATCCTCGAGAGAGGGTATCTGTTTTTGATTGTCACTGAGTTCAAGGTACGATAATCTATACATAACCTGGACGTACCATCCTTCTTTTTCACAAGAAGCATCGGGGCTCCCTAAGGCGATCCACTAGCACGAATGAATCCCTTGGTCCTGAGTTCTTCAATCATCTTGTACAATATCTCTAGCTCTGATGGCGCCATCCTGTAGACTCTCTCTGACACTGGGGCTGTCCCGGGATCAAGTCGATAGTGAACTCGATCTCTCACTCTGGCGGCATTCCTGGAAGCTCTTCTGGGAAAATATCTGGGAACTTCTCAACTATCTGGGGTAACTGCACTGCTGCTACTGCCATCGTAACACTGGAGGAGAAGGTTCAACTTCGCCTTGGGAGAAGGAAAACTTTGGCTCGCCTGGAATGCTAAAACAACCCTGCCAATGTGGCAGTCTATCCTAGCATACTGGTCCCTCAACCAATCCATCCCTAAGACCATATCATAATCGGCCATCGGGAACTCTATCAATCTAGCGAGGAATTCTCTACTGCTAACCACGATTCGACACGAGGAAAACACTCTATCTACTCCCACAAGTTCGTTACCAGTAAGTATATTGAGCCTTACTGATAATGACTCGGGCTCCAGTCATATCCGTGTCATGAATCGTACAGACATAAATGAATGCGATGCACCAGAGTCAAATAATACTGAAGCTGGAAAGGTGTTGACGAGAATAGTACCTGACACCACCTCACCTGGTGCTAATCCTTCCTCTTCCATGGTCAAAGTCAGCACTTAACCATGTCCTCGGGGTGCGGGTCCCCTCTGCTGAAAGCTTCTCTGTTTGCTCTGGATTAGGGCTTGGGCTTGGGCATACTGTTGCGGTCTCTGCTGCTGGAATGCCTGGGCCTGCGTCGACAAGGGCCTCGAAAACGGGAACTGTTGCTACTGCTGGACTGGTGCTGGTCCTTTCACCGAAGGACTAGAGAAGGATGATGAAGATGAACTCCCCCTGTTCGGGCAGTTCCCAACCCTGTGGTCCAGGGTACCACAAACCAAGCAAAACTCCTGTGCTTTGCGACACTCTGATATCACATGTCCTGGCTTCCCGCAGTGTGAACATTCCACTGCGGAAGAATACTTCTGCTTCTGAGGGTACGTCGGGGTTGAATATTGAACTGACGTTACTGAGGCCGCCCGCCTCGGAGCTCCAATGGTCAAACACCTAGTTGCCAGGGCTGGTACTGATTACTGATTTATCTGGCCGTGGGATCGCTTCTGACACCCGGTCCTGTCCACGATCCTCTGGGAGGTATACTCATGCCTCTTCGCTGCTCTCAATACCGCATCAAAAGTATGATGCTCAAACTGCTCTACTGCCAACAAAATCTCGAGATGGAGCCCCTGCTGAACCGCTGGGCTCTGTCGAACTCGATCGCTACCAAGGTGGGATCAAACCGACTAAACCTTGAAAACTCGGCCACATATCCGTCGACCATCCTGTCCATCTGCTTCAGATTGGTGAACCTCGTCTGTAGATCATATCATGCTACAGCATCAAAATACTTGGTCTGGAATATCTCTCGGAATACTGCCCAAGCAATAGGTGCTACTAATCCAACGGCCTGCGACGTCCACCAGCTACGGGCAAGATCCAACAACTGTAGGCGCACCACGGCCACCTTCTCGTTCTCGGGCATCTTCGTCGCTTCTAGAATCACCTCTGTGTCCTGAAGCCAAGCATCTGTGGCAATAGCATCTTCGCTACCATCGAAGAATGGAGGGTTCAAGCGCTTAAAGCTGTTGGCCGCGCTGTTACCCTGTTGACCTCCTCTGGTCAGAGCATCTGTCACAGCCTGGTGCAAGGTACCTCCTCGTCGATCTTGGGAAGTTAACAATGTCCTGATGAGACCCACCAAGGAGCTATCATCAGGTTCTGCAGGCTGGACGGGCTGAACTGGTGGCTCTGGATCCCCAGTAGGCATGACTCTGGAGGCTACTCCTGAATGCTGGGCTTGATCTCCAGGTTGCTGTCGGTCCATAGGAGGTGCTCCGCCTTGCCGATCGGTAGGACCAGAAACAATGTCGCTGAAGAAGACGACATAGAGAACAATAAGGAAGGACCAGGACAGATCAAAGATACAAGCATGTGATCAGGTCAAGAATCCAGGGATTTAGAGGATACGAGCAGAGATCAAGGGCGAATACTGATTGAGACATCTATTCGGTAAACTCTCACATATCTTGATTCATAAGACCTGCATGGGCCACCACTTAAACCATGTAACGCCCCAGAACCAGAATACTGGAGAGCGGGGGCGTACATAGCCAGCTACGTATATTGAAGTGCAACCCACCTCGCTACACGGTCACGACTGTCTAGATACATGAGGGTTCAACTAAAAACCATCAATCTCCTATGGTCATAAACAATCCTATTGTCTCGATCTCAAACAAGCAATAACAGTTTAAAAGATGTCAGAGCACCAAATATATAATAGCAAGGCGTTCCATACATTACATACTTGGATGATCATGAAGCTAGTCGTATAAAATGTCAAGACTAGCAAGAGTTTCAGTCATACATGATCAACCCTAGGATTTGTCAATCATGTTACAGCCCGTAGGCAGACAGTAAATAAAGGTGCAATATGAGCTAACACGTGCTCGCCGACTAAACGCCTCAAAAGAATAATTTTATAATAAAGTAGAAGAACAAAATAAACCCACTTGTTGCCAGGGTTACGCCTGGTAGTCACCATCTGGTTGGAAGGTAGGTAGATCCTCTGGAGCTGCTCCGATATCTGGCCATACAAAACCAGCTGGGTCGGACCCCAGGAAGATCAAGTGCCATAAGGAAGCTTCACTTAGGAACTAAACCAGCACGACATAAATGAATAATAAAGATAATGATAAAGATACTAATAATAACAGGGGCAACAAAAAAATGAATTAAGTACGAGGAAACCATTCAAGTAGCCAGGTCGTAACCCTTAAACCAAACAAGGACCGGGGTTGTAACCCTTTACCTGAATAGAAACCTGTCTCAAATAGTGCTGGTAAAGTAAAACATGATGAGCTTGACATAGGGTGAAATAAGACAATAAACGCAGAGAGGATAAAGAACTGCTCCGGGAGCCAGGTTACAACCCTTAAACCAAACAAGGATCGGGTTGTAACCCTTCACCTGAACAGAACTTACCCCTGATCTTTATTGTTAAGGAAAGCATAGGTAATCATGTCATGTCACAATCTTGTAAAACATGACGAGCATGACACGAGTTGCAATAGGACAATAAACAATGAGAGGACACAAAACTGCTCCGGGAGCCAGGTTACAACCCTTAAACCAAACAAGGACCGGGATTGTAACTGTTCACCTGAACAGAACTGGTCCCCTGATCATTATTGTTAAGGTAAGCATACATAAGCAGAACGATATATGATAAGATAACCATGGAACTATTCAGATAGCCAAGTTACAACCCTTAAACCAAACAAGGACCGGGGTTGTAACTCTTCATCTGAACGAAACTTGGTTTCTCATCATTTATCGATAAGTAAAGCACAAGGAATCAGGTCATATTACAATCTTGTATAGGATCAGGACAACTAGATGGGGCTAGACTCCATCCAATCAATCACGGCCAAGCAATGAGTACGGCTTGATACTTTAACTAGCTAGGGTTAGCACAGGCCTAGTTACTAGCAAAATGCAATAAGATTATTCCAACAGCCACAAGCCCTGCAGACCATCCAGGTTATCCAGACGCAATTAGGGGATTGAATTCATGTGGGTACATCGTCCAAGAAACGTAAGTACCCTTAAGTAATTCGGTGGTTGCAACACATGACATTGTGCTGAAAATGTGTCCTACTCGACGGTAGGCTACAAATCCCATGATGGGGCGCCCAGATAACGGGATTGCCTGTAGCTGGGAAATTTCTCCATGACTACTGGATTTTCTAGTTATTAGCCTTAGTTAATTTCAGTAGGTACCCCTGACCGTGGTACTCACGGGTCCCCGTCCTAGACATGATGTAAGACAATATTGATTTATTTGTACAAACACAATCATCCACGGTGTCCAAACCATTTATTATAGTCACGTCATGCAAGCCATCGCAATAGCTTTCAATAATTATCATCCTGCATACTTGTCATATCCTGTCATGTCATGTCATGTTTACTCCATACCATGTCATGTATCATTATTGATCCGGTCACATCACTCAATCCGTGCTTGTCAAGTCATGAAAAGTGCAAGGCTTTAGAAAGAAAATCGGATGCACAAGGGCTCAAAGCTCTACGCGAGTGAGCCTCTACGCTAGGCCAAGGGCCTCAAGCGTAGAGTGGCTCTACGCTAGCGCGAGCAAGGGTGCGCGTGGGTGGTGTTTTACGTTAGCCGGGCTTTACGCAAGCGAGATTATACGTGCGTAAGATTTTACACGCGCAAACTCCCGAGCGAAACTCTATGCGAGTGAGCTCTACGCAAGGAAACACGCGGGCAAAACTTTACGCTCGCGAGAGTCTGCTCGAGCCAGGGGTTTTACGCGAGCACGATTTTACGCGAGCGGAAGAGCCCCGAGCGTAAAATTCGTAGGAACTCAGCGTAAAAGGAGTACGCTGGCACGCAAATACGTGGGCGTAAAAGGCTGAGATTAGACGCTGACACGTAAAACGTGGGCGTAAAGGCTAAACACTACGCTAACACGTTAGAACGTGTGCGTAAAACTCCGTCTTCTCCCCATGGCCAATACAATTATGCGTAAAAGCTCAGGAATCGAAGAACTCCATCTCGGCCAAGACTTGGTGAAATCCGACTATCCCAAAACCAAACTCGTATAAAATCAGAATGCCTACTACAAAAAACTCTTAGTTTTCGAAAATAAGCCATTTTAGTAGATCAAAACCAAGAAGATAAAAAGGCTAGAAACTTAGATCTACATGGAATGAGCCATGGAATTTAAAAATGCTAAGTACTAAAGTGGCTTAGAATCTTGTGGAGAAGAAAATGGAACAATAAAATTGAGTTCCTCCATGAAGCAAGTTGTACTTGCCTAAACCTCCTGTTAGGTGGAAGCGAGTAATGGTGAAGAAGAAGAAGTAAATGAAGAAGAAGAAGTAAATGAAGAGAGAGAAGAAGTGGGCGGCTATAAAGAAGAAGAGTGGGGGTAGGTGGGGGTTTGGTCCACATAAAGAAAAACCAATCCAAACCGAACCAAGCCAACCAAGCCGAACCAAGCAAGAGAAATACCAATATAAACCATGCCAGAAAACATGCAATATATGTATACGTATACCAAAATACGTAATACGAACCACGGTCGTTACAAGCCAGCAGTTAGATGATTATAAGATTTTAGTGACCGTATTTTGAGGAGTAGTATGACCAAAGGTGGGTAGAAGTCCTCAAGTACTCGGAGTTATAAAATGACTGGAGAAGGTCATAAAATATTTTTGAGAAATTAAATTTGATAAGATTAAGGTAATAGTAGAATTTGATTTTAAGGAATAGTATGAATTAGAATTTCGAGGACAAATTATTTTAAGGTGGGTGATTTGTAACTCCTCTTCTCGAAAAAAAAATTTTGAATTTTTTTTATTTGATTTAAATGATGATTTTTAGAATTTTATAAATAATTATTTAGTTAATTATTACGGTAGATGATTTTAGTCATGGTTGAGTTTTAAAGTACCAGACGACTAGGAATCATGGCACGGATAGTGCAGTGGCATGCCTTGACTAGTGTATTAGCCATGCCAGGAAGACCCAGCCATAAGTGGTCCCTAACTAGGAAAACCAGACCAAGTTGAGATTAACCCTTATCGAAGATTTTATTTATTATTTAATTATGTTATCGAGTTTTAGGGAACCCGGTTGTACCGAACCTGTCTAGATTGGGCCCAAATCAAATCCAAGCACATGTAGGCATG